>OX104069.1:13881146-13968465 GCA_944474145.2 Dicrocoelium dendriticum
CTAGGTGTCGTTCATTTATAGCTAGCTAACAGGGAATCTTTTGCTGAACCAATAAAAGTTTCCCTGCAACTCGATCCGTCTTCTGGAATCGCTCTCTGGGCTCCCGGAATAGGCAACCCTCTAAATTGGTGACCCCGAATCCGGATCAACCTCAGCGCCGGATATTTGGAACTTTTCTCTGGTGAGCTCGTTCCATTTATTTTTCATATTTTCCGGTTTATTTTTGCATACGATAGCCTATTTTTCGCGTCATTTTTTCAAATCATGGAATCTGTAGACCATAAGGTAGAGTCTATGCTTAGTGTTGTATCTCTCTCAGTTCCACCTTTTTGGGATATGGATCCTGTTTTGTGGTTCGCTCTTCTTGAGGCCGAGTTCTATAACCACAAAATCACTTCCGACTACGCGAAGTATTGCAAGCTCCTGTCCTATCTCCCCAAGGAGATATCAACGCAGGTTCGTGACGTCATCATTTCTCAGACCGAAAACCGCTATGAGGCTCTCAAAGAGGCCACGATTAAGCGTGTTATGCCCTCTGAGAAAGTTCGCCTTCAACAGCTTTTCAGAGATCTGCAGCTGGGCGACAAACTGCCCTCAACCCTGCTACGAGAGATGCAGCAACTCCTTGGTTCTTCAACCATGGATGAGACTTTACTTCGTGAACTATGGCTACAACGGCTACCGGAAAACACACAAGCGATTCTCGCTACAGTGAGCTCCGTTCCGCTCACTCAACTAGCAGATTTAGCGGATCGAGTTATTGAACGATCACAGCCACAGGCCAACTCCAGCAAGGTCCATGCCGTCGCGTCCCAGGGCACTTCTATCACTGGCTTACAGTCAACCATAGAAGCCCTGCAAACACAAGTTGCGACACTTAGTCGCCAGGTGCAACAGCTCACTATGAACCCTCGTCGTCATAGCCGCTCAAAATCGCCCTGCAAACGTTCTAAGTCTAGAAACAGGCAGGCTAGCTGTTGGTACCACCAGCGTTTTGGTACCGCAGCTCGTAAATGCGTCAAGCCTTGCAACTACGCCGAGCAGCAGGGAAACTGCTCGGCCGGTCGGTAACGGCGACGGACGCGACCGGCCAACACCAAAGTCGCCTCATCCGTGTTAGGGATTTAACTTCCGGCATCGAGTTTCTAGTCGACACTGGTGCCGAAGTTAGCGTCATACCCCGTAGCTCAGATGAGGTCGTCTCACCATCGCCGACCAAGCTGCGTGCCGCCAATGGCACACCAATCGCAACTTTCGGCGAAAAGCTGTTAACGCTCAATTTAGGCCTCCGGCGAACCTTTCGCTGGCCTTTCATAATCGCTGCTGTGCCTTTCGCCATCATAGGCATAGACTTTCTTCAACGCTTCGACCTCATCGTCGACGCTAAACGGAAGAAGCTTATCGATTCTAGGACACAGCTCAGTGTTATCGGGACTAGCGCCAACGTGGCTGCTATCACTCCCATTCGTGTCCTACCTCAAGCTTCACAGTCTTTTCTAGAACTTTTCAGCAAGCACCCTAAACTCGTTCGCGTCCTGAACGAGTTGCCTCCGGTGACGTCAAACGTCACGCATCACATTTGCACTAAGGGCCCACCTGTTTCGGCCCGCCCTCGCCGACTAGCCCCGGACAAGCTCAAAGCTGCGAAGGCGGAATTCGAGCAAATGCTCGAACTGGGAATCATCCGCCCGTCTAAAAGTCCATGGGCATCACCATTACACATGGTGCCGAAGAAGTCCGGTGACTGGCGCCCCTGTGGTGACTACAGGGCACTTAACAAACTTACCGTCCCGGATAAATACCCTATCCCGCACATGCACGACTTGACCTCAGCTCTAGCTGGCAAGTCTATCTTCAGCAAAGTCGACTTAGTCCGTGCGTACCACCAGATACCTGTGGCGCCAGATGACATTGCTAAAACAGCAGTCATCACGCCATTTGGCCTATTCGAGTACCTCAGAATGCCTTTCGGCCTCAGCAACGCTGCTCAAACTTTTCAGCGTTTCATTCATGAGGTAACGCGAGGACTCGAAGGCGTTTATCCTTATCTAGATGACATACTCATCGCCAGCTCTTCTGACGAGGAGCATCTTCGTCACCTCGACGCTCTCTTCCAGCGCTTAACACAGCATGGGGTTACCGTCAACCCCGATAAATGCGAGCTTGGCCAAAGCTCCATCGACTTTCTTGGCCACCGCATATCTGCCTCTGGTATCGAAGCCCTGCCAGACAAAATCCAGGCACTGAAGGACTATCCTGCTCCCAGTTCCTTCAAGCAGTTACGCCGATTCCTTGGCCTGGTCAACTATTACAGACGCTTTATACCTAACTGCGCGAGCATTGTTCAACCAATGACTGACTTGCTGCGCGGTAAACAACGCTCTTTTCATTTTACAGACGACGCTAAATTGTCTTTCGAGAAGCTTAAAGACGCTATCTCCAACATAGCGCTTCTCGCCCATCCAGACACATCTGCGCCACTCTCCCTGACGACTGACGCATCCGACACTGCCGTCGGTGCAGTTCTTCAGCAACTCATCGACCATCGATGGATACCCCTAGGTTTCTTCTCAAAGCGCTTCCAACCTGCCGAATCGCGATACAGCACCTTCGGTAGGGAACTGTTAGCTATCTACCTAGGTATCCGACATTTCCGTCACTACCTCGAAGGTCGACATTTCACCGTCTTCACCGACCACAAGCCATTGATCTACGCAATCAATGGCGCAACAGACAAGTACTCGCCGCGGGAAACTAGACACCTAGACTACGTTTCTCAGTTTACGACAGACGTACGTCATGTCTCAGGTGCTCTCAATCCCGTCGCGGATGCGCTTTCACGCATTCAGCAGATCAGCTTATCGTCTGGCACCAACATTGATCTAGACGCTATGGCTGCTGCCCAACAAGCTGATCCCGACATCGACAAGCTACGACGCAATACCTCGTTAAAACTACGTGAAGTCCCACTAGCTTCATCTGAGGGGACCATACTTTGTGACGTGTCACAAACTTCTCCCCGACCCGTAGTTCCTACCTCAATGCGTCGACTAGTTTTCAATGCTTTACACAACCTGTCTCATCCCGGCATACGTGCTTCGCAGAAGCTCGTAACGGAACGCTTCATATGGCCCAACGTCAATCGCGATGTCCGCCTTTGGGCACGCGCATGCTTAGAGTGTCAGCGCGCCAAGGTCTACAGACACACCAAAAGCCCACTTGGCGTCTTTCCCGCTCCTGACGCTCGTTTTGCACACGTCCATGTCGATCTGGTCGGACCTTTGCCTCCATGCAAAGGCTACGTGTACCTACTCACCTGTGTCGACCGATTCACTCGTTGGCCAGAGGCGATTCCGTTAGTCAACTGCTCATCTGAGACAGTTGCGCAAGCTTTCTTAGAACGCTGGGTAGCTCAATTCGGTTGCCCAAGCGTAGTCATCACTGACAGAGGATCACACTTTGACGGATCCTTCAGCAAATTGCTCAACGTTCTTGGTTGCCAACATAACCGAACCACCGCATACCATCCCGCAGCTAATGGGATGGTAGAAAGGTTCCACCGGCAACTCAAAGCCTCACTCTGTGCCCAATCTAGCACATCCTGGCACGAAGCACTTCCGCTCGTTCTCTTAGGCATAAGAAACACGATTAAAGCGGACTTGCACGCCACTCCATCGTCGCTAGTCTTTGGATGCGCACAACGCTTACCTGGTGAACTCGTCTCACCAAAAGCGCCAACAACTTTCGACTATGGCGACTACGCAGCTCGCCTATCTCATCACATGCGACAGCTTCAGCCTGTGCAACCCAGAGCACAGAGCTTGCGTACAAACGTGGACGAACGGTTAACTACTTGCACGCACGTGTTCGTTCGCACTGACAGCGTACGCCGACCACTTCAGCCTCCTTACTCTGGTCCGTACCGTGTCGTACGTAGAAGCGACAAAACGTTTACCATTGACTACAATGGTAAGACTGAGACGGTCAACGTCGATCGACTCAAGCCAGCATACCTTGACAAGTCTGACTCGCCGGTGCAACAAGCACCTTCACAGCCCGTGCCATCACAGCCGGCACCGCAAACGCAGACGAGTCAGCCCGCTCCAGCAGAACCGACGAACACAACCGACAGCACTCCTACCCGCCCTACTCTCAATCGACGCGGTAGGAAACTCAAGCCTCCAGTTCGTTTTTCAGACTTTGTCAGTACTTACTATTTTACGTAGAACGTGCCTTAGAAATTTTCTGCTCTTACTAAACGTTTTTGAAAATCCACAAAAAAAGACCAAAACGTTTTGAAACTACCAAAAAAGAGCAAAACTTTTTGAAAACCCAAAAACAGCTTTGCACGTTTTTCGCTTAACACTCTTTTGTGTATTGCTATGCATTTATGCTGCTTTTTCATTTTGCTTTCCATATACATCGTCGGTTGGTTGCACCTCGGTTTCACTTTCCGCTGGATCTCCGCACGCCAACTGGAAGTTCAACAATCTTCCTGCTCAACTGCCTACGTGAACTTTATTAACTGTCCCCCCCACAAACAGTTTTTTTACCGTTTCGACACCGTAGGGAGGACACGGGTGGGAGCCCGCTAGGGTCCGATTGCATGGTTCTCCCCCAGCAGCTGCATCGGGTTTCACAACCTGGTCTCGCAGAAGGCTGGCCCGCGACGGACAGTCCTCACGTAGATCGAAGGACTGCTTACACAGTCCCTTCTGGGAGAGGGCTATGTAGCAGTCTGGAGATTCCCCGGTTTGCTTGTGTAAAATTCTAACCAAAATTCTTTAATTGTACACTTAGGCAACCGGTGTGGTTTGTTGAACTGCTTGCTGAGTTCGAATGCTTTACTTGCTCATCGCCATTTTTGCTTGGCGCTCGCTTCGGTTGCAACGCGCGACTGCTCTGTGTGCTGTGCTTGATCTGTTCCCCTAGCTAGAGCGTCCACGGTGTCGTTCATTTATAGCTAGCTAACAGGGAATCTTTTGCTGAACCAATAAAAGTTTCCCTGCAACTCGATCCGTCTTCTCGAATCGCTCTCTGGGCTCCCGGAATAGGCAACCCTCTAAAACCCCGATTACTAACATTCCTTCTATAATTCCCAGCTTAATTGACAGCAACCGAAATGCCACTGGAGTAGAACCATCTGCAGCCAGCTTCTCGCGACACGCACCGGACGCTTATCGGCAACAGTCCCTTATAAGGCCACGCTGTCCCGTTTCCATGGCGACGTTCAACCTTCGCACTTTAAGACAAGTAGGTCAACAGGCTGCACTCGCACGCACGTTGGACACACTGGGTATTGATTTGTGTTGTGTGTCCGAAACTAGGATCAATGACCCTAATGGGGTTGTTGAATTAATTGCACCCGGCTTGTCCTCTCGTTATTGGTTGCACGCATCCGGAGACGCCGATGCAGCACTCATGGGTCAAGCTGGTGTAGGTATCATTCTAAGCTCCAAGGCTGAGCCATCGTTGGTCAATTGGATTCCGGTGAACAGCTCCTTATGTGCAGCCCGTTTGACGACATCGGCCAAGGTCGATTCACGAAGTAGTACAGAACGTTGTTTGTTTGTGATTTCCGCTTCTGCTCCCACCGACTGCAGTTCTAATGCAGTCAAGGACACATTCTATCACGAACTGAAAGCGCAACTACGCAGTGCTACTAGTTCAGATATTATAGTACTTGCAGGGGATATGAACGCACAAGTAGGGCGTCTGAACTCTTCAGAAGCTCAGCTGGGTGGTAATTATGGGCTTAACTCCGAACGGACTAAAAATGGCAAGTGTCGGCTGCAACTGTGTGCGGAGCACCAGTTGTTTCTCAGTAACACTGCTTTTAAACACAGTGGGCGCCAAAATGCCACCTGGCGTCCCCCTGTAGCTGGCCAGCGATGGACCCAAATTGACCACATAGCCATAGGTTACAGGTGGCGTGATTCCATCCTGGATTGCCGCTCGTACTGGAATACCTGCGTAGACTAATCATGCCTTGGTACGCTGTCGTTTCTCCATGAATTTTACCGGGAAGCGCACCAAGCGTCCCCTTCTATTGGCAACTAAGAAATGGTCAGCCCTCAGTCAGGCAAGCCTATCAAGACGCACTGCATACCGAACTTTCGCTGTCTTGTTCTAATGACACTGAGCTTCTGTGGAATAGATTTTTGGCCACCATGCACGACGCAGGAACATCTGCTTGTGGCACTATCGATGGTCACCGCACCAGTCACTAGATATCCGAGAGGTCGGTGAACCTGTTGGAATCTGAAAGAAACCTCCCGGCCGGCTCTGAGCATAATGTGACCAGACGGGCTGTAAGGCGCGAACTAAAGCGGAGCGTACTTGCTGACAAGGAAGCCTGGTGGACCAGTCGGGTTCAAGGAATGGAGGAGGTAGGAGCAATAGGCAATTACCGCAAGCTCTTCCAGCTGATCCGAACCACTGGTCCCAGAAAACCAAGCGTCATTGAGACATTCAGAGACAGCGCGGGTACACTGATACACAATAAGGAGCGCCGTATGGCTCCTTGGGCTGAACACCTTGAAGATCAGTTCAGCTGGCCACCTGCTCCCGGACCTCTTCCTACTCAGGTGATGCAGGACGAGCCATGGATGGTTAGTTTAGAGCCTCCGTCGGAGACCGAGGTCCGGAACGTGATCACAGCCCTTAATCGTTTTCGTGCCGCTGGCCCTGATTCCTTCCCACCTGCACTATTTAAGGATGGAAGTGAGGTCTTCTGCAAAGCACTGACCTCCCTATTCGAACTTGTCTGGAAGTGTGCCGGCTAATTGGAGCGTATCGATTATAGTGGCAATATACAAGAAGCGCACTCGCACAGGCTGTTCTAACCACAGGGGTATTAGCCTAACGCCAGTTGTGACAAAATTACTGGCGTCGATTCTCGTTCGTCGCCTCACTGTGGAACGGGAATTTCGGATTAGGGAAGAGCAGGCAGTTTTCCGCCCAGGGCCTGGCTGTATAGACCATATATTCACTTTACGGCATGTGCTAGAGCAGCGCCACGCAGACCGACATTAGCTGTGTTCCTTGATTTCAAAAATGCGTTCGATTCAGTCGACCGGTGCGTTCTGTTCGAAATATTTACGCGGAAAGATTTCACGAAATCTGTGAACATCCTTCGTACTCTATACTCGAACACTACAGGCTGTATCCTCCAGGTTGGGGGTGGTCCTCCAGGTTGGGGGTTGGAATGAGGGTGGCACCTTATTCCTTAAAACGGACACCTTGTAGCCCAACGCCAAACCCGCTGCCTTGCGGTCAGGTTTTTGGACCAAAGGCTTTGGTTGAGAACTCTAATTGTTCTCCTGTCTAGGCCTGAGCAACCTGACAGTATCCTGCCTACGCAATACCATGAATATTACCTCAAACAAATTGCTGATGCTCTGGCCACCGCAGAGGATAATCAACGGTGCCCTATCTGCTGCATCGAGCAGGGTGGATAGGGGTATGGATGCTACTGCTCAAGCCTTCCCATCTTCTTATTCCCCCTCTCACACTTTCACTCTTACCGTCCCCTTCCAACTTCACTTATATCCCCCCAGTTTTCAACCCCCCGATTCTTGGCCCTCCCCCAACATGCATTGCTAGGCATTTATCTTCTAATTTCAACTCACATGTGAACGTCAATGTCAGATCCTTCGGCTGTTTGGGCAAAATGTGGTCTATGAACCTTGAATGTTCACTTATTCCGAGCTTGCGGAGTAGCAATCGCACTTTCCAGGAGTCGTCCTGACGACAAGTCCTTCTGGAACATGTCTTCCCAGCGTTTGAACCACGCTTCGAAAGTGCTTCCAGAATCCGCATCATGATGGAATTCAGTGATGGCGTTCGTGAGATCAACAGAACTCGCTTGCATGTCCCGCGTCGATGCTCCTGTTGTCAGCAAACTCACGCAGTGTCAGATTTTCGAGAATTTTCATTTGTGCCTCCATTTGCGCTTGCTGAAAGAAAAGCAGCTTTTGAAATTGTTCAGCAAAAAATGCATCACATTTTTAATTTTCTCCGTCGCCATTTGTTATGATCTTCTCGCTAGACTCAACTCCAAAAAAAAATTTACTGCTCCCAAAACTTCTAGCCCAACCGAAGGAAAAAAGCAGAACGCCAATGACCCTGACAAATAACGTATTAATCGCAGCCAACGAACACTGTACAACGACTGAGGACCCTGGCTGTATTTATAGGTCTCTGCTGACCTTCGACTTCTAGAATTGGAAGGTCAGCTGCCAAGGTTAGTGGTTCCCCATATCTTTTCCCGAGAGGTCAGGTGGATTTTGATCACGTGTAGAAGAACATTCAGGAACATTCGAAATCGATGCGATAATCGTTAATAATCGATTAATCGCTAAAATAGGGAATTTCCAAGGCAATTCTTACTTTCTCCCGGACAGGGAGCGTCACTCCTCTCATGTCGACAAGCCCATGTCCAACCAAGCGGTCCATTCCAGTTCATCGGCTTCCATTTGGAGCCCCCGATCCTCCTTCAGATTGGCATGCCTCAATGTACGCACACTGCTACAAATCGGTCAACAGGCAGCACTTGCCCGAACATTGGAGACCCTCTCGATCGATATCTGCTGCTTATCAGAGACCCGCCTGCAAGACTCGAGCTCTGTGCTCACTTTGCGATACCCGAAGGGGATCGCAAACAGTATTTTCTCATTGCGCCTATCAGGTGACGATGCAGCTTCGAGCACTGGCCAAGCTGGTGTTGGCATTGCCCTGAATGCCTTGGCTTACGCTGCTCTAGTTGATTGGATTCCAATCAGTAGCCGGTTATGTGCGGTCCGATTGGCTGGCTCGTTCAAAGTTTCGAAGTCGCGCGGGACTAATAGGTATCTATTCATCATTGCTGCCTACGCGCCCACAAACTGTAGCGATGATTCGGTAAAGAACGACTTCTATCGCCAACTGACTGAGCTCCTTCGCAACGGATGCAGCTCGGACATTTTTGTGCTGGCTGGGGATCTGAACGCTCAAGTTTGAATATTATCAACTGATGAACTGCATCTGGGCGGCCAACATGGTATAGGCTCCCGTAATGATAACGGTGAGCGGTTACTTCATTTGTGTGAAGATGCTCGCTTATTTCTTGCGAGCACTAATTTCCGACACAGCACCCGCCGGACGGGGACTTGGCACCCACCAGTCTCGAACCGGCTGTGGACGCAGATCGATCACATTGCGATAACTTACCGATGGAGAGACTGTGTCCAGAACTGTCGCTCGATTTGTAGCACATGTGTGGACACCGATCATGCACTTGTATGTGATGACATACGGATGCGCTTTGACGGACGCCCAGGACGACGTTGTAAGCGCATTGACACCAGCCAACTGGCGAAACCAGCTGTTCTGAATGCGTATCGAAGTACGCTGACATGCGAGTTGAGTACTCGCTCACTGGAGACAATTGATGGTCACTGGTCACATGTTTGCCAGACCATACTAGCAGCGGGCAAATCCTCATGTGGTATGTCTAATGGCCAACATGAACATTGGGTCTCCTCACAGTCTCTGGAACTTATCGACGCTCGCCGGCATATTCCGGCGGAAGCGAGCACTATGAAACTCGCAAAGAGCTCCGGGCAAAACTCCGTGGTAGCCTGAAGAGAGACCGCGAATCTTGGTGGTCTCATCGTACGTCAGAGATGGAAGTGGCCGCTGCCCTTGGTAACCATCGTAAGTTATTCCGTCTGATAAGGGAAACGGGCAACAGGAGAAATGGTGTTAGTGACAATTTGTGATGAGACTGGACAGCCTATCCACAATTTATCAAAACGTTTGGAGCGTTGGGCTGAGCATTTTGAAAAGCAATTTAATCGGCTAAAGTTGTTCGATTCGCCGGTCACTGATCGCCCTGCTCCGTGGGCTGTCCCTTTGGATGCAACCTCGCTCAGAAGTCGAACGTGAGATCGGACTGTTAAAGTTGAACAAAGCCGCGGGACCAGATAATCTTCCTCCAGACCTCTTTAAATTCGGTGGCTCTGCTCTTTTTGATGCTTTACATGAATTACTAGTGAAACTGTGGAAGCAGGAGACTGTCCCAACCGACTGGAGCCGCTCCGTTGTTGTTCCCAACTTCAATGGCGGCTTGCGCTCGGAATGCGGCAACCATAGAGGAATCAGTCTGATCTCCATCGCCTCCAAATTACTCGCCTCCATAATTCTTCACAGACTGACTGGCGCTTCTGTAAGCCAGATTCGTGAGGAATAAGCCGGGTTTCGTCGTGGTCGTGGCTGCATCGACCACATCTTCACCTTGCGTCAGTTGTTGGAGCACCGTCACACATATTGGCGGCCCACCGTTGTGTTCCTCGACATCAAAGGTGCCTTCGATTCGGTTGATCGATGTGCCCTTTGGAATTGTTTACTCAGGAAAGGTGTGCCCGAGAAATATGTAAATATTATCCAAGCATTATATGTGCGTAGCACGGGCAGAGTGAGGGCTTACGGCAACCTGTCGCCACCCTTCAATATCTCCAGCGGTGTGAGACAAGGATGCCCGCTGTCACCTTTCCTATTCACTTTCGCTATTGACGAAGCCATGGAGTTTGCATTTACAGGACATGACTTGGAAGGTGTGGAGCTGCTCCCGGGAGAACGACTTCTTGACTTCGAGTATGCAGACGACATTGCCCTCATCTGTGACAGCTCCCAGACGTGCCAATCCGCGCTGGTCAGCTTAGCACTGGCTGTCAGCCGCTTCGGACTTTGCTTTGCACCATCGAAGTGCAAAGCGTTCCTCCAAGATTGGCAGGGATCGCCTCCTGCGCTGACCCTTGTTGGGGATCAGCTAGAAGTCGTTCAGAAATTAAATTACCTGGCAAGTTGTATCAACGCCCTTGGGATAGAAGACGAGATCACGAACCGTATAGCGAAAGCTCGAAGTGCTTTTGCTAACCTTCGCCACCTATGGCGGCGGTGCGACATTACTCTCGCCCTGAAGGATAGAGTGTACAATGCAGCAGTACGTTCGACCCTACTGTACGGTTGCGAAATCTGGCCCCTAAGATCGGCGGACATGAAGAGGCTAGTTACGTTCGACCATCGGTGCCTTCGCAGTTTGGCTCACATCTGGTGGGAACACCGCGTGAGTAACGAGCTTGTTCGACGCCTTGTTTATGGCACAGAAAAAGGAACTGAACCAATCAATACCGTCATTTCCCACACCAGACTCCGCTGGCTCGGCCACGTGTTACGCCTGCCAGCCCACCTACTCCCTCGACGTGCGTTGTTTGCTCACCGGGGATGTGGGTGGAAGAAGAGGAGAGGTGGCCAAGCGATGACTTGGTCCAGGGGAATGAAGTCCCTCACTTCGGAGCTGGCCTCGGTTGGATCGTCACGGCTCCCTGGTTGGGGTCCAAAAGACGGCGAACACGTTTGGCTGGATACAATTGCTGACATGGCAAGGAGCCGACCTCAGTGGCATTCGTACTGTGAGTTCCTTTGTCCCTCCCCATCCCTTTTAGCCTCCCCCTCCATCTACGATCTCATTTCCTAGGGTAAAACAAATATTTTTCTTTTTACCTAGGAGCTGGCTGGTAACTTACCGGAACGATGCCTATCCGTTGCTGGTAGCTCAGCTGGCATGCAACTGTTGTATCTATTTTTCCTTTGTGTATTGTATTATATGTATGTATGTATTTCCTTCATGTATTGCGGCACAATAGCGGTGTTCTCCCACCTTTAGCTAACGTGTATAATGATGATATAATGATGATGACAGTCCGTATCAGGGTCTAAGGTGGCCTATCGGATAGCTTCCCGACTACAAGTAGTGTTCGTCAGGGTTGTCCAGCTGGCTTGCCGAACAACTTCCTCGTGGTGCCAGCTGGGTGGTTCGGGATTTTCCCGTTCCAGCAGATGGTTCGGCGGCAGTGTTCCAGGACGTGGTGGGTTTTCGCCTGGCAAGCGTTCTCCCTATAAAAAGCCACATATGTCCGTTTAACAACACTGTGACGTGGCGGACGTGACTCGCCACTAAATAAAGTCACTGCCCCTTGCTTCATCCTGGCGAAGCATTGTATTCCAGCAAGTTGATGCTGTAATTTCGGGGAGCATTGGGCCCCTGTTTGGCAAAGGAACAAACGAAAGGCGTATGAACTGATCAATCAGTCACCGGCTCCCAATGGGCGCGATTCCCTGAATTCGCTCCGCTGCCTTGCGGACAGGCTATTCAGCCAAAGGCTCGGGGTGGTGTCCCCTAAGTCAACACCCTACTTCGGCTTGGGCAACCGGGTAGTATTTCGCCCTCTGACGAAACCGTGGACATTGTTGTGTTGTGTTTTCTTTTACTATTTCTGTACCTTGTTTTCAGTTCCATGGTTTCCGATGGTGCAATGTCTATTTATAGACTGTTGCAAAAATATATAAATATATATACAGGGTTGTCCGATTTCCCCATTTTTGTTTACTTTCCTCGTGGATTCTATCATGGAGTGTTCCCTTGCGGAATCTCACGATGTAGGCATTGAAGTGCTGCCTGGTGAAAGATTAGTTGATCTTGATTATGCGGACGATAGTGCCTTGCTTTTCGACGCTGTTGCGGTGGCCCAATCAACCCTGAATAGCCTGTCGAGAGTGGTCTCATTATTTGTTATGTGTTTTGCACCTTCAAAGTGCAAAGTGTTGCTGCAGGACCGCCAGTCCCTTTAAGACCTCTTGACGCTTGCTAACGAGGAACTCGAGGTGGTTGATCATTTTACTTATCTTGGCAGCTGCATCAGCAACGATGGGCGCATAGAAACTGACGTTAGCTCACGCATTGCAAAGGCCAGAGCTGCCTTCTTGAACCTGCGTCATCTTTGGCGACAGGAGGTAGTTTCCCTTTGTCTAAAAGGCCGTGTATACAAGGCCACAGTGAGGGCCATTCTGCTCTATGGGAGTGAGACCTGGCACCTTCGGTCTGAAGATCTGAGGCGCCTTCAAGCCTTTGATCATCGTTGTCTGCGAAGCATTGCTGGAGTCGAATGTCACCAGCGTGTCCGCAACGATGATGTGCGTAGGCGAGTACTAGATCGTGCTAAACATGCTAGCTCCATAGAACGCGTTTGCTCGGTCACGTGCTACGTATGCCTGGTCACCGCTTATCTAGGAGGGGCTTGTTTAGTCTGCCAGCTGTAGGATGGCGCAAGGCTCGAGGTGGACAGAAGTTGACTTGGCAGCCTGAAATGAAGTCACTGACGACCAAACTGGGTGCCGTTGGTCCGTCTCGTCTTCCGGGCCGGAGTCCACGTGATTCGCCTTGTGCTTGGCTCGAGACTTTACAGGACATGGCTCGCAACCGACACCAGTGGCGTATCTGCTGCCGTCTCCTAATCGGATTACCTGTTTAATGTGTTTGATGCTGACTTATCTGCGGGGTAATGGCTGATAATGACGCGTGGCAGTGAAAGCCGCAAGGAAGCTGTCTCGCCGATGCTGCCTTATCTTTGCACGATAGCCAGCCGTTTGTGACGGTATGTTGTTAACACAAAGTAAAGGCGCCTTGGCCCTGAATGTTTGCTTAGGGCATTAAGGTTTTCAGCTAAATCCCCCTTCTCTCCCTCTTATTATTCTTTGTTTATAGGTCCTCATGGTTGGATGGCAGCGAAGCATCAGTTGAAATAGCTGATGTACTGCTGTTATTGATTATTTGATGCGGTTGCATTGCTGCATGGGGTGGCGCAAAACATATTAACAAGTCGTTATGGAATTGAGCCTTGTCCATACTGCAGAAAAATGAAACGTGCACGCACGATTACAGTGGGCACGAACTGAGGTAGTGCATTAAACATGAAGTTTGGCTTTCCTGACCAACCATCTTACCAGGAGAAGGGGGCCATGAGAGAGGATGATCCATTCCGTGAAATGCAGTGGTTACGTACTACCTAGGCTCAGACACAGACAGTTGTGGTGTTTATGGAAACCCGTTCAACGAGTACAGCATTCTTACGTACTTGCTATGTACGGAATCCCATGACAATCATTTTTGAGTAGGGTCTGAGTCAGTCCTCCTTACGCAAGCCAAAAGTAAATTAATTAACCACCTGCAATTGCCTACTGTAAATGAAAACTACCGCTAACGCGTGGTCCGTTTCGCATTTGGTTTACCCGTCCACACGGGTTACCGTGGCAACCTTCGCTGTACATGGGGTTTACTCTCTCCAAAGTTCTATAAAGCAAATTCCAGGAACATGTTCAAACTCCCTTACTATCGTTGCTGCTATGTTTTACTGACTGAAAACGTTGCGGATGTCAGTTACCTCGGCTTACTTCAGCAACTTTTTTCCCAACTGAAATGAATTCTACATTTGCGGCTCCCAAAATCCCCATACTACTGGGAATTTGTCATTCAAACACGCCATGTCGAAGCAAGTAGTGTCCCCGAAAGTGAATTCACTCAACTGTGCAAGGGTGCGACAGGGTCCGAACCTTCTCTCCCCAAGTGATATTTCGAGAAATCTTTGGCAGGATGAAGTTGGTGTGGCCTTGGTGTACAACGTTGACTAGCTTCTGAAGAAGTGAATGGACTTTCCATGCATCATCCTGGACTATCAGGTCAGTTCTGAACAGATCTTCGTACCGCTTGTATCAGGCATCGAAAGTCGTACAGGAACTACGAGATGCTACCTGCGATCTTAACCACCGATGGAGAACTGCCAGCGAAACCTGACTGCATGGTATAGCTGGACAGTTGATCGGTTAATACGGACATCAATTTGGGCTGTTGCTATAGCCCATGTATCAAATCAGCTTATCCGTCTGGCCTGGTTCGCAAAAATCCCCGTCGCCAATTTGTTATACACCCGCTTTTGGTTGAATGCGCTGAAATGGCAAGTGCACGCATTGTCGTTCCCACGCGTTGTATGAACGACCACGCACTTCGAACCAATCACCTGTTATCGCATCTGCGTAACCTATCTGCCGTCTGAGTGATGACGGAACTCTGTCGATTGAGTGATGCACGCGGCCGTACTCCGATCAGAGACAGGGAGAACAAAGCCAGACCGTTCATTGAGAACTTTACAGACTCAGTGGAAGGTGATACAAGCAGGGACACCATCTGAGTTGTAGCACGAATTACTCACCACGCCGAGTGTGCGTTCCAGCGGGACGAATTTGTTCATGAGACGCTGCTGCGTCATGGTTTGGACGTCGCGTGGTCACAGTTTGGTTGCCACGCGGTGTAACTGTTTGATTGTGCAAGCGAATATTGGAGTCGCTGGTGCGGTTACGTATTTTTGCGGAGTCATTTGGCGTTCGCGTAACAGTATCGTATGGCACACCAGTTTTATGATCGTCATTGTATATGGAGGATAAGCGATAGGAGGTGAGACAAAGGAACCCACACCACGAGCGCCATTAGGTCAGACTGTTAGCCATGTCCACAGCTGTACCTAACCAAACAACGGTTGTTTTAACAGCTAGCAAAAAATGCGATTTTCTTGCAACTCCCTTACAAAGGGGAAATCGCTGCCGAAATTCTTACTCACCGTCTATCACAGGAGCTTAGACGGACGTTCCCAGCAGCCAAGTTACATACCTACTTTACCAGCACACCGATGGTGAAGCTCAGTCTCAAGGATAGTAGACCTGTCCACGACAACTCTATGTGCATCTGTTGTTATACCTGTTCCTGTGGTTCAGGATACATTGGTCGTACGACTAGGTGTCTATCCGAGAGAATGAAAGACCACCGTCCGGCATGGCTAGCCACCGGATACAGAAGGGTATGTGACAGCCATAGCTGCTCACCTCGCTGACACAGGCCACAACCCTAAGCCAGCCGAAGCATCCCAACTTATCTACAAGGCCCCGGATAATCGATCGAAGCATATCCACAGATGGATACTAGAAGCCGCTGAAGCTATAGCAGTCCGGTTGTACGAACCAACGTTGTGCACCCAAAAGCGATTTCTTCAAGCCTTAAAACTGCCCTGGCCCGATCAAGTAGGGATTTTTACTCAGGTGGATCGTGTGAAGACTCCGACATTGACCTGATTATTGGCGATAGTTGAACACATAAACTGATTTTACCCCGTTTTAACGACTTAATAGCCTGTCTAATCGATGTACATGATATATCCTTGTACTAGCCTGATGAAGAATTATTGTAAACATATGTTCGCTAACATTGACTTTTGATCTGTGGAATTAATGAGCCAGGTTTCGCAACCGTGTGGGAGGGTTTATCGCACGGGCGCATTGCAAATTCTGCCCTTCAAGACGAGAGTGCTGTGGCGCTGACGCTACAGGTGGCGGAGATTGACAAAAGCACCTCCAACTTTTGCTTACACGTTTATTGATGTCATCTTCGATCCCACGGGCCCTACTATAGCTGCCGAGGTACTTGCCTTACCGGACCAGTTATAACTCACCACCACCACGATTCAGTGCAGGGATTGGTCCCTGCCATTCTCGGAGAATGGCTTTGCATTTCGTGGGTGCAAATCATAGCCCAAAACCATTGACAACCTCAGTTGATTTATCCATTGCTGCTTGGTACAGTTGGGAGCCGTTACATACAAGGGAAATATCGTCGGCGTAGTCGCTCATCAGGAAGCAGTTTCACGCCTTTCAACTCGTGTCTAATGTTTCTATGACTTCATTCATGACAAGTGAAAGAGCAAATGTGACAGCGGACAACCTTGTCTCACATCGCTAGAGATATTGATGGGCGGCGACAGCTTGCCGTAAACCCTCACTCTGCCTGAACTATGCGCATACACTGCTCTGATAATGTTTACGTATTTCTTAGGGACACCTTTCCTGGGTAGGCAGTCCCATCGGACATATCGATCAACTGAATCGAACTTACCTTTGATGACTGGGAACACGACTGCAGTGGGTCGCCAATAATTATGGTGTTGCTACAACAAGACGCAGTGTGAAGATGTGATCAACGCAACCGCGTCTTCTGCGCAACCCTGCTTCCTCCTCACTAATGTGCGTTTCACGGATGCCAGTCAGACTATGGAGGACAATAGAGGCAATAACTTGAAGACAATTGAGATCAGACTGATTACTCTATGGCTGTCAACTTTCTTCTTCTCTGTTCATTGGACAGTAGGGTATCACTAACCTCGTAGGGACTGCCATCCGCACTTATTACTCATCCCTTAAACTTGAGGTCTTAGTTTACATTTGGGGGAGTGGCCAAGCGATGACTTGGTCAAGAGGAATAAAGTCCCTCCCTTCGAACTTGGCGTCCCTTAGTGTTTACTGACTGCTGGACTGGGGTCCGAAGGACGATGAAAACGTTTGCTTGGTTACACCAGCTGACATGGCGAGGAGCCGGCTTCAATGGCGTTTAGAATATGTCTCTTTGTCCCTCCCCTCCTTTTTAGCTTCCTCCTCCAACATCGATCAAATACAATGCCTAATGTGATTTTAGTATTTTGACTTTTGTAGTCTGTAATGATTAATCTCGTGTGTTTTTTGTTTTGCGGCACATTAGCTGAGATGTGTTTCTCACTCTCGATTAACGTGTATTGTTGATGACCACATTTTTTCGCTTGTTGTCCGCACTCTGGTTCAGCTCGGCGAATAAGCAGCATTGACTCTCACTCTTCATTCACCTGCTATTGATGGGTGCTTTGTCACCAAAACACGCATAGAAGATAACAACATTGTGACGAATCTTGGTTCCGAATCTGGCGGTAATGACTACACTCTTCGTATCTGGCGATACTAAGTCAATGGCTCAAGTTTTTACGGCGTCTGTATCATCCAGAACAAACAAGTCTAGTCGACTTGATGCCGGTGTGTGCTGTTCGACTTCGAAAGTCTGTTAGGGATAATAGTCACCTTCTGAAGATAAGGTGCTTTTTCATCGCCCCAATTTATGTCCCTAGTGACTGACGTTCTTATATCAAATATGATTTCTATCCTCATCTTTCATCTCTTCTCCGTATGGCGAAAAATACTGGCATCATGATTGTTGCTGGTGATTTGAATGCCCACCTTTCGGACTCTGAAAACACTTAGGAGGCCGACAACAAACAGGAGTTATCTATTCCTACAACCATGTGCCAAGCGCAATCTTTGTTATTAGCATTGCTTTCCAGCTCGAAAGTTCACATCGGGTCACCTAGTGCCCACCAAATTTTTCGATGACCTAAACCCGAACTGTCCATATTGCCATCAGCTACAGATAGCGCGAATCAATGCAATACTGTCGATCAATTTGAATCAGTGTCTCGACGTCGACGCCAGCTATGGAATAAATTCGTACAATCTGGCTCTGCAGAAGAATACGAGAAGTACAAGATGCAACGAAATGCCTGCAACAACGCGAAAACGAGCAAACACTGCAACTTCGAAGAGTAGCTTGCAAGCGCAGCAAAAGCAGCTCCCAAGAACGTCTTTGCATACGTGAAGCGACGCTTGAAGCCGACAGGCGATGTGCCTGTGTTGGAGGGCTCGGACGGACAACCCCTAGTTTCCAGCACTGAGCGTGCTTCCGCATTGGCAGCGCACTTCACCTCCGTTTTTGCTGACAACCATGCGTCCGTATCGAGTTGGACACTACGTTTGCGGAAGACTGTTGGATATTTATAAAAGAGATTGACATAATTGTGTTCCCAATTTGTGCCCTTGAAATATCAGAAGGTTGGACCGATTAAGCCTGATTGATGACGGGCGTTAGCTTCCGTTCCCCGATTCCCACGATGTGTTCGGTCATACCGTCAATGCCCGCTGTGTAACCGCCAACATCTCTCACAACCATGGGGCATGACGGAAGCTTTTCGCCTCGCCGTTTTTTGATCAGCTACTCTACGGCACCCGTATCGATCAGACACCGTTCCATCGTACTGTCTGCTTCCACCATTGCTTCGATCGCCCCTCTACCCAGCTTCCCTTGCACACTCCTCGATCCGAAAATACAAGGTTGAATGCGTGTGTCTGGTACACGGGCAGCCGCGCGCCTTACCGGACATTGTCTTTTCCAGTGTCCCGGTTTCCCGCAAAGGAAGCAACATCCCCTTGCTCACTCCTCCGAGCGCTGAGTACGAAGCTCATTGACATCTTGCACGATCTGTTCCATCACTCGTTCCAATTTATCCAGCTTCACGCCTCCATGGTGTTCATCCTTCAGCGCAACGAGTGGCGCATCGCACAGCTCTCGAGTAATCTGCGCCAACTCCTCCAGCCACATACGGAGAAATTGTCCCACCCCTCGGTCAGGCAAGCCTATCGAGACGCACTGCGTATCGAACTCTCGCTGTCTTGTCCTAATGACACTGAACTTCAGTTGAATAGGATCTCGGCCACTATGCATGACGCAGGAGCATCTCTTTGTGGCACTCTCAGTCGTCACCGCACCAGTCACTGGATATCCGAGAGGTCCGTGAACCTGTTGGAAGCTAGAAGACACCTCCCGACTGGTTCTGAACACAATGTGACCAGACGGGCTATTAGGCGTGAACTAAAGCGGAGCCTACGTGCTGATAGGGAAGCCTGGTGGACCAGTCGGGCTCAAGAAATGGAGGAGGCAGGAGCAGTAGGCAATTACCGCAAGCTCTTCCAGCTAATCCGCAACACTGGTCCCAGAAAACCAGGCGTCAATGAAACAATCATAGACAGCGCGGGTACACTGATACACAATAAGGAGCGCCGTATGGCTCGTTGGGCTGAACACCTTGAAGATCAGTTCAGCTGGCCACCTGCTCCCGGACCTCTTCCTACTCAGGTGATGCAGGACGAGCCATGGACGGTTAGTTTAGAGCCTCCGTCGGAGGCCGAGGTCCGGAACGCGATTACAGCCCTTAATCGTTTTCGTGCCGCTGGCCCAGATTCCCTCCCACCTGCACTATTTAAGGATGGAGGTGAGATCCTCTGCAGGGCACTGACCTCCCTACTCGAACGTATCTGGAACGAAGTGTGCCGGCTAATTGGAGCGAATCGATTATAGTGGCAATATACAAAAAGGGCAGTCGCACAGACTGTGCAAACCACTGGGGTATTAGCCTAACGCCAGTTGTGACAAAATTACTGGCCTCTGTTATCGTTCGTCGCCTCACTGCAGAACGGGAATCTCGGATTAGGGAAGAGCAGGCCGGTTTTCGCCCAGGACGTGGCTGTTTAGGCCATATATTCATTTTGCGGCAGGTGCTAGAGCAGCGCCACGCATACCGCAGACCGACATTAGCTGTGTTCCTCGATTTCAAGAGTGCTTTCTGTTCAGTCGATCGATGCATTACTTGCCCTGAAAGGTGTTCCCACGAAATATGTGAACATCCTTCGTGCTCTATACTCGAACACTACAGGCCGCGTCAGGGTCTACGGTGTCCTATCGGATAGCTTTTCGACTACAAGTGGCGTTCGTCAGGGTTGTCCGATTTCCCCGTTTTTGTTTACTTTCGTCGTGGATTCTATCATGGAGTGTTTCCTTGGGGAATCTCACGATGTAGGCGTTGAAGTGCTGCCTGGTGAAAGGTTAGTTGATCTAGATTATGCGGACGATATCGTCTTGCTTTTCGACAATGTTGAGGCGGCACAATCAACCTTGAATAGCCTATCCAGAGTGGTCCCATTATTTGGTATGCACTTCGCACCTTCAAAGTGCAATGTGTTGCTGCAGGACCACCAGCCACTTGATGACCACTTGACGCTTGCTAACGAGGAACTCGAGGTGGTTGATCAATTCACTTACCTTGGCAGCTGCATCAGCAATGATGGGCATATAGAAACTGACGTTAGCTCACGCATTGCAAAGGCCAGAGCTGCCTTCTTGAACCTGCGTCATCTTTGGCGACAGAAGGGAGTTTCCGTCCGTCTGAAATGCCGTGTATACAAGGCCACAGTGAGGGCCGTTCTGCTCTATGGCAGTGAAACTTGGCCCCTTCGGTCTGAAGATCTGAGGCGCCTTCAAGTCTTTGATCATCGTTGTTTGCGAAGCATTGCTGGAGTCGGATGGCACCAACGTGTCCGCAACAATGATATGCGTAGGCGAGTACTAGATTGTGATAATCATGCTAGCTCCCTAGAACAACAGATAGCGCTGAATAAGTTGCGTTGGCTCGGGCACGTGCTACGTATGCCTGGTTACCGCTTACCTAGGAGGGCCTTGTTCAGCCTACCAGGTGTAGGATGGCGCAAGGCTCGGGGTGGACAGAAGTTGACTTGGCAGCGGGAAATGAAGTCACTGACGACCAAACTGGGTGCCGTTGGTCCGTCTCGCCTTCCGGGTTGGAGTCCACGTGACTCACCTTGTGCTTGGCTCGAGACCTTACAGGACATGGCTCGCAACCGACACCAGTGGCGCGTCTGCTGCCGTCTCCTAATCGGATTGTTTGTTTGAAGTGTGTTTGGTGCTGAGTTATCTGCGGGGTAATGGCTGATTATGACGCGTGGCAGTGAAAGCCGCAAGGAAGCTGTCTCGCTGATGCCGCCTTATCTTTGCACGATAGCCAGCTGTTTGTGACGGTATGTTGTCTACACAAGGTGTAGGTGCGTTGACCCTGAATTTTCGCTTAGGGCATTAAGGTATTCAGGTAAGTCCCCCTTCTCTCCCTCTTCTTATTCTTTATTTCATAGGTCCTCATGGTTGGATGGCAGCGAAGCATCAGTTCAAATGGCTAATGTACTTCTGTTGATGATGATGATGATGACACGCCGAGTAGCGTTCGTAGTCCGGCCGCTTTCGGCGATTGGCTGCGGGACTGGCCATGAACTGATCCATCAGTAGTTGCTGTTTTGACCTTTCGTCCACTTCCGGCAAGTCCCTGCCCAACAAGCTCCTGATGTGGACTGCAAACAAGCGGATCCGCCTTTACACCAAGCCGCCTTGAATCGCCGCATCTCTTCCCGACGGTCGGCCGGGCTGTCTAATCCGGCCACCAACGCCTTCGCGGCGGCCCACCCCAACTTGACAGGGCCTCTTCTCCCCGCCTCCAGGCCTGCCTTCGCCCAGCCTTTGAGGAGACTCTAAGGGCCACCAACTTCGCCCGGTCGGTCTTGACTCCAACCGCCTCTGCCACATCCTCGAGTCCTCCAAGGAAGTCTTCACATCCCCTTCTTCAAATGACTCGGGCCAGGGAATCGTCATGATGTATCTTGGTTGATCACAGCACCAATGTAAGAACCCGAGGGGAAAACGTAATTGTTTATTATCCAAACATGACTAATACTGAGTGCATCCATTCCTACAAACGAGACATCCACCCATCTTCGTTATCGCGGTTGGAGATTGCAAGGCGCGAGTTTCTTTCTGTATCTAGTAATTGTGTGGTATGCACTGCTTATGCGTCCATTTCTCGTGCGCATACCACTGCGGTACCAAGGTGTTCCTTTTGGAGGGAGGTGTCATTACGGCCTGTTGTTGGCTGCTTGCTCTTTCGCATCCTTGCGCCACACTACTAATAACTGGCGCAGTAATGTCTGCTTTAGTCCACCACAAGTGGTCCCATTCTCAGCCTTGTCGACTAGCCCATTTGGCCGGTACACTTTGAGGAGCAGTTCAACAGGCCTGAAGGGACACTACCGCTTGCTGAATCACCTGGTTCGGCATGGGAAGTTGATGTCACACGCACGTCAGAAGAGATTCGACATGTGATTTCCATTTTGAAACAAAGCAAGGCTCCTGAACCCGAGGACCTTCTTTCATCCTCGAGCCGACTCGTGACCATATGGATCACAAGTCTGTCTTGTGATTCGAGGTCTCGAGTTCTACCTTGTGTATGGACTGCGCGACCCTCGCATTATCTGATTATCTGCGAGTCCTATAAAACGGCCGTACCGTTGTCACTGAACCTCGTTTTTATAATATCGCTATGGATGCAATAGTTTTCTCTGAATATTTTAACATTGACAGTTGTCAAACTATTTCCAAAGTCACCACTGCTGTCCTTCGCATAATTTTGGAGAAAAGCTCAAGGTACTGCGCACGTGAAAATGGACGGTTCCTATTGAAACTATCTTGCAACGCTGGCTTCAGATTATTCTGTCCGGAACTGTTTAATGCTTTCTCATTTATTGTAGTGACACCTCTACCCAATGTCCTTTTTTTCATTCATACAAATTTACAGCTCTAATAATGTTATTTGAGCTCATCCGTAGTTGATGTTGTAAGGTGCTGAAATTGTACGCATCTGGATACATGAAGCTTATTTTGACGACGTGCGACTGGTGGTGATTGCGCGGCAGCGAAGCGTTTGTACTGTGTAGCGGCGTACTGCTGATGTCTCCCGCTTCCTCTCTCCATCTTCGACGAAAGGTGGAGGTTACTATTGATTGGATTTAACGATTTGGGACACTGAACAGGTGCATTCAGACTGACGACTGTCAGCTATCGTGCTCATCTTCAGTTAGGACCAGCGGACTTTGTGCGAATTCCATCGAAGCATTATTCTTCTTTCCATGGCTTCCAAACTTCTCACTAGCATCATTTCTCAACGCCTTACTGGTTCCCGTGAGAACCACACCACTGAAAGCCAGGCTGACTTTCGTTCCGGTCATGGTTGCATCGACCGCACGTTTACTCTTCGCCATGTGTTAGGACAGGCACCTACAGTCGACGTACAATGGTGGCTTCCCTTGACCTGAATTCCACCTTTACTTCTATTGATCGCGCTAACTTGTTGTATTGTCTGTCCGTGAATACAGTGCCTGGAAAACTATTTTCCATTCTGAAGCCTCTGTACCTCGAGTCTCGACGCCTGGTAAGAGTCTACGGGAAGCTGCTTCCTGATTTCCCCACAGCAAGTAGGGTCTCTCAGGGTTATCCCATTTCTTTTCACTCCAACTTTGTGGAAGGAATGCTCACGAATGACTCAGTTCTTTTAGATTCTCTCAGATTGGAAGTCCAGCCGAGCGACATACTGACAAGTCTTGGGTATGTGGACTACATAGTTTTGGTCTGCCGCAGTGGTTATGCAAGCAACACTGAACAGGCTGATGCATAGCGTTGCGTTTTTCGGCATGTGTTTTGCACCTTCCAATTGCAGAGTACAGTTGCAGCGCTGGACTGATACGCCACCGGTTTCAACCATCATCCCAAAACCACTGAAAGTGGTAGATCGGTTCACTTCGAAATTTCGTAACCGTCTTTCTTGCGTCACGACTACTGCGTGTGACATTCCCGCGTTTTACTACTGCTGGAACAGCACTTTCGTTTTTCAGCCGGAACGAATGTCGCTTTAACGCTTTACATCCACCCCCTTGCTTTTTACCTAACGCCTCGGGACCAGCACTTTACATTTCCGCTCATATACTTACGTCGTTGGACCAGTATAGCGTATTCTTACGTCATTGACTTATCCCGTTTGTTGTACCATTTTCGTTCAACGCATCACCTTGGTAGGTGTGTCACCTCTGGTGCTCATATCACTGAAGTAGTTACTTTACTCATTGGCAAGGCCTGTGTTTCTTTCTAGCGGCTCGACCATCTCTGGAGCCAGCGGGTTATCAGCTTGTCGGTAACATGTAAGGTGTACAACGTTGCGATAAGGTCATTGTTGTTGTATAGATCAAACCTGACCAGTTCGCAGCGAAGACATTAAACGCTTGGCCGTGTTTGACCACCGGCTACAGAGTCACTGACTACTCATGGTCACATAAATGAGTGCTTAATGGAGAGTGGAGGAACAATTTCGATAATCACCGGCTTCTATGAGGATGTATTAGTCACCCAAATGTATCAGCAGGACGCCAGTACGCAGTACCGACGCTTCGCTGCCGCACAACCACCAACGGTTTCGTGTGGGCTAAGGACACCGCGAGGGTCGCCCGGTTCCCTACTTAAGCTCGAACCCGCACCCTCAGATTACAAAGCAGGCTTCTAATCCTTTAGGCCACGGGCCGGCTATAAGCCGTCCCGCTGTCAACAACCTTCGTGTTTGACGGCGAGTTCGGTAATCCGAGGAATCCTTGTCTCCTTGTTGCTTCACTCTGGCTCTTTGGGCTCCTCGAGTTTTCTGTTCCTACCCGAAATCCATGTTATCCTCACCTTGATAGCTGGCTACTAACGGTTCGCGGTATACCTCAATAGTCCCGCTGCTTTGCGGGTATGGTCTTCATCATCCAAGGCTCTGGGTGTGGTCCCTTAAGTGAACCCTCTTCCTCGACTTGGGCAACCATGGAGCACTACGCCCACACAACCTATGGGAACATGTTTCAACAATTCTTTAATCCTTTTCTCCGTTCTCGCTCTTTCTGACTGCTCTCACTATCTGGAACTGCTCTTTTCGGCCGAGGTACGGGCGGTCAAACCTGCCAAACTGCGTTCTACTGCACCATCACTTTATTTCACGTTTGTTCATCCCCTATTCTTGGTCTTCCCGTTCCGTTTCCGAGTCCACAACACAGTGCCGCCTTGGGCGAGCGTTCTCGCTATATGGATCAGGAGCCGAAGTCCGAGGGTGCGCCAAGTCGTGTCGGCAAGCCATTTCTAGTGGCCGGTTCCAAACCCAAATTATCAACCTTCAATCTTCAGACGCTGACGCAAATCGGGTCACATGTAGCCCTTGCTCGTATGCCTGAGACTACAGCCGTTGATGTCTGCTGCTTCAGTGAGACCCGTTTACTGGAATCTAGCGCGACGCTACGACTGGTTCCACCGTCTGCGAGTTCCACTGGCATTCTCACATTACGAAGCCGCTGGTCAGGCTGGCATAGCGATTGCGTTTGGCACACGTGCTGAGGCCGCGCTACTAGATTGGATCGCTGTCAACAATAGACTACGCGATCCGACTCGAAACCTCAGTGCGACTGTCCGAGCACGAAGGTGGCAGACGTTGTTTGTTCATTGTCCAAGCGTACGCTGCCACACTGCAGTCCGGAGTCAGTTAAGGTCAGTTAACTGACCGACCTCTGTAAAGGACGCCGCGTCGACATCATGTTGCTTACCTGGAACTTAAACGAGATGTCGGCAGACTTAGACTTAGCGAATGTGAACTCGATGGTCAAGACAGCCATGGTATTCACAAACGACAATCTTGATCACCTACTTTAGCTTTTCACAAGCTTTCGGGGATCCTGGCGCCAACGCGGCATCTGGAGACCTGGCCAGCCGCGCACACATGCACCACATCACTATCAGTTATCGCTGGCGGCGCTGCACACAGGATTGCAAATCAATATAGAGTACATATCTCACTTCGGATCACGCTACGTGTGTATCAAGGTCGCGCTACCTTTTGGTGGCTCCCAGAAGCGTCGTCAGAAATGACTTCAGGAGGCTAAGCTTTCCGCTCCGAACGTTCTCCGCGCATTTCACGATGCTTTGGCCGCAAGGCTGGAGATCGCCTCATACGCAAACATTGAAACACACTACACACATATCCGCGGTGCCATGTACAACACTGCAACCCTGGTCTGTGGCTTCACCAGTAGTTCTTTCAACTACTGGCTTTCTGTGCAATCTCTTCGACTTCTCGAGACCCGTCGAGCATTTCTTGCTAGCGTTAAATACCATTCACTGCACAGGACTACCAACGTTGTGCTCTAACAGCCTCTCCGGGAAGATCGCGAGGCGCAATGGACGCAACGGATCATTGAGATGGAGCAAGTGGCCCTCTCGGGGAATTCCTGGAAGCTTTTCCTCCTGATCCGATCCACTGGCGGCAGAAAGCCAAGTGTAAGCGAAGTTTTATGCGAAACCAATGACGAGCCAATCCAACGTCAGGAATGCCAGCTTGAGTGTTAAACCAATTAGTTTGAACAATATTTTAATTGGCAAGCTGGAATCTAGAGTGTAGACGCTTTACCACCATCTGAGGCTGAGGTTGCCTATGAGTTTTCTTTTTAAAACGCTACAAACCCCCTAACCCTGATGAACTTCCCTCGAATCTTTTCAAAATAGAGCCTATCAATTATTCGGGAGTTAACTTCCCTCCTCCAAGAGATTTTGGTCACTGAAGTTATCCCATCTGATTGGTGCCTAGCGGATATTCTGCCTGTCTTCAAAAAGGATACCCGAACTGATTGCACTAACCACAGAGGGATTAGTCCCATCTGTGTTGCTTTCAAGGTGCTCGCCGCTCAACTTTTATGGTGGCTCGGCCTGGTACGCGAACAGAGCATACGTAAAAAGCAAGTTGGGTTCCGCTCGGGTAGGAGTTGCACCGATCACATCTTTACACTCCATCAAATACTCGAGCGTCGTCAAATGACCGATCAACGAACCTTGTCTCCCTAGACATATGAGCCCCGTTTGACTTACTTGACCGAGCTGCTCTCTGAATTTGTCTGATGTGAAAGAAGAGTGCTCGAAAGCATCACTAATCTCCATGTCGTCTACTCCCAAATCTAGTGCCGGTGTACGGTGGACTTTCGCCATCACCCCTTTAGTATCACCACTGGCGTGAGACAGGGTTGCCCAGCACCCCCTTGTTCAATTTCGCTATGAACGAAATCCTGAAGAACTGCGAGCCCAATGGCTTAGACCTTCTTCCGAGGACCAACTTCGAGATTAGGATTATGCAGACATCGCCGTAATTTACGACTCCTCACAGGCCGCCCAAAATGTCATGTGTATGTTAGAGGTGTCTGTCTCCCAGTTTGCGATGACCTTTGCACCATCGAATTGCAAGGTTTTCCTGCAGGACTGGCTAGGCGCTGCTCCTATTATTATCCTTTCACGTCATTTGTTGGGAGTGTAGACCAGTTCGTTTACCTCGGAAACTCTCAGCTCTAATAGATTAACGAATGAGGTCTTCGCGCGTCTCCAAGACTCGGGTTTCTTCTGTTAATCCCCACCATCTCTGGCGTGGAGGCGATCTCAGTCTATCTCTGAAGGGCCGCGTTTGCAATTCCACGGTGAGAGTGGTCCTGCTCTGTGACCGCTTGACTTGGCCTGTTCACGCAAAGGATGTTGTGAGACTGTCCGTTTTTAATTACCGCTGCCTTTGGAGCATTGCAGATGTACGACGACAACATCACACTAATACTAATGATGTTTGACGGAGCGTTTTCAGATCAGACACACTTTGCCGGCTACTGAGCAGCATAATTTCACTGCGCAAAGTTCAGTGGCTTGGGCATGTGCTTCGCATGCCTACTCGCTTACCTCACCGTGCCCTCTTCGCTCCTGCAATCGGTAGGAAGCGAAAGCAAGGTAATCAACGTATGACTTGGGGCAGAAGTGTGATGGAGCTAACCTCAAAGTTATCCTTAGTCAGGTGCTCTCGACTCCCTAGCGGGGGATGCAAGGATCACGAACACGCATAGCTGGAACCCCCACCCCCTCGGATATGGCAAGAAACCGTACGCAATGGCGGACATGTGACACTCTACTCCCAGGGACACTTTTGTATTCTTTTCCTCTCCGTTTGTATTTCTACTACGTTGCGACACTATATCAGTTGTACTGTTGGCCATGTATTGACTATATATGAGTATATATCCCGGTGCTTGCGGAGTATTGCCCACGTCTGGTGGGAACACCGGGTGGGCATTCCTGAAATCGGACAGTTAAGTTGGGCAAGAAGCCTTCTGGTGCCTCACTCGAGTATTTGCTGAAACTTAGTCGCTTACGTATGCCCTCTGATCGACGTTCATTGTACGCCGTCGCCGCACCAAGTGGAGTTAAACCGCGGGGTGGCCAGTCCATGATGTGGAATAGAGCCATCGGAAGCCATGCAACTCAACACCAAGTACAGAAATAGTAAAAGAAAACAAAACACAACAAGTCCATGGTTTCGTCAGCGGGCGAGATACTACCCGGTTGCCCAAGCCGAAGTAGGGTGTTGACTTAGGGGACACCACCCCGAGCCTTTGGCTTAATAGCCTGCCCGCAAGGCAGCGGAGCGAATTCAGGGAATCGCGCCCATTGGGAGCCGGTGACTGATTGATCAGTTCATACGCCTTTCGTTTGTTCCTTTGTCAAACAGGGGCCCAATGCTCCCCAAAATTGCAGCATCAACTTGCTGGAATACAATGGTTCGCCAGGATGAAGCAAAGGGTAGTGACTTTATTTAGTGGTGAGTCACGTCACAGTGTTGTTAAACGGACATATGTGGCTTTTTACAGGGAGAACGCTTTCCAGGCGAAAACCCACCACGTCCTATAACACTGCCGCCGAACCATTTGCTGGAACGGGAAAATCCCGAACCACCCAGCTGTCACCACGAGGAGGTTGTCCGGCAAGCCAGCCTGTGGAATAGAGGCTTGATGAAATTGACTGAGAGACTCGGTAAGGCCGGTGGGTGACCTCTTCGTGGATGGAGCCTCGGGATGGTCCACACGAATGGTTGAAGACCCTATAAAACATGGTGCAGTCACACTGTCAGTGGCGTTCCTGCATTCGGTTTCTTGTAGCTAGTTGTTAATTCTCGTCCCATCCTGATTATTCTCGCGCGTCTCTTTCTTGCTTCCCTTTTCTTTAAATTTATTTTCATTCAACCTCACTACATTGCCGTTGTGATTTATTGTTCTTCTTGTGATGCAAGCCATAGCAACTGAACCCACTGCGCTTCGGTGCTCGGATCATACTTGTTCAACTGGACTGGACTGACTAGTAACAACTTGTTACATGCTCCCGTTATCGCGATTATCATCTTGGTTCGCTATACAATGCCACTCTGTCTGAGGAAGCTAATCTGTCAAAAAAGACACATCGCCCAACAAATACACCTCTAAACTCAAGATATGGTGGGTACTTTACTTTGGCCGAAGGCACCTACTAAGTATTTATGATATCGGTCGAGAACTCCAACTAACACTTGATTGCAGATTTTATGGGTCCACACCTAAGGGTCTGGTGAAATTGAATCGTTTCTGTGCCTAGGTCATGTTCTGCATTTGTTGGTTGCTTAACTGCTTCGTTATACAGTGTCTATTGTTACCGTGAGGGGTCGCATGCAGATGCAGGGCGGCTAGTGTATGAAAGGGCATTGCGTTGTGAGGAAATTGTCCGGCAAACCTAATCGGTTTGTTTCATGTGGTCTTCCTGCTTTTACCTTCGGAATGGGCCACGTTATTTGCAAGCAATCACTGACGGTACATATACTCAAAGTGGAATGATCCAGGGACGATTCGTTTGGCCACTTTGCATATCTGATACGCAAAATCGTGATGCCTTCCATATTTTTTGTCGGTCAATGACCGAAACGATTACACGCTTGCGTTGTACTCCGGAGGTCACCAGTTCGAATCTGCGTAGGTTAGGGCGACCTCTCGACATGCCCAGCTCTCGCGCTACTGTTGGTGGTCGCGTGGCAGTGAAGTGTCGGTACGGTGTGCCGACGTGCTGCATATGACATTTTTTCTTTACGTCATCTGTTATGGACTAATATAATGAAGTCGCTAATCCGATGCAGCTTCATTGCTTTTACGGCGGAAAATTTTATCAAGCTGTCATTCTCTTTATCTTATCATTGTTCACTGATTTTAATTTTCTTGGCGACGCGATCCGCTATACTTCGGTACCCGGAAGACCATAGCTGGACCACTAAACTTAGTTGGCATGTCACTGACCGAATAACTTCCACCTGTAGTGCTGGCATACACCACTTCAGCTTGCCTGCATACTCTCGAATAATGGATCCGTTCTGGCATTAGCGGCGTAAACTAGAACATTAGCTCATTGCAGCATTCCAGCCATTAAGTCACCTAACGGATTCTCTATCCACTCTATAGTCCCAATAAACACGGAGATTTTCCGCAGGGCCCCGTTATCAAGGCTGGTGGATCTCCCAATGTCTTCGTTGCACAGCAGTCAAGTGTGATCCGTACCAACCACTGACCATCTTGAAGCCCTATTGTCTTAACTTTTATATTTTAACTTATACCCCATTGTCTTTGTAAACGATTGACGGCTTAAAGCTGGTCCGTTGCCTTAGAGACCATAAGACTGTCTTGTACTCCGAGGACGCGGGTTCGAACTTGCGTAGGGTCCGGGCGACCTTCGCAGTATACTCAGGCCATGTGCGACTGGTGATGATCGCGTGGCAGCGAGGCGTCAGTACTGCGTACCGGCGTACTGCTGATATCTTTTGCCAAATCGACTCTATGATTTAATTACGAGAATTACTGCAACGCAAGGTTTCTACTCATTTCGTAGTTGGCCTCTTTTACACTTTGACTTTTGTTCTTCCTTGATTTCAGTTCATTACTACTTCATAGTCACATGTCGAGTAAAGTTAGGACTTACGACAGGCTTTCTTCTTCGTTTACTCTCACCAGCGGTGTTCCCCAACGTTGCCCTGTTTCACCTTTCCTTTTCAATTTTGCTATCGGAGATGTCGTCCAACGAGCATTGGAAGGTGTCCAAAGCTGCCGTGTTGAGCTTCTTGTTGACAGAGTTGTGGACTTCGATTACCCTGATGATATCACTTTGCGGGAGGCATTTTGCTCTCCGTCCATGGCTCTTTGAGCCGCTTAACAATGGATGCGTCTAACTATGGCCTGTATTTCACCCTAGGCAAATGTAAAACACTACTTCAGATGGCGGTTAAACTAATCGTTGAGCTTGGCAATTTTGTTGCAAACGTTGCATCACCAATCCTAGTGACATCATCGGTGCTTAGTTAGGTAGCGTGCAGTAGCGTAGAGAAGCTTCTAGGTTGACAACTGCTTGTGTGGGGCAGTGAAAGCCACAATGAAACTGTCTCGCTGATGCCGCCTTATCTTTGCACAATAGCTAGCTGTTGGTGACAGTATGTTGCTGATAAGGGGTAGGCGTCTTGACTCCGAGTGTTCGTTTAAGCCATTAAGGTTTTACCGCAGACCCCCTTCGCTCCCTGTTATTATTACTTTCCGTAGATCACGTTGGTTGTACGGCAGCCAAGCATCAGTTTAAATGGCTGATGTACTGCTGTTGATGATAATGATATGCCTACCCTCACAATCGCCGGTGACGTTCTGGAACAAGTCTCCTGCTTCACTCATCCAGGGAGTTGGCGGCGGTGTTCCATTCGAGGTCTCATGACGGATCACAAAGATCCGCCTTACATTCATCAGACTGAGTCACCTATGGCTTCGTCGTGAAAGCACTCTCAAGCTCAAGGACAAGATGCACAATGCCTCTGTCCGTGTGATCCTTTTGTATGGCTGTGAGTCGGTCTATTCGCTCGGAAGGCATGAAGCGACTGTCTGTTTTTGACAACCGTTGTCTGCGAAGGATTTCTCTGGTGTGGTGGCACCATCACGTAACCGACACGGAATTCCGGGTCCGTGGGCTTGGACCGAACATCCCGTCTCTCCAAATCGCTATTCTCCGACACCGCGTGCGTCGACTCGGTCACGTATTGCATATGTAGCTTATCGCCTTCCCTATCGATCGTTGCTTGCGATTTTTACTAGCCAGTGCAAAGTGCCGCGGTGGACAACCAATCATGTGGAGAATGAGTATGGCCTTAATCGGACCGGTCCGCCTTCCAAGCTGCGGACCACGTGACTCTGACTCCCAGTGGTTGGAAACGTTGGATTCTATGGCCTGCAATAGATATCAGGGGCGCCAGTGTTGTTTCGCTGCATCATATATTACTGGTTAACCGAGTACGTAATACACAAAACACAGAAAGGCTCGAAATCGCGTGCGTAAAACCCCAAAGGTTTCGTTTTTTCGTTATTGTATTTCGTTTTGTTTCTACCATGGCACGTCTGTAACCTGATATATATATATATATATATATATATATATATAACCATTTTTCCACTGTGTTAGCCCGTTTATCCAATCTTTTCTTTTTTACTCCAGGTATATTCCCTTAACGATCGTCCATCGAAAACAGTTTGCCTGATGCACGGCGGAGACACTTTATGGTGCTTCAGCTATCCAAAGCCATATATTCTTCCATGGCCTGGAGGATAACATAGGCGTTTGCTGCCGGCTGCTAGATTCGATCTGTTTGCTGTTTGTTTGTTTGAATTCTTTTGTGTGTTTGTTCCCAGTTGGGAATTTCTTTTTCATCTCGTTTCTATGTTGCACTTTTCAAATGTGGATCTAGCACCGGCTTTTAACATCTATCGAATTGTGCTTCGTTCTGTTGCCCCGTTCAGCCCCAGTGGCACCTTTGTCAGCTTGATATCCCCGACTAGGACTTCAATTCGATGCTTTTCGTCTTCACATGAATCCGATGTCCTCCGTCGCCTTCTTCTGACCACAGCCGCTTTGCGGGGGCTGAATTCTAGTCTCTGACTGACGGGGAATGCATTCTCTGCTGATAACCGGCTCATTTGTGACGTCGTTTCCCCTCCCCTCACAGATCCACCTTATTATGTGTTTTAGATGCAAGTACTATCATTACCATCATTGTGCCTATACTGGTATATTCGCTTTTACGGTGCTTCCACGGTTCGCCCCGGTTCCTCTTCTCCAAGAAACATTCTATTTTTCCCCTTTTGAACAGTCCTCTTGAACAGCTAATCTGTGTGATCCTTTCCCCTCTCTCTTGTCAACGTGGTTCTCTCTTAAGTAGCATTTTAGCAGCTTGTGTACCGAGGCACTTTGGTTCTGTGCACTTGTGTCTACGCATCTGAATGTGCTTATCGGCTGTGCATAAACCGTCCTCTGTGAATGCCGCTTTTGTCACGTTTACTCTGTTATCTGGCTTATGTATTTCTCAGGTTCATTCTCTATCGTGGACGAGAAATCGTCCGCTGATGTGATCGCTTCTCAAGATAATCATGACTTGCTTGGTGCATCCACTTCCCCCGATCTGCGAACCGATTTTTTTCTCTTTTCCCACGTGATTTACCAAAAGAGCTCGTCCTCTATGTGCACTAGTCCCGTTTTTGCTGTTTAATTTTGCCGCATGTCGCTTTCACAACGCGCTAGTCCTTCCCAAACCGATTTAGACATCTTTCTCATTGTGAAATTTTCCTTGCGTTCCGTGTGTCTAGATTATGTGACCATTCGCTTTTCGGTACTCAAAGATTTTACCGCCGAGTTTTAACTTTTTGCGTTCATCATCTGGACGCGCACGCGATGTTTCCATTTTTTCACCTTTATTCACTCGTCTCGATGGTTCTTCGACTTCATGTGCGGATGTGCCTTATAGGTTTTTCAACACTCTCAGCTCAACGAGGAACGTGTGGCAGTCGGTACGCACTTGTGCAACGGTCTACCAAATCAACATTTTACGCTCTATTACTCACATTTGTGTTATTCTTTTGAATGATGGTCCGCATTTGCGTGCCTTTAATCTACGCGGGTTCCTACAAGAAAGTTTTTGGCTCCCAGTGCTTTTTTATTCGTTTTCCACGGACGTCCTGTCATGAGGTTCTTTTTTAAACGTTGGTTTACTAACCCAGGCGGGCACGACTGTTTACATTCACTTTGTGTGTGTCTTCGTTGTCCCTCCCCGCGTTACTTCCATATTCAACACCCGGCGAAAATGGGGGGTTTGCCCATGTTGTCAGGGCGATGTTGCACACAGCATCAGGCTACACCGAGCATCCTTACCTGATTCATGCAACTGTTAACGATGATTCCCCGATGCTAACTTGGTTCTCGGTTTGTTTACGTCTTTTCATCACGCCCATCACATAGTACGTATATTCGTCATTCCACTCACAGGTGTTTCGCCTAGTGTCAATCTGATTACAATATTGTCGCCTTGGGTATCTAGTTTTACGCACTCTTCTCTAGCCGAAACCTAATGCCGACCATCTAACTTCTCGTTGTGGATAGTGTCTGCACACAGTTGCTGTTGCTACAATCCATACACAGAGCCGATTGGTTGCCTTAAGTTATCTGGCCTCACATGTAGTCTTTGTGAACGGAATGTTGATTTTTCCACGATAATTGGCTGCGTAGGACTACACCATGTACTGCGCTCTTCATGGGAACATTCCACCTTAAGTGTACCGGCTTTCCGAATTTCATCATCGCTTAGGGGTTCCGCCGGTTGGTATTCTGGCAGTCGGTTCATTTTCAGTTATCCCCGGGCAAATAAATAACATTACAATTAAAGGCCATTTTCAAACCTGTGGGCTTAATCATCACTTCGCTTACCACGTCGATTACATGCTAATTGCTTATAATAAAGATTGCGCACTACATTGGCACAGTGTAAATCGCTTTGAAGGCAATTCCTTCCGTGGAACTTGCCCATAGACGTACCCAATACTGCATGACACCTTTCCTCTCATGGCATCCACGTCGTGTGTTTTATGCAGCTTGGCCGAGTAGCTACTACGGCTTTCGTGATCTGATTGATATTTTGCTTGAATGTGGTGATCCTTTACCTCGGAACACAACTTGCTTGTTTATGCTTTTAATCGATGGATGCTATCTACTTATTCGGCTGATGGTGTTTACAATGCTCTATCCGGAAACACGTGCTAGAATTATGGCACAACAATCTTGCAACCACCTTAGCTCTACACGCTTTACAGAATGAAGGCAAGCTCCCCCCTTTTGGATGATCTTAGAAGCAGTGCGCTAAACAGACGCGTCAACGTGATCATTTCTCTCTCATGCAGTCCGATTAATGACATTGAGATCTGGATTCGTTTTTTGAACCACTTGTTCTGTTCATTCTGCTCCAATTCGGTTAGATTAAACGCGTTGGAGCTCTTCAATATAGGCACATAGAAATGTCAGACATGGGATAGGCTAGTAGCGTTTTTTTATTTTTTGCCTCTCTGAAAGTGTTTTCACTATTATCACTGGTGATGCGCATCTCTTGTTCATTGGCTGTCTTAGGAGTTAACGATGACCGTGAACCGCGCTGGACGCCGCAACGCACTGTCGAAAAACTTACACCCGGTACTGGTGAGGAAGAAAGGTTGCATTGGTGGTGGAATGTACGCACTCCTCGAAGGTGCATATCATCTTCTTGTAGCAGGTCATCACTACCATTGTTTTCCCCGTAGTAAACGTACCAATCCACTGTCTCTATGAACTTGTTTACACATGCACGCTTCCACCGCCCATGAGTAATTTTACACTTCTAAGGTACGAACTTACGCTGAATCATGCACCATAATTACCTGTTCGCCGAAGGTTCATGGTTCTATGATGTCCCCGGCTCAGTATGATGCTGGGGTCACAACTTACTCACACATTAGAATATCGGCCAAAAGAATTAGAATTAGGGGATTGCTTTCGGGGACTGTTTTAATACGCGGGGAGTCCTGGGCTAGGCTGCTTTATGCATGTCTCACTATCTCGCGAATATGCCTCTACTTACCAGACAACTTACGCAACGCCGTTCCAGGCGATTGGTATACCCTGAAGGATAACAACGCCTAGTGTCCTGAGATGTCTATGAGTTGGCGCTGGCTAGTACTGTTTCGGGTATGTGAGGTTCATCTGAGCGACGGTGGATGTGAGGAATTTGTTCCGAAATTCGACGAAATCTCTCCATTACTTACTGACTTCAGTGGCATGCTGATCAAGGCGTCAGCCGTCCGGTGTTCCCCTCCCAGCTCCTGTTATTGTTGCCTGAGGAGTAGTCCAAATGTGGACGAAATCGGTCGTAGAGTCCTGTCTTCTGACCAAGCAGCACCAAAAAGTGCACTAGATTTCTTTTGTTTTACAGTTTAGTGTAACGTCGGAGAACATGCACTGGGGAACATATACGTCAGAGAGGTTGTGACGATGCCGCATTTTTGTGGATTCATCATCTGAAACTGGCCACCCAATACAGTCGGTTGGCATGCCGCCGAAATTAATTTGCCCTTCGAATTTGTCGACCTTGGAACGCTTGATTTGATTTCTGTTCGTTTAGTAACTACAAGACGCAAACTAACTTTGTGTTAAGCAACTCCCACGAAGTCGGTGCAAACGGATATGGTCGGCGGCATCCGCTTTCGGATTTGCCTGTCACTGTGGCCAGCCATAGGACGCCTGCGCCAACAGAGGGATCATGGGTGTCTTGCGCTGCACCACACACAGCTCAAACCGCACACCTCATATCCAGTGTAAACCTGAAGGAATAAGACCGGGAGGCATGTGGATGGGAGACAAGTTTCATCAACGGAGCCGGCCCACACTCCTTCACAGGCAAACACAAGCACGCTGTATTTGGGGAATCAAGCGCACACAAGGCAGTGACTGGACCGTAGTCTGCTCCACACTGAGTTCATGGAACCACTCTTCGAGCCTAGCACGACCACAAGGACTGTGCACCCCATCCCCTCTAGCAACGACCCACTGTCTCCTGGAGCCAGTAGAGACGAGATAGTGAGTAATAGACAGGTAGGCACCATGTCAACATGCACATCAAGCGCAGCCACACCTGGGATGTCAAACAACAGCCAATCATTCGAAATGCCGATATCAAATAAAAGATATCGAATAAAGTAAACCTATATGATGGCATAAATACTCGCTAAATTAGCATCTGGAGTAAATTGGTTGTAAGCGAATCCGCGCTAAGTACAAAATGTCCGAAAGTTATTTAAAAATTAATACATGATAGTTACGCAAGGTTACCACAACTAGCATGGGCGACGTGTGCAAATTAGGAGAAGGGTATCAACTACGCAGAACAAACCAAATAAAGTGGAATGATTTATATATATATATATATATATATATATATATATATATATATATATATATATATATATATATATATATATATATATATATATATATATATATATAATCTGTTGTGCCCCATGCACATGAAACAACGGAAACTATTCGGAGTCAACTTTTCAGGGCAAAAGATCAACTGAGTAGTGAAGAAACATTAGGCGTGATTTACAAAATTTGCTGCCTACATTGTGACAAATACTACGTGGGCCAGACAGGGAGGAAACTTGGCACAAGACTGGATGAACACAATCTGGCCGTCCGCCGCCACGATGCAAAATCACAATTGTCAATACCTATGAATGCCGAAGGCCATCAGTTCGATCTGGGGGACGCCAATAAACTTGGAAGAGCAAAGAACTGCAGTGCGCGTGAGTTCATCAAGTCCTGGCATTCGGGCCAGAATTCAATCAGCAAGCATCTAGAACTCGAAGGGGTCTACGAAGTTCTGTGGGCGAGGTCAAAAATGAGTACCAGTTCGACAGGGCCTAGACATCACCACTTAACCGACCCAGGTGAGCCAGTCGAAGACACATTCAAAGCAGGAGACAATCAATAGTTACTTGGATCTGACAGTGGCTTACGAGACTGCAAATCAGACCTCTATAACCGCACTGAGGATGTTGCCTAGTTTGGCAACGAAATGTCTGCAACAAAATTGCCTAGCTCGGTGAACACAACAATCCTCTCACGTTTGATGTCTGCTGCTTTGGCATCCTGACCGAAATCTTTACTTAGAGACGCCCCTGGGATCTTCAACAGTTCTCACACTTAAGTTCTCTTCCTTGGTACTTTGATGCCGGAAATATTTTCTCATATCTCGCGACTCACACAACGCCTGCACGTCTGACTAGATGTTCTGTACGGCCACCCATCGAAAGGTTTTCTCATATGTCGCGGCTCAGGAATCTTGGCACGGCTCACATGACGCCCACGCGAATGACTGGGTATTCGGTTCGACCACCAACGAGGGCGAGATTTCACTGAGTTTGTCAACTTCGCAGATCTAACAAGCCCTTTCCTTGCACCGAGAAGGTGTATCACAGCATCAAGCCGTTTCGCCTCCTCAACAGGATAGTAATCGTATCCGGGTATGCATTCCTTGCTTTCGGCATATTAGCTATATCATGTGTGTAGAACCGTGCGCTTTCAGCAACGATAATGTCTGCACTACACCATCGATCACCAGGCTTTTCAAACAACTGAGATTTACACCGAAGGAAATTGTGTTGAAAACTGAGTTTGCGGTTCACTACCAAAAAACCAAGTAGAACTCCAAAACTCGACAGAAACTTCGGTTTTTTGCTTTGTCATTGTGTGACCTTACCACTTTATGGACGTGGAACTTAGTACATTGTTAACTCGATCAGTTGACCTCAGCAATCCGCACGTGATTTGATTTGCTACCATAGGAACGAGCATTTGCCACGATGCCTACGCCTACATTTCCGTGGCGGGGTAGCGTTGTTAACTGTACTTAATGAGGACAACAGTTTAAAAGTACGTGCTCGACCACTACCGAATATTTTTGCCTTGCAAAAGTACAAGTTTACTTATAGGGTAACGTACAGCATATACTCGAATAATGCCTCTCAGATTCTATTAGGAATAGGGTATGCTACTTTTCCTGCCGGCGGACTCCGTCTCACACTAGATTTTATTGCAGCCAAAAGTTGGAACAGGAGAGGACAGTTAGACAATCGAGTACAAAATCATCCGAGCGTCAACTGCAGGAAGAGATTTATCAAGAGTCTCAGTAAATCCTCCAGATCTGATGCTGTTGCCTCTCACTGTATTTGACAAACTTTCACATCGGAAAACGCTGATCCCTTGTTGCTGACCGAATTTCCTTCTCAGCACTAGTTCTCATTTCTTTCATTCCGCTGTGATTGCACGGGACTCATCCGCAAATGTGCACTGGATTTTCTCCCTGCATAACGCAGTTCCTACTTGCTTTCATTTTTTCTACAGTCTATATGCACCCAACCCCATTGTCCTACCGCTGTTTTTTGTTGTTAATCTTATGGTGAGTCGTGACAACTGGATCCACCGCACTTCGGTGCTCGGATCATAGTTGAGGAACTGATGTTTCTCTCAGCTCCCAAGATCTTCGACAAGAATGGCAGCGGCTTGCTTCGGCGGCTCGCCAGGGTTTCCTCACTTGGTTGTGGATTCATCTCAGCTATGTGATTGACCATCACACGCATTTGGGGTGCATACTTCAAGCATTTGCTGGTACACACACACGAGAAACATTTCAGCTGTTGTGTCGCAGTACAATTCAGTTAGCTGTTAAAGCAGTAAACAAATAAAGCAATGACAAAACGAAGTAAGTAATATTATGACTGGTTTTTACTGTACATTGGGAACGGAATGGTGGTTGTGAGGAGGTTAAGTGAGAAGTGGAGGGATGAAGAAAATTACAAGTCAAACCTCACTTAGGTCAGCTCTTAGACATCAGTAAATGTCTCAAAACAAATGTGTTCACCTTTTTTGGACTGCAACCAAGGAGTCCGGAGACATCAGCGAGGGTCAGGCTCGAAGTGAGAGCCTCCATTCCTCTTGGTTAAGTTCTCAACTTGCCTCCTCTTCTCCTATCCGCACCTCGGTCGCACAAATAACGCACGTCACAAGAGTCAGGGAGTTGCTACGCGTAATACATAACCCAGCCATCGGAGCCTGGTGCACTAACTAACGGGGCTGAGCGATTCAACCCATTTTCCTGCGCAGTAAACGAGCCGGTGAACACACTCATTGCTCATGCGGTGTTCCCGCCGGATACGGGCTAAACGAGGAAGACACCGGTGATCGAACGTAATCAGCCTGTTTACGTCTGTCCATTTGGTGGGCCAGGTTACATAGGGTTAAGTGGACGGCTGCATTGTATAATCTACTCTTCAGGGCGAGAAAGATGATGAGCAATGATTTATATCGGGTAAAAATGCAGTTGCTTGACATGTCCCGCAGCTTGGTGAGGGTAAAGCTACAATCATCAAAAGATAGGTGACTTGTCTGTTTGATCGTTTATCTAGCAGATACGCTGCTGAATAATAGTAGTGTAAGTGGGAATCGAATGCGAACGACGAGACAAAATAGGGACAGTTATAGTTGTCATACTCCATGAGAAAAGTAAGAAGTTAAAACCAGAATATTCACTTTTGTCCCCCCCCCCCCATCCTCAGGTTTATGTAACATGCTAATCCGGTTTAGAAAGATAATTAATATATTCCAAAGTTGTACAGTTTAGGCAATGAAGTGATGGGGGCTAATGGTAAGATCCAATCGTTTTTTTTAATGAAAATATCCAAGGTCGGGGAGGAAACAACGAAGTTTCGGAGAGAGTGTTCCAGGGTTAGCAATGCAGAAAAGCAAAATAATTCCTTCGGCATTCCAGGAGGGTAAACTGTGCACACAACTTCAGAGGGTTACGTCTGAGATTGGTGTTATGGCTAAGTTTCAACAAGTGACAGCATACGTGATTAGAACCACTCAATATTTTGTAGACTAATATGAGATCGCCGCGTAGCCTTCGGTAGCGGCCACTGAAAACTCCCAGTGACTTCAGCCTTTGATGGTAGGACAGATTTCTTAAGCCCTTGGCGTTTTTTGTGGCCTCACGATGTGGTTTCTCTAATACTTCTAAGTCGCGCTCCAACCAAGATTGCCAAACTTGGATAGCGTATTGAACGGGAGGGTGCACGTAATAATTGTGCAGCATGGAGAAGATGGATGGCTCGAATCTTCCGAATGCTCTCCGTAGCAAGTCGACGTGCTGGTTGGCTCTCTTTGCAGTAGCCTCTGACTGTTTTGAACAGTTAAGATCACTTTGAATGAGCGCACCAAGCTCACGTTCTTGGGAAGTGGTTTGCAATGCATGTGACCCAAGCCTATACACGTAGTCATGTCTATGGCGTAATTGAACAGCGTGACATTTTTCCAGGTCGAAATCGTGTTGAGGTCACGCTGGAGCTTTTCGTGGTCGTTCGGTTTTTTGATCGATCGCCATCACTTGACATCAACGGCGAAGAGTACGAAATCAGAGACACTTTCTCCTGCCAGATCGTTTATGAAAATCAAGAATAGACGGGGCCCGAGTACCGAGCCTTGTGGTACGCCAAACTCCACCTCAATTGCGTCGGACAGGGATTTTCGTACTCTCACTTCTAACCGACCTTCGTGCAGGTAATTGCCTATCCAACGCAGCAGTGGGTCACCAACGCCATAGAGCTGAAGTTTATGGAGGAGAATTCGGTGGTCTAAGCGATCAAACGCTTTTGAGAAGTCCAAGTAAATTGCATCAACTCCTGCTCCACCATCAACTGCTTCAGTCCAGCTGTTGCGTGCAATTAACAAGTTCGTAGTGCATAAGCGCTTTTGTCATAAGCCATGTTGCTCTGGTGCCAACATGTTGTGATTTTCCAGGTACTGCATGAGTGCATCAGCGATGATAGACTCCATAACCTTGGAAAGCACAGGGAGTAGCGTTATAGGACGGTAATTGGTTGGGTCAGTGCGATTACCTCCCTTATGAATAGGTGTGATTACCCCACGCTCCCATATTGTTGGAATATGGTTCTCCTCCATACATCGCTGATAGAATATAGCCAGAGGTTCCGCCAGATCACTGGCTGCTGCCTGGAAATCCTTCGGACGAATGTTATTGACACCAGGAGAGCTGTGCATACGCAGTGACAACAGTTTCTTTGACACAATTTCTGCAGTAAAAGTAATATTGTATAAGGCTGATGGTGGGACCATAGAAACAGGTATGACCATTTGGTCCGTTACTCTCTGGAACGTTTGTGAGTAAATGGAACCGTAAGAGATCGGCTGCTTCCATTGCTGATCGCGTGCATCCGTCAGTCGTGATCAGTGCTGGAATTCCGCGTTTCACCTTACGAAGGCCATTAACCTGTCTGTATAAGAGTTTGCGGTTCATGAAGAATCTCTTCATCAACTCCTGCTGATGCGTCGCCTTGTCCTCGCGGATCAAACTCACACTGAATTTACGCTGTGCCACATAGGCAGTCCAAGTTTCGGAATTCGGGGTGTCCTTGTGAGCTCTCCATGCTAAGTCCCTCAAAGACATGCATTTGCGTGTTCTGCTCCTCAGAAAGGACTTTTTCTTTGATGATGGAAGGATTTCTGCTCAGACGTGTGCGTTACCAGTGTGGCGAATGTCCTTGTAAAAGTGTCCCAGGCGATTTCTGGGGGGCTTTCGGTTAAGAACGTCCAAGATATCACCTTAACAAGCGCGGATAACATGTAGTACTTGACCGTCTATACTTTATCGTCCTCTTCCTCAGGATATTCAGCATAACATACATAGTTACACAGTAGAGTCACATGGTCACTGCGACCCAGTGATGTGCTTGTACTTATTCCCTCAACCATGAGTTCCTCGTTGATGAGCACAAGATCAAGTATCGACGGCTTGTTAGCAGTTCGAAATCTGGTGAGAGAGGTACGTGGTTGTACAGAGGGTAACTGGAAATTGCCGCTTGTAAACAGGTTTTGAACTGCATGCTATCGGTCGCCGCTATTTCCAGATCGTGCATATTAAACGCGCCTATGATGAAAATGTGATTGTTTTGCTCAGAGCAACCTGAAGAACGTGGTTTAGTTTGGAGTCCATTTCACACGTAGAGTTGGGTGGACGGTAAATCACAGCTATAAGACATGTGCCTTTGTTCTGCAACCATAGCCGGCACCAAAGCGAATCTGGGGCACTGATCTCTATGTGGTCAATAACTTCACATCGGAGGTAAGCGTTGTAATACAGAATTACGCCACCACCACTTCCAGCTCTCTCATCTCGAAGCAGTGATATACCATATAAATTGACTTCGGAATCTGCTATCTCAAGGCTTAACCAGGTCTCCGTAATCATAATCAGGTCCCGCGGTTGTGACGCCTGACGTTCTCTAAGTTCGGCCAACTTACTAAGAAGATCTTGGACATTAGTATGTGAACATGATCGTGTTTTTGATGTTAGAAGTATGTAGGTGGACAACAAATTCATGTTTAGTTTCAAGCCTACCGTTCGTCGGTCGGCTGCTAATCGTTTTTGCGTGGATCTTTGGTTCTTGAATTTTAGTCAGGCTGCATGGTGCATCCCAGATCGAGATGTTCTCTCGTGTGTCTCCCTGTCACGTCAGGTGTCGCTAATGCCATGTTCTCTACAACTGTGCAGGATTGTGGAGTCATATATTTTACTGAGGTTGCCTATTCCAATGAAGTGCTGAAAACTAGTGGCCGTGCGCCTGCTATCTTTAGCCTAATCTCGGTAGGCGACCTGGAGCGATGCTTCAACCAGCTATCCAATAGGACTTCTGTCATTCCATCTGAGTGTAGCATGACTTTCAGTATTTTTAGACCGCAGCCCTTGTAGTTTGGAGATGAAGGGATTCTCGTTAGTGATTTAACAACAACGTGGTGCAGAGAGTGCTTCGCGGACGTATCGCCACTGCTCTCGGTCTTGTTTTTTCGCTTCATGCTCAGGAGACCCCAGTAGTTCAGGAACACCATTAACAAATACGGTTTTTTTGCTTTCGTTCATAGAAGGGCCGTCATGGTTTTCTTTTTCGTTTGACCGTCCTTTCCAAGCAGTATCGGGTAGTATGCATACCCCGCTCAATGAGTTGCGAAGATGGGCTGCTGAGAGTAGGACTATCTCTGTCTCCTCGATTGCATTCAGGGTTACTCGAAGAAATCGGGGTTCGCCGTAGTGCATTGAATTTGAGTGACGCGCTACACGTCGTAGCCGTTGGGTCAACCCGAATACCAGTCGCATCGCAGATGGAATGCCACCGGTTGCGATCATCTACCAACTTGCCCTTTATTATGCCAGAACTGGACCCAGAAACGTTAGTGCACAGGACCGTTAACGCACTGTGGTTCTGTTTAGCGAATGTTGGTTTGAGTGTTGTGTCTGTTAACTTGGATTGTTTACCGGGCACTAAAGAAAGTTATGAAAATGGCGTCGCCTCGCTCTGCTTGGTCCAGAAAATGGACGTACGAGTGTCTCTTTGGGCGCTTTTATCGAGGCGATCGATGCTTAAGTTACCCGGCTCTGGACCGTCGGTGTCGGTGTGACCAACTCGTGAGATGTGGCATCTAGGTCTGAGTTAATAGCAGTCACGGTGGATGTGTCTTGCCTACTTAAAGGGTTAGGAACTGTCGGAATAGGTAGCGCAGATGCTGTCGGGCGGTTAGCAAAGCTGACTTTAGCCTTCGACTTAGGAACAGAGCCCTTAGGGGTTTGCTGTAGAACAAGATCGGTGTTGTTAGATTCTAATGGCAAATCCCTGATGCTCGCCATTTGCTGGACCGTTTCAGTCCGTTTTTCATGCGCGATATTCTATATTTGACTATTTAGATTGCCCTGCATGTTTGGCAAAACCAGAGCAAATCAGGCAGGTTGATTTGTCTCTTGTATTGTAGTTGACTTAGAGCAGCACAGAGAGGATGGAACGGAAGGCCGCAAAATTCACAAATAATGTCACTTTTAACTGGGCGTATACAATTCTGCTTGCCCCATTTGCAGTTAGGTGAAATCAGTTCCATTGAGGGCCGTTGTTGAAAACGAACGCTGCACTTGTCTGGTCACGTGAGGTAAGGGGCGAGTGATGCTCGCGTTCTTTGTCCGAGTCGCACTGTAGACGTCGGTTGCCGTAGGCGAGTATGCACGACGAGGACACATGTACACGGAGTTTGACTAGCTTATTGATTTATACTAGTTCCTGTGGGACAAAGCCGTTGGAAGTGGCTTGTAGTGGGTGGCTGACAGCAGAAAGTGCCGGCGATGGGCGAATGTAGTTGAAACCACAGATTGAGTCTTAGTTTCGTTAGAAACGATCCTGTGGATATAATTTTAGTGCAACCAGATAGCGCGGAGAATCCTTTATCGATCACAGTATCGCAGCAGTGAAAACTGTTAAAGCCACATTGTGGCGCGTCTGGTTGGAAGCACGGAGCGCACTGAAACAACTTGTGTAGCACAAATCACTTTCCGTAGGAAGTACTTCCGCACAAATATGCCCACTGACCATGGGGAGTTATTCCGATTCGAATGAATGTATGATGACTGCGCTAGGTGAAGAGGAAGACGTAAAACTGTGACAGCGGAGAGCACGTTTACTATGCGACCAGTCAGGTGGGTGACAGCTGTCTTGGAAAAAGCACCTCGAGATTTTGCCATACGCTCCGTCATCTCTTCTTTTCCACTAGCTCTAATGCAGATCTCCAGATAGTTGAATTTTCGGATGACTTCTAGCTAGTCCCCACCAAGGACTGGCTCTACATTTTGGCGGTAGAAAGCAAAGCCTGAAACGACTGAAAAGCATCACTAATCTGGTCAGCACTGCTTGATATGTTTATAAAGTGGTACTGGATAGGGAAATATCGTAGTCGGCTCCAAGTCGAAAAGTCGCTCATTCAGAAGCAATTCAACACCAGTGTCGAGCTCGGTGTAAGTAGTTTCCATAACCACCGCTCTGAAAGGACCCCTGTCTAGACCGAAAGTGAAAGAAGACACTCGCACGCCAGAATGTCGTTTGCAGGATACAGTGTCTGAATTATGAGAAACACTGCGTGGGCCAACTAGGGATGAAATTATCTACAAGCTTGTAAAAGCACGAACGTGCCTACGGGAACCATTACTCACCATCACTGGTCTCAGAGCACGTTGATGAGGAACGTAACTTCAACTTGGACAAAGCGGAGGTTCTGGAGCGGGAACAGAGCTTCCCGAAGCATGGTTCTTTGCAAGTACTTCAGAACTGCTCATTGGTCTAGTTCCAGTGTACCAACTTTTGTGAAAGAAAGGAATTTGGCGAAGCATGAGTAACGATATGATACGAAAAATACGGCGACCAAGCTACGCACGACCAATGGGCACGGGACATAAATCGAATAGGTCAAGTTTCCACATCTCTATTTGTCAACCATGGGCCGTTTAGCAATACTGCCCTCTACGTAATAAACCGAAGAAGTCACCTCGACCTGTATTAAGTAATCTGCAGCAGCTTTCCTAGCTCGGTGAACAAATCAAATATTGAACAGCCAATTCGCGCTGCACAGATTACGGTTTATTGTGAACAGACTGTCCACTCTTGTCTCACACAGTTTCGTTAATATTAAGCCTCATACCACCGTTTGCCCGTAAGAGACGGACTAATGGATGGTTACCAAGACCAGCGGCCGCATCTATCGCTCGGGCACACATGGGTTTATACAACGCAATACTGGATCCGATACAAAATTAGCGCGCATCTCACCGCACTGAGGATGCCACCTCGCATGGTGGTGAAACGTTTGCAACCAAACCGCCAAGCTCGGAGAACAAATGAACAGTTAGATTAGCGCTACTTCATTCATCAAGCCTCATATTGGAAAATAAGGTGTCTGCCACCCGCCTATCTAAATCACTACCAAGCACTTACTGTTTTTGTGTGACAAATTCCAACCCTAGGAAAGTTGGCTGTGTACATTCGGTGTGGATCGCACTCGTTAGACGCCCTACAGCTGAACCGCTCTCATCCCTCCGATTTGCATGTTGCACGCAAGTGTTGTGTAAAACCTTCCTAACGAACGCACCGTGCGTCCCGTAAATGTGTTCGCCAGGTATGCGCCTCGAAAGGTGACCGCAATCTGGACCATGCGTTAGCTGCTCACTACATCAGTAGAGGAATCAGCTGTTTATTTGTTCTGCGGTCTCTTTGTCTCATCGGTAGCGTGTCTGCTAACTGTTACCCTGTCCACGCACTGAGCGTCGTTAAATATCCTTCGGTGTTCAGGTGAAACAGGTACTTGCATGAGAAGAATGTGTGCCGCTCTAGAATGGAGTGTATAGCGCTCTGTCAAAATATCGATCGTAAGTGCAGTACTTTTAGTCTATCTACTTAACACACTCAGATTTTGTCTTTCCACCTTCTCCATCCTGGAGGTCTATCATCATTGAAGATAATGGACTATTTAGATATTCTGCAGCGTTTCATAAATTACGTTCCAGTTTCTACTTGCCTGTTCCACTCATAGAACTGGAAGGAAATTTTGTGCTGAATGGATAAGTCATACTATTTTACCGAGGTGCATGCAACGACAATTAGTGCCGTGCGCTGTGTTGAAAACTGGACAAGTTAAATTGCTATCGCTTCATTCCGGGTTCGGATCCTGGTTGAAGTTAGAAGACACACGACCATTGAGGCAGGATGAGGGGCAAGAATTGGTGAGTTCAAAACAAGGAGGATAATGATGAAGTTGGCGTAAGACGATAAGGATGAAAAAGCGCAAGAGGTGTGGTAAGAGGACGGGAACGCTTGAGCAGCAGCATCCAAACCCCTATCCACCCCGCTTGATGCAACAGATAGGACACCGTTTTTTTATTATGTGCGATGGCCAACGCATCAATAAATGTTGTGGAGGGGAGTTCATAGAGTTGTATTGCGTGGGCAGGATATTGTCAGGTTACCCTGGTCCAGACGCGAGAACGATTAGTGTTCTCAACCAAAGCCTTTGGTTCAAACACCTGACCGTATTGCTTCGGGGTTTCTGCGCTGGGCTACAGAGTCCGTTTTATAGAGTATGGAGCCACCCTTACTACAATCCCCCAACCTGTAGGGTCAGGAGACTGAATTTGTTCGACTTCTAACCATTGATCAATCTGGTATGATTGGCTCTGAAGGTGAAAAAACAATCCAACGTAGCTCAGTGGATTAGTAATGCATGCAAACCATCACACCACCTTAAGATCCAATCTCGTCGCGATGCCACGCATTCTTCTGATGATGGTGTTCGACATCGTGTACTTGATGAAGGCAGAGCGAGTGAACCGCTCAGCACCATTATATCACGCATCAGGCTCCGATGGCTGGGCCAAGTGTTGTGCAAAACAACACACCGACTCCCGCGACGTTCGGGGTGCGGTTGGAAGAGAAGGAGGGGAGGCCAAGCGATGGCTTGGTCGAGAGAGATGAAAACTCTCGCTTGAACTTAATGTCGGTTGGTGCATCCTCAGTACCTGGCTGATGACCGAACGATGATGAACACGTTCGGTAGGGCACACTTGCTGATCTGAGGAAGAGCCGCTCCCAGTGGCGTTTGTGTTGTGGGTTTCTTTGTTCATTATAACCCGTTTAGATTCCGCCTCCAATTACGATCTAAACCGAAATGCATAATGCGCCACTTTGCATTGTACTACTTGTTTTCTGAACTCTTATCCATTTTATGTTGCGGCACAGTGGCTTAGGAGTGTTTCTCACCATCAGCTAACTTGCATTGATGATGATGATGGTGGCGTTGGTGATGATGAGGATGAGGATGATGCTGGTGATCCTGGTTGCACTATCTTTGCTGCAGTTACTGTCCGGGTCACCGAATCGCAGAGGGCTGCACTAAAGGGAAGCGCGACCCCAATGCAATGTGTGCGTCGTAAGTAATTCACATAAGGGGCACATCAACATGGACCAATAATAGGTCCCATTCTTTCCATAGAAATGGCGTTATTGTAACCGCGTAATTACCGAGACCAAAACTTTCATTGAATTCATGCGATTAGTATATAGTGGAGAGTTCTGGGTCTTATCTGCATTCAAAGACCGCATTCGTCCCTATTTGGACGGATACAGTAGTGAAAACAGAAGAAGGGAGTTGAACCCTACACGACTGCTGCCTTAGCCAATAGTGGGGCCCCATATGGGAGCCCTCTAATGCCACGAAGTCAACTTTCCTACCGCTGTGTCAAGCGTTACTCACGGAACTCAATGGCCTATTGATCAAGATGTGAGCTGGCAATCACCGCGTCTAAGTTTCCACTCCCACCTCAGGCTATCCCCACATGTTAACTCCACATGATGTGAATGACATCCATCAGCGAGGACATTAATAGGAGATGCGGTTCCGATTAGCAGAATGGCTGAGCTTTACTTCAGTGTAAACTGTTACGTACCGATCGTGTATTCCTAATCCGTGTATAGGCCCCAGTTCGTTTAGACGTAGAAAAAACACCAACGCCGGATGGTACGTGTGGAACTGTAATCGGCTCCTAACCGGAGCCAAGTGAAAACATATAGGACCAGACGAACCAACGAGAAACAGAGACCAGTCAGCGAATGCACTATATTCATGTGATTGGGCGCGTGTAGTTAGTGGGTGTAGCTTGACGCATCGGTGGTGCATTTCCGTAACATCCCTTCACATAGCAGATAAAATCATGGTTGTAAAACTTAACATTCTATTAGTTCGGGTGAACGTTCTGGCCTTCGAACAGCGATCGCTAGATCAGCTTCATCCATTCGGGTTTTGTCCGTCGTCTCAGTTTATTCTGTATCAGCGGTTCCATCTTCCGGGTCTGATACCGCGGATGCACGGGGCCGAATAAAGTCGTTGTGCCGGCGTACGGTTTTCAGCTGTATATCGGCTTCCGTTCGTGAACTGGCCAGTACGGTTCCAGGCTGCCATATCGGCTCATGTGAGAGTTTCGTATACACATCCTGTTTCGGTAACAGACTCCGAGCTTTCTCGCGTATGTTTGCACTGATGCATTCGCTGTTGTCGGGAACACCTGGCTTGACGCCGGTCTGGAAATAATACATCTAACCTTGTGTGTGGGCGACGTCCAAACATTGCCTTTCCAGGACTTTTGTCGATGGACTCGAATGGTGACACGATAAGCGAACAAGAGTCGATCTAGTCTGGTGCGCAATGATCCTTGACTTTGCTTCAAGAGACCTGCCTTCACGGTTTGTACCGCTCTATCTGCCAAACCATTAAATGCCGGATGATATGGTGTAGATACTGTTCGAAAGCTACACTCGTAAATTGTGGACCGTTATCTGTAGCTAAAATTTTTGGCATACCATCTATGGATAGGCTAGTGCGCACTTTATTCACTGTAGTCTCCGAAGTAGCATTAGGGGCAATATGTACATCTATCCATTTCGAGTACGCATCCACCAGGCGTAGTAGCTTTTTTCTTCAGTTGGACCGAAATAGTCTGCATGAACACGCTCCGATGGGGGAATCGGACCGGCTGGTTTATCTTTCTGCTATTGTTAGCATATAGCACATGCATTCAACAGAGCTTCAATATCTCGATCACTTGCCGGCCACCAACAGTAGGCTCTGGCCATAGCTTTCATGCGGACAACTCCTGGATGGGCATCATGTGATTCCCTTAATACCGCTGATCTGAGAGCAGACGGAATAACGATACGAGATCCACGCATGATGCATCCTTCATGCAGACTGAGCTCCAATCGGCAATTGAAGAACGGACGTAGGACCTCAGTGGATCAGAAATTTCAACCGTGTACCATCCTACGTTTCACGGTTGACAGGACCGGGTCTCGGTCTGTAGCTCTTCTAACTATGTCGCTGGATATTGGAGTGGTGTCTAAGTGAGGTACTAACTGGACGAACTCGCAAGGCACTCCACGTTGCTCGTTACTTTGCACTCCCTGTGGCAATCTGCTGAGGCCGTCAGCTACTTTATTGTGGGAACCAGAGATGTATTGAATTCCATAGTGGTAAGCGGAAAGGATGAGTGCCCAGCGTATCATACGGGGTGCATTAATTTGTTCTACACCTCGTCCCTCTCCAGGTAGCGAAACCAGTGGTTTATGATCTGTCTGTAACTCAGACCGATTGCCCCACAACTATTGATGGAAGCGCTTAACTGCAAATATCACGGCCAGTGCCTCTTTGTCCAGCTATTCGTAATTATTCTCAGCGGCCTGTAATGTTTGAGATGCGAAAGCAACAGGACGGATGGTTCCATCTTGAATCTGATGTCCTAGGACTGCTCCCACTCCAAACGACGAGGTATCACATTGTAAGACAAGAGGTTTGTTTGAATCATAACGCACTAATACAGGTGAAGAAACAAGTAGATTTCTCGCCTTCAAAAATGCATTTTACTCTTTCTTTGTCCATGACCACTTGGCATCTTTCTTAAACAAATCATGAAGTGGTGCGATCACAGAGGTCAGGTTAGTTAAGAAACGACGGTAGTGTGAAAGCATCCCAACGAACGAAGGTAACTCTACTTCGTTGTGTGGCCTGAATGCACTAATGCTGGGCTCCAGCTTATTCTTTCGTGCATGCAATCCACTTTTATCTAATCGATATCCAAGATAATCAACGGAATCAACTAGGAAAGCACATTTGGAACGCTTCAAACGCAATCCGTTTTCAGACAATCTGTGTAGGACCTTATCCAAACTGCGCAGATGGTCTGCTTCTGTCTTGCCCATGATTAGTAGGTCGTCAAGATAAGCACAGGTATTCGGTATATCCCGTACGACGTTGTCGATTATCCTTTGGCAAATCCTCGGGGCAGAATTAATTTCAAATGAGAGTCTAATGTATTCAAATAAACCAAAATGTGCGCCAATCACAGTAAACTGGCGAGAATCGTCGTCCAATTCCACCTAGGAATAAGCATGACGTAAATCAAGTTTAGTGAACTTGACCCCACCAGATAAAGTGGCATATAAATCTACGATTTTTGGTAAAGTGAAACTATCCATGATAGTGCAGCGATTCAATGTTAGTTTGTAAGCACATTAACTCCGCACACTGCCGTCTGGCTTGAGCACAGGGACTATCGGTGCTGCCCATTCGGATTGTTGAACCGGTACAGTTGTACTTGCGTGCTGAACCAGTTTCAACTCTTCTTCAAGCTTTGCTACTAGAGACTAAGGTAGTGTTTTAGACTTTAAGACTTCTGGCGTACTAAAATCCGCCATATGGATTTTGGTTTTAAAATTGTTGAGCTTTCCCAACTGGTGTTCGTTAAATATCTCTGGGTATCGGTTTAGGACCGAGTCTACGATTTCCACCGCCACGGAGTCGATTGCATTCAGCACCTGTGATAACTGTTTCATGCAATCACACTCCAGTAGATTGGTCGATGCACGAGGAACAACATGAAGCATTAACTTGAGAGATCTCCTCTGGTGTTGAACTAGCAGCTGACATTTTCCCAGTAGGCCTATGACCTCCCCTCTCCTCTATCACTCGGTTCCAGATTGGGTACTGGTGAAAGTGCATTCTGGTCTATTAATGTCACTGCTGAGCGGATGTCCAATACAAATACAACAGACTGACCATTAACAACTAGCGTGATCATACACGAAAGTACTTAGACCATGTTTGAACAGTTCGTAAATACATGGTTCATAAAGTTTAACTATCGTTTTCGTTCTGCGATTTAATGGAAACCTGCGATAGTAGGGCAGGGCGCACACGAGCCAAATGGCCACTTTTACCGCACTTCCTGCACTTCCTACGCAAGTGAGGGCACTGGTTGAGGGAAGTGTGTTGATCACCGCATCGGTAGCACACAAACTTCCGCACAATATTCATAGGGGAATAAGGTCGTGTTGGTTTGTTCACAGTTTCTGCAGGCTGGGCGGGGTTAAAAGTGGACAACAGATTTTTCACATGTTCCCTCTGTCGAACAAGATTGCAAGCTGTTTCCCAATAAAATGTTTCTTCTTCCTGGGACAATAGTTTTTCTCTGTCCATTATCTATAACTCCAGCCATCAGGCACTGAACTTTCATGACTTCTTCAAAACGCGTCGAAGGGATTGTGTTGTAACGACACTCGGGTAGCTTGGTGAATGCGTGCGATAAAATCTTTTACGCTTTCTCCGCGCTGCTGCTGTCACTTCAACAACTGTTAGCGAGCGGAAAACGCACTCTGCTGAATTCCCCGTAGTTCCTCAATAAACTGAATCATTTGTGAGATCCTAGATTTAACCATTAGCCTGGCGAAACAACATAATGCAGTGAGTATCTGACAGTGTGATGGAAGGATTCAACACAGGGAAAGGAGTCATTTAATGTTGAAATGAAGTTGTCCATTAAAACCATGCTTCTAAGGAAGGTTTTTCTGATATCTCCGGTCAGAGAAATGAGGCCCGCAAGTGGGTTCGTATTGCCCGCCGCCATTTTGTTACGTACCGATCGTGTATTCCTAATTCGTGTATGGACCCATAGTCCGTTTAGACGTAGGAAAAACACCAATGCCGGATGGTACGTGTGAAATTGTGATTTGCTCCTAACCGGAGCCAAGTGAAAACATATAAGACCAGACGAACCAACGAGAAACAGAGACCAGTCAGCGAATGCACTATAGTCATGTGATTGGGCGCGTGTAGTTAGTGGGTGTAACATGACGCATCGGTTGTGTATGTCCGTAACATAAGCCGCAGTGTCAGTTGAGACTGCATGTTGCAGTCAACGATGAGTAGTAGACATATTGGATAGCTTCAGGAAGTTTTACTGTTTTTGAACTTGTTCCTGCAGCTGTCGTCATCCACAAAAGTACTGAGTTGTCGGTACATTCTACTGGGTCTCATCACACTCGCATACACACATTTCCCCGCACCACTCTGGGATGGGTCTATATGACTAACTTTTTGACTGAAATGAAGAGATGGTTTACAACGGGCAAAGGAGCAAGTGTTTGACAAGTCCCGTAGGTTGGTTAAGGCGGAAATTACAAGAATAAACAACAGTGTTTATTCTCGTGTAAAATGCCCATTTATTGACTATCCCAAAAAGAAACGTAAGCACTACGCTTGAAGCAAACAATTGTTTTCGGTTTATTCATCATTAGGCTAACTATAGAAATATACGTTGGGAAAATTGTAGTTCAGTAGAAGGTACATAAATTGGCTATCCTGACACGCATCAGGTGATCAAGTGATTGTTGACCACTGGTGCCGTCTTGGTTGGTCGCTGGCCTAGGTAGTTGCACTGCATTGACATGTCTTTTCTCAATGCGTAGATTCGGTCTTGTCAATATGATGCATACAGCTTCAGCGGCATCAAAAGCCGTTCCTCTGACCGGGGACTTAGTGGCGGCGGTACTCTATACCGTCATTCTGCTGCACAATCTAGAGCACGTAATGGAACTATGTCATTGTGTCAACATGTCGTCTCTGAACTGATTGCAGGGACGGCATTAATTACATGCGTTGGGAGGCAGTTCCAGGGCAGTGAAACACTAAATCAGAACAAATTTCCTCGACGTTCCTGTTGGGTGTACTGCGTGGCCAGAAATGGGCTTTGACTAAGTTTCAAAAGTTGGTGGGGTTTTCCAGCGTTTGGTGCGCTATTATAAGAACGCCTCTTAGACGCCGATAACGTCCACTGTACACTCTTAGAGTATTCATCTTGAGTTGGTGGGCAATTTGGATACACCTTCTAACATTCTCTCTAGTCCTACGTGTTACAGTCTCGAGCGATGTGAGGTGGTGCTTCTGGCAGTATTGCCACGCTTGGATAGCGTATACAAAGTGCGGTCTCAAGCAAACGTCAGGCGGTTGCGGAAAAGCAATGGATCGTACTTTCCGAATCCTTTCACACGGGGCCAAAGTGCTGGTTTGCTTTCTTCGATATTATCTCAGTCTGCCTCCAACGTCCAACGCCTTCTTGCACGAACACTATATAATCTCGCTGATGGAAAGCGCGCCGCAAGATTTGTCTTTCGCTGGTTTTATAGCGTATGCTCTAAATTGCACTTAACAGCTTTGAACTGCAGCAACTTCTCAGTGGACCACGCGTAAGCTTTATCCAGATCACGCTGCAGGGCTGCCTGATCCATCTGAAGAGAGTGCTTTCGTAAGACAATTTTTGGAAGATATGGAACAGGCAGAGCCCCAGTATCGAGCCTTGAGAAAGGACGTGTTGGACTTCAACTGAGTCGGATAGGGTGCTTTGAACCCTCACCTTCACGTGACGTTGAATGAGAAACTTGTCTATCCAACCCTTGATGGGTTTGCCGAACCCATACTTCTGAACCGTGTGAAGTAGACACTCCAGCGTCCTTTAGAACTCCGGATGGACGGCCTCTGCTCCCACACGAACACCAAGAGTTTCCGTGTGGCCTGCACGAGATATCTGCTTAAAAACACAATGCATGTTATATTCTCGACAACGCAAGGCACGCTTGCTTAGGCTTGCTCACGGGAAAACTACACGAACGATCCGTAAATACACAGAAACGTTACAAGTTTACATGAATATATGTATGTATGAGGGTATATGTGGGTGTACTTGTGCTGCAGCATTTGTGATTTTGCTCCATCGGACGGTCAGTGTGAGAATGGATCGATGAGAATCTTCGAACTGTATGACTGATGTCCACGGAGGGATTACAAACATTTGTACAGACAAGCAGCAGTGACTCTATTTAGTGGCTAGTTATATCCGCCACATTGCAGCGTCGTAAAACAGGCACGTGGCTTTTTATAGGGAAAACGTTTGCCAAGCGGAAATCCACAATAACTTGGAACACTGCCAACGGACTGTTCCCTGGAATGATATTTACCCGAACCACGCATTTCGCACAACGGTGAGGTTGTTCAGCGAGCTAGTCAAAGTTTAATCCTGGCGAAATCCGTGCTGCTCTGTTGCAGGGATCTTGATACCGTCCAAGTACACAATGCATGTTTCAGTGATACTCGACTCCATGATCTCGGAGAATACCAGAGGGAGTGTTATCGGCTGACAATTTGCTGGTTCTGTGCGGCTGTCATTCGTACAAACTACGGTGATTATACCGTGTCTTATAGTGAGAACCTTCTTGATCAGAAGAACCAGTCTCTCTGGTCAGCTAAACTCAAGGCAATCACCTTCAACGCCTTTGGACTAATCCCTTTTGCACCAGGGAAGCAGTACTCGAGCAAGAGCATTAACAGTTACGACACATTCGTGGTGGTACAAGTTGTGGCCAAACCTCCTCCGGAGACAGACGGCTTTAAACGCCTGTCTACCTTTTACCAGTTAACAAAGCAGCCTCAGATATTGATGTCAGAAAATTGATTTAGCCAACAAGGTCTTTCCTATTGGTTCCTCATCAGGTTGCTGTACCGCGAATGCATGCGCTTAACGTAACTGTCAGCTAAGAGTACAGGTTCAATGGTCTGGACAGTTTGGATAACCAAGCTGGGTGATCGGTCCCAAAGCGCTTAGGAATATGTAGGGGGTGTGTTCCATACACGGGCACGTTTATCCAGGAATACCGTCTGTAAGCGACAAATTCGTTTGGGACTCATCTAACGCGTAATTGCTCCCGCGCCCAAAACGAAACCGAGGAGTTATCTCCCTTACTATCCAAAAAGAACTTAAAGTGATATATGTACATACCTCGGCAGTATCCGTACAATTCTAAAACACACCTGTCTTTGCAAGATACACAAGGATTGCAAATCACCTTATTTGCCCCCGCACAACTGGATCACACGGCACAGAGTCCGCGAACCGCAACCAACGGTTCTTTTTATGGGTTCGAAAACCATATCCGATTGGTTCCGGGTACAGCGCACAGTGACTGGTGGGAATAGTGTCTCTGGGCTGTAGAATGGATCAAGTCGGCATGTGGTGTGACTCCTGAGCAACTAGCACAATGTGCAAGCGAGCAAATCTAACGGCGCAGTTGGAATGAAATCATGTGGGCGCAGGTAGGAAAATATGAGTGACAAAATAGTCAGTAGGCGCAACTGTCAGATATGGCTATTCAGAGCAAAATCTCAATTCCGTTGGTGCGAATTGTAATAAACTATGGATCATCGCATAGCTAGCCACATGGGGTAGACAATTAGCTGCTACCCGGAGTACCAGCGGATGGTGTGATTATCTGGAGTACAATTGTGCTATCCAACCTGCCGATTGCATGGTATTTTCACAGCGAACACCGTCGGTTTTGACCATCTCTCACACAGAGATATGGGGTGAACCATCGCACCCACATGCTCACGAAATCTGGAATCCATCACCCAGTTTAGGCCTCCAAAATATCCAAGCCAGTGAACTAGCACCATTATTTCGCCCATCCATTGTGTGACAAACCGATGCCGAAAACATGAAGAATAGCTTGTTCGTTACTACTTGTTTACGAGTGTTGGGAAGGGTTCCTCCTAATGTATGGATCAGTGGACCCTAGCTGGACCAAATTCCGGACATTTTCCAGAAATGAAGTGGAGTAATCGCATTGTTTGATCAAAAGAATGTTCTCGGACACTAATACTATTATTGGCAAGTAAAGCATAGAAGAGAACAATGAAATGTCAAGAAAGCCAGCAAGTACACCTATATATCGGCAGTCTGAACCACGTAATTATCTCCTGGCTGGCCGCCATCACACCGTACCTGCGGTCTTGGGTTTTCGATCGGCCAACAGGGGCTGACGGGTTTTCTTGAACGCCCAATCCGGTCCGGCTTACGCTTGTCATTTGAAACACTGTTCTACTTTTTCTTGTTCCTTCTTTACCTCTTTGACTTATCTAACCGCAATTTTCAGCCCACTGTCTCTGAACGGCAAGTCACTGCAGTAACCAGAAAACGATATGCTCATTGACCATGATCGCTCGACTGAATTTTAAATTAGTTCCACTCTAAGCATTGAACGCCAGAGTAGTTTGATTTCTATTGGTTGTTGGGCTCCACTGATAATACCATCGCAACAAGCGGTCATAATCCCCTTACTTGCCCGGATTTAGACAATATGTTCCCTGTTTCTACCAGCTCAATAACCACAGTCTACCTTCGCGCCCAAACAGCGAAATGAGTTCCAAGGCACTATTTCTAAGTCTAGGATATATCTGAATATGCGTAGACTACAGGAGGGACCATGAGAGACCTCAGTCACAGATATTTCTTCCCTGCTCTGGAACTTGCTTGGTGAACTACGCGGAACAACATGAATCGGTTGATCGAACGCATTTGGATCTATAAGATAACTAATGGGAGGCGCAACACCGTGTTGCGAACGTCGTAAGATTCGCCATGGAATTCATCCATGCCACAACACAACATTGAGACTACATGGCAACAAAGAAGAACCACTTAGCCAGCCGCGCATGAACCGATCAGGATGCGTAACTTGTCACACCATGCGCAGTCGTCTGTCCTCATGGCGCTGCTAACTACACCATTTCTCGGCCAAGTTGTCGTCTTGGGCAACAGAATTAATCTGAGGGGCATCCAACATGAGTCTACTCAATTAATTTGAGCCGTGCGTACGCCACTTGCTTGTGCAGGTGTGTAGGTGTGCGTGTATAGCCCGTCGACATAACTGTCCACGACCAACTGGACGAGGCAAGTTACGGACTTTGGTATCCGATGGCAACAACCTGCGTTATACACAGGAGACACTGATAAGTGTCGCGAAATCCTGTGCTATGTTGCAAGGTTAGTGTGTGACTGACGTACCACGTAAACAGCAAATTCCTCAACCTTGCTACTTGGAGATGTCTGCGTTTTTGGTTGCGTCATCTCGTTACAACGCGATGGCACAGTGGCACGATCCCCAAATAGCAAGGATGAGGAATTTGCCGTTTACGTGGTACCTCAGTCACACACTAACCTTGTAACATAGCACAGGATTTCGCGACACTTATCAGTGTCTCCTGTGTATAACGCAGGTTGTTGCCATCGGATACCAAAGTCCGTAACTTGCCTCGTCCAGTTGGTCGTGGACAGTTATGTCGACGGGCTATACACGTACACCTACACACCTGCACAAGCAAGTGGCGTACGCACGGCTCAAATTAATTGAGTAGACTCATGTTGGATGCCCCTCAGATTAATTCTGTTGCCCAAGGCGACAACTTGGCCGAGAAATGGTGTAGTCGCTAACCTTAGGGTACGATGAAGTAATTCTCATGAATATTTTTGTTCGACTAAAGCGAAACACTTGTTTTAACGAACTACCGATGCGCCGCGTACACTCTCTGGTTGAAGATGTCGCATGTCCCCCGATTGGTTGTTTATAGTGAGAGTTACTAAGTCTCTTTAGCTTGCTTGAGTGTGTCTGACAAAAGAATGAGAGATAAATATTTCTTAAACGCAGTTACGCTGGCTTTCGGGTCATGTTCTGTACCGCGTCCAATACTGTAAATCTAATCGGTTGACGGTTGGGAAAAGCACTTTGAATTCATGTAGAAGAGTGGTGTGTGAAGGGAATTTGGTCCAAAGTTTTACATGCAATTTTGCACATTTCAACGTGCTTACGTCATACCGTCCGAACCGGCTACATGACTATAACCAACTACGTTATAACTGCCCTTACCTTCTCTATTGCCTCATGCGATTGTCACGGAAGCTGTGCGTTCAGTTCTAGCTATTCCACCACCAGTCAGAATTGTTATACTCCATTTATTGTTCCGTAATCGGAGTGCCTAACCATCGCCATCTTGACAACAGTAATTTGAGGATAGTATAGACCAAAGAAGTAGAGTTGCAATCAATTAATGATGGAATGGACTGCAGAGAAGTTACAGTCAAGTCCAGAAAGTCCTATGTCAGGCAAGCAGTTACCAAGTCTGGTTTGTTTTCACGGGGCATCGGGGCAAGGACGCGACGATGGATGTGTCGATACATCGGCAGATGTAGGAATCAGATCGCAGATACCCTAACTATGTGATGAGCTCATATGTGTAAGTCAGCACGGACATACTGCGGACTATGCGGTTGAAAAACCGCTTCACGTAAGCCAGATATCACATCATTCTTCAGACCTACACAATCTCGATCTTATTTGGCCGTACATCCGATGCGCATCTAAAGTTCTCTCATCCATCTCGGTAATTGTGTGAGTCTGGTCTGGTTTCTCAAAACAAGGAATCTGTACGATATCTTGACTTTAACATTGCGCAATGAACCTACACTACGTCGGCATACCACTCGGCGAACGTTCAGTTGACTGGTGAATACCTTAGACACTTGTCCATTGCCTCCTTTGATTTCACTACGAATTCGGTAACATTTGTTAACAGACAAAGCTCTTACGCACAAGCAGTGATATACGTCAACACCCAGGTGGCCTCGATGAGAACAGCGACCACCAGTAAAATAACCGTTGTATGCATTATGCGTATAGTCCGGTGGACCAAATCTGTCGAAGTTGGGGAGGAGTTGTTACTGACTACCAAGAACACTGGGAGGCTTTTGATCACCTAAATCACCGCATTCTTCATCAAACACTTCCTTGCTATGAGGTCAGTGATGCTATATGGAGTTGCTTAATCACCTTCCTTCCGCATTGTCACCTGGAAGTGAGGATTTGTTCCCCATTATTTTACCCTAAAGGCCCAGTAGTAGAGCCACGGTTAGTGCTGATGTACAGGATGATCCCTCGAAACCTCTCCTCTAGGATGTTTTACTCCATGCTGATCTTGGTCATGGTAATGGTTCAAAACTCATCTATTCCTCCACACGCCTGGAAAAGCGCCAGACGGCCGTTTCGTCCCACTAGGACTTGCCACTGATGCGTTTGCTCCGCTCCACCAAGAATCGAACCCAGCAGCTTACACTTGTAGGCCACTACAAACAACGATGTATCACCGTAATCATCTTACGATTCGGAGGCCCATCAAGGCAGTACGCTACCATATAGCAGTGCAGGGTGATATTAACATTACTGACGAATGGTCAGTTCAGAACGTTCTCCAGCTATGCCACAGCTACTACGCCTACAATCCTTGGAAGATAGGGAAGTGAAGGAGCTGACACGGGACCTCCTTTCTGCTCTCTACCACTCAATGAATTTAACACCGGCAAATCTGGTGTATCGAACAAAGTTCACTCTAGCACTGAGGATCGGCAAAGAATGCATCTGTTGCACTGCGCTTTTCATGAAAGTGATCTAGAATTGCGTGCACAAAATGATCTGAATTGCTCAAGACAGGCTGAAGGTGTTTAGCCGTTTCGACTCCACCATCTTCCGACAAATGCTTAACGTCTAAAGTTGGATATGGTGGAATACGCTACCAAGATTCGACATCACTGGGAAAATCACGATTTCGCTGCTCTTGAAATTACAAAGCGAAGCGCGAGTGAAAACGCAGAGGACTTGCTCCATCCCCCGGACCAAATTAAACTGAAAGTTCAAGGAGTTTTCAACGGACAATATCGTCGTCTGAAGTGAGATCTTACAATATGGCATCTGATCCTCTAGGGCCCAAATCACGTATGTCGCCGTTTACTGAATTTCTATCACAACACCACACTGGAAAGCCATCATTTATATTTGTCCCCATAATATGGTCGTCTGGAACGCCACTGAGGGGCTTTACCCTTTGTGTGTTCCCGTTGTGGAACCCTATACTGATTTCTGTTATTTCTGCTCCTCCGTTGACGATACAAGAATTGAGTTAGCAATCTCCAACGCTACCAAATTACATTACTTGCGTCAACTCGCTGGGAGACATGGGAATTCAGATGTTTGGCATTTTTTTCAGCAGCTGTTTGCAGTCAATCTGTGACCTGAAACCGTTCGGCTTTATTGTAGGTTATCGGATACGTCAACAGGGCAGGGCCAGAATAGCCACAAACTCCGTCTGCTTACATAAATTGGATTTCAGTTGACCAATCACTGAAGCCACTGCAAACTGAAGAAGACGAGCAGTGCGCTATCAATTAATAATCCTTAACTATTCTCGCGAGTTTTAGCATGTAGGGTAATCAGCTAAATGCCAGAGGATGGAGCTGACTGACAGCTTTGGGCTGTTTATCATCACTAGGTTACGTAGGATTTGCTTTGCAATCCTCGAGGACAGCCTCTTCTCAATTTGGTCCACGTAATTGCTACCTCAAGCACGATGCAAAACGTAGCTCTCAAAGGTGGTAGGTTTAGATTCTGCCCTTTTCAGGTCAGATTTGAGGAGCATCTTTCTAACGTCGCAATAATACTAGGTCGGCACCTGATAGCATTTACTAATGGACTGGCGGAGAATTTTTCGGAGTCACCTACCATTTTGTCCACATTTTGTTCCCAACTTTCTTACTGGACTTGTCAAGCGCCTGCTTTTTTGTCCATGCTAAATCATTGTTTAGTGTTCATTGTTTGGATAGTGGTTTGTAGTATACCTTCTTCTTAGTGACCTCGGCCACACTTTTCCCAATTGTTTTACCTTTTATTAGCGTGCTGTAAATCTCTCGGGGAACCCGCTTTCCCGTAGTGTTCTTGAGCAGATCTTACGGGCTCCTGCGAGAGTAATGCGTGCATAAGCTGATGGGACAGAAATTGCCAGAACTGAGGTACTACCCAGTCCGAATAGGCTTGCGAAACACAGATCGATTGAGTGTTCCATCTGGATTCCTTTACAAATTCGCATCCAAATATGGAAATTTCTGCCTGTTGAACGCTATCAACAACAACAAATATAGCGTCATGGAAGCTGCTATCCAATTGCACATTTCAGTCCAATGGTGCAAGTCCTTTTATCGACAGTTCTTTACCCTTTTCGCCCACGAGGCTTGTTCATCGTTTGCCTTTTTGCCAGTAATACATTCATCCATCCACCGGTCCACGCACTCCATCCTTCAGCCTGAATGTTTCGTTGAGTTATTGTGGTAGAATCAAGCCTGAGTTTTCAGTGAGACCAATTATCAGAACTGGACCCACTCGGCCTGTTGTTGTATCTCAATCTTAGCGTAATTTTGTAATTGATTATTTTGCGGTACAAAAGTTTACCGGTTGGTTGCACTTGTCCTGCAGATATGAACTGGAGCATGCACTCTTGACGATATCCAACTAACGTGAGAATTGCGACTACACCATGATTTAAGGTTCGTCCTTCTTCTCTGATAAATAGACCGTTTATGCACCATTATAGCCGGTTCGTATGCCAACAACACACGAGTTTGCTTGTCACATGAGACGTGAGCGCTAGTTGGCCTCTCAGCCAAAAGTGCATGTGATCTTGATCAACTTGCTTGCTACATAGACTTGGTAACAAAATCATACTTCTGCCTCTAATTGACCCACACCAAACTCGCTCGGTAAACGAATACTTTCTTGGCCTGTCTGGCAACACGAGTAGGAATAATCTCAAGTAGTCCAGCACACGGCATATGGCAAAACCACCGAAGTTGACCACCTCTATCTCCTAACCACCTCTCTATGTTGACGGTTCTATGTTTCATTACTTGAAATTTCCCCGTGTAAATCTTATGGATCCAGAGCTCCGTATGTTGACCACTTTGGTCCAGTCTCCTGAGTGGCTAATTTACGCAGGTTTTACTGTATCCACCTATAGGCAGTGCGAACTCGAGGGCAAATGATGCAGAGACATGCGGATGCCAACCATGGCTTTTTGGAGTCTAATCCTACTCTCCAACGCTCATCCGTAAGCAAGTCGGACTGAGATTGCACCAGGATCATAACGAAACTCAATCCAGTAAGCATCTAACTAACAGAAGTGTCTCTTGAAAATTGTGATTAAATTTTTACTGTTACCAACAGTATTGTAGGAAACCCACCGGATGGACCTTCATTATTATACACTTAGATTAGACCTGCACAATAATAATAAGAATAATAACCAAAGTTAAATTCTCAACAGATGTCCAAATTGATTCGATTATAGAAAACAAATGGAACTCGAATTAACATAGTCGAGCTTGTTGTACTAGACGAAACGGATCCGTTTTCATTGTTGCTCTCAGTATTGGTTCCTTTCCGACAAAGTTTCGTATCATGATACTCTGAAACCGTCGGGCAACATTTAGATAAAGCATATAGTTAGGGGAAGTAATGATGCTTGCGGAAAGGAAATAGCAAACTTGTTGTCTCGGACCCCACGACTGTTTCCACCCACTAACGGTAGTGAGAACACCAACGACCGGGCAACACACAATGTTCACGCCGCACGCCAAACCGGTCACCAAGTGTCTGTGTGCGCAACTCAATCACATGAACAATGAACAATGGTTTATAACGGGTAAAAAAGCATATGCTTGACAGGTCCCGTAGGGTGGTTGGAGCAATAGATAAAATGAAAGGATAATCGAACAAGTAAATCGTTTTTTAAGCCTCTGCAGATTTCAACGCACCACTTCATAATGATAGTTTGAAGGATGGACTGGATGTCTGCACCCAAAGTAGAGCTGTTCTATTACAGCAAATGTGGGAAAAAGAAATCAAAGGAACGGATAACGCTCACTCGTGTGTTGCTTCCGTTGAGAGATGTGGTACGTTACTCCAGTTTGTATACATCCATGTCGCTCATTGGGACACCTCTGTATGTAACATCACCGCCACTTTGCGGGGAGGGTCAGTAACCTCATGGTTTGGGTCTCGTTATTTCGTCCTCCGAATAGGACGTGCTATGCCAAATAATGCAAGTTGGAAACTGTGTCATCTAGGCGTTTTTTAAATAGTGCCAATGTGGGGGCAAGGACGACGTGAGTGGGGAGCGCATTCCAAGCACGGGACACACGGAGTGAGAAAGAGTTTCGTCGACAATCAAGTCGGCTGTAGTGTGTAGCCAGTTTGAGCTGATGACCTCTCAGGTTGGTATTTTGGCTCAGCTGCAAGAGACTGCGACATGGGTGATTTGGATTCATCAGTATTAAGTATACCATGATTCAAATTAGGGCACATCACAGGCTATGCAGAAAGGCTGACAATCGATCAATCAAAACTAGTCATTCCAGGGGCGAAGGATCGATATGGTGTCTCACGAACGAGCGAAATGTACAGAGTAAGGGTAAAGCCATTGAGTGTCAAATCTAGTCACAGGTGAAGTAACAGAAAACGTATGTGGGGAACCGTAAAAGAGGACGGAGTGAATGGGGGTGAGTGGAATAAAACTCACCAAACAACGGGAAGTGGTGGAGTGTTCTTATCTCCGCTATAACATCTCTCCCTCCTTGAAAAAATGAGTATCCGAAGCACAATGTAACCTCACACAAGAGTATCCGCCTGGGTCTACATACATCCAACACCAAGGTGGTTCGGGCTCAGGTCAAGTGTGCAATGTCGTTCGCTCGATTACGTCGTCAGAACAGAAGTATTCGGGATATGTATCCCATAAATGCAAGACATGATGCGATTCGTTGACTCACTGAGTGAGTACAACTTCTGAATTCCTTTCATTTCCGAAACATTTTGAACCACTAGAAATTTGTGTTTGACTGCCGATGTGCCAAGTCCTCGCTGGGTTGATGGAAATATGATCTTGCTAGTATGCATCGTTTCTGATCGCAGCGATACCGGAATATTGCTGCGTTTCACTGTAGGATATTTTCTCTTTCCTGGAAAGTCTGTGCGAAATACTGCAGACGTCGCCTCCCTTACTGCGCCGCGAAACCGGTTACTTTGGATGTTGGAGCTTGCGTGTAATTTTGGAGTATGCTTGCATATGAATCTGTGCGCGTTTTGACAAGGAGGAATTTTGCGAGCGAAATTTCTCGTAGAATGCCTCTCACTTTCGTTCCAAGATGTAGTCGGGCGCCTCTGGTCCGGCACATCTGGATTCATATTTTGGCCATTAATAGCTGAATGAGAGAACTGGGGTTCACTTCTGGGGTCTGAAACTTCAACCGTTTTTGGATCACTGTTCAAACTAAGCAGCCTGTGACATTCAGTTGCAATTTCCTGCGACGTCTGCCTCGGTTCCGGCCGCCATTCCACCTGGATGTTGAGCTTTGGTGACAGCACTTTATATAACTGCTGCTGTGACTTTTCAAACTGAAAATGTTGTTGCTGAAGGAGGGACAGCAACTGATCGAATGAAATAGCCATGATAAATCAACACCTACGTCGCCAGAGAATCTGTTGTGTCGGAGCCCCACAACTGCTTCCACCCACTAACGGTAGTGAGAACACCAACCACCGGGCAACAAACAATGTTCACGCAGCACGCCAAACCGGCCACCAAGGGTCTGTGCGTGCAACTCAATCACATGATTCAAATTAGGGCACATCACAGGCTCTGCAGAAAGGCAGACAATCATTCCAGGGGCGAAGGATCGATATGGTGTCTCACGAACGAGCGAAATGTACAAAATAAGGGTGAAGCCATTTAGTGTCAACCCTAGTCACAAAGGGGAAGTAACAGAAAACGTATGTGGGGAACCGTAAAAGAGGACGGGGTACATAGAGGTGAGTGGAATAAAACTCACAAAACAACGGGAAGTGGTGGAGTATTCTTATCTCCGCTACAACAAAACTAGTGATAAAATAGTGCAAATAAGCAATAAAAACATTGGGTCTAAGAGGACTAAAGACCATTTAGTAAGCAACTGTTCTCACTGAATCATCTTCAGCTAATTACAGTTATATGTATTGGCAATCCGATTTCGGTCACACTTGCACCTACGGTACGTAATCCATCGGCAGCCTTCTCGATAGCTACGGGTCTTAGCGCACAGGTTTCTGTATCACTGTTTTGGTTATGCTGAGTCGCGCGTGGTGTCGTTTCCGGGAGAAACGACGAGTGACTGACTCTCTAACCGCTGTCTTCAGTTGCAGTTCCGAAGCAAGTGTGTTGCGTGGTAACTGCCAGCTACGAATTAAGTTCACGGCCATCTGTTATGACTGTACCGTTAGTTTCAGTCTCCTCGGGCCAATGTCTTTGTAGTTTGACGACACAGATAACCGTATAATCGACTGAAGTATGACGTCGCCTGCACAGAGAGATTCACGGATGTAACGCCATTCTTCCAGGTCATGAACGTGGGCTTATTCGTTGATGGTTGTCGGTAGCTCGGGCACACTATGAACGAAAATAATTCTTTTACCATACTCCGTGCGGTTGTCGTTTGAATTATTTTTGTCCCTCTGGCGTTCGCTCCATGGAACATCCGGCTATATGCCTATTCCATTGTTTTCATTCCACAGGCGGTATGCCGACAAAAGCACCTTCTCCACATCATCTGTCAAAGAAATAGTTCGTTCTCGAATTTATCAAGACACACCAAATCAGGCATGATCAAAATTTACAATCAATAGTGTTCCGCAACAGACACGTTGCTATGTCTGTACTCAGCAGTGGCCGAAATCTGAACAAGCTGCAGAAATGGAAGAAGTATTCATGAGAAAGAAATTCGTCAGTAGATGACGATAATTTGGGTTCATGTGTGCGCAGAGGAAACAATAAAGGCACTATAAACCTAGTGGTCACGGTAGGTGTTGGCAGAGGGTATCTTGTAAGTATCGAGGAAATATTGAAATATGACTCTAGTCAACGACATTGTGTAGTTGTGTGCAGTGACTTTATTCAGTGGGGAGTCACATCCGCCGCATCGCAGTGTTGTTAAACGGACTTTTGTGGCTGTGACTGAGACTGTATTTAAGAGCAAGTGGAAAGTTTCTGCCCAACTCTATCGAATTAAGAAAAATCAAAAGCATTTGCTTTCGAATCATCAGCGATAGTGTTTCGTCAGTTAATAGTTTATCCTTGTTCGGTTAGGAACCCGTATTGGCGTTATTATTTCCGGGTATAGGAGGTATTTGTTTGCATTGTATGTGCACCGTTTCCCAAAAGCACAGGTTTCCGAAATAATCGTCAACGCGTGTTTGGAAACACTGCACAGAATCGGCCTCTATTAGTCCTTCTGGTAGTGTCCATCATTCTTCGCAGACTATCCCCAGCGCGTGAATCACTACAGCGAGAAGAACAGGCTGGGTTCCGCTCTGGTCGTGGCTGCATCGACCAGGTTTTCACACTCCGCTAGATTCTCGTGCTCCGTCATATGTATCAAAAGCCAACGATTGTTGTGTTCCTGGATATCCGTACTGCCTTCGATTCTCTCGACAGCGCTGCATTGTGGCACTGTCTGTTGAGAAGTGGTATTCCTGGGAAGCTCGTTTCCATGCTGCGTGCTCTGTCTAGTCTGACTTTGGGTAGAGTTAGGACTTATGGCAAGATTTCGCCTTCCTTTGTTGTCACCAATGGAGTTCGACTAGGATGCCCTATCTCTCCATCCCTGTTCAAGTTTGGTATTGAGGATGTCCTCAAAAATGCTCTAGAAGACTTGTTGAATGCTGGTGTTGTGTTCCTCCCAGGTAGTCGGGTGGTGGATTTAGATTTCGCTGATGACATCGTCTTGTTGTGTGACGGTCCGCTGGCAGTCCACCTTGCACTTAACCGCCTGGCGATTGAAGCGTCGAAGTATGGTATGCACCTTTCACCATCCAAGTGCAAAGCGCTTTTTCAAGACTGTTATACGCTCCTACCTGCACTCACTATCGATGGGAAACGTTGGAGGCGGTACAGAGTTTTGTCTACCTGGGAAGCTGCATAACTGCTGGTGGGGCTGTTGGAAACGAGCTTTCGATGCGTATCTCAAGAGCTCGTCTCGCTTTTTCCAGGCTGAGGCATTTATGGCGCTGCCATGTCATCCGTCTCCCCATCAAAGGACAGGTTTATAATACCACTGTCCGCGCTGTACTGTTGTACGGTTGCGGGACTTGGCCTGCTCGTGCCGATGACCTACGTCGACTGTCAGTCTTCAAAAGCCGTTGCTTGCTGTCCATCGCCCGTGTGTAGTGGCAGAACCACGTAACCAACGCTTAAGTCAGATATCGTGCCTTGGGTGGAGACAGCCATTCCCTCGAGGCGCTTATCTCGCTGCGCCAACTACGATGGCTCGGACACGTACTGCGCATGCCCGTTCAGCGTCTTCCGCGTCGTGCCTTGTTGGCGGTCGCTGGACAGGGCTGGAGGAGGCGGTGTGGTAGACAGCCTACAAGTTGGAGAAGCAGGATGTAATAGCTGACAAAACAGCTGGCCACGGTTGGTTCCTCCCGACTCCCTGGATAGGTCCCAAGAATGCTGAGTGCAGTTGGTTGGAAACGTTGGAAGCCACGGCTCGACACCGAACTCAGTGGCGGGCGTGTATCTCTGCTTGTTGCGATGATTCCCCTTCTCTCCCCGAATAAAGAACACCAAACATCCCAAACTGTGAGTGGAAAAACTGAAAGAATTGTTTGTCTTCTTTTACTCTAACCCTGTTTTCCTATTCCGCCATGGTCCCGATGGCACACTATCTGTGCACAGATTGTGTTCATATATATATATATATATATATATATATATATATATATATATATTCGTTTAGTGTATTCCATAAGTTTACGCTTCTTCGTTCTATACAAAGCTGATGTGATACCCTGTTCATGCATGCGACCCTGAGTTTGTAGCCGTGTCCTCGGGTGTTACAGGGTTCCCTCAGGTGAAATATTGGCCGCAGTATGGGGAACTGATTCAAGTGTAATAGTCAATGGGTTATACTAAGGTCAGTCCTTACTCGGCGGTAGGATTGTGTGTAGAGTCCATGCCTTTCACAGTCTTTTTCATACGGAAGCTTTCGTAGACTCGGCATCATTCTAGTTGCGATGTGCTGTATTTTCTCTAGCTTTTCCGCTTCCCATTGGGTTCTCGAATGGTAATATCTGACGCCGTATTCAAGGATTGGTCTAATGAACGTGGTTAGTAGGCGAAGGACGGTTTCTTCGGACCATGTGGAGAAACTGCGTCTTAATGCCCAGAGCATACGAAGTCCCGCACGATACAATTTCTCTGTATTTTCTAGTGATCACATATCATGTCGCGAGATGTGTTAAGGTGAAACGACTGGCCATCCAAGGTGTATGACCGAGTGGTTGCACGTCTAGTGATACTGATGAACTCCGACTTGCTTGTGTTAAGAGGGAGTTGCATTTCCGTGGACCACATTGACAGTCAATATAACTTATGCTGGAGGCGAGTGCAGTTCTCAATGATGCCGATCAAATCATCAGCAAAATGACCATATGGTGACTGGAGCTGCTGCGGGAGATCGTTGCTATGAATAAGAAACAAGACTGGCACAAGTACAGTTCCCTGAGGCACGCCACTGGTCGATGGGCACCAGCCTGTTAGGTAGTCATTGGCCTGTACTCTAAACCCATCCCACATTAAACTCGTGTAACCAGTGAAGTAGCGTGCCACCGATTCCGCAGGTCATCAGTTTACGAAGGGGTACCTCGTGGTTCACTCTGTCAAACGACTTACTAAAGTCGATGTACACCACGTCAACATCCTTCCGTTCGTTGAGAGCTCGTATCAACTGGTGGTTTGCGCACATCAAGTTGGTGATGCAGGATCGCCCTTTATGAAACGTCAATAGGTCCATCGATTCGACGAACAACAGCAGACACCTTTTCACAAGTTTCTCGGTAACTTTGGATAATATCGAAGTTAAAGTGCTCTACTGTACTCGGATCATCTCCCTTGGGAAGCGGTCTCACTAGCGAGCGTTTCCAGTCGTTGGGGACAGATCCTTCCGAGAGTGATTTATTGAAAAGATTTGTCACGGCTGGTGAGATGACATTCGATTGAGACTTAAGTATTAGTGTGTGAAGTCCGTCTGGCCAGCGGGCCTTTGCACCATCGAGAATGACGAGTAGCGGATACACTTCGACTGTATCACATTGTAAGCTGTCGAGCAAGGCTGGTGCAACCTGCGCCGATACCGGAACAGCCGCCGGTTTACTGGAAATTACGGTGAGGAAGTGCGCAGCCAAGGCTTCCGCGTGCTCCGGGACTTCCCATAATGATTCGAGGTTGGATGTCTAGTGATGCACATTATTCTACCACAAAGAAAATTCCATTGCTTTAAATCATCCAGTTGTTTACCCCTTAAGGTGTTTGTTTTGGACCCAGGAACCTTGGTGCATATAAGTGTCAAGGCCCCGTTGTTCCGCCTGGTCTTTGGTGATATGGAAAGCACGGTTATGAAGGTATTTAATGACTTCTGTGCAGGTTCCACCTGGTCCTTAATCCGTTTTGCGGCTGTACTGGAAGAGGCTATTGTGCTCGCACTTTGATTGTACCGAGCGGCAACGGTTGCACAGGTCTTCAGAGCGCCTCGGAATTTGCTGATCAACCGGAAGGTTGGGTGTTACCAATGTTGCATCAGTCGATATATTGGATAAGTGGGTGTGGGCGGTGGACCTAGGCACGCTTCTATCGGTCGCAACGCTGTTTTGTCGCTACTGACGCCGTCAACCGACGACCACAAGAAGGAGTCCAAAGACGAGCCGGAAAGAGACTTGTATACATGAAATCACATTTGTTTATACAGTTTTGAAGGCAAAGTGAAGGGAAGCTACTAGATTACATTTGAGCCAACCAACAGAAGGAAAACGTCAAATGCAACGGGCGAATAAGCAACTGTGTACTCACAAGCGAATCGCATATGTCCTTAAAAATAGCATCTTGGGACCCCAAATGTAAGGCGAACATCCATTTACAGAGACGGGCACTGATCAATCAGAATAACGAAATGTCGCCTTTAAACAAAGGTCACAAAACAAACGAGAATAAGCAGTGCAGTCCCAAAAATTAAAAACTAGTACAACAATTGTGAGGCAACTAAATATTTCTTTTACAAAACCAACTAGAAACTGATATGCGGAAAACCAATGGAATGTGTTCTTGCAACTGACACGGCTGAAGATGACACGATGTGCGTCCATTAACAATGTGTGTGTACCAATCGGGTTAACACAGTGGAGTGTTTAAACAATAGTCAAGAAGAAGAAACCAAGAGGAGTAAAGAATGGTTATTAAGCTCGTTCACAAAAAAGGAAAGTCAAATAGATCTTCTCCTAACAAACGACGATTTGGTTCATGGTTCTCAAGGTTTCGAGTACTGCGTGGCCGTATGAGCGCCAGCCCCTTTTCCTTGGTTGCGAGGCAGCAATTGAGGGAGGCGGATGAGGGGCAAGATACGCTATTGTCGCCTCGAGCGATGCAAATTTACATTCAAATGATGTTTAATTTGGGCGACTAGACTGTCGTACTTTCTGTTAATACTAGCAAGCAATTTGCTATTTGTACCGTCGCACACTTCGAAGGGGATCAAAGTGAACCTAGCGTAGTCTATTTCTTCAAGTCGGTTCTACACATCTTGACGCATTTCGAATGGTTCTGGCCAGTGCAACTTTCACAAAGCAACCCTACTTTTACTACCTTAGCACAAGATTGATTAGCACAAAATACTTCGTTTCGGCTTGTAGGTGTGGTGATCATGATGACCGATTGTCGTGGAACAAATCCAAGATGGCAGACACAGACCGCAGTTGGGCCAATCAATAATAAATCCGAAATTAGCCAGAGAACATCCACCAAATTTGCACCTATTGAAACATACAACAAATGAAACATGGATGAATATTTCACACAGAAACATTACGTAAGACAGTAATTGCAGAGCAAAAATGAAATCCAGCACGGTAGTGTGAAGAACCGCAGCTTCCGTGGGTACACCCAAGCGTGTAATAGGAATGTCAAATTATCACCATGTTGACAAAAGTAATTCGAGGATAAAATAGACTAAAGAAGTAGAGTTGCAATCAATTAATGATGGAATGGACTGCAGAGAAATTACAGTCAGGTCCAGAAAGTCCTATGTCAGACAAGCACTTACAAAGTCTGGTTTGTTTTCACGGGGCATCGGGGCAAGGACGCGACGACAGATGTGTCGATACATCGGCACATATGCGAATCAGATCGCCAATACGTTACCTAGATGATGAGCTTGTATGGCTAAGTCAGTACGGACATACTGCGGAATATGCGGTTGAAAAACCGCCTCAGGCAAGCCAGATATCACATCATTCTTCAGACCTCCACAATCTCGATCTTATCTGGCCGTACATCCGATGCGCATCTAACGTTCTCTCATCCATCTCGGTAATTGTGTGAGTCTGGTTTGGTTTCTCAAAACAAGGAATGTGTACGATACCCTGACTTTAACATTGTGCAATGAACCTACACTACGTCGGCATACCACTCGGTGAACGTTCAGTTGACTAGCGAATACCTCAGACACTTGTCCATTGCCTCCTTTGATTTTACTACGAATTCGGTAACATTTGTTAACAGACAAAGCTCTTACGCGCAAGCGGTGATATACGTCAACATCCAGGTGACCTCGATGAGAACAGCGACCACCAGTAAAATGACCGTTGTATGCATTGTGCGTAAAGTCCGGTGGACCAAATCTGTCGAAGCTGGGGAGGAATTGTCACTGACTACCAAGAACACTGGGAGGTTTTTGATCACTTAAATCACCGCATTCTTCATCAAACACTTCCTTGCTATGAGGTCAGTGATGCTGTACGGAGTTGCATAAGCACATTCATCCCCCATTGTCACCTAGAAGTGAGAATTTGTTCCTCATTATTGTACCCAAAGGCCCAGTAGTAGAGCCACGGTTAGTGCTGATATACAGAATGATCCCTCGAAACCTATCCTCTAGGATGTTTTACTCCATGCTGATCTTGGTCATGGTAATGGTTCAAAACTCATCTATTCCTCCACACGCCTGGAAAAGCGCCAGACGGCCGTTTCGTCCCACTAGGACTTGCCACTGATGCGTGGCCCCGCTCCACCAAGAATCGAACCCAGCAGCTTACACTTGTAGGCCATTACAAACAACGATGTAGCACCGTAATCATCTTACAATTCGGAGGCCCATCAAGTCAGTGCGCTACCACATAGCAATACAGGGCGATATTAACATTACTGCTCAGTTCAGTGCGTTCTCCAGCTTAACACCGGTAAATCTGAAGTACCGAGCAAAGGTTGCTCAAGCACTGAGGATCGGCTAAGAATGCATCTGTTGCACTACGCTTTCCAAGAAATTGCTCTCAAGTTCAAGTTCAAGCCCAGGTAGGACTGGAACGATAGGATGAATCCAGTCAGTGTTCCTTTTTGAGCGGGTCATTGATCCAGGAGTCGATAGCGGTGCTCCGACGTCGTGATGTAGCTAAAACGAAAACACCCGAGAAAACCCCCTGGCCCACCAATTTGATGCCCACGTTCCTTTCATTAACTATCCCAGCTATGCCAGTTACGTGAAGTAAGTAAAAACAGAAGAAAAGGCGAAGGTAAAGAGTAAGGGAAATCAGTTGAAAGGAAAGAATAATGCCAATGGTGAGGGAAAGTACATAAAATAAACTCGAAGTATGAAGATGGGAATTAGTCAGTAAAATGGAAAAGTTTCGTGTTGCCACCCAAGAGCATCTAGTTGACGCTCAAACCCCTTAACCGTAGCTTACTTGACAATATTTTCTGGAATCAAGTTCCAGTGCTCGATGACTCGACGCGATAACCGTGTCTCCGTTCTAACTCCATCGGACCGCGGTTTGTCCAGCTTCATACAATTCATGCGAAGAAAAGATAATCTGGCAGGACTAAATAGCCAGGACAAATCAGGGCCAACCTTCCCAGTCAAAATACGGTAGGTTAGGATTAGGTCCCCTCTAATCCTTCGATACTGCATTGAATGCATCCCCAAACTAAGTAGGCGTTCGGGATACGTTTGTCCTCCTAACCCCTCGACCAACCTAGTACTGACCCGCAACACCCATTATGGTGCTATTTTGTCCCGGACACGGCATGGTGGGCAAGCCTGGACGCACTATTCTAGGTAAGGTCGCACACACGCTGAGAAGAGCTTCACAAACACATTAGCGGTTAGGGTCCCGAAAGAACGACGGATAAGCCACAACCACTGCCTTTTTCCAGTTGTCTCCAGTGTAGTGTGGAACAGTAGACGACACCTAGATCATACTGATGTGTCACGTGAGGAAGTTCACTTCCATCGAGCACATAACTTGTGGAGGAATCAAACGCTCCCATACGCAGCACTGAACACTTTGCCCGGTTTATGGGCAGAGACCACAAGACAGACCATTCCCAGAGTCTATCCGGAGCCCGTTGAACAGCCACAGGACCTCCAGGGATATCAACAATATTCCAGAGCTTTATGTCATCAGCAAATAAAAGCGATGGTACCTCAAGCTCCCCGGCAAATCACTCACGTAGACTGAGAACAGCAGCGGAGCTAGGACAGAGTCTTGCGGAAGGCCGCCAAAGACCGCTTGTTGAAAGGAAAGACTGCTTCCCACACGAATACACTGTTCCCTCCATCCAGAAAAGCTGACACCCATTGAACAGCGCGACCAGCTATTGCATACGACCACAACTTCAGTGAGAGTCGCGAATAAGGGACAATGTCAAAGACCTTGGCGAACTCAATGAACCCCACGTCCACCGCATGTCCATTGTCTACAGCTTCAGCCCGGCTCTCACGAGCTACCAGAAAGTTCGTTTGACATGAAAATCCTTTGCGAAAACCATGTTGCTTGAAGCTAAGCAGGTTAAACCTATTTAGATGGTTCTCCACTATGTTTTGTACTAATTTTTCAAGTAATTTAACGACCACTCTAGTCATGCTGACAGACCTGTAATTAGCCGGTAGGTCTTTGTAACCGCACTTGAAAATCGAGCAGACAACCTCCTTCCATACGGTAGGTAAGACACAGCTGTTGAGTGACTTCTGAAACACGCAAGTCAGACTTCCACTGAGTTCCAATGCCAATGCGTGCAACAATTTTGGATGAACAGAATCTGCCCAGGAATCCTTAGTTGGCTACACCTCTCTTAGCAACCGGAGATCTTGAGACTCAGTTAAAGGAATTTCATCCAGACAAGAGTCCTCAGGGACTATTGAAGCTGGTTTTCTGCATGGCGTATTTGTTTCGTGGACAAAGACACTTAAATACTGCCTTGTCATAGTCGCTATAGGCATGGGTCCCATCTCCTCAAAGCAATGGAGGTATGGGCGAGTTTGCACTACAGCGCCGTTTAACGTAATCGGAGAATTTCTTGGGATTTTTCGAGGAAGTATCAGCTATGCCCTTTTCATACTGATTTCGGGCCAATCTAAGATGTAGCTTGCACTCATTTCATACACAGAATGATCTGAATTGCTCAAGATAGTCCGAAATTGTTTAGCCGTTTCGACTCCACCATCTTCCGACAAATGCTTAACGTCTAAATTTGGATATGGTGGAATACGCTACCAAGGTTCGACATCACTGAGAAAATCACGATTTCGCTGCTCTTGAAACTACAAATCGAAGCGCGAGTGAAAACGCAGAGGACTTGCTCCATCCCCCGGACCAAATTAAACTGAAAGTTCAAGGAGTTTTCAACGGACAATATCGTCGTCTGAAGTGAGATCTTACGATACGGCATCTGATCCTCTAGGGCCCAAATCACGTATGCCGCCGTTTACTGAATTTCTATCACAACACTACACTGGAAAGCCATCGTTTATATTCGTCCCCATAATATGGTCGTCTGGAACGCCACTGAGGGGCTTTACTCTTCGTGTGCTCCCGTTGTGGAACCCTATACTGATTTCTGTTATTTCTGCTCCTCCGTTGACGATACAAGAATTGAGTTAGCAATCTCCAACGCTACCAAATTACATTACTTGCGTCAACTCGCTGGGAGACATGGGAATTCAGATGTTTGGCATTTTTTCAGCAGCTGTTTGCAGTCAATCTGTGACCTGAAACCGTTCGGTTTAATTGTAGTTAATCGGATACGTCAACAGGGCAGGGCCAGAATAGTCACAAACTCCGTCTGCTTACATAAATTGGATTTCAGTTGACGAATCACTGAAGCCACTGCAAACTGAAGAAGACGAGCAGTGCGCTATCAATTAATAATCCTTAACTATTCTCGCGAGTTTTAGCATGTAGGGTAATCAGCTAAATGCCAGAGGATGGAGCTGACTGACAGCTTTGGGCCGTTTATCATCACTAGGTTAAGTAGGATTTGCTTTGCAATCCTCGAGGACAGCCTCTTCTCAATTTGGTCCACGTACTTGCTACCTCAAGCACGATGCAAAACGTAGCTGTCAAAGGCGGTAGGTTTAGAATCTGCCCTTTTTCAGGTCAGATTTGCAGAGCATCTTTCTAACTGGTCGCAATAATATTAGGTCGTCACCTAAGTTGTGACGAGGAGTAGTTGAACCCGTACAAATGGTGCCGGAAATTATTGGAACTGAGCCATATCAACCGTCTCATTAACGTGCGTCACCTCTTGATTTAATAGCAAATTTCTCAAAAATAAATGTTTTCTTCATCTGTGATGGAAATCAATTAATAAAGGTGTTCCTTTTCTGCAATTTGAAGCAAAGTGTGCAATAGTCTATAAGTAATTGGCTATTAAGCTGAATATTTTCTAGGGTTTATTGTTTTTAGTGTACCTGTTTTGTGTGTAGCTGGTTTAAAAATGTCGTGAACCACTGCTTTAGATCAATATGATACCCATTGTCGACGATTTGGGCCCGAACAGAGCTGCTCGTATCTCCAGCGCCACTCTAGCGTAGCCAAGCTGTGTAGTGCTCGTTCTGTCCCACAAATAAAACAGTACTGATCCGTTCAAACTAGATGTCGTATGTTATACTTGTTTTATTCCCTTTATTAAGTTACTGTGTAACGAATGCACGATGAAGCCAGCGCTTTAACCCTCATAACGTTGTCTATCTTTAACATAGCCGCTTGTTTATGTACGCTTGAACATGCTTGGACACATTTGCTCTTGTCTTGCTGCTTAATACACACGTTTCCGACCCGCTCATTTGCTCTCGTACTCCGCTCACCGAAGCTTTGTCGTCGTACATGCATGTCGTATCAGAGCAGCGGAAGCGTCTTTAATTCGGTTATTGAGATTCGAATGCTATTTGTTCATAGCTCTGATTTCTCGTTCTTACCTCGATGCTGCCCTACCGAATCTATTGCAGTCCACTCGTTTAGACAAGTGCCGCATCGTTCGACCGATACATATTGCTGCACAAGCGCACACGAAGATAAATAGCCATGGAGGCGGTCAGCATCGGTGACGTGTCCTTGTTTCGTCCACGAATGACTGTTCCCGTTAAAACTGTGCACTATAACAGAGCTGCTGCGAAGGTCGTCTTAACTGCGGCCAAAAGACTTCTATTTTAACGCTCGGAAGCAAAGTCGCCGTTGAAAAGTAGTCGGTTGAATAGCTCTGCCACTATTAACGCCGGCACTGAATTAGATTTTACCTGTAACTTCGTTGAAATAAATCTGTCGAGACATCGATTATCGCGCGGCGCATTTTGTATGAACGTCAGTTTCTCCTCCATGTTGTCTTCGGAACAGATTCGACGTGCTGCGGATTGAGATGGCCTGCTACATTTTGACACTAAATAACAATGTAAGAAATAGAAATACTAATACCTGCGCATGAAATAAAATCCCTATTGTTGCGGTGCACCTGGAATATGAATCATCATCATCATCATTATACACATCAGCTAGAGGTGGGAGAACACCTCCGCTATTGTGCCGCAATACATGAAGGAAATACATGGTTGGCGGCATCCGGTTTCGGATTGCCTGTCACTGTGGCAAGCCACAGGACGCCTGCGCCTACAGAGGGACCATGGATGGCTTGCGCTGCACCACCCACAGCTCCAACCACATACCCCATATCCAGTGTAAACCCGAAGGAATAAGACCGGGAGGCATGCGGATGGGAACCACGTTTCATCAACGGAGCCGGCCCACACTCCTTCAACAGGCAAACACAAGCACGCTGTATTTGGGGAATCAAGCGCACACAAGGCGGTGGCTGGACCGTAAGTCCGCTCCACACTGAGTGCATGGAACCGCTCTTTGAGCCTAGCACGGCCACAAGAACCGTGCACCTCGTCCCCTCCAGCAACGACCAACTGTCTCCTGGAGCCAGTATGAACGATGTAGTGGGTAATAGACAGGTAGGCACCTTGTCAACATACACATCAAGCGCAACCATACCAGGGATATCAAAACAACAGCCATTCACTTTAAACGACAAGCTGAAATAAAATAAATCCAATAATGCATACAGATACGGTGGCATAACTCTTCGCTAAATTAGCATATGAAGTAATGTGGTTAGCAACAAATCCGTGATAAGTAAGAAATCTCCACAAGTAACTTAAAATGCTACAAACGCAACAAAATTACCGAAGATAAGCGCAATTAGTGTAAGCAACGTGGCCAGTTACTAGAACATTATTCAGGGATGTAGAACAAACCAAATAAAGCGGAATGAAATTTATCCAGCTTAAAAAGACTTAGTTTAAGTATAAGTTGGTTTAGCCCAACTGCGGTGAAGAAGCATCAAGAATGCAACATCAGCCTCAGCATGGGGAAATACATACACACCTACATTTAATACAATACACAGAGGAAAAATAGATACAACAGTTGCATGCCAGCTGAGCTACCAGCAACGGATAGGCATCGTTCCGGTAAGCTACCAGCCAGCTACTAGGCAAAAAGAAAAAAAATTATGTTACCCTAGGAAATGAGATCGTAGATGGAGGGGGGAGGCTAAAAGGGATGGGGAGGGACAAAGAAACTCACAGCACGAACGCCACTGAGGTCGGCTCCTTGCCATGTCAGCAAGTGTATCCAGCCAAACGTGTTCACCGTCTTTTGGACCCCAACCAGGGAGCCGTGACGCTCCAACCGAGGCCAGCTCCGAAGTGAGGGACTTCATTCCTCTGGACCAAGTCATCGCTTGGCCACCTCTCTTCTTCCACCCACATCCCCGGTGAGCAAACAACGCACGTCGAGGGAGTCGGTGGGCTGGCATGCGTAACACGTGGCCGAGCCATCGGAGCCTGGTGCGGGAAATAACGGTGCTGAGCGGTTCAGATCCTTTTCCTGTGCCGTAAACAAGGCGTCGAACACGCTCGTTACTCACGCGGTGTTCCCACCAGATGTGAGCCAAACTGCGAAGGCACCGATGGTCGAACGTAACTAGCCTCTTCATGTCCGCCGATCTTAGGGGCCAGGTTTCGCAACCGTACAGTAAGGTCGAACGTACCGCTGCATTGTACACTCTACCCTTCAGGGCGAGAGTGATGTCGCGCCGCCGCCATAGGTGGCGAAGGTTAGCAAAAGCACTCCGAGCTTTCGCTATACGGTTCGTGATCTCGTCTTCGATCCCAAGGGCGCTGATACAACTTCCCAGGTAATTGAATTTCTGAACGACTTCTAGCTGATCCCCACCAAGGGTCAGCGCAGGAGGCGATCCTGCCAATCTTGGAGGAACGCTTTGCACTTCGATGGTGCAAAGCAAAGCCCGAAGCGGCTGACAGCCAGTGCTAATCTGTCCAGCGCGGCTTGGCACGTCTGGGAGCTGTCACAGATGAGGGCAATGTCATCTGCATACTCCAAGTCAAGAAGTCGTTCTCCTGGGAGTAGCTCCACACCTTCCAAGTCATGTCCTGTAAATGCAATCTCCATGACTTCGTCAATAGCAAAGTTGAAGAGGAAAGGTGACAACGGGCATCCTTGTCTCACACCGCTGGAGATATTGAAGGGTGGCGACAGCTTGCCGTAAGCCCTCACTCTGCCCTGCTACGCGCATATAATGCTTGGATAATATTTACATATTTCTCGGGCACACCTTTCCTGAGTAGACAATTCCAAAGGGCACATCGATCAACCGAATCGAAGGCACCTTTGATGTCGAGGAACACGACAACGGTGGGCCGCCAATATGTGTGACGGTGCTCCAACAACTGACGCAAGGTGAAGATGTGGTCGATGCAGCCACGACCACGACGAAACCCGGCTTGTCTCTCACGAATCTGGCTTTCACGAGCGCCAGTCAGTCTGTGAAGAATTATGGAGGCGAGTAATTTGGAGGCGATGGAGATCAGACTGATTCCTCTATGGTTGCGCATTCCGAGCGCGAGCCGCCTTTGAAGATGGGAACAATAACGGAGCGGCTCCAGTCGGTTGGGACAGTCTCCTGCTCCCACAGTTTCACTAGTAATTCATGTAAAGCATCAACAAGAGCAGAGCCTCCGAATTTGAAGAGGGCTGGAGGAAGATCATCTGGTCCCGCGGCTTTGTTCAACTTCAACAGTCCGATCTCACGTTCGACTTCTGAGCGAGAGGGTGGATCCAAAGGGACAGCCCACGGAGCAGGGCGATCAGTGACCGGCGATGAATCGAACAATTCTAGCCGATTAAATTGCTTTTCAAAATGCTCAGCCCAACGCTCCAGACGTTTTGACAAATTGTGGATAGGCTGTCCACTCTCGTCACGTATAGTTTCACTAACACCAGGTCTCCTGCTGCCCGTTTCCCGTATCAGACGGAATAACTTACGATGGTTGCCAAGGGCAGCGGCCACTTCCATCTCTGACGCACGATGAGACCACCAAGATTCGCGGTCTCTCTTCAGGCTAGCACGGAGTTTTGCCCGGAGCTCTTTGCGAGTTTCATTGTGCTCGCTTCCAGCCGGGATATGCCGGCGAGCATCTATAAGTTCCAGAGACTGCGAAGAGACCCAATGTCCATGTTGTCTATTAGACATACCACATGAGGATTTGCCTGCTGCTAGTAAGGTCTGGCGAACATGTGACCAGTGACCATCAATTGTCTCCAGTGAGCGATTACTCAACTCGCATGTCAGCGTACTTCGATACGCATTCAGAACAGCTGGCTTTGTCAGTTGGCTGGTGTCAATGCGCTCACAGCGTCGTCGTGGGCGTCCGCTAAAGCGCATCCGCTAAAGCGCATCCGCATGTCAGCACATACAAGTGCATGATCGGTGTCCACACATGTGCTCCAAATCGAGCGACAATTCTGGATGCAGCCTCTCCATCGGTAACTTATCGCAATGTGATCGATCTGCGTCCAAGGCTGGTTCGAGGATGGTGGGCGCCAAGTCACCCTCCGGCGGGTGCTGTGTCGGAAATTAGTGCTCGCAAGAAATAAGCGAGCATCTTCACACAAATGAAGTAACCGCTCACCGTTATCATTACGGGAGCATACACCGTGCTGACCGCCCAGATGCAGTTCATCAGTGGACAACTTTCCAACTTGTGCGTTCAGATCCCCAGCCAGCACAACAGTGTCCGTGCTTCTTCTGTGGCGAAGGAGCTGAGTCAGTTGGCGGTAGAAGTCGTTCTTTACCGAATCATCGCTACAGTTTGTGGGCGCGTAGGCAGCGATGATGAATAGACACCTATTAGTCCCGCGCGACTTCGAAGCTTTAAACGAGCCAGCCAATCGGACCGCACACATCCGGCTACTGATTGGAATCCAATCAACCAGAGCAGCTTCAGCCCGGGGACTCAGGGCAATGCCAACACCAGCTTGGCCGGTGCTCGAAGCTGCATCGTCACCGGATAGGCGCAATGAGAAAATACTGCTTGCGTCACCTGAAGGGGATCGCAGTGTGAGCACAGAGCTCGAGTCTTGCAGGAGGGTCTCTGATAAGCAGCAGATATCGATCGAGAGGGTCTCCAATGTTCGGGCAAGTGCTGCCTGTTGACCGATCTGTAGTAGTGTGCGTACATTAAGGCATGCCAATCTGAAGGAGGATCGAGGGCTCCAAATGGAAGCCGATGAACTGGAATGGACCGCTTGGTTGGACATAGGGCTTGTCGACAGGAGAGGAGTGACGCTCCGCGTTCGCATGTGAGTTGAAATTAGAAGATAAATGCCTAGCAAAGCATGTTGGGGGAGGGTCCAAGAATCGGGGGGTTGAAAACTGGGGGGATATAAGTGAAGTTGGAACGGGACGGTAAGAGTGAAAAAGCGTAAGAGGGGGAATAAGGAAGACGGGAAGGCTTGAGCAGTGACATCTAAACCCTTATCCACTCTGCTCGATGCAACAGTTAGGGCACCGTTGATTATCCTCTGCGGTGGCCAGAGCATCAAGAATTTGTTTGAAGAGAGATTCATTGTATTGCGTGGGCAGGATACTGTCAGGTTGCCCAGGCCTAGACAGGAGAACGATTAGGGTTCTCAACCAAAGCCTTTGGTTCAAAAACCTTACCGCAAGGCAGCGGGTTTGGCGTTGGGCTACAAGGAGTCCGTTTTAAGGAATAAGATGCCACCTTCATTCCAACCCCCAACCTGGAGGACCAGGAGGCTTAGGTTTGGCGCCTCTAACCAGTGACCAATTTGGTATGAGTGACTCTGAAGTTACGAGAAGCACCACCCAGCATAGCTCAGTGGATCGCTAGGGCACGCAAACCATCGCACCACGGTAAGGTCCAGCCTCATTTCGATGGGCCTTGGAATATGTGGTTCTTATTTAATGGTAACTATTACCAGCGGAAAAACGGCCGTGGCCAAAGTTCTTCCCTTGCCCACATGTTGGCAGATATGTTCGTGTCAAAGTTAAAGAGAACCAACATGCGGGCGAAGATAAACGCTTTTGACCGCTCCCATCCGCTACATGTACAATATGTTTGTTGTGTGGGATGAACACGTTAACATGGATGAAATTCTTGATCGCTTTAAACGCAGCTGATGCAGCACTGGCAGTTTACATTGGTATGGGAAAATAATTTTAACACTGCGCAGGGAGTGGTGAAGTCATTCAAGTTCAGGTGGACCGGAACAATAGGCAAATCCCTCATGTGTTCCTTCTTGATCAGAACCATTGAGCAGTGGAATGACAACCTGCTCCGAGGTCTTGATGAATTTAAAACGAAACAACCGAAATCACACCCTGGCCAACTAATTACTGCTCATGTTTACTGCCTGGCAGTCCCCATTGTGCCCGTCACTCTGAGAAGTAAGACATAGAAAGAGCATGGAAGACAAAGATGGTGTGAAGGTCATTTAACTGAAGGATAACACCAAAGAGTGCGAAGAATGACAGAATATAAACGCAAACTTGGAAGATGAATATGGTCAGGAGAGGGAAAGGTTCTGTTGTATCCACCCAAGATCGTCTAACTGGAGCTCAAACCCTTAAACATAGGTTCAAGGAATACACTTTTTGGAGATGAGGTCCGGCGTTCGATAACCCTAAGCAACAACCGAGTTTTCGCCCTGCTCACGGACGGGACGTGGTTGTGTAGCTTCATGGATAACCGCGAAATCAAGGCAACCTAACCTGGTTAACTAGCCAAGACAAGTCCGGTCCAATCTTCCCACCTTAATACAAGATATGTAAGGATCAGATCTCGCTCGAGCCGTCGGTAAGCGCATTAAATACATGCCCAAGCTAAGTAGAAACGCTCGGGAGTACGTTCGCATCCCAACCCCTCGATCAACTTGATACCTACTTCAAAACCGTTTCGTGCTCTATTTTGTCTCAACGAGGTATGGCGGAGAAGACCTGGCGCTGTATTCCAGTTAGGGTCCGAACGAAAGCTGAAAAACAGCGTCACAAATGATGTCTGCGGTGTATTAATCATAACTATTTTAAAAACCCCTACTTGCGGCTTTTTATCAGTTGCCATCCGTATGTCCAAGTCGAGGGATTGCTATCACCTAGGTCATGCTTGGTTGGAGTGAATGGTGGTAGTTTGATTCCACGGAGCAGGAATCTCAAATGTGGGCACGTTGTTGCATCATACGAAGAGCGCAACCTTTACCTCTGATAATTGACAGTCGCTACAAATTAGACCAGTCCAAGGATGTATACAGGGTAGGTTGAAGGGCCAAAGGACTCCAACGGGCCACCTACAATATTTCACAACTTAGGTCGTCAGCAAATAATAGCGTAGATACCCCAAGACCGCCAGGGAGATCATTTCCGTAGATGGAGAACAGGAGCGTTCCAAGGACCCAGCCCTGTGGCATGTCGTTAAGGACTGTTTGCCTAAATGATAGACTGCGACCCGCGCGTACACACTGCTGTCTTCTCTGCAAAGAATGCAGACACTTCGTGGTGGCCACGTTAAGATACATCATAAGAACTCAGCTCTTGTGGTAGCCTCAAGTGGGGCACCGTGTCTAATGCTTTCGAGAAGTCGACGGAAAGCACGTCCAACAAGTGACCATTGTTCATTGCCTCAGCCCAACTTTCACTAGCTACCAATGAATTCGGCAGACACGAAACCCTTTTCGGAATCCGTGCTGTGCACTACTTAGCAGATAAAATCCACTCAGGTGACCTTTCAAAGAGTCTCTCATCAGCTCTTATAGCACTTTGACTGCGAAGCTAACCAAAATGACTGGCCCATAATTGGCAGACAGATTCATGTCGCACTTTTGAAGATAGGACAGGTGATCGCTTCCTTCTATACAGAAGGTAATGTAGTGACTTTCGAAACACCATCGTGAGCAGTCCATTTAGTTCCACCTCCAAATCAAACAAAACCTTCAGGGAGGTTGAAGCACGTCCAGCTGCTTTAGGAGGGTTCAATTCTTACAACCGAAGAAAGATTTGCGTTTTCACCACAGTAAATGCAGCTAAATGTCACTAAGTACCGTCTGGGATCTTGGGAACAACTGCAACACTAGTTGAGCAGGTACCTGCCAGTGCAACTTTACCCACGGCTGCTGTGTTCGTTTCTTGTTTCTCCTCGCAAACGGGATGTAAGGGCAGATACTTCCATGAGGTAAGACTTGAATTTATCCCAGGCTACCAGAACCGTATCAGCCACCGGGATTTAGCAACGGAAACCTGAAGCTTGGGTACGCATTGCTTGATAATTCGCACACCATAGGTTGAGATTTGATGCAAGAATGCTCTGAAGGATAAACAAACATGATCACTGACACTTAAAGGAGAGCCGTAAGCGATGTCACCTACGAAGTAGAGAGTTTTGGCAAAAATCAGATCCAACCTAGACGGTACTGGGGGTTTATGTGCCTAGTGCGGACGTCCACGAACTGATGCAATGGTACTTGTAGAGTAAGTTCAAGAAGATCTGCACCAAAAGTACCTTCCACCGAGTTGCAAGAAAGATCTGCCCAGCCAACTTCCGGTAAGTTGTAGTCACCCAGCGTCAGACATTTATTTGCGGATTGGAAACGAATAAATTCAAGCACCTCATTGGAGGCACTCCCATAGCTTTTATGCACAATTACAACTGTAAGTTGAATGGAGGACGTGCTAATCACTACCGACAGACATTCAACAATTTCGTTTATCTACTGAAACATTTAGATCCACAAAAGGTCCGGTTTACGGCTCTCAAAAAGCGCTACGCTCTCGTCCTGTCGGCCAACAAGCGATCGTAACTAAATGCTGTGTAACCAGACAGATGTACTTCACCGTCCGTAATGTCATGAGACAATCACGTTTCAGTGAATGGGAGTATATAGGGATGAGACCCATCTACAGTCAGACTCACCTCTTCCATGTCAATCCTTGGGCTGAGCACATTGCTGAGCCTTATCTAGAGGTATTGGCAATGTGCAGACCTAGATCGTGCGCTACCAGAACGGTCACCAGCATAGCGGAAAAGTACCTCCTGCTTACCAGCTTTAAAACCATCAGACGAAGACCCTGTCCACCGGCAGCTCGCCTGCTTTTAAGCTCTTTGATTGCCTTCTTTAGTTTCAGTCTATTCGCTATCAGCAGGTCTGACTGAACGCTAACATTAGCACCTTTCAGTTCGAAAGCAAACAGTAACAGCCTGTTACGTTCTTCCGGGGTGGAGATGACCACAAGAAGTTAGCGTGGTCGAGCGTTTGGCGCACTAACTTGGATGTTATCCAGTCTAATTAGCTTCCTGACAGTAACGCCGGGAAACCCAGGTAAAAGAAGTTTTGTTACCCACATTTTAAACCAATGAAATTCGTCTAACGTGCGTTCAGCGGGAAGGATAACAGTGGATTCCACCGCGTTACTGAATATAACGCTGCAGTCCATGAAAGGATCACATGGACGGGGTGTATTTACTCCACGGGTTTTTGAGTTTACTTTATCAGTAGTCGGTTTAGTTTCAGAAAATGAGACTGGATGCACCTTAACAGATGACGCTGAAACAACTGCAGCGTACATATTTTAGTCTGGCTTCTTTGACTCATCATCCTTGTGGTTTTCCAAACTTACATACAGAATACGGGTAGTTCTGTCCCGCTTGCCCCCTTGTCTAACAGGCGAAGGGGTCCAAGACTCAACGTCGATGTCAGCCTCAACGATTTTACGCCAGGATGACAGGTTATGGGGATTGGAGTTGTCGCCTCCGCAGATAGAACAGTCGGCTTAGCACGCGATGATGGTATCTGGCGCTTTTCATTCACTGCCTGAATAGTCTTAGATGAAGCCTTGTTAGAGGGTTTATGCGCGTTTATAATCCCTTTTCGTCTCAATTTCGCGGGTTTAGTGACCTGGACTTCAGCATCTTTCTGAGTATAGCCACAAATGATGACCACATTCTAGTCGTCACACCGACGTGCTTCAACGAGTGCTCCTGACACAGTGGCGGGCAACCCCGTTTGATCAACAGAGCTGAGCTCTGTGTTTGGCTTCAACAGACTGACATCACTGGAAACCGCAACTGCCACT
>OX104069.1:13968965-14037415 GCA_944474145.2 Dicrocoelium dendriticum
ATCATCATCATCAGCATTTATACACATCGCTAGATGTGGTGAACACCTCCGCTATTGTGCCGCAAATACTTGAAGGTAATTACATGGTTGGCGGCATTCCGGTTTCGGATTGGCCTTGTAATCGTTGACTGTGGCAAGCCACAGGGACGCCTGCGGCCTACAGAGGGACCATGGATGGCTTCGCACGCTGCACCACCCCACAGCTCCAACCCACATACCCCTTATACCTGCGTAATCCCAAGGATTATAGACCGGAGGCAATGCGCGATGGGAACCACGTTTCATCAACGGAGCCGGCCCCCACACTCCTTCACAGGCAAAACACAAGCACACTGTATTCTTGGGGCATTTCACAATGCGCACACAAGGCGGTGGCTGGTCTCCGTAGTCTGCTCCACACTGAGTGCATGGAAACCGCTCTTTGAGCCTAAGCACGGGCCACAAGAACCGTGCACCTGTCGTCCCGTCCAGCAACGACCATACTGCCGTCCTGGAGCCAGATATGTACGATGTAGTGGGGTAATAAGACAAGGTAGGCCATACCTTGTCATACCATTACATCTATCAAGCGCAACCATATCCAGGGATATCAAACAACCAGCCCATTCACCTTTAAACGACAAGCATGAGAAATTAAAAATATAAATCCAATAATAGCATACAGATACGGTGGCATAATCTCTTCCGCTACATTACCTTATGAAGTAATTGTGGTTAGCAACAAATCCGTGATAAGTAAGAAATGTACCACAAGTTTACTTAAAATGCTACAGAGTTGCGAGCACCCAATTATCGACGATTATTGCGCAGTTAGTGTGTAAGGCAACGTGGGCCCTGTTTAATAGAACATTTATTCAGGGAGGCAGAACTAAACCAAATAAAGCGGAATGGAAAAAATTTATCCAGCTTTAAATGCGACCTAAGTTTAAGTTGGTTTAGCCCAAATGCGGTGAAAAAACATCAAGAATGCAACATCAGCCTCAGCACAGAGGAATAATAGATACAACAGTTGCATGCCAGCTGAGCTACCAGCAACGGATAAGCATCGTTCCGGCAAGCTGCCAGCCAGATACTAGGCAAAAAATTTATTAGGTTTTACCCTACGAAATGAGATGGCAGGTTGAGAGGGAGGCTAAAAGGGACGGGGAGATACAAAGAAACCCATAGCAGGAACGCTATTGTGGTCGGCTCCTTGCCATGTCAGCAAGTGTATCCAGCGAAACGTGTTCACCGTCTTTTTGACCCCAACCAAGGAGCCGTGACGCTCCAACCGAGGCCAGCTCCAAAGTGAGGGCCTTCATTCCTCTAGACCAAGTCATCGCTTGTCCACCCTCCTCTTCGTCTATCCACATTTTCGGTGAGCAACGAACGCACGTCGTGGAAGTCGGTGGGCCGGCATGCGCAACACGTAGCCTAGCCATCGGAGCCTGGCGCGTGAAATAACGGTGCTGAGCGGTTCAGTTCCTTTCCCTTTGCCGTAAACAAGGCGTCAAACACACTCGTTACTCGCGCTGTGTTCCAATCAGGTGTGCGCCAAACTGCGAAGGCACCGATGGTCGAACGTAACTAGCCTCTTCATGTCTGTCTATCTTAGGGGCCAGGTTTCACAACCATACAGTAGGGTCGAAAGTACCGCTGCGTTGTACACTCTACCCTTCAGGGCGAGAGTGATGTCGCGCCGCCGCCATAGGTGGCGAAGGTTAGCAAAAGCGCCCCGAGCTTTCGCTATACGGTTCGTGATCCCGTCTTCGATCCCAAGGGCGCTGATACAACTTCCCAGGTAATTGAATTTCTGAACGACTTCTAGCTGATCCCCACCAAGGGTCAGCGCAGGAGGCGATCCTGCCAAACTTGGAGGAACGCTTTGCACTTCGATGGTGCAAAGCAAAGCCCGAAGCGGCTGACAGCCAGTGCTAATCTGTACAGCGCGGCTTGGCACGTCTGGGAGCTGTCACAGATGAGGGCAATGTCGTCTGCATACTCCAAGTCAAGAAGTCGTTCTCCTGGGAGTAGCTCCACACCTTCCAAGTCATGTCCTGTAAATGCAAACTCCATGACTTCGTCAATAGCGAAGTTGAAGAGGAAAGGTGACAGCGGGCATCCTTGTCTCACACGGCTGGAGATATTGAAGGGTGGCGACAGCTTGCCGTAAGCCCTCACTCTGCCCGTGCTACGCGCATATAATGCTTGGATAATATTTACATATTTCTCGGGCACACCTTTCCAGAGTAGACAATTCCAAAGGGCACATCGATCAACCGAATCGAAGGCACCTTTGATGTCGAGGAACGCGACAACAGTGGGCCGCCAATTTGTGTGGCGGTGCTCCAACAACTGACGCAAAGTGAAGATGTGGTCAATGCAGCCACGACCACGACGAAACCCGGCTTGCTCCTCACGAATCTGGCTTTCACGAGCGCCAGTCAGTCTGTGAAGAATTATGGAGGCTAGTAATTTGGAGGCGATGGAGATCAGACTGATTCCTCCATGGTTGCCGCACTCCGAGCGCGAGCCGCCTTTGAAGATGGGAACAACAACGGAGCGGCTCCAGTCGGATGGGACAGTCTCCTGCTCCCACAGTTTCACTAGTAATTCATGTAAAGCATCAACAAGAGCAGAGCCTCCAAATTTGAAGAGGGCTGGAGGAAGATTATCTGGTCCCGCGGCTTTGTTCAACTTCAACAGTCCGATCTCACGTTCGACTTCTGAGCGAGAGGTTGGATCCAAAGGGACAGCCCACGGAGCGGGGCGATCAGTGACCGGCGAATCGAACAATTCTAGCCGATTAAATTGCTTTTCAAAATGCTCAGCCCAACGCTTCAAACGTTTTGACAAATTGTGGATAGGCTGTCCACTCTCGTCACGTATATTTTCACTAAAACCAGGTCTCCTGCTGCCCGTTTCCCGTATCAGACGGAATAACTTACGATGGTTGCCAAGGGCAGCGGCCACTTCCATCTCTGACGCACGATGAGACCACCAAGATTCGCGGTCTCTCTTCAGGCTAGCACGGAGTTTTGCCCGGAGCTCTTTGCGAGTTTCATTGTGCTCGCTACCAGCCGGGATATGCCGGCGAGCGTCGATAAGTTCCAGAGACTGCGAAGAGACCCTATGTCCATGTTGTCTATTAGACATACCACATGAGGATTTGCCTGCTGCTAGTAAGGTCTGGCGAACATGTGACCAGTGACCATCAATTGTCTCTAGTGAGCGAGTACTCAACTCGCATGTCAGCGTACTTCGATACGCATTCAGAACAGCTGGCTTTGTCAGTTGGCTGGTGTCAATGCGCTCACAGCGTCGTCCTGGGCGTCCGCTAAAGTGCATCCGCATGTCAGCACATACAATTGCATGATCGGTGTCCACACATGTGCTCCAAATCGAGCGACAATTCTGGATGCAGCCTCTCCAGCGGTAACTTATAGCAATGTGTTCGATCTGCGTCCAAGGCTGGTTCGAGGCTGGTGGGCGCCAAGGCACCCTCCGGCGGGTGCTGTGTCTGAAATTAGTGCTCGCAAGAAATAAGCGAGCATCTTCATACAAATGAAGTAACCGCTCACCGTTATCATTACGGGAGCCTACACCGTGCTGACCGCCCAGATGCAGTTCATCAGTGGACAACTTTCCAACTTGTGCGTTCAGATCCACAGCCAGCACAACAGTGTCCGTGCTTCTTCTGTGGCGAAGGAGCTGGGTCAGTTGGCGGTAGAAGTCGTTCTTTACCGAATCATCGCTACAGTTTGTGGGTGCGTAGGCAGCGATTATGAATAGACACCTATTAGTCCCGCGCGACTTCGAAGCTTTAAATGAGCCAGCCAGTCGGACCGCACACATCCGGCTACTGATTGGAATCCAATCAACCAGAGCAGATACAGCCCGGGGACTCAGGGCAATGCCAACACCAGCTTGGCCGGTGCTCGAAGCTTCATCGTCACCGGATAGGCGCACTGAGAAAATACTGTTTGCGTCACCTGAAGGGGATAGCAGAGTGAGCACAGAGCTCGAGTCTTGCAGGCAGGTCTCTGATAAGCAGCAGATATCGATCGAGAGGTTCTCCAATGTTCGGGCAAATGCTGCCTGTTCACACATCTGTAGTTGTGTGCGTACATTAAGGCATGCCAATCTGAAGGAGGATCGAGGGCTCCAAATGGAAGCCGATGAACTGGAATGGACCGCTTGGTTGGACATGGGCTTGTCGACAGGAGAGGAGTGGCGCTCCGCGTTCACATGTGAGTTGAAACTAGAAGATAAATGCCTAGCAAAGCATGTTGGGGGAGGGTCAAGAATCGGGGGGTTGAAACTGGGGGGATATAAGTGAAGTTGGAAGGGGACGGTAAGAGTGAAAAAGCGTAAGATGGGGAATAGGAAGACGGGAAGGCTTGAGCAGTAGCATCCAAACCCCTATCCACCCTGCTCGATGCAGTAGATAGGGCATCGTTGATTATACTCTGCGGTGGCCAGAGCATCAGCAATTTGTTTGAAGTGTGATTCATTGTATTGCTTGGGCAGGATACTCTCAGGTTGCCCAGGCCATAACCGGAGAACCATTAGGGTTCTCAACCAAAGCCTTTGGTTCAAAAACCTGACCGCAAGACAGCGGGTTTTGCGTTGGGCTACAAGGAGTCCGTTTTAAGGAATAAGGTGCCACCCTCATTCCAACCCCCAACCTGGAGGACCAAGAGGCTCTAACCATTGACCAATCTGGTATGAGTGACTCTGAAGGTGCAAAAGCACCACCCAGCATAGCTCAGTGGATCGCTGAAGCACGCAAACCATCGCACCACGGTAAGGTCCAGCCTCATTTCGATGGGCCTGGAATATGCGGTTCTTATTTAATGGTAACTATTACCAGCGGAAAAACGGCGTGGCCATAGATCTTCCCTTGGCCCACAGTTGGCAGATATTTTCATGTCAAAGTTAAAGAGAACCAACATGCGGGCGATGATAAACGCTTTTGACCGCTCCCATCCGCTACATGTACAATATGTTTGTTGTGTGAGTTGAACACGTTAACACGGATGAAATTCTTGATCGCTTTAACGCAGCTGATGCAGCACTGCAGTTTACATTGGTATGGGAAAATAATTTTAACACTGCGCAGGGAGTGGGTGGAGTCATGCAAGTTCAAGTTCAGGTGGACCGGAACAATAGGCAAATCCCTCAAGTGTTCCTTCTTGATCAGACCATTGAGCAGTGGAATGACAACCTGCTCCGAGGTCTTGATGAATTTAAAACGAAACAACCGAACCACACCCTGGCCAACTAATTACTGCTCATGTTTACTGCCTGGCAGTCCCCATTGTGCCCGTCACGAGTAAGTAAGACATAGAAAGAGCATGGAAGACAAAGATGGAGGAAAGTCATTTAACTGAAGGATAACACCAAAGAGTGAGAAGAATGACAGAATATAAACTCAAACTTGGAAGATGAATATGGTCAGGAGAAGGGAAAGGTTCTGTGTTGCCACCCAAGATCGTCTAACTGGAGCTCAAAACCCTTAAACATAGGTTCAAGGAATACACTTTTTGGAGATGAGTTCCGGCGTTCGATAACCCTAAGCAACAACCGAGTTTTCGCCCTGCTCCGGTCGGGACGTGGTTTGTGTAGCTTCATTGGATAACCGCGAAGTCAAGGCAACCTAACCTGGTTAACTAGCCAAGACAAGTCCGGTCCAATCTTCCCACTTAATACAAGATAAGTAAGGATCAGGTCTCCTCGAAGCCGTCGGTAGCGCATTAAATACATGCCCAAGCTAAGTAGACGCTCGGAGTACGTTCGCATCCCAACCCCTCGATCAACTTGATACCTACTTGCAAAACCGTTTCGTGCTCTATTTTGTCTCAAACGAGGTATGGCGGGGAAACCTGGGCGCAGTATTCCAGTTAGGGCCGAACGAAAGCTGAAAACAGCTTCACAAAGATGTCAGCGGCGTATTAACCATAACAATTTGAAACCCCTACTTGCGACCTTTTTCCAGTTGCCATCCGAATGCAAAGCCGAGGAATGGCTATCACCTAGGTCAGCTTGGTTGGAGTAACGGGGGAGTTTGATTCCACGGAGCAGGAATCTCAAATGTGGGCATGTTGTTGCCATACGAAGAGCGCAACCTTTAACCTGATTAATTGACAGTCGCCACAAACTAGACCAGTCCAAGGACGTATCCAAGGTATGTTGAAGGGCCAAAGGACTCCAACGGGCCACCTACAATATTTCACAATTTATGGTCATCAGCAAATAATAGCGTAGATACTCCAAGACCACCAGGGAGATCATTTACGTAGATGGAGAACAGGAGCGGTCCAAGGACCGAGCCCTGTGGGATGTCGCTAAGGACCGTTTGCCTAAATGATAGACTGCGACCCGCGCGTACACACTGCTGTCTTCTCTGCAAGAATGCAGACACTTCGTGGTGGCCACGTTAAGATACATCATAAGAGCTCAGCTCTTGTGGTAGCCTCAAGTGGGGCACCGTGTCTAATGCTTTCGAGAAGTCGACGGAAAGCACCTCCAACACGTGGTCATTGTTCATTGCCTCAGCCCAACTTTCACTAGCTACCAATGAATTCGGCAGACACGAAAACCTTTTCGGAATCTGTGCTGTGCACTACTTAGCAGATAAAATCTACTCAGGTGACCTTCCAACGAGTCTCTCATAAGCTTTTATAGCACTTTGACTGAAAAGCTAATCAAAATGCATGGCCTATAATTGGCAGACAGATTCCTGTCGCATTTTTGAAGATAGGACAGATGATCGTTTCTTTCCATACAGAAGGTAATGTAGTGACTTTTGAAACACCGTCGTGAGCAGTCCATTTAGTTCCACCACCAAATCAAACAGAACCTTTAGGGAGATTAAAGCACGCCCAGCTGCTTTAGGAGGGTTCAATTCTTACAGCCGAATAAAGATTTGCGTTTCCACCACAGTAAATGCAGCTAAGAACCCTCTGGGACTTTGGGGACAACTTCAACACTACTTGAGCAGGTACCTGCAAGTGCAACTTTATCCACGCCTGCTGTGTTCGTTACTTGTTTCTCCTCTCAAACGGGATGTAAGGGCGGACAATTCCATGAGGTGATACTTGAGTTTATCCCAGGCTACCAGAACCGTATCATCCACCGAGATTTAGCAACGGAAACCTGAAGCTTGGGTACGCATTGCTTGATAATTCGCATACCATAGGTTGAGATATGATGCAATGATGCTCTGAAGGATAAACAAACATGATCACTGGCACTTAAAGGAGAGCCGTAAGCGATGTCACCTTCGAAGTAGAGAGTTTTGGCAAAAATCAGGTCCAACCTAGACGGTACTGGGGGTCTATGTGCCTAGTGCGGACGTCCACGTACTGATGCAATGGTATTTGTAGCGTAAGCTCAAGAAGATCTGCACCAAAAGTACTTTCCACCGAGTTGCAAGAAATATCTGCCCAGCCAACTTCCGGTAAGTTGTAGTCACCCAGTGTCAGACATTTATTTGCGGATTGGATGCGAATAAATTCAAGTACCTCATTGGAGGCAATCCCATAGCTTCTACGCACAATTACAATTGTAAGTTGAACCGAGGACGTGCTAATCATTATCGACAGACATTCAACAGTTTCGTTTATCGACTGAATCATTTAGATCTACAAAACTTCAGGTTTACGGCTCTCAAAAAGCGCGACGCTCTCGCCCTGTCGGCCAACGAAGCGATCGTAACTAAATGCTGTGTAACCAGACAGATGTACTTCACCGTCCGTAATGTCTTGAGACAATCACGTTTCTGGGAATGCGAGTATATCGGGATGAGACCCATCTACAGTCAGACTCACCTCTTCCATGTCATTCCTTGGGCTGAGCACATTGCTGAGCCTTATCTAGAGGTATTGGCAATGTGCAGACTTAGATCGTGCGCTACCAGAACGGTCACCAACACAGCAGAAAAGTACGTCCTGCTTACCAGCTTAAAAACCATCACACGGAGATCCTGTTCACCGTCATCTCGCCTGCTTTTAAGGTCCTTGATTGCCTTCTTTAGTTTCAGTTTACTCGCTAGCAGCAGGTCTGGCTGAACGCTAACATTAGTACCTTTCAGTTCGAAAGCAAACAGTAACAGCCCGTTACGTTCTTCCGGGGTGGAGATGACCACACGAAGTTAGCGTGGTCGAGCGTTTGGCGCACTAACTTGGACGTTAACCAGTCTAATTAGCTTCCTGACAGTAACGCCGGGAAACCCATGTGAAAGAAGTTTTGTTACCCACATTTTAAACCAATGGAAGTCGTCTAACATGCGTTCAGCGGGAAGGACAACAGTGGATTCCACCGCCTTGCTAAATATAACGCTGCTGTCCATGAAAGGACCCCCTGGACGGGGTGTATTTACTCCACTTGTTTTTGAGTTTACGTTACCAGCAGTCGGTTTACTTGCAGAAAATGAGACTGCATGCACCTTAACAGATGACGCTGAAGCAACTGCCGCGTACGTCTTTTAGTCTGGATTCCTTGACTCATCCTCCTTGAGGCTTTCCAAACTTACGTAGAGAATACGGGTAGTTCTGTCCCGCTTGCCCCCTTGTCTAACAGGCGAAGGGGTCCAAGACTCAACGTCGATGTCAGCCTCAACGATTTTACGCCAGGATGACAGGTTATGGGGATTGGAGTTGTCGCCTCCGCAGATAGAACAGTCGGCTTAGCACGCGATGATGGTATCTGGCGCTTTTCATTCACTGCCTGAATAGTCTTAGATGAAGCCTTGTTAGAGGGTTTATGCGCGTTTATAATCCCTTTTCGTCTCAATTTCGCGGGTTTAGTGACCTGGACTTCAGCATCTTTCTGAGTATAGCCACAAATGATGACCACATTCTAGTCGTCACACCGACGTGCTTCAACGAGTGCTCCTGACACAGTGGCGGGCAACCCCGTTTGATCAACAGAGCTGAGCTCTGTGTTTGGCTTCAACAGACTGACATCACTGGAAACCGCAACTGCCACTAGCAGCCAGTATATCTTACGATCAATAATGGTAACCGCTGTGACTAAATTCTCCAGGCTTTGCATTCGGGCATCAAGGGCTTCGACGTCCCAAGCGAGGAAAGCCCGAGGGCCCTGCCGACGTCCACAACATACTGCTGCTGGCCGATAACCCTGCGTATTATTCAACTATCAGACCTATGCATTGCTGGTGATACCAGCTGCTGTCATCGTCGCACTGCATGCCGCCAGAATCGTCAACCGCCAGCATAACACAGCTAGCGTTCCTGCAACTAGCATTAGTCTCTACACCCACATGGGTGCATAAGGAGAGACAGGAAATAGTGGAAAATTGAAGAATTGTAACATATGTAAGCAGTAAAACGACGAACGGCCTACAAGTAAAACAGGGTGTAAAATGAGTGAGTACTCGGAAGGAACGAAAAAGTTACTTGCAAGCGTCAAAGAAACACAAGGCAAAACACCACATTAATCGCTCCAAATTGTCTTAGATCAGAGAATTTGATAATAACCAAATTTCGTTCCACTTGTTTATTCAAACGTTGTTTTCCACATCATCATCATCATACACGTTAGCCAGAGGTGGGAAACACCTCAGCTATTGTGCCGCAATACACAGAAAAAGGAGAAAAAAGGCAACTGGTGCAAGCCGGCTGCGCTACCGGTAACGAATGGGCCTCGTTCCGGTAAGTTACCAGCCGGCTACTGTGCATCAAAAAAATTACTATGCAAAAATATATAAGGCTAAATAATGAGATCGTGGTTGCAGGGGGAGGCTATGAGGGATGGGGTGGGACAAAGAAACTCACAGCCACTGAGTTCGGCTCCTAGCCATATCAGCAAGCGTGTCCAACCAAACGTGTTCATCGTCTTTCGGACCCCAACCAGGGATCCGAATTGTTCCAACCGAGGCCAGCTCAGAAGTGAGGCTCTTCTTTCCTCTGGACCAAGTCATCGCTTGGCCACCCCTCCTCTTCTTCCATCCACACCCCGGCGCGCAAACAACGCACGTCGCGGAAGTCGATGGGCTGGCATGCGTAACATGTGGCCGAGCCATCGGAGTCTGGTGCGTGAAATGACGGTGTTGAGCGGTTCATTTCCTTTTCCTGTGCCGTAAACAAGGCGTCGAACACGCTCGTTGTTCACGCGGTGTTCCCACCAGACGTGAGCTAAACTGCGAAGGCACCGGTGGTCGAACGTAACTAGCCTCTTCAGGTCCGCTGCTTTAAGCGGACAGGTTTCACAACCGTACAGTAAGGTCGAACGTACCGCTGCATTGTACGCTCTACCCTACAGAGCAAGAGTGATGTCGCGCGGGCGCCATAAGTGGCGAAGGTTAGCAAAAGTGCCCCGAGCTTTTGCTATACGGTTCGTGATCTCATCCTCAATCCCACGGGCGCTGATACAATTTCCCAGGTGGTTGAATTTTTGAACGACTTCTAGCTGATCCCCACCAACGGTCAGCGTAGGAGGCGGTCCAGACCAATCTTAGAGGAACGCTTTGCACTTCGAGGGGGCGAAGCATAGTCCGAAGTGACGGACAGCTAGTGCTAATCTGTCCAGTGCTGCTTGACACGTTTGTGAGCTGTCACAGGTTAGGGCAATATCATCAGCATACTCCAAGTCAAGCAGTCATTCTCCTGGGAGCAGATCCACACCTTTTAAGTCGTGTTCTGTGAACGCGATTTCCATGACTTCGTCAACAACGAAGTTGAAGAGGAAAAGTGACAGTGGGCATCCTTGTCTCACGCCGCTGGAGATATTAAAGGGCGACGACAACTTACCGTAAGCTATCACTCTGCCTGAGCTACACGCATATAATGCTCGGATAATATTCACATATATCTCAAGTACACCTTTCCTGAGTAGTCAGTCCCAAAGTGCATGTCTATCCACCGAATCGAATGCACCTTTGATATCGAGGAACACGATGACGGTGGGCCGCCAATAAATGTGACGGTGCTCCAACAACTGACGCAAAGTGAAGATGTGGTCAATGCAGCTACGACCTCGACGAAATCCAGCTTGCTCTTCACGATCTGGCTTTCACGAGTGCCAGTCAGTCTGTGAAGAATGACAGAGGCAAGCAATTTGGAGGCGATGGAGATCAGAGTGATTCCTCTATGGCTGCCGCATTCAGTTCGTGAGTCTCCCTTGAAAATTGGGACTATGATGGAGCGGCTCCAATCGGTTGGGACAGTTTCCTGCTCCCACAGTTTCACTAGTAAATCGTATAGATCATCCACCAGAGCAGGTCCCACGAATTTGAAGAGGGCTGGAGGAAGATCATCCGCTCCCGCGGCTTTATTTAACTTCAACAGTTCGATCTCACGTTCGACTTCTGAGCGAGAGGGTGGATCCAAAGGGACAGCCAAGGGAGCGCGGCGATCACTGGCCGGGAAGAATCGAACAATTCCGATCGATTAAATTGCCTTTGAAAGTGCTCAGCCCAACGATCTAGCGTTTTGATAAGTTGTGGATAGGCTGTCCACTCTCATCACGCATAGTTTCACTAACACCAGGTCTCCTGCTGCCCGTTTCCCGTATCAGACGGAATAACTTACGATGGTTACCAAGGGCAGCGGCCATTTCCATCTCCGATGCACGATGAGCCCACAAAGATTCGCGGTCTCTCTTCAGACTAGCACGGAGTTTTGCCCGGAGCGCTTTGAGTGTTTCATTGTGTTCGCTTTCAACCGGAATATGCCGGCGAGCATCTATAAGTTCCAGAGATTGTGAAGAGACCCAATGTCCATGTTGGTGATTAGACATACCACATGAGGATTTTCCTGCTGCTAGTAAGGTCTGGTGAATATGAGACCAGTGACCTTCAACTGCATCCAGCGAGCGTTTATCCAACTCGCATGACAGCGTACTTTGATAGGCATTCAGAACAGCTGGCTTCGCCAGTTGGCTGATGTCAATGTACTCACAACGTCGTTGTGGACGTCCGCCAAAGCGCATCCGCAGGTCAGCACATACAAGTGCATGATCGGTGTCCACACCCGTGCTCCAAATCAAGCGACAGTTCTGGATTCAGCCTCTCCATCGGTAACTTATCGCAATGTGATCGATTTGCGTCCGTAGCTGCTTCGAGGCTGGTGGGCGCCAAGTCACCCTCAGAGAGGTGCTGTGTCTGAAATTAGTGCTCGCAAGAAATAAGCGAGCATCTTCATACAAATGAAGTAACCGCTCACCGTTATCATTACGGGAGCCTACACCATGTTGGCCGCCCAGATGCAGTTCATCAGTGGATAATTTTCCAACTTGAGCGTTCAGATCCACAGCCAGCACAACAGTGTCCGTGCTTCTTCTGTGGCTAAGGAGCTCGTTCAGTTGACGATAGAAGTCGTCTTTTACCGAGTCATCGCTGCAGTTTGTCGGTGCATAGGCAGCGATAACGAATAGACAACTGTTGGTCCTACGCGACTTCGAAGTTTTGAACGAGCCAGCCAATCGGACCGCACACATCCGGCTACTGATTGGAATCCAATCAACCAGGGCAGCTTCAGCTTGTGGGCTCAGGGCAATACCAACACCGGCCAAGCCGGTGCTCGAAGCTGCATCGTCACCAGATAGGCGCAATGTGAAAGTGCTGCTAGTGTCACGTGAAGGGGATCGCAAAGTGAGCACAGAGCTCGAGTCTTGCAGGCGGGTCTCCGATAAGCAGCAGATTTCGATTGAGAGGGTCTCTAATGTTCGGGCGAGTGCTGTCTGTTGACCGATCTGAAGCAATGTGCGAACTTTGAGTCATGCCAATCTGAAGGAGGATCGAGGACTCCAAATGGAAGCCGATGAACTGGAATGGGCCGCTTGCTTGGACATGGGCCTGTTGACAGCGCAGGAATGTTGTTTTCCACAGCATTTCAGCTAAAAAGCTGGATTAGTATGACGCGTCAATAATTCGAGTTACTGCGTCAATAACATGGCAAGATATCATGCCTACGCGGTGAACAGCTCAGCTTGGAATCGTCCGAGGTCTATGAATGATTTAAATTGATTGACAGCAATAACCTACCTTACATGGTGTGATATCGTAACGGAGGGAAACTGAAACAAGCGAAGTAAGTTAGATGCTTTAGTGAGTCAAATGTCCACCCTCTCATAGTGTTCACGTTAATTGGCCATACATGCATTTTCCAGCTCGTTGGGTACGGGAGACGAAACAGTGGAAATTCAACGGCAAGGCTAACCGATCCAACCCACAGGTGGGCTCAAGTTTTTCACAGAGCTTCAGTGGGTCTTTGCCATAAGTGAGAGAGGGCTGTGGATGAAAGTGTGAAAGAGTCAGTTATTTAACCCACGAATGTATCCACATTATTCGAGGCTAACGATGAGTTTTAGTAAAAGCGCGAAGGAAGAAACAGTAGGGAATGAAAAGGGTGTGGAAATGTCTCACCTATCGGATGGATGTAATCTTTTGATTGGATCACAGTGGGTGGTAGCCCGTAACGGTCTGGAGATTCCCCCAACTTGCTAGCGAACTTCAAGTAGCTGAGAGAAATTGGCCCAACCAAAATCCTCTCAAACTACCTCAACATGTAAATAATCTTAACTCGCAGGTAGGTTATGTACAACAGCCAGCAAACTGTAATCTCCCAGTATTTCACCCTTCCGACCTTTTCTGGAGGTCCAGTGGCGTTTTACCCTCCACACCCCTAAATGACACTAATTTCGCAAATTATATGTCCTCCGTATCCACCACCCCCATTTCACTCTCTCCAAATACCACCTCGTTGGGGTCCTCTACCTGAATTCCTGTAGACAACCCAACGGATAACAAGACACTGCACTTACTTTCAATTAATTCCCGTTCACTGTTAGATAAAATGAACTTCCTGCGTAATATTCTTCACCTTTCTTCTCCTGATATAATACTAATTACAGAAACATGGTGTTCAGCAGAGATGCCTGACACATTGTTCAGGATACTGGGTTATAACATCTTTCGTAATGACCACCTTTATGGTAGAGGTGGTGGCTGTATGGTCTATGTCAAAGACAAATACTTGGTTCTGCCTCTGAATGAACCACTCCTACGGAAACTTCCTGATTCCGTGTGGATTACCATTTCTATTAATCCAACAAATCTCTTAGTAGGTTGTATTTACAGACCCCCATCGTCTACACTCACAGTAACCGATGACTTGTTGGACACATTTTCTTTTATTGCTGACCTCTCATACACTAATAAAATAATCGCTGGGGATTTTAATATGCCCGAAATTCCATGGTCCCTTAACAATAAACCACAAAAACACAATCCTTTTATGTCTACTCTTGGTCGACTGGGATGGATACAGCACGTCACAGAACCTATACGACTTGGTAACACACTTGATCTAATATTTACTATGGGATGTTCGCATGTGTCCACATACATGAGTGACAATTTGCGGGGTAGTGATCATAACATCGTTGGTTGTTCTTTCCAAACTCTTTCTAAACCGATAGAATCAGTGATCAATTACCACCCATCCTCTTCTGTGAATTGGTCAATTTTCTAGGATCTTATAAGGTCTTCAAATTGGGATCCATTCTTCTTAGCACAGAATGTACAAATTGCTTGTAATGAATTCTACCAGCGCATTCAGCTTTGTGTTGAAGCTGTGGCTCCAGAACGTAGTAAGAAGTTGAAAAGGACTGCTGCACCTGCGGGCATCTCAATAAAGGTAGCCACTAAACTTCATAAAATAAAGAAAAATTTAGGAAAACAAACGATTTTACTCTGCTGATGCTCCACACCAGATTGCTTATGGCGTTATACCAAGACCACCACAAAATGCTATGCTCCGAGGAAGTAATGGCACTGAAGGGCGCCACCGTGGTAGGCTGCATCTCAAAACTTTTGGACTGTAGGCAGAATAGAAAATCAAGTTGTATAAACACTATTGTAAACTCTGATAGAACTGCCATAACTGACCGTGCAATCATATGTTCGATCTTCAATGATTACTTCATGTCTACTTGTGGCACTAATGCGAATGAAGATCCTCAGCTCAAGCTGATACACAGAGGCAGAAATACACTCCAAACTGTTGAATTTACACTTAGTGACATATGTCGCCAACTCAGATTAGTTCGGCCATCATGCTCACCAGGCCCTGACAACATCCCTCCAATACTGGTAAAGCACGGAGGTCCAGACATCCTCCTGTTTTTGCTTAATGTATTTACACTTTCCATGCTCAATGGGGAGTATCCTATACACTGGAAACAATCAACTATAATATCACGACACAAAAGCGGATCTATGCGGGATGTAAAAAATTACTGCCCAATCCACCACACATCTATTATCTCCAGAATCATGGAGAGGATAGTTAAAGAACGCCTAATAGAATATTTGAGTTCTATGAGCCTTCTCAGTAAACATCAGCACGGTTTTTTGAAAGCTAGGTCGTGCACTGCCTGTCAGTTAGATTACCTTGATTATGTGACTAGAGCAAGAGACGCCGGAAGTGCCATCATCGTAATATTTCTTGACATCCAAAAGGCTTTTGACCGTGTCCCACACAATTTATTGTTGCGGAAGCTTATGTCCTATGGTATCACAAATTCGCTTCTAGATTGGTTGTCTTCCTACCTCGAGGGTAGAAAGCAAGTAGTCAAAATCGGTAAGTATACATCTGAAGCCACTACAATCTCTAGTGGAGTGATTCAAGGTAGCGTGCTAGGCCCGCTTTTATTCTTAATCTATTTCAACGATCTCCTTGATGAAATCTCGTATGGAAAGCTGTTCCTTTTCGCTGATGATGTTAAAATTGTGTATTGTTCCGCCTCTGGGCAATGTAGCCCTAACAGCCTATATTCAGTCTGACTTGTCCGCATTGGAGCACTGGAGTAACTCCTGGAAGTTGCACTTTGCCACTGACAAGAGTAATCTATTGTACCACGGCTGTGGCCCTTCTCTGAACATCCTTACATTAAACGATACCCCTATTCCTGTGTGTGGCGCAGTCCGAGACCTTGGTCTAAGATATTCTGCTTCGTTTAATTTTTTAGAGCATGTTATATTCTTGCAGGCTTCTGCCAGAAAAGTGATCGCCTACATAAGTCGAACTCTTATTTTGAGGGATTCCAGGCTTCAAGCCTTTAAAATATGTGTTAGGCCGAAGCTTGAGTACTGTACGATAGTGCATAGTAATCTGCGAAAAGTGGATAGTATAGCACTAGAAAACATTCAACGATCATTCACAAAATGGTTTTTGAACATGCCTAATACTATGACATACCGTGAACGTTGCGAGGCGCTAAATCTGGAGCCGCTATGGCTACGCAGACTCAAACGTAATCTGTGCCTTCTATACCACTTACTATTCAGGTTAAGCTTCACTGCTCAGGCACAACTCGAGTTTCAGACTCGTATGCGCTATGAACTAAGAAACAGCGAGCGCACAGTGCAAGTACCAAAGTCTCGCACAAAGCTCCGCTCAAATTTTTTCTCCGTAAAATATGCGTTAATATGGAACAAACATCCATCGAGTGTTAGAAACTGCACTACCTATCCGCAATTCAGACGCATGATTAATATTCACCTGGCTGTTGCAAATAGCTGGTCAACACTAAGCCAAACGGTGACTAGATGATTTGTATGAGAAAGGTCCTGGATCCATATGATAGTCACCATATTCTCAATTCGTTTCAAGAATATAAGATTACCTACATATAGTTGAATTCTTGAGTATATATTTGAGAACGATCTTATTCCTATCAATCCGTCTAACCAATTCTGTTTTCTCCTTTGAGGCACTGGTTCGTAGATGCACTACGCCTTTCAAGCTGATGTCGCTGTACCATCGTCGTCGCTCGCCAAGATTTTCCATCAAATTGTGATTGGCCTATCGGCAAGCGTTTGTATTCATCATTATGTTTTATAATTCCTCATACTTTATCTTCTACTTTGTTTCACTGTTGGCCATAACTGGGTTGATCTCTTATGGTGACGGATTACAGCTTCCAAAATAGAAAGGTATACCCATGCAAATCATATTACTACTGACTCGCTGGCTTAAAACAAAAAAGTGCCATACTTGATTGGTCCGCATTACAGAACGGGGTGAGGCTTCATCGCCTATAATGTATGCATAAAACAGCCCAAAAAATATAAAAAAGTCACTTGATACCCAGTTCCGATGGCCATTTTACCATCTTGCCACGTCGGCACGGAGCCAATTGGAGCATGGAAGTGCGGGTGAAACCCATCGTGGGAATACCCTGCATGGAAGCAAGTCCCCTGGGGACAGTTCCATGGATGGCCGTATTGCTTTCCTTAAACTTTCCGTGAAATCTACATTTATTATTGTTCCCAGTTTCTTTATCTCTCTACTTTTTCCAAACTGCTAATCACTTCAAAAACCCATATGAGAACCATTGTTCAAAAGACTAATAATTAATTATATTATGCGATCACGTTGTACATGTCGATAAGACCACCCAATTGGTCTGTGCCTTGCACTGTTGAGGAATAAAACGTTTATTTATTTAATTCATTTGAGTATGCTGTGTAAGATACTAAATATTCGTCTGACTGTACACTTAGTGGTTGTGTACAGATTGCTGAAATGTACATTGAAGTCTCAAATTCTTGGAAGATACTTGGAACCCATCGAGTAATCATGAGTTCAGAGGTTTGGAAACAATCGGTTTGGTATAGTAGTTTGGTAACGTTTCGCCTCTAACATAAAGGCTTCGTCAGACCAGGTGAATCCGTGTGCAATTGGGGTGGGATTTTATAGCGAACAGGGGCGATAACCGCTTTACCCGAGTCTTGAGTCATGAGTCATTACAGGAACAGTTCGGGATGTCACCTCAGGTGGTTCGATCACAGTGGGAATAGTCCAGGTGTTCCTTTGTGCGTCATGACATTGACGGATAAGCCCGTAGTGTTGGCATTGGGGGTCGGTTTGCACTTTTCAATCTGATCCACGCATCGATGCTCGTCAAGCTGGTCGGCTTAAGACCGCCCGCCACGCATTATGGGTTTCTACCCCCTCCATTCTATTCACGCAGTCGTCAGATTTGGCAGTTTCCACCGCCTCTGCAATCAACCGCTGAGTGGTTGATCGGATACCGTTCCTAATGACCTCTACGTTTTCGAGGTCTATCTGTTCCTGTAATGACTCATGGCTCAAGACTCGGGTAAAGTGAGTACATTGAGGTCGTTTAACTGATCCTACTCACACTCAATACATACACAAGGCGCCACGATTGGATTCAACACGCAGCTCAATCGCGCGGCCTCTCACATACTTCCCTAACTAGCTTCAGGGCGTCCAGTGTCGCATTTTTATCCAGTACACGGAACTATAGTACATCCTAACAATGCACTCTCGTTCCGTCTCTTCGGTGCCGTTTCTACAAGTATTGGGGAACCACAATTGCTAACAGTTAGACGGATACTCCTAGTCTGTTAGCGTGAGCCGGTCGCTCTCACTACACCGGTGACCCCGAGGCGACTGTGATTGAAAAATTTACAAAATGGCTTGCACATTTTCCGGGGAACGTTGCGGTCAAAGTTCAAGAAGCAGATTCAAATACCATTAAACCCCAATGCAGACGGTGCATCTCGAATAGGATTGTCGAAAGTTGCTTACTTCCTGGCTGTAAACCGAAGCTGATGTACACGAGATCTTCCTGACGGTGGGTAGCGTAATAGTACTGCGCCTTTCAGGGCGTTCTAACGAATGCTTGGATCAGCCGTCACAATCAGATCGCCGAACGGGAAGGTTGCGATCCATGGGCAGAGGAGATAACAAGTTCCTAAACTTATCTAAATCGCTCGTGACACGTTTATTAATAAATTCTGAACCATAAGGCCGTGTCTATATCTATAAACGAAGGAAATACTAGAGTGATCGAATGAACAGTCTGCTTTTCCTCCTTATATTTGGAAAAACAGCTCAAGGTTAAGAGACAAATTATTGGTCAGTGAAATTAAGTGAAAAGTGTCATGAAATTAAATAGGAAAAGTTGTTACAGACCCAACAATATTGGTGAAGATAATTCCGACGCTGTTCACCAAAATATCGGCGAAATCGATTCAGATGGGATTCATCAAGATGGCGAGAGTGACCACCTCACGCTAATAGACTAAGGCTACCCGTCTAACTGTCGGAAACTACCGTTCCCAATTAATTGAAGAAAGTACGGAAGTGACGGGACGATTACATATTGCTAGGATGTACAATAGTCCCGTGTACTGAATAAAAATGCGACATGGACGCCCTGAAGCTAGGTAGGGAATGATGTGAGAGGCCGCGCGATTGAGCTGCATGTTTAGTCCAATCGTGGCGCCTTGTGTATATGATGGGTGTGAGTTGAATCACTTACACTACTTCGACGTACATTTCAGCATTCTGTAAACAATCGCTAAGTGTACAATAAGAGAATAATTAGTCTCTTACACAGCATACTCAAATAAACTGGCGGAACTTCCAGATTGCTACAGGCCCGATGTTTCCCCCGTGTGCTTGAGATGTGAAGAGAAAAATCTTCCAAACTGATTAGTTTCGTTATGTACCTATGGAACCTAATGCGCCTACATGTGCTCGCCTACATGTGATCGTTTGGATACATTGGCGCAAATTTGCACCGTCATCCGCTTCGAATCGCTTTCGGCCTTCTGTGCGTTGTTGCCGGTTCGAATAGGATCCTCGAGGCAGACTGGTATATAGCCGAAGCTAAGACATCCTGTACGTGGGCTATCTAAATCTGCTATCTTGCCACTTACCGTTTCGTGGTTCGCATTTACTAACAGAGTTTTAGTGATAGGTTACGCACTCGTTGGCACAAAAAGTAACCTATTTCATCGGTACAAATACTCTGAACAATATAAGTCCCATTTACATTTGTGCTTCAACAATTTTCGCTAAGCTAATTGTTTTTTTCTGCACTCCCGAAAAGTAGCTTCGAGAAAAACATTACCGAGTTTCTCTTCACGCCCCACAGTCTACTGTCTCCTGCTTTCAGCTCTCTACAACATTGTCCCTAACTTGCGGATTGTTGAGTGCGGATTGGAAAATTTGGCACTTGTAGCGTGTTTTACAGTTCGTTCTGATCCGCGCACATTTCCTCAAGATGTTAGACTATGCTTGCGGGAATGATTTAGTCCATAGAAGCAACAGACAGATTTGAGTTCCACTTTTCTATTTGCTCTCTCAGCTTGGTCCCACTACCAATCTTATAGTCGTCACGTCAACAATATGTTTTAGGCACCCATGAAGAGCGATAGTCAATTAAAACACACGCCAATGACATCGATAAAATTAATGAAAAGTATGGCGAACTGTTATGATACATACTGTTATGATACATCAGCAAGCTGAAAATTTGATCCAGGTGAAAGCACAAAATAATTTGGCTATCAGTTCCTGTTTGGTTAACGTTTGATACAAAATGGTGTTACTTCAGAGATCAAAAGGAAACTAGCGAACAAATTTATTTTTTATAAAGCTCAGGAAATTGCACTTATGAGTTTCATAATCATTTGTTTACTAGCTATTGCTAGCGTTGCGACACAAAGTCGTGAATGCTGCGATCGGATGAACGGTGAAATCTATGTTTATTTGAACCCACAACCATTGACCACTATGCCAGAAGTCATCTGGTAGGGTTAAACTCTGCATAAGTGCACGCTGTTTACACAGTTTCGACTTCAGTTGCTTGTTCGCAATTGCTTCTGTAGTGGCCAGTAAGCGCTTTCCGCGTCCTAGTGGGCATTGTTTTGATGCTTCATACATTATTTTGAAGGCCTCTTTCGTTGGTATGTCATGTTCATCATCTACTAGGTATTCTAGTGTGGAGCTGTAGACATTTCTAGTGGTAGCACGCTTTGACAGACGTATGGTCGTCTGTCTGAGGTGTCTCGCATCACAGGTGCAAGTGAACTGATATAGGACATAAGATTCGGACTGGTCTGGAATTCTGTCTTTTATACAGTTGGTGATGAGCGGAACGGTTTGGCGTGAATGTGGACTCTGGCGGCCGAGTATGTTTTGTTAAGGGCGGAAGTTAACTTTCCACTCAAGAGCTCAAACTGTACGTCCCATTTGAAAAAGCACTCGGGGACAACGTCTTTCCTTCTCACGGTCATTTTCGACTCAGACTCAGCTCGGAGCTGGTAATGCTTCTCTATTAAAGCACTTGAGTATCGGTTGATTTCCAATATTTTGAGTATGAATTTGTTTTTCGCTTCCAGTGTGTCTTGGCTGAAAATCCTTGTAGCCCGGTAGCGCAAGCAACTTACCAATTTTCGTTTGTACTTTAACGGTACGAAACTGTGGAATTGTGTGTACTGACCTACCCAGGTGGTCTTACGGAAAACCTTTCTTTCAGGTGATCCGTCCTCTTGTCGTGGCGGCAAAACATCCAAGAAAGCAGCTTACTGTCATCCTCAATATGACAAGTGAACAATGAACAATGAACAATGATTCATCACGGGTAAAAAGCATGTGCTTGACAAGTCCCGTAGGATGGTTGGAGCAAAAATTAAAACTTGAAGGATCATCGAATAAGTAAATGGTTATTTCAAGCGTCCATTGAGCTAAACGCACTACTGCATAACGATAGGCTGAAGTGGGAATGGAATGTGCACACGCAAAATATTCTAGCGAGCTCTTAAAGTTCAGTAAGTGCGTGAGAAATAAAAAAGGCAACGACAACGCTCACTCGTTTGTTTCTTCATTTGACAGATGTGGTATGTCAACCCAGTTTAGCTACATCCAGGCTAATCACACGTACACTTCTGCACGTATCCCTACCGGCACGAAGCTGTTAGGGTCGTTAAGCACATGGTTACGTTTGCGTTATTTCGTCCTCCACGTGAAACGGACTATAATCAAGTAATGTAAGTTTGAAAGTGTTTCATCCAGGCGTTTTTGAATAGCGTTAATGTAGGGGCAAGGATAATGTGAGTTGGAAGGGCACTCTAGACACGGGACACACAGAGGGAGAAAACGTTTCGTCGACAATCAAGTCGACGGTAGTGCGTAGCCAGTTTGAGCTGATGACCTCTCAGATTAGTATCTTGGCTCAACTGTAACAGATTGTGAAATGTGCGAGTTGGGTTCATCAGTATTAAGTAAACCATGATTAGGTTTCCTCGCTGATGTTGCTACTTACCACTGTACAACCTCATGGACTGCAGTCTGCGTTGGTAGGAGGAAGGAAACAATCCTCTAAAGAGTTTGGTCGCTCTGCGTTGCGCAGCTTTAAGTGCATCGACGTCGCGTCTGCGACAGGGACGCCAGTTCTGGATCGCATATTCCAAGTGCCTCACGTAGGTGTCCAGCATTTGCGGAAAGATTGGTGGCTCAAAATTGCCGAAAGCTCTCCGTAAGAGTCAAAGATGTTGGATGTCTCTTTTCGATACCTTTTCAGCCTGGCTCGAGCAACCAAGATCGTACTGCACGATCACCCCAAGGTCGCTTTCTTGGGAAGCACGTTGTAACTGCTGGTCCCCAAGTCAATTTTCATGGATAAGCTGATGGCGTATGCATACGACTTTGCGGTTGCTCACGTTGAACTGGAGCCCGTTGGCGGATGACCACGCATAAGCCCTGCCGAGATCGCTCCGAAACGCCATGTGATCATCCGATGTCCTGATATCATGCCAAATTTAGACATCATCATCAAATAGTAGGAAATTCGACTGCAGTACACCAGCAAGACCGTTAATGAATGTGAGGAATAAACGTGGCCCCAGTACCGATCCTTGAGGCACACCCCACTGAACGTCAATTGGATCGGAAATGGAGCAGCGGACTCTCCCAATCAGCTGACGTTGAGCGAGGAAGTTGCCGATCCAGCTGAGTATAAGGACACCGATTCCATAGCTTCGAAACTCGTGCAGGAGAATGCGGTGGTCCAAACGATCAGAATCTTTCGAGAAGTCCAACTAGACAACGTGGACTCCGACCCTGGCATCGGCTGACTCTGTCCAGCTTCCTCCGGCTAGCAACAACTTTGTAGTGTAAGATCCATTTCGGCGGAATCCGTGTTATTGTGACACTAGGATGTTGTTGCTCGCAAGATATCCCATGAGCGCGTCTGCAATTATATGTTCGATTACTTTGGATAAAACTGAGAGGAGAGTGATTGAACGGTAGTTCGAGGGTTCCGAACGATTACCACTTTTGAAAATAGGAGTGAATAGTCCATGTTTCCAGATTGTTGAAACTTGCATTTCTTCGAGACAACGTTGAAAGAACCGAGCTAATTGTTTGGCAAGATTCATGGCCTCTGTCTTCAAGGCTTTCGGGTTGATGTCGTCTATTCAGGTGAGCTGTGCATGCGCAATGACTAACGTTTTCATCCCATTAGTTGCAGTGAACCATACGCGGTTTAACCCTGGTGTCGATGGAAGCGGTGTCAAAAGCGGATGAAATGATGATTCATTACGGAAAATATGGATGAAGTGTTGGCGAAGCACGATGGTTGCAGCTTGTGTGGTTTGCGCAAGACCACCTGTTGCACATAAAATCAAGATCCCGCGCTGCACTCAGCGCGGCTTGTTGACGTGTCTATACAGCAGCTTGGGATTTGTACTACACTTCGCCGTTAAGTTCTGTTGGTGCTGCACTTTGTCTTCGTGGATCACATTGACGCAGTCGTTTCGTTGAGTTGTGTAATCATTGTGTAGCGAGAATGACAAGACAGGGGGTAGACGTTTATTGCACACCGAAAATGGGCACATGAGGGTCTCGCGCGCGCCATCGAATATCGACTAGATTTCCGTCCCACAACGCAACACAGGTACGGATGTTAGAGACGAGCCAGTCATTTCGTCTCGGGAGCTCTGACTTGGAAGATCCGCCTTCCTGTTTTCGCCTCGATCTCCGCTTCTCTGCACCCGATTTGGATCGGCCAGGAGTCGTTCGAGAGCTCTCGACTCGCTTGTTCTGGGCTGTGTCAATCGGCTCGGCGTCGGTCCTGTGGGCTGCGCTAGCGGCGTATTTGTCTGATTTATTGCGCTGTCCACATATTCCCGCTCCGTAGTTCCGGGCCCAGGCTCGTCGCTAGCCGTCTTTCGCGATCCGCTCTCAGCTAGCTCCGAAGAGCTCCCCCGAGGCATTCTTGGAAGCGGCCCCTCTACAATTGCAGTTCACGTTAAGTGGACAGGCGTTTTAACGCGTCCATCCGAATCCCTTAAGGTCATGCATTTGCTAGAACGGCTCCTCAGGAAGAAATTCACTTGCTTCGGACGAAGGACCTTGCTTTCTGACGCATTTGCCACTAACTCAGTTAATTAGGTGATTTTTAACATCCAGGTGACGTCGGGCAGCTTCTCGGCCAGAAATGACCAGTCGATTTCTTGAAAAAAGTTGGACAGCATACCGTAATATGTAAGGACATATGTTTCCAAGTTGCTCTCACTGATGTAATCCGAGGATCAGAGGTAACGAAAGGGCAACGTTGCGTGATGGCTGCGGCCAAGTGGTGTAACCATGGTCACGGTGTCGACTATTAGTTCCTCGTTAGATAGCACAAGGTCCAACACAGAGTGTCACCCGCTCGGAATCGCGTGGGAGAGGTGACATGGTTATACAGAGGTACATCGGCGATCACCTCATACAAATCCGCCTTGAATTGTTCGCTGTGTCATGCTGGAACTTCGATTGCATGCAGGTTGAATTCCCCCACCAGAAGGACGTGACTGCATGGTCATGCCAGGACTCGTTTCATCGCAGAAGCTAGGCATTGGTACATTTCCAAGGTGGAGATTGGAGAGCGGTAACCTATTGCTAGTAAACACACATCACCACTTCTTAGGTGCATACGACACCAAAGAGCGTGGACGACTTTCGTTTCTGCGTCTTCAGTGATATAAGCATACAGGTCGGATCGATAATGCAGGAGCATTCCCCCTCCTCTGCTAGGTCGATCGTCTCGTATGCGAGTTATGCTGGGTAGTGCAATCCCGACATCCGGGAGCTCCGAGTCCAGCAATGTTTCGGTGACCATAACTAGGTCTGAAGACGTGGAGACCTGACGAATACGAAGTTAGGTTAGCTTGCTGAGAAGACCTTGTGCATTGGTATACAAGCAGGTGAAGGCATCGGTGGTCAGAAGCATGTTTGTGAATGCTGATTTGCTGTGAGGGTCTGTGCCCACCCTTACGAGGTCGGCTGCCGGTCGTATTTTTGTAGGACAGATGACGCATGCCCGAGGGCCAGTTCATTTTGTTGTATTGAGCTCTCAGCGCCAACAACAGGGTGACTATCCAGTCCTCCTTCAGCTGCCGGTGTGCCTTGGCATTGTTTCCGTTCTGAGCTACACGGTGACAGAATTGTATTGGTAAGATGCTTGCTCAGTGTTACATTGTCTATCTGTGGCCCGGTGCCTATTGCGATTATGCGTATTCCGGATGGCCGCATTTTACAATTTTTGTGCCACATTTTGATCACATGTTCTACCATCAGTTCGTAGTGCAATGATACTTTCATCACTTGGGGACCACACACTTTGTAGTTAGGTGATAGCGGTAACCTTGATATCCAATTAGCGATAACACTTTCGAGTGAGCGTACTTCATGAATAGAACGCTATGCATCCCAGTCCAGCGCTTTGACCTCTAGCTCGCTTAGGGACTGGAGCTCGGGGACACAGTGAATGAGTATAGATTTTGCGCCTTGTTGTTTACGGAAGTCCTCCGGATTTTGTTTGCGTTTCTGGAGTCCGCTCCAAGGAACCTCAGGAAATATCCGAACAGTGCATGTGGTGGTACGGAAGCGAGTGGCTGACAAGGGAACTGAAGTGTTAACTGGAGTAACCGCGGTTTACCGTAGTGTACGGAGTTTGGTTAACGGACCAGACGCATCATACTGACTGGTTTAGCTTGAACCCCTATTAGTTGACACAGGGAGTCCAACTGTTTTTTGTCGTCTAGTATCAAATCTTTTATGGAGTTCGCCCGGATTCAGTCAGATTAGAGCATATGACAGTAAAAGTATTATGGTAGTATTTCATGTTCTCCATTTTGGAGGGACCAGTGGCTGCTTGCTTCTGTTGAATAATTGATGGGGTCTTGAATCGCATGGTGGTATTGGCAGTAGTAACTCGTTTGTAATGGAAGGTGCCTGTGTCATATGGGTAGCAGCAATGGGCGCGTAGGTTGTCGATCTTCTAACAGTGTTTAGTGTGGCGGGGTATTCAGTTGAGGAATGTGTGGCGAACGCATCTTTATGGGCAGCCGCTAGTGTCGGGGTGGCTAACTCTGGATCGTTACTCTTACACTGTGCTGAATTAGAGCTTGATGTTGAGCATCGAGTTCGAGACACTGATTAGTCTGGTTCATGTGGGACAGTTTTCACGGCTGCTGCCTGCTCTACAATCTTTATCAGCCTATCGTACTTCTGCGGGCAACGCAGTTATACAACTGACGAGTGGAACAGACGTACACTCAGTGCTGAACCAGAGATAATCAGTCGTACTACTAAGCTTTTTTATCTGGCTGAGACTAAGACGATGATTGCTCGTTGTTAAATTGCTTCAACAAGTGAACATGATCAGTAGAAGCGTCACAAATAATAACCGTATCTGCCATGTAGCGTTTGTAATAATCAAGAGAAGTCATTACCTGTCTTATAGGTGTGCGTTTAATTTTTATGAAATTCATTTCCGCAAGAAGCGGTCCTAGGACTGATCCCATCGGAACTTCGTCTATTTGTCTATGCTATTCTCCATCAAGTAGAAAATGTCTGTTAAACGTGCAAGGTAGAATTAGCTGTTTCACATTACGAACCGGGATGGGAAGAACAATGTTGTTTGTTGTTAGGTATTCACAGATGAAATTGACCGTTTCTAACAATGAAAAGTTCATAAAGTGAAATTCTGCTTGAAAATAGAGCAACAATTGGCCTTGCATGTTTAATTTTTCTACCTGTTGAACGAATGCAAATGCGTCACATACAGTGTGACCGGACAAATGTCTGCGTACAGGTTCGAGAAGTTCCACAAGCCACCTGGCGGTTGAGTGTGTAGCAGACCCAGTCACTTGGATCACTGGTCGTAGGGGGGTGTTAGGCTTGTGAACCTTAGTCATCCAAGCCAGAGATCATACTCTCAAGGCCACAGCTCTATCCTAGAACACCTAGTAGATAGTCAACATGACATGCAAACGAAAGTGGCCTTCAAAATAATGTATGCAGCATCAAAACGCTGCCCAAAGAGCCTCAGGAAGTGCCCACTAGTCACAATAGAAGCAATTGCGATCAAGCAACTGAAGCCGGAACTGTGTAAACAGCCTACACTTATGCAGATTTTATCTCTATCGTGGCCCTAGCCTGGTTAGATGACTTCTGGCATAGTGGTCTATGGTAGTGTGTTAAATTGGCACAGATTGCCACCGTTTACCCGGTCACGGTATTCACGACTTTGTGTCGCATCGCTAGCAATAGCTAGTACATAAATGATTATGAAACTCATAATTGCAATTGCCTGAGGTGTATTGAAAAGAACTTTCTTCGCAACTTTTCTATTAAAGTTTGATCCATCAAAACTTGACAAAAGGGGAACGGCACCAGACGCCGGAATTTCGACCTTCTGGTTCTCGCCATTGCTGCGCCTTCCAGTGAACTCCTGCTGGGCTCCGCCTTCCCTGACTTCTGGATGCCAGCAGTTTGTGCCACTTCACCGTGGGTGACAGCCGCGGACCTCCGTTATTGACACTTGGCTATGATATATCCCGGCTCATCTTCTAATGCCATGCCAGTCACGAAATGTGCAGAGGGCAATGGCTAGCCTTACGAGCTAAGTCATTCCGCATAGCAACTCGGCACGGCACACGTACTTGAAGGCTGTACGGACATATTTTGATATTAAGGATGAGTAGTGAGAATTTTTGTATAATTCAACTAGACTAGTCTGGAAAAGCACAAGACGCCGGCTGTCACCCATGGCGAAATGGCACTGGCTGCTGACATCCAGAAGTCATGTGAGGGCGGAACTCGGCAAGAAGACGCTGGAAGGTGCACCACTGACGAGAGGTAGAAGTTTGAAACGCCGGCGTCTGATGCTTTTCCAGACTAGCCTTAGCCAGCTGATTGAGGTTGACCATGGTGAATTAGCTGAATTATGCCAACTCACTCATTGGTAAAATAAAGAACTTTAAAACAGCTAGTTCCCTTCAGTAGTTTGAACAACGAAATGAGAAGACGAATATTGTCAGATGCTAGCATTTCGTATTATCTCGTCAGTACCAATATAATAACAGGGAAATCCTTTTATATGTCTTACGGGGCACAGTCAAGCCAATCAAATTTATGCTTGTGGTCATTTTTGTTGGGATTAGGGTCACGGCAACCGCAGGTTGACAACTAATTGCTTTTGAACACACAAAGCTGGTCTAATTCGGCTTATCGCGACGGCCTCGGCAACTCGTAAAAGGCGTGCATTAGTATGACGGAACAAGATCCGGAACGCCGGTAAGGGATTGACCTGGTGACGAGTTGCCAAAATGCGTCTGCCTATGGAGGACGCTAGCGGCTTACGCGAACACGTATCATCGGAGGTGGATTGAGTAACTTCGCGCTGAATCCAGTTTGGGAAGTGCTCCTTCACTCTGGAATCTAAAGCCCGTTCGGTCGTGCCAATGTAATTGATACCGCAGTCGCACACGAATTGGTAGACAAAATGTGATTTGGCGCCGACGGGTACATTTTCCTTTACTGAAGGTAATTACCGCCTCCGCAGCACAGTACGTACGCTGAATGGCTGAGACAATGCGTTTGGTTATCCTTCTTGCTGCGGTGTCATCCTTCAATGGTAGCTCGATGTACACCTTTTTCTTAGGGGCTGTCAACACCATCTCTTTGGGCGGTCTAACGGCTGTTTGTCTATGAAGCGCTTTGGGTAACCATTCTCCATAAGTGTTTTAGTGATCAGCTCAAACTCCTCAGGCAGGCAGTCGTTGGAGCAGATACGTCTGGCTCGAGAGAATAATGTTTTTACCAGCGCGCGCTTGTATGCCATCGGTGAGAAGCTAGTGAATTGTAGGTATTGGCCGAACCACCTTGGCTTCCGGTATACAGATCGCTTAATCAGCCTATTATTCCTGCGACACATGAGAATGTCGACATACGGAGGACACCCATTGGATTCGAATTCAAAAGTCACCTTCAGGTTGGTGTGGATATTATTAAGTTGGCCTACTAATTGTTCGATTTGCATCTTCGTAGAACTGAAAACAAGGATATCCTCTACATATCGTTTGTAATACGGCAGCTCAGAAATCTGTCCACTTAGTTTCCTCTCAAGCATCAGCATGGAAAAATCAGCCAGTACCGGGCCCAACGGACTACCCATAGCCACTCCATTAATTTAGTGATATGAGGTGTGCTGGAATCGGAAAGCAACTTTCTCCGTGCAAAGTAACAGGGACTGTTACTTTGTACGTTTTGTACGTTTTGTACGTTTTCTAATCGAGACAATAGAGATGCATACTGACCATGCACTATGGATGGGGTTTCTCATAGGAGTGAACGTGAATGAATACAACGATAGCAACTGTCTCCATCGTTGAAAACACATTACATCGAAAGACGCTGTGCACACCAGCCCTCTCCGTTAAGTGGCGGGAAGCAGGCCAGCAAACATGTTCACGTGAATAACCCGGTGAGTCACGTTCAACCAGAATTTTCCCTCTGTTCCTGCCATTTTAACCTTTAATTACCATCCTCACTCAGTTGATCCTAGGCGACTTGTCAAGAAATCATTTTTTCCCGTTATAAATCATTGTTCATTGTCCAGAGACCTGCTGATCACTTTTGAATAATAACAGGTGAACAATACGACCAGTGCGGAAATATACAAGCAGTTATATACCGTAGCATCAGATGACGAGGCACAGAAGAAGACCTAATTCGGGAGACATAGTAGGATAGTCTGACTTCAGTCTATTTTACGCACAGATCCGTTTCAGGTTTCGTGCTTTATTAGCTACCGCAAGTTCAAATACTTACTTGTAGTTTCACGTTCCAATTAGTTGATGACTCCGATATCTTTTCCCATCATATGCAAGGAATCGTTCTGGTCTCGGACTTAAAGCAATATTAGCCTACGAGTGTGCTTGCGAATTTGATGGAAAACGAACATAAACACGACAAAAATGATTTATATAGAAAAATCTTTCAATTGTAATTCTAGACGAGCTTCAACTATTGGCTTTGTGAACGAGACATAACATACAGCAAGAGCTTACTCTTGCTGTATGTTAGGTCTCGAACGACATACTCCGAGGAACATTTCACTATCTGAGAAGCAAGTCGAGTTGGCGTCACTGATTCAGTCCAAATCTTGTAACTTGCGAGAAAAACAGAATTCTACACAGATCAAAGTCAAATGCGCAGAGAAAGGAAACAAATTGACCTGTTCAGGAATGTAAGTGCGAAATTTCCCACAAGCAACTGTGTGTTTTGTATCAGGACAGCCTCAGCTACAAAAAAACCAGTGTTTGTTCCGCGTCACAGAACATTTGTTACTGTCGCTTGTTTTATGCCACTCACATGTTCCTTGATTGTTTGAGACCTATAAAATCAACCGAGCGCACAACTGTGATTCGAACTGTATCGGTGTGTTTTTGTCCCACATCGGCATGTTTTGCGTTTGGCAACATACTACTCCTCCGGTGGTTTGCATTTTAGCTATCTGGGAACAACATGGGAGGTTCTAAGTCGTAACTCTGAGGACACCACAGATTCTGGCGACGAAGGTGTTGGAGAATATGGATTATTTCATTTGATCAGATGCAGCAGCTTCTCCATCAACAACAGCTACAGTGAGAAATCCCCGAAGCAACTGTCCGAGTTATTTGCACAGCAGCTGAACGTTCAACCTGAGCCCTAAGGTGCTGGCACACTGGTTTCAGTAGGCGCAGTCACAGCAGCGATCACAGAATTCGTTTTCGATGACTCGAATGGAGTAACTTTGATTCCTGGTTCAAGAAATATGAAGATATTTTCCGTGTTGAGTTGGCGGCGCAAGATGATGCATGGAAAGTTCGATTGTTGCTGCGTAAACTCGGTGCAGTCGAGCATGAACGCTACACCAATTTTGTGCTGCCAAAAAATCCAAGAGACTTCCGCTTCGATGAGACCGTGGAAACTCTCACGTTGATTTTCGGTGAGCAAGCATCTTTGTTCAGTATCCGTTATAATTGTCTAAAGTTGCTCAAACGTGATAGCCATGATTTTACAACACATGCTGTAGTTGTGAACCGAGTGTGTGAGCGTTTTAAATTGGGTACAGTGACACCTGATCAGTTTAAAAATCTCATATATGTTTGCAGTCTTCAGTCTCATGCTGATGCTGATGTACGCACACGCATCCTACACCAATTAGAGCAGAAACCCAATTTGACAATACAGGATATCGCCACTGAATGCCAGAGACTGGTTAACTTAAAGGATGACACCAAAATGATTGAAAATGCTGACCCCAGGAGTGAACCGCGAATTTACCGCACGGTTGTTCGATGTAAAACTGTGAGCCATAGAGTACCCAACCAGAACCCCCCCCAACTTCATGCTGGAACTGTGGGGGATGGTAATTCGTGCGATTCTGTACTTACGAACGTCTGAGTCACAAAGAATCACACCGTCGCAAAACGTACGATTCCAGGCTTGTGTCTGCCCCAAACTTGTACACGAACTCTAAATCCAAAAAGGTGTCGTTTCTGGGAGCAGAGACAAAAGTAGTTCTCGCGAGCTGTCGCACAGAATTTGCAGACAAGCGAAAGTACCTCACCGTCAAAATTAACGAAGTCCCCATATCCTTGCAACTGGATACGGCATCTGACATTACCACCATTTCTCAAACATCCACTGAGGCACACAAATCTGACCGCCCAAAACGCATCCGGCGAACCACTGAGGTTAGGTGGCAAGTTTACATGTGAAATTAGATTCAATGTTCTGAACCACCGTGGAACCATCGAGTTAGTTTCTTGTGTCTACATTAATTTTCTTGGGATTGATTGGATTGGAAGATTGCATTTGCTCAATGCACCATTGAATCATGTGTGCTCTGAAACGAACGTCATGGTACATCATACAGCCGTACCACTTCATCCAATCCAAACCATGGCTGTACAGCTTCAGATAAAGCATGTTCGTATCTTTCAACCTGAACTTGAACATTGTAGCAAGTTACAGGCAAAACTTACTCCGTTACCTGAATTTTGTTACATATTTTGCTACCTTCGATATTGCGGATGCTTATTTGCAGCTAGAAGTTGAACCTGAAAACAGCAAGCTTCTCACGATCAACACTCATCGTGGTCTGTGCCGATACAATCATCTGACATCTGGAGTTAAAACCGCACCCGCAATTTTTCAGCAAGCCATGGATGCCATGTTGATTAGAGTAACTTGAACTGCAGTCAATGTGGATGACCTCAGCAATAATGGGCACCACACAGGATGAATTATTTCAACGACTGGATGACGGGGTGAGGCGAATCAAAGATTATGGGTTCCGCCTACGTGTAGACAAATGCAACATTTTCTTGGAATCTATTGCGTTCCAGGTTCGTGTTTAATGAACGCGGCCGACATCCCGACACCGAGGACATTGAGGTAATTAAAGGATTGCCTACACCAACGAATGGCACCACTCTGAGATCGATCCCTCGGAATGGTGAGTCACTATAGCGAGATTTTACTAGTTAGGCATTACTTGCGCCAAATGTTGAAGCATGTGCTGATGAAAAATGTCGAATGGAAAATGGTCCAGGCAGTGTCAACACGCATTCAAGAAGATGAAATCTCTGCTGAAATCAGACTTATTTCTTACCCTTTACAATCCCACTATGCAGATCATCCTGGGTACAGACGCTTCTAGCTATGGAATCGGTGCAGTCCTTTCACACGGTTTTCCAGACGATTCAGAAAAGGCTGTGGCGCATGCGGTACGAGCTCTGACTACCCTCGGAGAAGAACTAAAGCCAAACTGAGGGAAAGGCACTGGCTATCGTCTTTGCTGTTCAGCAATTTCACAATATGTTTTACCGTCGGTGTTTCACACTAGTTACGGAGCACAAAACCGTTACTCGCTATCTTTGGATTTAAAAGGGTATTCCATCATACACGGCCAGTAGACTTAGAGAGGCCACCTTACTCTTGGGATACGATTCGGATATCGCCTGGATGTTATACGTTACCCAATTCACTGAGCTAGTGGCAACTACGTCAGAAAGCAAGCTCATTCGCCCGAAGCAAGTGAATTCGTCCTGAGGAGCAGTACTAGAAAACGCATGACCTTAAGCGATTCAGCCTGTCGTGCTTACAATGTCTGTCCAATTAACCTGACCTGAGGTGCTTACACAACTCAACGTAACCACTGCGTCAAGTAAACCCACGAAGACAAAGTCCAGCACCAACAGAATTTAGCGGCAAAATGTAGTACATATGCCAATTTGCTGTATAGACACGTCAACAAGCTGCGCTGAGTGCAGCACGGGATCCCCGTTTTCTGTGCAACAAATCGTCTTGCGCAAACCGTACAAGCTGCAACCATCGTGCTTCGCCAACATTTCATCCATATTTTCCGGAGTGAATCATCATTTCATCCGCTTTTGACACCACTTCCATAGCCACCATGGTTAAACCACGTATGGGTCAAGTGCACATCTCACCTGGCGTGGACGACATCAAACCGAAGGGCTTGAAAACAGCGGCCGAACCATTAGCTCCGTTCTTACAACGTTGTCTCGAAGATAAGCAGATTCTGACAATGTGGAAACATGGACTAGTCACTCCTATTTATAAAAGTGGTAATCGTTCGGAGCCCTAGAACTACCGTCCAATCACTCTCCTCCCAGTTGTATTCAAAGTAATGGAACGTATAATTGCAGGGGCACTCATCGGATATCTTGAGAGCAACAAAATCCTAGTGTCACAGCAACACGGATTCCGTCGAAATCAATTCTTCACTACAAATGTGTTGCTAGCCCGAGCAAGCTGGACAGAGTCAACCGATGCCAGGGTGGGAGTTGACGTTGTCTAGTTGGAATTCTAGAAAGCTTTCGATCATTTGGACCACCGCATTCTCCTGCACAAGTTTCGAAGCTATCGAATCGATGACCCTATACTCGGTTGGATCGGCAACTTCCTCGCTCAACGTCAGCTGAATGTAATAGTCCGCAGCTCCATTTCCGACCCAATTGATGTCCACTGTGAAGTGCTTCAAGGATCGTTACTGGGACACGTTTATTCCTCACATTCATAAACGATCTTGCCAGTGTACTGCAGTCGAATTTCCTACTATTTTAATATGCTATCAACTTCTAATCGGGTAACGAATTAACGCGCCAGTGCACTCAAATACAGCGGACAAACATCGCACAGAGACGGATTCCATTAGACACGCGATTCATTCGTTCGGGTTCAATGACGACATCTTGTCTGGCAATGGACGCGTTTGCGAACTCGCATCTGCGCATCTATCAGTTACTCTTGGAAAAGCCTGACATGAAGTGCGCAGTAATTTCCTATTGCCTACTATTCAACTATCCACGCTGATATCCCTTACTGTGATAAATCTGACGGCTGCTTCACCCGGCAAGTTCACTTGGTCCTATAATGCGCTTTCCAAACATTCTAGTTTTCCGAACAAAGCAACTTTATCTACATTATCTCAGGCTCATCATGAAAGTGTACGACGCAGCGAATACCGGCACGAAAAGGACCATAGGCTGAACCTATCACTCGGGCATGGCTCACTGGAAGCCGGTCCCGTGTCACTCCCTTGCGGTAGACATCAGATATCGCTTCAATCCCCGTACGAACACACAAACTTACGTATGTGCATGCATATTTTGAGAACACTGTGAATAGTCACACGTCCCTAAGCGCTACCAGTGACGTGCTATACAACCAGATACGTAAAAAATAAGCCAGCAAGGTGATAAAAAATAGTCATTTTTTCTAAACAATTACGCAAAGGTACATGCATATATCGAATAGCATTACGACATCCCGCAACGCTGATATCCTTGCTGGCTGCTCCGGCAATGCGTTCAAGGAACTGCAGCCTCCATTCCATCTGCGTCATGAATTTCTGGGGGTCCCTGGCCAGAAGTTCCTCGTAGTGCACTCTCATCTCATTCTTCACACTGGCCTTCACCACCTACCAAACCTTCTCGATCGGACTGAGGAAAGGAGAGTATGAGCTCAATCTCAGTATGGTTACTCCATCGGATCCATCTACTGAAGACAGTTCTTCCAATGGTGTGTGACATGTTGCATTATCACATAGCACGACAACATGCCGGAGCTCCATCTCCCGTTTCAGGTTGTCTAAATAGCTTCACAGCCCTTCGAGAGATAGGGGACCTGTGAATGTTTCCCTCCGAGTGGTCAACGACACTTTCCTTTCCGCTGTGAGTGCACCCATCATATGCAAATTGAGGCCTCTACTGTTGGCATCTTTGCAACAGGCGCTCACTCCTCTGGGCGCCCGACCACGAGCACGTTTGCAGTAAAGGTTGAATTTCGCTTCGTCAATCCAAATGAAGAACTTGCCATCGATCTCAAGTTGGAGAAACTGCTGAACGAATTCGCTGCGTATCCCTTTGTTTCGCTCATTGTTCATTCCCTCGGGACCTTGATAGATGTTCTTCATAGTTATCAATCGACCATCTAGGTGCCGTGTGATTGTTGACTTCGAAATGTCCGTGTCCATTTCTGCTCGTACTCGTACTCGCTTTTCCCGTAGCGTAAGTGTTGAGTCCCTTGCGATCCAATCCAGGATGTCATCTACGTCTTCCTCCGACAGAATCCGCTTATGACCGCGCGCCTGCGTAATACTCGGCTCCTGTTCAAGAGAACGACGAATCCAGGAGTAAGCTGTTTGATGTTTGACGTTATTCATAGTTGCCACCAGCTGCCAGTCATCACCGTTGACGAAGGCCCCCAAAACTCGGTCACGAATGTCTGATGAGATACTCTGTCGAATGCGAGAACGCATGCCGACGACGTTAGTATCATAGACATGGTTTCGGTCGTGCGCTTATGTTCCAGCTGTTCATTGCTCTCAGACCAATTTTGATCCATCGTTTCGGAAGTGAGGTGGGGGCGCATACAAGCCCGTTGCACCGCCGAAGTGCATGCCACTAAGGTTCATTCACAAGTGTCACCCAGTCAACGGGCAGTGCGCTCACCGCAGACTAACGCACCGAACCTTGGCATCCGGACAATGAGAACACTATTGATGTCAGAGGATTGGACCTGAGAGGCTGACGAATCGCGCAGGGTTTTGCAACATTTGGACTTTCTTTGCAAAATTTGGACTTTCCTTGCAAAATTTTGTGCATTCTTTGCAAAATTTTGGATCTTTTATGCAACTTTGCGGAAATGCTATATTGCTGACCAAACGAGGTGCAAGTATGTTACCATGTATGTCTACTGCCTTGTGGGTCAGGCTATTGAGCCAAAGGCTCCGGGTGGAGTCCCTCAAGCAAACCTCCGAAGGACAACGACCACCTCGCGTGCGATTGCCCACCAATGCAATCGTATGCCTGCGCGCAAAGCACTCATCATCGGGTGCTGGAACGTGCGCACACTACTGGACCGGAACTCGAGCGAGCGCCCGGAGCGACGCACTGCACTGGTCGCAATGGAGCTGGCGCGCTACCACATCGATATTGCGGCGCTCAGTGAAACTCGGCTCGCTGAGCAAGGTAAGTTACATGAAGCAGGTGCTGGCTACACATTCTACTGGGTGGGCAACGCCGCCTCAGCACCACGTGAACATGGGGTCGGATTTGCAATATCCGACCGCCTGAATGGCCAGCTGGTGGGTGAACCAACGGGCATCAGCGCGCGGCTGATGACTGTTCGCCTGCGACTCGGAAGAGGTAAGTTTGCTACTTTTATAAGCACGTACGGTCCGACCATGTGCTATCCTGATGACACGCGTGATCAGTTCTACACTGAGCTATCCTCCGTGATACGGTCTGTGCCGAAGAGCGACCGACTATTTCTGCTGGGTGATTTCAACGCGCGCGTTGGGCGTGATGCATCAGCGTGGACAGATGTTATCGGTTCGCATGGCATTGGTTCAGTGAATGCGAACGGTGACAGGCTGCTCTCACTGTGTGCCACTCACGGCCTGACGATCACGAACACTCGGTTTGCACTGAGTGCGAGTGATATAGCAACTTGGACGCACACACGGAGTGGTCACGCTCACCTGCTCGACTATGTCATCGTACGTCAGCGTGATATGCGTGAAGTGCGCATGACACGTGTACTGCGTGGAGCTGAGTGTGGCACTGATCACAAATTGGTTCGGACCAAACTGTACATATATTTTCGTAAATCGATGTATTGCACTCTCGCCGTGAATCGGCGTAAATTTAACATTCTCTCCCTCGGTACTGTGGCGAAACGTACTGAGCTGGAGAAGGCGATGGCTGCACGCCTGTGTGGTGATGTGGACTGTATAGCCACAGTGGGCGACCTGTGGCACCACATTCGCGACCAGGTGACAGCTGCTGCCGAGGAGACCATCGGGCGCGCAAACTGTAAGCGGCCTGATTGGTTTGATGACAACAATGTGACGATTGACGCATTGGTGTCAGAGAAGAGTTCAGCATTTACTGCACATGTTGCAGACGCCAGTGACTTGGTGAAGAAGAGTCAGTTTCGCAAACTTCGACGGCGACTGACCCGAGAGCTCCGTCGCATTAAAAATGCATGGTGGACGGAGAAGGCGAAGCAGATGGAATGCTACGCCGAACGCCGTCAACACAAGGAATTCTTTGACTCCTTGAAGGCGGTGTATGGACCGAGATGGGAGCCGCTGAGGACACTGATCGATGGTAGTTCAGGCGCTACCTGCACCCAGACTGCAGACATAATGCAGATCTGGCGGAAACACTTTGACTGTCTCTTGAACAACCGTTCAGAGATCGACTGGCCTACATTGAATGGCCTGAAGCAGCACGATGTGAAGGCGGGTCTGGCGGATACGCCGAGACTGGATGAGACGCAGAGAGCACTTGCTCAGCTGCGAAACGGCAAATGTGCCGGAGGTGACGGGATCCCACCTGAAGTATTGAAACACGGTGGACCCGCGTTGTTGACTGCGCTGCACCACTTGGTGCAACGCGTGTGGATTGAGGAGGAAGTGCCTGCTGAGCTGAAGGATGCCCTTGTGCTACCACTGTACAAGGGCAGAGGTAGCAAGCAATGTTGCACGAATTATCGTGGCATTAACTTGCTGAGTTGTGTGGGCAAGGTGATTGCCCGAATCCTGCTCAATCGCCTCGTGAGTCAGATTGTGGAACCAAACGTGGCGGAAGAGCAATGTGGATTCCGTTCGGGTCGCAGCACTATAGATATGGTGTTTGCGGCTCGTCAGTTGCAAGAGAAGTGCAGAGAACGACACCAGCCTTTGTACTCGCTTTTTGTTGATTTCACCAAGGCATTTGATACGGTGAACCGCGAGGCACTGTGGCTGGTGTTGGGTAAGTTTGGTTGCCCGCGTAAGTTTGTAAGTTTAATTGAATGTCTGCACAGTGGTATGCGAGCGAGGGTGCAGCTGAGTGGAGAGACCTCGGATGACTTTACAGTTGTCTCTGGTGTGAAGTAAGGCTGTGTGTTAGCTCCTGCCCTGTTTAATATCTATCTTCATGCAATGTTGTCTTGTGCTTTTGATGCGGCTTGTGCTTACGGTGTTCGTGTGGAGCACCGTATTGATGGTGGGTTGCTGAACATCCGTCGTTTCTGTGCGAGAACTCTAGTCTGTGAGACAACTATCCGTATGTTGCTGTTTGCTGACGACTGTGCGTTGTTTTCACACAGCGCGGATGAGTTGCAGCACATGACTAGTGCTCTGGCTTCGACAGCGGCCAAATTCGGGCTCACCATCAACACAAGCAAAACTGTCTGTCTCTTTCAGCCTTCACCGGAGGTGCAATCTTCAATACTGCCGCAAATCAGCATTGGTGCTGACGTATTGGAAACCACCTCCCGCTTCTGCTATCTTGGGAGTGTGATGTCGGCTGATCAGCAGCTACACGTTGAGTTGCGTAATCGCGTGTCGAAGGCGGCAGCTGCATTCGGGAAGCTTGAGTACCGAGTGTGGAACAACCATCAGCTTAGCATTGGCACGAAGCTGATGGTGTAAAAATCCATGGTGCTGTCCGTTCTTCTATACGGCAGTGAAACGTGGACGATGTACCGGCGGGATGTGCGATATCTCGAGCGGTTCCATCAGCAGTGTCTGCGACGAATTTTGCGCATCGGCTGGGGCACCAGAGTTGCAGACACGGAAGTGTTGCGCCGAAGTGGGATGTATGCAGTGGACGGCATACTTTTACTGCGACACCTGAGATGGCTCGGTCATGTGAGCCGTATGGATTCGACGCGGATACCGAAACAACTCTTATACGGTCAGCTGAGTATTGGGAAGCGGCACGTGGGGAAACCAAACTTACGTTACCAGGACATGATCAAAGTGAGCTTCTCACGTTCTAATGTTGATTGCAGTTCATGGGAATCGAAGGCGGTTGATCGTGGTGCATGGCGCGATCTAATCACGAAGGCAGTTGCTGAAGTGCGGGAGAAAGCCCTCATGCATACAGAGAAGAAGCGGCAGTTGCGGAAGCGGCAAGCACCGATGAATTGTACTCCATCGACACCGAGCGCATTGTGCTGTAGAACATGCGGTCGCGAGTGCCTTAGTCAGGCAGGCCTAGTGAGCCATGAGAGAGGTCACTCGGGACCACTTCCGAAGCGACGACGGGTCCCGCAGTGAACGTAGGCAGCACCGGCGCAGCGTTTGTAGGCACGCTGAATTCGATTTACTAACCGCATGGTTGCATGCTAAGTCTCTTTATTTCAGGTGGTGGGTTTTCGGTTCTCTCCTAATGCCTTTCCTTCTCATATAAATGTCTAGTGGGCCATGCGCTGTGCCATTTGGGGCCACTACAGAAGCGACGACGGGTCCTGCAGAGAATTACGACGAGCCGGCGCAGCGTTTGTAGGCACGCTGAATTCGATTTACTAACCGCGTGCTTGCATTCTAAGTCTCTTTATTTCAGGTGGTGGGTTTACAGTTTTTACCTTAATGCTTTTCTTTCTCATATAAATATCTCCCTGTACTCTATTCCATTAACTTGCACACATCGCTTCAGCCAATTTTATTCGATTTCCATAACATTTTTGTGCTCGTGGCATTCCGTGAACTATACTTCCTGACCTCGTGCACTTAGCTAGGATTTGTTTGTAAACAACTTATTATGTATGCTATTTAATTAAGGTTTATGTCACCGTTTCATTATGCATTAATCGAGTCTCTCTCTTTTTCTTTCTCTCTCTCTCTCAAGTGATTGGCTGTTGTTTGATATCCCCGGTGTGACTGCGCTTGATGTGCATGTTGACAAGGTGCCTACCTGTCTATTACCCACTACCTCGTCCATACTGGCTCCAGGTGACAGTTGGTCGTTGCTGGAGGGGACGGGGTGCACGGTCCTTGTGGCCGTGTTAGGCTCGAAGAGTGGTTCCATGCACTCAGTGTGGAGCGGACTACGGTCCAGCCACCGCCTTGTGTGCGCTTGATTCCCCAAATACAGTGTGCTTGTGTTTGCCTGTGAAGGAGTGTGGGCCGGCTCCGTTGATGAAACGTGGCTCCCATCCGCATGCCTCCCGGTCTTATTCCTTCGGGTTTACACTGGATATGGGGTGTGTGGTTGGAGCTGTGGGTGGTGCAGCGCAAGCCATCCATGGTCCCTCTGTAGGCGCAGGCGTCCTGTGGCTTGCCACAGTGACAGGCAAATCCGAAACCGGATGCCGCCAACCAAGTCTACGAGTTTTGGTCGTCCTACTAGGTACGACTGGAGCCAAGGGTGATGCAATTTTGTAACACCGTATTTACTTAATTTATATAGCAGCTTATTGTACGGGACTTTGTCAAACGCTTTTTGCATGTCAAGGAGAATGACAATACACTGAAGAGCCCTCATTTTCTTCAGTTAGATGGGTAAGTATTCAACTTTACAGTTAAACACCAGCGGGACTTCAGAAAGCCATGCTGTGAACGTGAGAGAAGTTTGTGCGATAAAAGGAACGAAATCAAATGTTCATTAACGATTCTCTCTTGCATGCGTAAGAGTGACATTGTGGCTACTGGGCCGGTAGTTCCGGATGTCGGTTTTGTCACGAACGCGAATGACTTCAATACGTTTACTTCAGCCTTGCGTGGATTGGTTACCACTCACACCAGCCAGCCAAACAGCTGACCCGACCCCGGTCTCCCGGTACGAGTTTCCGTGGATCTTTTACCTTCTCAATTGATTGATAAACCTGCTGTTCAGACGTCTTCTAGTTGCTGGGATTACGTGTCTCGGAAGCATGCGTTACATGCTTAGTGGTACTACGTTTTATTAGCGACGAAATGACGAACCCAATGTTGAATACACTGCCTATATTTTGGTCATTTGCTGAGGAAAAATCGGCCTTATCGAACTGGAGATGATGGAGGAAATCATTTACTAACTACGTGGAATTACTTCCTGTACTGTATCCGACCGTTTGTCTTTCTGAGGCTCACAAAATCACACTATTCAGGCAAGTACTTGGCGATGAATATCAACGGCACTACAATGCGCTACAACTGGAAATCTGTGCCACTCTCAATTCTGCTTTGGATACTTATACCACCTTATGGGTGCTGAAACAAAATGTTTCCACCACTAGATACTGCTTTTCAAAACTTGTCCAAAAGCCGAACGAAAGTGTCAAAGATTTTATTGCACATATTCATCAATCTATTCCTGAGTGTACGCATAGTGATATTCCACCTGGAAAAATTGAACAGCAAATAAAATTCAATGTTTGATTGTGGGAATATCAGAAGAAAGTGCCAGAGTTGTTATCCTTGGATGAGCCGGCCGCCACATGGGAAAACGTTTGTCTCATCGTTAGCCAGCGAGAGGACAATACACACCAATTACCCGACTTCAATGGTTATCTTCGTTTTAAATTTTCGACCCGGACTTATGTCTGGGTATGACCGTAGACGTCTTCCAACATTCGAGTTATTGACCAGCCTGGAGAGACAAAGGGAAGATATTTGATGACAGAAGAGGGATATCATCTCCAGTGTATTTGACTAAAGCAGAAGAGATCCCATCGGGGCCAGTTAGGTAGGATGGTCGTAGACAGGCAATCATGCGTTTTATCGTAGCGACACAAAGCTCAATCGCTGAGACTTGTTCGGAGAAATTAATCGAGATTGACAATTCCACCACTTCCTTTCCAAGATAAAACGATTCAGAAAAATGTGAGCTAAAGGCTTCTGCTAAAGAAAATGGGTACTTAATACATTCGCCTTCAGGCATGATGATGTGGGAGGGTAGGTCACTATTATCGCCTCACACTTTTTCAATAATGTAGTCAACAGTCGACTTGTATTACTAATACTTACGGCTCGTCGTTCTTCTTGCATGAGACGCGTTTGGTGTTTCATCTCCGTCTCAATTATAAGGTGTTGGAATCTCGGTAATACGCTGAAGTCGTGAGTTCGTTCATATGTTCCAGGTTGCACTCGTATTTTCCGCTTATCCTTTGTGTTGATGACGTATTTGGAAGAGGCCCTAGTGTTATCTCTGGAGGCAAGTATGCTTAAACACACAGTCCCATTATCAGAACAGAAGTCAGAGGCACCCGGAATATCAGACAGAAGAAATAATTAGACCCAGTTTTTGGCCCTAAGCGGAGCGGAGAAAGCTACCTAATTAACATTTTGCAAGAAGTGCGGAACCACCACTGACCACACATGCGACGATTCAGCTATAATTTTACATCCGACTATTATGTGCTCACATCCAGGGACACCGTCAATTACATCAGTAGCCATCAGGGGCGCGCCTGAGGTACATGTTCGTATAGTATATTTTTACCCCTGGTAACCACGAGAACATGTTGCTTCCAAACACCAATGATGACGGAGGTTATGAACTCAGCACGTTTCAGGTTTGTTACTAAGTTTGACTAAAAGAAATCTGGTAGGTTGAAATCTCCATCTATGACTTTATCCAAAGAACTAAGTCCCGAGATGTAATAAAATATGCCAAGGAACTGGCTCTCATCACTGAAGCTGTATCCGGTTGAGCGGTATATACAATCAACAAAAGTTCGCTTATTACCGAAGGATAAGAGTAACCAAGCGGAATCAATAACACGGCAAATAAGTGGAAGTGTGGATTTAGAGACAAGGAAGTTTTGTGAGTAGCAAATTATGCAACCACCTCCTCTACCTTGCTTTTGGTCACTTGTAATAAGCTTGTAGCTTTCGATAGAGAGCAGCTGGCTGGGCAAAGATTTATGACAGCAGGTTTCAGTGAGTACGATCAAATCAGGTTTATTCAGACATATGAATGTGCGTCAGCTGGTGGAGCAATGTCACAAATATTGGCGGCCCACGGTTGTCTCGTTCCTCTATATCAAATGTGCATACCATGCAGCGGATCGATCTGCTCTTTGGGACGGTCCACTCAGGAAATGTGTGTCCGAGAAATATGTAAATATTATCCGAGCGCGTACACGCGCAGCTCTAGTAGTATGAGGCCTTAGAGCAAGCTCCCGTCGCCCTTCGATTACTCCATCGATGTGAGACAAGGATGCCCGCAGTCAGAATTCCTCATCCACTTCGCAATTGATGAAGTCATAGAGATCGCATCCGCAGAACACGACTTGAAAGGTGTGTAACTACTCCCAGGCGCCACCTATGGCCCCGGTGCAGTATCACTCTCGCCCTGAAGGGTAGAGTGTACAATGCAGCAGTACGTTCGACCCTACTGTATCGTTGCGAAACCTGGCCCCTCAGATCTGCGGATATAAAGATACTAGTTACGTTTGAGCACCGGTGCATTCGCAGTTTCGCTCACATCTGGCGGAAACACCGCGTGAGCAACGAGTGTGTTCGACGCCTTGTTTACGGCACAGAAAAAGGAAATGAATCGTTCAGCACCGTTATTTTACTCACCAGGCTTCGATGGCTCGGCCACGTGTTACTCATGCCAGCCCACCGGCTCCCGCGACGTGCATTGTTTGCTCACCGAGGATGCGGATGGAAGAAGAGGAGGGTTGACCAAGCGATGACTTGGTCCAGAGGAATGAAGGCCCTCACTTCGGAGCTAGCCTCGGTTGGAGCGTCACGGCTCCCTGGTTGGGGTCCAAAAGACGGTGAACACATTTGGCTAGATACACTTGTTGACATGGCAAGGAGCCGACCTCGGTGGCGTTCGTGCTGTGAGTTTCTTTGTCCCACCCATCCCTTTAGCCTCCCCCTCCAATCACGATCTCATTTCGTAGCATAATATAATTTTCCATCACAAATTTTTTGTTGCTTATTAGCCGGCTGGTAGCATACCGGAACGATGCCTATCGGTTGCTGATAGCTCAGCTAGCACGCAATTTTTGGATTTATCTTCTTTTTTCCTTTATTTATTGCAGCACAGTAGCTGAGGTGTTTTACACCTCTAGCTTATGTGGATAATGATGAGGATGGGTACTTTTTATCGCTTGAAACCACAAATGCAGCGTGAAAACACCGCATTTCGTCCGTGTAAAACTATGGCCACAGGTCATACGCTGGGAAAAGTTTATCACATGGTTATTGATACGTGTGGCTCGCGCATGGACCTACGATGACCAGACCAACTGGCATGAAAGCGGTCCCACCGTTCCAATAAGCACACGCATTTAGTGGACTTCGTAGGCCCATGGTACAAGCGCAACCGTTGCACTCATATTAGAAGGTACAAAGGAGATACGCTGGGTCTTTAAGATCTTGGAAATTTACATTTGTGTACCGCATAAATGCTGTGACCAACGCGTCTCTACTTACGGCAAGCTATTCTACACCTTTCTAAGCAGCCATTCGAATTTTTGGTGCCACAGACAGGACTAGTAAGACAGTAGTCCACAGCAAACACATCTATATAACCCAAGTGTCAGCTTCTATTCCATCTGCCGGAACTCAGTGGTATGCGCTGTAGCTCTACCGTTCAAAGATGTGCATCAGAGAGCTTCAGCAGTTGGACGCATCTCGTCCACTACTGTTAGCTTCAAAGGATTCCATCGCACTATGCTTTCTTCTACTCAACATGCAATTATAGCTTGCAATAGTCGCTATTGAACTTTGGTACTGTGCTTAGCGATTGGATCGCGTTTCTCTCGTCGCTGATTCACTACCCAATCTCCCTAGATCGAGTGTGTCGGACTAGTAAGTACTGGTTAGGTGCGATCTGCGTGAACAAGCCCGAATATCAGGAGACAGAAACGTCGGACATAGCGGACGGTATTGTGAGGCCACAACAAAAGTGTTGTATCCCGTAAAGGCAGCAGTCCAGAGCAGCCTTGGAACCTAGGTATGGAAAAAACTGTCCACATAAGCGCGTTACAATTAAATCGATGGACGTTTGATTTGCAATCATTCAAATGCAAGATCACATGGCTGGGCCAACGAGTGCTAACTAGAAGTGTGAGTAGGTCAAGCGAATCGAGGGCAAATACAAACAAAGTATTTGAACACGACGTTGTCCCCTCCTCTGTTCCTAATAATATAAGCACTACACGTCCATGTACGATTTAATTTAAAGTCAGCATTCCGAAGAAGTGTCATGTGGTGTCACCCGTTAAAGCGGATCGGTAGACAGGGCGGCGTATCAGATCAGAAAGTCGTAAGTTTGTATTAGTTTGTCCCGAGCGCTGTATTTTGGGTATGCTCGTCTGTTCAATAGCGCATTAAGAAAGCGCTGTATTCAGCCATCTTGCATTCACCTTTGTCCCATCAACCAACTTGTAACTTCCTGGCGTGCACACAGATTCCATAGGGCTCGGGGTCCGAACAAAAAGGAAGACGGAAAAAGCGACCCGGTGCAAACGTCAGTGTCAATGAACAATGAACGATGATTTATCACGGGTGCGTGACAAGTCCCATAGGATGGTTGGAACAAAAATTTAAATTTAAATGATCGTCGAACAAGTAAATGGTTATTTCAATCGTCTACCGAGTTAAATGCACTACTGAATAACGATAGTTTGAAGTGGGAATGGAATGTGCACACGCCAAATAGTATAGAGAGCTGTTATAGTTCGGTAAGTGCGTGAGAAATAAAAAAGCAACGAAAACCTTCACTCGTTTGTTTCTTCATTTGACAGACGTGATAGGTTAATCCAGTTTAGCTACATCCAGGATAATCACATGGACACTTCTGCATGCATCCTTACCTGCACGAAGCTGTTAGGGTCGTTAAGCACATGGTTACGTTTGCGTTATTTCGTCCTCCACGTGAAACGGACTATAATCAAGTAATGTAAGTTTGAAAGTGTTTCATCCAGGCGTTTTTTGAATAGCGGTAATGTAGGGGCAAGGATAATGTGAGTTGGTAGGGCATTCTAGGCACGGGACACACGGAGGGAGAAAACGTTTCGTCGACAATCAAGCCAACTGTAGTGCGCAGCCAGTTTGAGCTGATGGCCTCTCAGCTTGGTATTTTGGCTCAACTGCAACAGATTGCGACATGGTGAGTTGGGCTCTTCAGTATTAAGTAATCCATGATTGAGTTACCACCCGGAAGTCGATATTCACCACTGTACAACCTCAGGGACTGCAGTCTGCGTTGACAGGAGAGACGAAACATACCTCGAACGAGTTTAGTTGCACTACCTTGTAGAGTTTCAAGTGTATCGAGGTCGCGCTTGCGACAGGGACGCCAGTTCTGGATCGCATATACCAAGTGAGGCCTCATGTAGGCGTCCAACATTTGCAGAAAGATTGCCGGTTCAAGATTCCCTAATGCCCTCCGTAAGACTCCAAGATCTTGACTGGCTCTCTTCGATACCATTTCAGCCTGGCTCGAGCAACCAAGATCGTACTGCACGATCACCCCAAGGTCGCTTTCTTGGGAAGCACGTTGTAACTGCTGGTCCCCAAGTCAATTTTCATGGATAAGCTGATGGCGTATGCATACGACTTTGCAGTTGCTCACGTTGAACTGGAGCCCGTTGGCGGATGACCACGCATAAGCCCTGCCGAGATCGCTCCGAAACGCCATGTGATCATCCGATGTCCTGATATCATGCCAAATTTAGACATCATCTTCAAATAGTAGGAAATTCGACTGCAGTACACTGGCAAGACCGTTAATGAATGTGAGGAATAAACTTGACCCCAGTACCGATCCTTGAGGCACTCCACACTGAACGTCAATTGGGTGGGAAATGGAGCAGCGGACTCTCACATTCAGCTGACGTTGAGCGAGGAAGTTGCCGATCCAACTGAGTATAGGGTGACCGATTCCATAGCTTCGAAACTTGTGCAGGAGAATGCGGTGGTCCAAATGATCGAAAGCTTTCTAGAATTCCAACTAGACAACGTGGACTTCCACCCTGGCATCGGCTGACTCTGTCCAGCTTGCTCGGGCAAGCAGCACATCTGTAGTGCAAGATTGATTTCGGCGAAATCCGTGTTGCTGTGATACTAGGATGTTGTTGCTCTCAAGATATCCCATGAGCGCCCCTGCAATCATACGTACCATTACTTTGGATAAAACTGGGAGGAGAGTGATTGGACGGTAGTTCGAGGGCTCCGAACGATTACCACTTTTGTAAATAGGAGTGACTAGTCCGTTTCCACATTGTCGGAACCTGCATTTCTTCGAGAAAACGTTGAAAGAACCGAGCTAATTGTTTGGCAAGATTCATGGCCTCTGTCTTCAAGGCTTTCGGTTTGTTGTCGTCCACGCAAGGTGAGCTATGCATGCGCAATGACATTAATGTTTTCATCCCATTGGTTGCCATGACCCATCCGTGGTTCAACCATGGTGGCTATGGAAGTGGTGTCAAAAGCGGATGAAATGACGATTCACACCGGAAAATATGGATGAAGTGTTGGCGAAGCAAGAAGGTTGCAGCTCGTGCGGTTTGCGCAAGACCATCTGTCGCACATAAAACCGGGATCCCACACTGCACTCAGCGCAGCATTTTGACGTGTCTATACAGCAACTTGGGATTTGTACTACATTTCCCCGCTAGGTTCTGTTGGTGCTGGAATTTGTCATCGCGGACCAACTTGACGCAGTGGTTTTGCTGAATTGTGTAAGAACTTCAAGTCAGGTTAACTGAACAGGCGTTGTTAGCGCGCCAGGCTGAATCGCTTAAAGCCATGCATTTTCTAGTAGGGCTCATCAGGAACGAATTCAGTTGCTTCGGGCGAAGGAGTTTGCTTTCTGACGCATTTGTTACTAGCTCAGTGAACTGGGTTACATCAGGCAGTTTCGCGGCCAGGAAGGACCAGTCGGTTTCTTGAACGAAGTTGGACAGCATATCGTAATGTGTAACTACATAGGTTTCCACGTTGTTCTCACTGATGTACTCCGAGTAACAGATGTAACGAAAGAGCAACATCACGTGATTGCTGCGGCCGTGGTGTATCTATGGTCACGGTTTCGACCATTAGTTCCTCGTTAGATAGCACAAGGTCCAAAACAGAGGGTGTGTCACCCGTTTGAAATCGCGTGGGAGAGGTGACATGATTGTACAGAGGTCCATCAGCGATCACCTCTTGCAAATCCGCCTTGAATTGTACGCTGTGCGATGCTGCAAGTTCGATTGCATGCAGGTTGAAGGGCCCCACCAGAAGAACGTGACTGTATAGTCGTGCCAGGACTCGTTTCGTCACAGAAGCTAGGCATTGATCCATTTCCAAGGTGGACATTGGTGCGCGGTAAACTATTGCTATTAAACACATCACCACGTCTTAGGTGTAAACGACACCAAAGAGCATCGACGACTTGCCTTTCGAGGTCCTCAAAAATATCAACATGCAGGTCGGATCGATAATACAAGAGCAATCACCCACCTCTGCTAGGTCCATCGTTTCGCATGGAAGTCATGCTGGGTAGTGTAATCTCAGCATCCGTGATCTCCGAGTTCAGCAATGTTTTGGTGACCCTAACTATGTACCAAGACATGGAGAACTGACGAATACGAAGTTCGGTTAGCTTGCTGAGAAGACCTTGTGCATTGGTATACAAGCAGATGGAGGCATCGATGGTCAGTAGGGTGTTTGTGAATGCTGGTTTGCTGTGAGAGTCCATGCCGACCCTTACGAGGTCGGCTGCCGGTCGTATTTTTGTAGAACCTATGACACATGCCCTAGGGCCAGTTCAGGTTGTTGTATAGAACTCTCAGTGCCAACAACAGGGTGACCATCCTGTCCTCCTTCAGCTGCTGGTGTGTCTTGGCATTGTCTCCCTTCTGAGCTACACGGTGACAGAATTGTATTGGTAAGTTGCTTGTTCAGTGTTACATTGTCTATCTGTGACCCGGTGCCTATCGCCTTTACACGTATTTCAAATGGCAACATTTTGCGCTTTTTGTGCCACATTTTTATCACATGTTCTACCATCAGTTCGGAGTGCAATGATACTTTCATCACTCGTGGATTATACACTGTAGTTAGGTGATAGCGGCAACCTTGAGATTGAATTAACAATTACGTTTTCGAGTAAGAGCACTTCACGGATAAAACGCCATTCATCCCAGTCATGCGCTTTGACCTCTAGCTCGCTTAGTGACTGGAGCTCGGGGACACCGTGAACAAGGATAGATTTTGTGCCTTGTTGTTTACGGAAGTCCTCCGGATTTTGTTTGTGTTTCTGGCGTTCGCTCCAAGGAACATCTGGAAATATTCGAACAATACATGCACAATGAACAATGGAACAATGGTTTATTACGGGTAAAAAAAGCATGACTTAACAAGTCCCGTAGGATGGAAATTATTGTGAAAATCAATTGCATGATAAAGTGGAAATCGTTGTGGTGAACTCACCATAGACTTATGCGGAATAGCGGAGATGTTCGCGTATTAAACATATAAATCCATAAATCCATTGGTTAGGCGTTTGGCAAGATACCGTTTGATTGCCTTCTGTAGCCCCTGGCTAACAAGTCATAAAATGAAATGTAAGTGAGACAATGCATCGTCAACACGTTTTTTAAATATCGCCAGATTGGGAGCAGAGACGACATAATTAGGAAGGGCGTTCCAAGGCTGGCACACGCGGAGAGAAAAGAAATTGCTACGGCATTCAAGCCGGCTATACTGAATTGTCAGTTTCAGAGGGTGACCTCTTAGTTTAGTGTTGTGGTTCAATTCCATCAGCGGACGACAAATGTGGTTTGGGTTCTTCAGAATCTTTTAAACCATTATGAGATCCTCCCGCAAAATCCGATATCGATTGCTGTAGATACTTAGAGATTTCAGTCTAAGCGGATAGGGCAGATGAAAGAGGCCACTTATGTTCTTGGTTGCCCGTCGTTGAGGAGTCTCGAGAGCAACGAGATCCTGTTTCTGCCACGGCTGCCACACATGAATAGCATATTCCACGTGAGGTCGCACGTGGGCGTTAAGCATTTGGGGAAATATTGAGGGTTCAAACCGACCGAAGGCTCTGCGAAGATGGCCGAGGTGTTGATTTACGGTTCTCGTCGCCTTCTCTGCTTGTATTGAACACCCGAGATCTTCCTGTACCAATACATCCAGGTCACGCTCCTGAGAAACCTTCGCCAAGATGTGATCTCCAATCTTGTAAGCGCTCACCGGCTGGTGACGCAGATGCATCACCTTGCACTTAGTTATGTTCAATTGAAGCATGTTCCTCTTTGACCATTCATAAATGCAATCTAAGTCATGTTGGAGTAGATCCTGATCTGGGTTGTTACCAATCGCCCGCCATATCTTGACGTCATCTGCGGAAAGCAGGAAATTTAAGGAGATAACTGATGCCAGGTCGTTGCTAAACACCAAGAATAAGCACGGTCCCAGCACTGAGCCTTGTGGGACACCACATTCCACCTCAATTGGGTTAGAAAGTGATCCCCTAACACGTACTTGAAGCTTTCGTTGGTAAAAGAAGTTGCCAATCCAACCAAGTACAGGATCTTCGATTCCGTAACTATGTAGTCTTTGAAGTAGGGTATATGTACCGCCGAAGCGGAGGCGATTGGTTGACAAGCGAACTGTCTTTGCATCATTACCTAACTGAAGTGTTACCTGGAGTAACCGCGGTTTACCGTAGTGTACGGGGTGTGGTTGACGGACGAGACGCATCATACTGACTGGTTTAGCTTGAACCCCTATTAGTTGACACGGAGTCGAACTGTATTTTTCGTCTAGTATCAAAAACGTTTATGGAGTTTGCCCCGGATTCAGTCACATTAGAGCATATGACAATCAGAGAATTATGATAGTTTCATGTTCTCCTTTTTGGAGGGACCAGTGGCTGCTTTCTTCGGTTGGACAAATGACGGGGTCTTGAGTCGCCCGGTGGCATTGGTATTAGTAACTCGTTTGGCAGCGGGCGGGCTTGTAATGGGAGGTGCCTCCGTCATATGGGTAACAACAACGGGCGCGTATGTTGTCGGTCCTCTAACAGTGTTCAGTGTGTCAGGTGATTATTTTGAAGACTGTGTGGCGAATGCATCTTTTTGAGGAGACGCTAGTGTCGGGGTGGCTAACTCTGGATCGTTACTCTTACACTATTCTGAATTGGAGCTTTACGTTGAGCATCGAGTTCTACGCACTGATTTGTCCGGTTCATATGGGCCAGTTTTCACGGCTGGTGCCTGCTATACCATATTTGTCGGCCTACCGCACTTCTGTACCGGACTCACCAAGAGTAGCACTGACAAACCGGATGTAGATCAACATGACCCTTGTGTAAGGCGAAATCAAACAAGGAGAAATGATGTGCAATTGGTTGGGAATGAGACTGTCCATAGATGATAGGAGTTATGTTTTCGGGTGCTACATGTGCTTCTCTGCCTCTGTGACCGCATGAACTTAACACATTTCGTTACGCAACGGAGTTGACTATGAATTACGCATGCCAATAACTTGCCAACCATTTACCGTGGTCCAACCCATGAGATCGTGGTGCTGCGCTTGCATCTATGATCGATACGCTGGGGTAAGCTGATCGGTGACATTCCTGTAAACCTGCTTGTTTGATATTACCGAAAATTTTGCTACCACCAATGGTGCAAGAAATGCGATGTTTGCAAACACTTGGTTCCCACTTGAGTCTGCAGCTGGAATACGTTGTCCAGGCGTGGCAGTCCTGGCAGAAGCCCTCCTCACTGTGCTCGAGATTGCACGATGCATTGCGAAAAAGAACGTAGTAGCTTTGTCTCATCTACCCAGTAATTTTAGGCTGGAAAATCTAAGTGTATAGCGGACGCTATCGGCATCGGCAGTCGAAAAATGGTATAATATGGATTTAATCACCAAGGCCTAAAAGTTCCCTTAGGAAAGCTCTTGCGAATTGCTTATGTTTACACAAAAGTGAAACGCACATCTGGGTACTCACCATAATAGTCACGTTAACCTATATGTATATCCGTTTGCACCTACTTCGTGAGAGTTGCTTAGCACAAAGTTTGCGTCTTGTAGTTACTAAACCCTCCACGGTTGACGAATCAGAAAGACAAATTAATTTCTCCGGCATTCCAGCCGACTGTATTGGGTGGCCAGTTTCAGATGATGAATTCACAAATTTATGTTGCGGCTAAGTTTCAGGCGGCGTCAAGCCTGACCGGGGTGTTTCAAGTTCTGCTACGCCACAATAAGGTCGACCTGTAGACCGCGATAACTTCCGCTGTACATTGCGAAAATTTTCAGTCGCAGATAGCATGGCAGGTGGGGCATAGCCACCACATTTTTGCTGCTCATCGCTGTTCGGTATCCAGTGCAACCAGCTCGCGTTTTAACCAGAGTTAGCAAGCGTTGCTCGCGTACTGTAGGTGGGACTTCTCACACGCATTGAGGATTTGTGGTAAGATGGAGGGATCGAACCTCACGAAAGCCCCTTTTAAGAGACCAACATTTTGGTTCGCCGTTCTGGCCACCTTCAAGGACTGTGCCGCACAGCCAAGGTCGCCTTGCATCACCTCCCCCAGGTCGCACTGCTGTGAAGAGGTTTTCACAATGTGGTCATCAAGCTTATATGCGTAAGGGGACTCGTGGCCTACATGTACAATCTTTCACTTCTCCGCGTAAAACGGAAGTAGCTATACCTTTGACCAAACAAAAGCGAAGTCTAAGTCACGTTGCAACATAACGTGATCCACATGACAGTTGATTGATCTTCATATCTTGATGTCATCGGCAAAAGGCAGGAAATTTGACTCGACGACACGCGCTAGGTCGTTAATGAATAACAAGAATCAGCGCAGCCCTAACACTGATCCCTTTAGAGCACCGCCCTCCCCTCGATGGGATCAGCAAATGATTTTCGAACCCAAACCTGAAACCACTGCTGGAGAAGGAAATTTCCGATCCGTCCAAGAACAGAGTATCCATTTTCTACTTTTGCAGCTTTTGGCGATTGATGCGGTAACCTAACCGGTCGAAGGCTTTAGCGAACTCGTGATAGATGACATCGGTGCCGGTTCCAATCTCTGCTAATTCGGCCCAACTACCACGCGTAATTAGTAGAATGTTACTACACGTCCGATGCTGACGGAATTCACGTTGATCCGGCACAATAATGTCATACGTTTCGATGTAGCCCAATAATGCCTCTGCTAAGATTGACTCCATCTGCTTTGAGAGTACCAGGATTAGAAACACTGGGCGACAGTTGTTGGGCTCTTAACGGTTACCACTCTTAAGAATCGGAGTAGTGCTACGACGCTCCTACATGTTGAAGACCAGCTGTTCATCCAGGTATCTTTGGAAAAATTGTGATAACGGCTTAACTATACTCGTACCTGCAACTGCAGTGCTTTCGCTAGAATGTTATCAACTCCAGGGGAACTAGAGGTGGGCAACGTTAAGAACTCGCTCAAAAGGGTCGCTGAACCAAAGGTGACGTGGATGAATACCGGCGGCTGGAAGAATAAGACATATTTGTGACACGTGTTCTTACTGCGTCGCAACATTAAAGCATCTTGTAGCTGTAGGAATTGGTTGCACCTTCAACGGTTTGAGTGCATCCATCTGCTGATATTAGCGAGGGAACAACATGCTTCACATTCCGGAAGCGATTCAATTTCTGTACAAATGCTTGTTGTTAGCACGAAACGTATCGACTAGGCTCTGCCCGTGTACTAATTTGTCCATATGTACAAGTGTGGTACAATGATTACGGTGCACTACATAGTTCGTTCAGTTGTCAGGATTATGGTTCGCCCTGTACGCCTGTGACGCTGCGTCTCTCATTGGCATGTGTTTTGGAGTTCTGCTCCGAATGTATGATGGTGGTTTTGCAGGAGGAAGAGGCTTGTCTAACGATGCAGATTTAAGGGGGAAAATATCCCAGGCGTGGACATCAGAACGACGGGTTAGCGAACAAGCTCGTTTTCGGTGGCTCTCGTCAGGCTAAAACACCACAACTGATAGGAATAAGATTAACATAAAACAGCAGGTAATGGTAGAGTTCAAACTTCAAGGTCATTGGAAAACAGAGCAGAAATGATCGATGGACTATCGGCAGCATGTCTCTCAACGAGTCGTTGTGTTAGAGGGCCACGGCAAACACAGAATCTGAACGAATCGTTTTTGAGCACATAAGTCTGGGTTCTGGTGGCGGATAGCAATTGCCTCAGCTGTTGCCGTTAAGCGACATTTTACCGCACGTGAAAGACGTCCAGGTACACGGTAAATGGGTTGGAAAAATTGGCGGGTGTCGATTTGGTGGTTAGAATCAACCAAGTGTGCCAACACGGCGCTCATCGCAGTTTTTCTCCCACCGTTGCGTAGGTTAGCTGGACGATGCTCGCGTATTCTCTCAGACAGCCTCCTAGTAGTTCTTCCGATGTATCTTGCTCGACATGAACAAGAGAAGGAATATACACATGACCAAGGAAGTCTGTCTTTGAGTTGGGGCCTCACGATTGGTGTTGAAGTAAAACTTAGCCGCAAGCTCGCTGCGTAGTACGTATGGGTTGCAAAAGCAACCACACGCTCCACTTCGAACGAAGTTGGATAAATTTCTATTCGCTTTCCACTTCACCCCAAGTGAAACGACAGGCAAGGGTCCAGGTGAACTAATGTTGGGCCGAAGGCTTAGCATGGGGCTAGCTCTATTCTTTTCCGACCAGAAATTATGCGTCGAGATGCTGCAAGAGTAATCAAAAACGTGGTACGATCGAAAAGCATCAGATCGAGAACTTCGTGAGGATGAGCCAGTTTATGTCAAACTGCCCCACGAACCGACTTGGCAACCTGCAGAGTTACACGAAATTGAAGGCCAGCGAGCGGAGGTTGCACTAACGGACGGTAAGATGGTTATCCGTCATAGGGATTACGTCCGCACTCGTTCCGTTGCAACCGGACCAGACGACATACTGCCAAACCCGTCAACCGAGCCAATTGTCGCAGAGGCCACACAGACTACAAGCCAGTCAGAGGCTCAACCAATACACCGTACGATTAGAGACCGTCATCCAGTTGATCGTTACCAGGCTGTCTGGGGGAGTGCCAAATAAAGGGAAGAGGAATGTGGCGTATGAGTTACCATCTCCAATCAGCGTTCATACCAGCATCGACCGTGTGCGCCTCTCTACCTATCGATTACCCACTCATGAGTGGTTGGCATCAGTTACGTGATCGATGCGCTGTACCCGTTCTGGTCAGAATACACGTTTGCAGGCGGCCAGCTAAATATTTTCTGTTGTCTTTGCGTCGTTCGACTAAGAGTCATTATTGCGTCTGCAGGCTAGCGTTACTTTCGTATGTGTATACTTTAACACCTCCCATAATTAGTGTTTGGCGGGATTCCATCTCCAGGGTGGACATTGGGGCCGATAAAAAGTTTCCACAAAGCAAGTGTCATTGAGTCTCAGTCGAAGGCGACACCACAGCGGGTCTATGACCAGCGATTCCGGATCGTCCACCTGTTCACACTGCAGGTCAGTACGGTAGTATGAAAGCGCCCCACCGACCTTCCTAGGGCGGTCGTTTTGAAGGAGGGATTTATTATGAATCGCGACTTTGGCGTTGGTAATATCCAAGTGCAACCAAGTTACGTTACGATTATGAGGTCCCAGGCATATGATACATGACACAGTCGGGGTTCAGCGAGTTTGTTCAGGAGACATTTGGCGTTTGTGCACATTCAAGAAAGTTTTTGTCCTTAGTAGTGAGTCAGGAGGTGGGTGTTTTGGGTGCATTGTTGTGCCACCAACTTTTGAAACTTTACCGAAGCACACCTCTGATGAACCAGCAGTTTACGTTGGCCACGCAGTACATCCGAGTAAAATACCGACGAAATGTTTCAGCCATCCGAATGTCCCAGCCCTGGAACTCTCTCGCAGTGAATGCAATTAATGCCCCACCTTATCCCTATACAAAGTACAACTTGACGTCATACTGACACATTTACACTACGTGCTAGAGCTCAGAACCATCAGATGATATCATTAGTGTAGAGTATACAGCGAACGATCTCATAGTCTTCCTAAACTCCAGGTGGGAATAATGCATGCGCTGTTCTAAACGTCTTGGTAGGTCACTTAGTTTGCGCTTGTTTTCTTCTTGGAACGTTCAACCTGACCATCCTACGGGACTTGTTAAACATTTACTTTTGTGCCCGTGATAAAAAACTGCACCATTGCAAGTAGTTACTTACAGTGGTACTGAGCAACTCAACAATTTTATCGGCAGCGCTGTTTTGCAAGTTTTAGCCTATCAACCATAGCACGTGTCACCAATTATTTAAAGCTTCTCTCACTACCTTATATGTAGGATGGTATCACTAGGTCAGACACAGATGTTGCTGTGCATTAATTAGTCTTTCAGACATCATTTTGGCAACCGATATCGCTTGTATGCAGACTGTCCCAGACATCCAGCGCACCTCGGTAGCTGCCTATTGATCGCTTGCATTGGTCGTTTTCCCCGTCGTTTATCGAACGGCGACAGCAAGTTACCACCGGTAGACCAGGCATGACTGTTTGGCAAACGTGGTGTGTTGCAAATTCCAGACTGAGAAGTACCACTTGATTTCGTTCCCCAGACATGCATCTATCTATCTTCCCTCGGAATTATTATGCGTTGACCTACTTTGGTTCTTTGTCTAGTGCGTAGTCCCTTTTGGATCTCTGTTGCAACCACGTGTCCGTCCTTGTGTTATATTAGTGACCTTGAGGAACGCTATTTTCCTCCTGCTATGCATTCATCAACCCCATCATCCCCACCAGAAAACATTAAGCATGAGCTTTTGTATCCGCGTTTATTATGATTTTGTTTTTCTGCTCCTATTAGTCACAATAAGAAATTGATCAAGCATATTCACTTCCACTTTAACAATCAGTTGCTCCACAGTCTATCGAATTGCATACCTGACTGGATCTAGCAAGAAAGGTGGTTTTTGAATAGAGCAGTGAGACATCGAACACTGGTAAAAGCTGAATGCATTTAGTGTTATCTCTCCACAAATATTAAAAAAAAACTAACGGAAAACGCTTGGCATGCTACACTTGCCTTCACCCGAGATTATCTTGACGGCGCGCCTGTCGGTTGCCTGCCCCTAGATTATACACACTTGAAGATTGTCATATGTTAATTGAAGGTAGCTGTGTAACACAGTGTTATTGTATATTTTACGCTGTGCTGAGGAAGAGTATCCACAATTGGACAGATCTAATCTACACTGTTATGCCATCAGAGTTACAAATTAGAACCTCCCACTTTGTTCCAAGATAGCCAAAAGGCAAACCACCGGTGGAGTAGTAAACAGGCCGATGTGGGTCAAAAACATACCGAGACAGTTCGAATCGCAGTTGTGTACTCGGTTGATTTCACAGGTCTCAAACAATCAAGGAACATGTGAGTGGCGTACTACAAGCGACAGTAACAAATGTTCTGTGACACGGAACAAACACTGGTTTGTTTGTAGCTGAGGCTGTCCTGATACAAAACATACAGTTGCTTGTGGGAACTTCCGCAATTACATTCCTGAACAAGTAAATTTGTTTCCTTTCTGTGTGGAATACTGTTTTCCACGCAAGTTACCAAATTTGGACTGAATCAGTGACGCCAACTCTACTTGCTTCTCACACAGTGTAATTTTCCTCTGAGTATGTCGTTCGAGACCTAACACCTCCCCCTCGTTGAAATAGTAGGACCGGTATTTGTATAGATCTTCCGTCGGAGGTCGACCTGCCAGGGCTGCACGCATCTTCTTATCCGTTTTGGCCACAGTTGGTTTGCACTTTCAGTCCGTTGCACGAGTTTCGTATCTTGTCTGGTCGAGGTGCTTGGCTGCAAAGGGTATAACAATTCATTGAAATCAGATCCCTTGGGGTCGCACATCTCTGGGATCCTTGTAAATCGCTGTTGTAGTTGGTTGGCATGGCGGACCCATACTCGCCTACCAACGCGAACATCGTACATTACTCTGCCACATCGTCCCACGACTTGATCTGGTATCCAATTGATTCGACGTCCTCGATGAGAGGCAGCAAACACTGCGTTCCCAAATCTAAATTTCCTGTGCCGTGCTCCATACCGCCTGTTGCACTGACCTTCCATCACCAAATCCGTAAGACGTATCGGTGGAAGTTTTTGAGACATCAAATCTAGGGTGGTTCTCAGTCTTCGACCCATGAGAACTTCAGCGTGTGACTTACCATCTAGTACATTGGGATTCAGCGTAACTCGGTAATACAACAAGAATGTTTCCTATCGTTCATCCAGCGTCCCCTTGCCCTTTGATTTTAATAATGCACGTTTTAGAGTATCGACATACCTTTCTGCTTGACCATTTGACTTGGGATGATACAGTGCAGGCCTCAGGTGTTGGATTCCATTTTGTGCGCAAAACTCAACGAATTGATAGGAAGTGAACTGTGATCCGTTATCCGATACGATTGTTTCTGGCAGACCGTACTGACTGAAAACATGCTTCAGCGCAAGGAGCGTGCTGTTTGCGGATGTGTTTCGCATCACAATAACTTCAAGCCACTTACTGTACACATCGACAATTATGAGGAAGAAAGTTCCCTCAACTGGTCCTACAAAATCTACATGTATCCGCGACCAGGGTGATTCAGAATTCGGCCAAGATTGCAAGGTTGTTCGCATCAGCAACTGGGAAACATTGCAGCGGTTAGAACTGGATCGTCCAATATCTTCCATTTGACTATCCATCATGCGCCAATACACGCAACTGCGCGTGAGTGCTTTCATGCGGGCGATTCTTGGGTGGCCTCTGTGCAAAGGTCTCAGCATGCGTAGCCTGGGTACTTCGGGAATGACAAGGCAATCCACGAAAAACATACAGGCATCGACTTCGGACAAAGCTGCGGCTCGCGTGAAAACTGTACCAGAGGTTCGTCGGGGCACTGCTTTCGCCAGCCTTGCCTTGTATAAGTCAATACTTCCTGTAGCAATGCATCTTGCTTCGGGGCTTGCTTAAGCATTCTTGTGTTTACCGGCAAGATCAGCGCGGCATCACGTATCATGTGGCTGATATCCATGTAGGTTGTGATTGGAGCAATGATAGCATCCTCAAGCTGACGTCGACTATTATCTATTAACCTGGACAGAGCGTCCGCTTGCCCAATAGAGTCAGTTGGCGAATATCACATGTTGAAATCGTATCCCAAGAGTAAGGTGGCCTCTCTAAAGTCTACTGGCCGTGTACGATGGAATACCCTTTTAAATCCAAAGATAGCGAGTAACGGTTTGTGATCCGTAACTAGTGTGAAACACCGACGGTAAAACATATTGTGAAATTGCTGAACAGCAAAGACGATAGCCAGTGCCTTTCCCTCAGTTTGGCTTTAGTTCTTCTCCGAGGTAGTCAGAGCTCGTGCCGCATGCGCCACAGCCTTTTCTGAATCGTCTGGAAAACCGTGTGAAAGGACTGCACCGATTCCATAGCTAGAAGCGTCTGTACCCAGGATGATCTGCATAGTGGGATTGTAATGGGTAAGGAATAAGTCTGATTTCAGCAGAGATTTCATCTTCTTGAATGCGTGTTGACACTGCCTGGACCATTTCCATTCGACATTTTTCATCAGCACATGCTTCAACATGTGGCGCAAGTAATGCCTAACTAGTAAAATCTCGCTATAGTGACTCACCATTCCGAGGATCGATCTCAGAGTGGTGCCATTCGTTGGTGTAGGCAATCCTTTTATTACCTCAATGTCCTCGGTGTCGGGATGTCGGCCGCGTTCATTAAACACGAACCTGGAACGCAATAGATTCCAAGAAAATGTTGCATTTGTCTACACGTAGGCGGAACCTATAATCTTTGATTCGCCTCACCACGTCATCCAGTCGTTGAAATAATTCATCCTGTGTGGTGCCCATTATTGCTGAGGTCCTCCACGTTGACTGCAGCTCAAGTTACTCCAGTCAACATGGCATCCATGGCTTGCTGAAAAACTGCGGATGCGGTTTTAACTCCAGATAGCGGATGATTGTATTGGCACAGACCACGATGAGTGCTGAGCGTGAGATGCTTTCTGCTTTCAGGTTCAACTTCTAGCTGCAAGTAAGCATTCGCCATATCCAAGGTAGCAAAATATGTAACAAAATTCAGGTAACGGCGTAAGCTTTGCTTGTAACTTGTTACAATGTTCAAGTTCAGGTTGAAAAACACAAGCATACTTTGTCTGAAGCTGTTTAGCAATGGTTTGACTTGGGTGTGGTAGTACGGCTGTATGATGCACCATGACGTTCGTTTCAGAACACACGTGATTCAATTGTACGTTTGGCAAATTCAAGTTTTCAATCCAATCAATCCCAAGAAGATTAACGTCAACACAAGAAGCTAAGTAGATGGTTCCGCGAAGGTTCAAATCATTGAATTTAATTTCACATGTAAGCTCACCATCTAACCTCAGTGGTTCGCCAGATGCATTTTGGGTGGTCAGATTTGTGTGCCTCAGTTGATGCTTGAGAAATGGTGGTAATGTCAGATGCCGTATCCAGTTGCAAGGGTATGGGGATTTCGTTAATTTTGACGGTGAGGTACTTTCGCTTGTCTGCAAATTCTGTGCGACAGCTCGCGAGAACTACTTTTGTCTCTGCTCCCAGAAATGATATCTTTTTGGATTTAGAGTTCGTGTACAAGTTTGGGGCAGACACAGGCCTAGAATCGTACGTTTTGCGACAGTGTGATTCTTTGTGACTCAGACGTTTGAACCCCTAACAGGGGTGATTTTGTAAGTACAGAATCGCCCGAATTACCATCCTCCACAGTTCCAGCATGAAGTTGGGGGGTTTCTGGTTGAGTACTCCATAACTCACAGTTTTACATCGAACAGCCGTGCGGCAAACTCGCGATTCACTCCTGGGGTCAGCATTTTCAATCATTTTGGTGTCATCCTTTAAGTTAACCAGTCTCTGGCATTCAGTGGCGATATCCTGTATTGTCAAATTGTGTTTCTGTTCTAATTGGTCTAGGATGCGTGTGCTTACATCAGCATCAGCATGAGACTGAAGACTGCAAACATATATGAGATTTTTAAACTGATCAGGTGTCACCGTACCCAATTTAAAACGCTCACACACTCGGTTCACAACTACAGCATGTGTTATAAAATCATGGCTATCACGTTTGAGCAACTTTAGACAATTAGAACGGATACTGAAAAAAGATGCTTGCTCACCGAAAATCAACGAGAGACTTTCCACAGTCTCATCGAAGCGGAAGTCTTTTGGATTCTTTGGCAGCACAAAATTGGTGTTGCGTTCATGCTCGACTGCACCGAGTTTACGCAGCAACAACCGAACTTTCCATGCATCATCATACGCCACCAACTCAACACGGAAAATGTCTTCATATTGCTTGAACCAGGAATCAAAAGTTACTCCATTCGAGTCATCGAAAACGAATTCTGTGATTGCTGCTGTGACTGCGTCTACTGAAGTCCGTGTGCCAGCAACTTGGGGCTCAGGTTGAACGTTCAGCTTCTGTGCAAATAACTCGAACAATTGCTTCCGGGATTTCTCACTGTAGATGCTGTTGATGGAGAAGCTGTTGCATCTGAGCAACTGAAATAGCCATTATTCTCCAACACCTTCGTCCCCAGGATTTGTGGTGTCCTCAGAGTTACGACTTGGAAGCTCCTAGGTTGCGCCTCGACAGCCAAATGCAAACCACCGGAGGAGTAGTATGTTGCCAAACACAAAAGAGGCCGATGTGGGACGAAAACACACTGATACAGTTCGAATCACAGTTGTGTGCTCGGTTGATTTTACAGGTCTCAAAGAATCAAGGGACGTGTGAGTAGTGTGAAAATAGTGACAGTAACAAATGTTCTGTGACACGGGAAAACACTGGTTTGATTGTAACTGAGGCTGTTCTGATACAAAACACACAGTTGCTTGTGGGAAATTGCACACTTACTTCCTGAACAAGTCAATTTGTTTCCTTTCTGTGCGCATTTCACCTTGTTCTGTGTGGAATTCCGTTTTTCCACGCAAATTACAAGACATGGTCTAATTCAGTGACGCCAATTCGACTTGCTTCTCAATCAGGGGAGTGTTCCTCGGAGTACGTCGTTCGAGACCTAACGTACAGCAACAGCTTACTCATGCATTCAAACTGCCAATAGTTGAAGCCCATGTAGAAATACGATTGAAAGATTTTTATATAAATCATTTTTGTCGTGTTCATGTTCGTTTTCCATCAAATTCGCAAGCACACACGCAGGCTAATATCGCTTCAGTTCAGAGACCAGAACGATTTCCAGCTTATGATAGGGAAAGATATCGGAGTCATCAACTAAGTTAAACGTGAAATTACAAGTAAGTATTTGAAATTGCGGTGGCTAATAAAGCACAAATCCTGAATCAGATCTGTGCCGAACATAGACTAAAGTCAGACTATCGTACTATGTCTCCCGAATTAGGTCATCATCCGTGCCTCGTCATCTGATGCTACGGTATATAACTGCCCGTGTATTTCTGCACTGGACGTACTGTTCATCTGTTACTTTTCAAGAGTGATCAGCAGGTCACTGGGCAATGAACAATGATTTATAACGGGCAAAGATGATTTCTTGACAAGTGGCTTAGGATGAACTGAGTGAGGATTGTAATTAAAGGTTACAATTACGAAACAGAGAGAAAATTCTGGTTAGAGGTGACTTACCGGGTTATTCACATGAACATGTATGCTGGCCTACTTCCCGCCACTTAACGGAGAGGGTTGGTGTGCACAGCGTCTTTCGATGTAATGTGTTTTCAACGATGGAGACAGCTGCTATCGTTGTATTCATTCACGTTCACTCCTATGAGAAACCCCATCCATAGTGCATGGTCAGTATGCATCTCTATTGTCTCGATTAGAAAACGTACAAAACGTACAAAACGTACAAAGTAACAGTCCCTGTTACTTTGCACGGAGAAAGTTGCTTTCCGATTCCAGCACACCTCATATCACTAAATTAATGGAATGGCTATGGGTAGTCCGTTGGGCCCGGTACTGGCTGATTTTTCCATGCTGATGCTTGAGAGGAAACTAAGTGGACAGATTTCTGAGCTGCCGTATTACAAACGATATGTAGAGGATATCCTTGTTTTCGGTTCTACGAAGATGCAAATCGAACAATTAGTAGGCCAACTTAATAATATCCACACCAACCTGAAGGTGACTTTTGAATTCGAATCCAATCGGTGTCTTCCGTATTTCGACATTCTCATGTGTCGCAGGGATAATGGGCTGATTAAGCGATCTGTATACCGGAAGCCAAGGTGGTCCGGCCAATACCTACAATTCACTAGCTTCTCACAGATGGCACACAAGCTCGCGCTGGTGAAAACCTTATTCACTCGCGCCAGACGTATCTGCTCCAACGACTGCCTGCCTGAGGAGTTTGAGCTGATCACAAAAACACTTATGGTGAATGGCTACCCAAAGCGATTCATAGACAAACATAGCCGTTAGACCGCTCAAAGAGATGGTGTTGACAGCCCCTAAGAAAAAGGTGTACATCGAGCTACCATCCAAGGGTGACACTGCAGCAAGAAGGATAACAAAACGCATTGTCTCAGCCATTCAGCGTACATTCTGTGCTGCGGAGGCGGTAATTATCAACAGAACCGAAAGTTGCCGTTACCTTCAGTAAAGGAAAATGAACCCGTCGGCGCCAAATCACATTTTGTCTACCAATTCGTGTGTGACTGCGGCATCAGTTACATTGGCACTACCGAAAGGGCTTTAGATTCCAGAGTGAAGGAGCACTTACCAAACTGGGTTCAGCGCGAAGTTACTCAATCCACCTCCGATGATACGTGTTCGCGTAAGCCGCTAGCGTCCTCCATAGGCAGACACATTTTGGCAACTCGTCACCAGGTCAATCCATTATCGGCGTTCCGGATCTTGTTACGTCATACTAATGCACGCCTTTTACGAGTTGCCGAGGCCGTCGCGATAAGCCGAATTAGACCAGCTTTGTGTGTTCAAAAGCAATTAGTTGTCAACCTGCGGTTGCCGTGACCCTAATCCCAACAACAATGACCACAACCAAAAATTTGATTGGCTGACTGTGCCCTGTTATTGTGCCCTGTTATTGTATTGGTACTGACGAGATAATACCAAATGCTAGCATCTGACAATATTCGTCTTCTCATTTCGTTGTTCAAACTACTGAAGGGAACTAGCTGTTTTAAAGTTCTTTATTTTACCAATAAGTGAGTTGGCATAATTCAGCTAATTCACCATGGTCAACCTCAATCAGCTGGCTAAGGCTAGTCTGGAAAAGCGTCAGACGCCGGCGTTTCGAACTTCTACCTCTCGTTAGTGGTGCACCTTCCAGCGGCTCCTTGCCGGGTTCCTCCCTCACATGACTTTTGGATGTCAGCAGCCAGTGCCACATCGCCATGGGTGGCAGCCGGCGTCTTGTGCTTTTCCAGACTAGTCTAGTTGAATTATAGAAAAATTCTCACTACTCATCCTTAATATCAAAATTTGTCCGTACAGCCTTCAAGTACGTGTGCCATGCCGAGTTGCTATGCGGAATGACTTAGCTCGTGGGGCTAGCCACTGCCCTCTGCACATTTCGTGACTGGCATGACATTGGAAGATGAGCCGGGATATTTCTTAGCCAACCGGCAATAACGGAGGTCCGCGGCTGTCACCCACGGTGAAGTGGCACAAACTGCTGGCATCCAGAAGTCAGGAGAGGTGAAGCCCGACAGGAGTCCACTGGAAAGCGCAGCAATGACAAGACCCAGAAGGTCGAAATTCCGGCGTCTGGTGCCGTTCCCTTTTGTCAAGTTTTGATGGATCAAGCTTTAATGGAAAAGTTGGGAAGAAAGTTCTTTTCAATACACCTCAGGCAATTGCAATTATGAGTTTCATAATCATTTGTGTACTAGCTATTGCTAGCGAAGCGACACAAAGTCGTGAATACCGTGACCGGGTAAACGGTGGCAATCTGGGCCAATTTAACACACTACCATAGACCACTATGCCAGAAGTCATCTAACTGGGCTAGGGCCACGATAGAGATAAAATTTGCATAAGGGCAGGCTGTTTACACAGTTCCGGCTTCAGTTGCTTGATCGCAATTGCTTGTATTGTGACCAGTAGACGCTCCCTGAGGCTCTTTGGGCAGCGTTTTTATGCTTCGTACATTATTTTGAAGGCCACTTTCGTTTGTATGTCTTGTTGACTATCTACTAGGTGTTCTAGGATAGAGCTGTAGCCTTGAGAGTATGATCTCTGGCTTGGATGACTAAGGTTCACACGCCCAACACCCCCGACGTCCAGTGATCCATGTGACTGGGTCTGCTACACACTCAGCCGCCAATTGGCTTGTGGAACTTCTCGAACCTTTACACAAACATTTGTCCGGTCACACTGTGTGTGACACATTTGCATTCGTTCAACAGGTAGAAACATTAAACATGCAAGGCCAGTTGTTGCTCTCTTTTCATGCATAATTTCACTTAATGAACATTTCATTCTTAGAAATGGTCAATTTCATCTGAGAATACCTAACAGCAAACAACATTCTTCTTCCCATCCCCGTTCGTAATGTGAAGTAGCTAATTCTACTTTGCACGTTTAACAGACATTTCCTACTTGATTGAAAATAGTAGAGACAAATAGACGAAGTTCCGATGGGATCAGTCCTAGGACCGCTCCTTGCAGACATCATATTCGCAAAAATTAAACGCACACCTATAAGACACGTAATGACATCCCTTGATTATTACAAACGCTACATGACAGAGACGGTTATTATTTGTGACGCTTCAACTGGTCGTGTTCACATGTTGACGCAATTTAACAACGAGCACTCATCGTCTTAGTCTCAGCCAGATAAAATAGCTTAATAGTACGACTGATTATCTCTGGTTCTGCACTGAGTGCACGTCTCTTCCACTCATCAGATGTATAACAGTGTTGGCGCAGTGGTACGATAGACTGACAAAGCTTGTAGAGCAGGCAGTAGCCGTGCAAACTGTTCCACATGAACCAGACAAATCAGCGCTTCGAACTCGATTCTTAACATTAAGCTTAAACTCAGAACAGTGTAAGATTAACGATCCAGAGTTAGCCACCCCGACACTCGCATCTCCTCAAAAAGATGCGTTCGCCACACAGTCTTCAAAAGAATAAACTGCCATACTGAACACTGTTAGAGGATCGACAATATACGCGCCCGTTGTTACTACCCATATGAAAGAGGCACCTTCCATTACAACCTCGCCCGCTGCCAAACGAGTTACTACTGCCAATACCACCACGCGACTCAAGATCCCATCATTTGTCCAACCGAAGAAAGCAGCCACTGTTCCCTCTAAAAAGGAGAACATGAAACTATCATAATTCTCTGATTACCAAATGCTCTAATGTGACTGAATCCAGGGCGAACTCCATAAACGCTTTTGATACTAGACGAAAAAGCAGTGGGACCCTCTGTGTCAACTAATAGGGGTTCATGCTAAACCAGTCAGCATAATGCGTCTGGTCCGTCAACCAAACTCCGTACACTACGGTAAACCGCGCTTACTCCAGGTAACACTTCAGTCAGGTAAAGATGCAAAGACAGTTCGTTTGTCAGCCACTCGCTTCCGTACCATCACGTACACTGTTCCAATATTTCCAGATGTTCCTTGGAGCGAACGCCAGAAACGCAAACAAAATCTGGAGGACTTCCGTAAACAACAAGGCGCCAAATCTATCCTTGTTCACGGTGTCCCCGAGCTCCAGTCACTAAGCGAACTAGAGGTCAAAGCGCATGACTGGGATGAATGGCGTTTTATTCGTAAAGTGCTCTTACTCGAAAATGTTATCGCTAATTCGACATCAAGGTTACCGCTATCACCTAACTACAAAGTGTGTGGTCCCCGAGTGATGAAAGTGTTATTGCACTACTGATGGTAGAACATGGTAGAACATGTGATCAAAATGTGGCAAAAAGTGTAAAATGCGGCCACCCGAAATACGTATAAAGGCAATAGGCACCGGGCCACAGGTAGACAATGTAACACTGAGCATGCAAGTTACCAATACAATTCTGTCAGCACGCAGCTCAGAACGGAAACAGGGCCAAAACACACCGGCAGCTGTAGGAGGATAGGAAGGTCACACTGTCGTTGGCGCTGAGAACTATATACAACAACGTGAACTGGCCCTAGGGACTGCGTCATCGGTCCTACAAAAATACGACCGGCCGCTCGTATGGGTCGGCGTAGACTCTAACAGCAAACCAACATTCACAAACATGCTTCTGACCACCGATGCCTTCACCTGCTTGTATACCAATGCACAAGGTCTTCTCAGCAAGCTAACCGAACTTCGTATTCCTCAGGTCTCCACGTCTTGGGACCTAGTTATGATTACTGAAACGTTGCTGAACTCGGAGATCACAGATGCTGAGATTGCACTGCCCAGCATGACTCCCATAGGAAACGACCGACCTAGCAGAGGTGGGTGATTGCTCCTGTATTATCGATCCGACCTGCATGTTGATGTCATTGAGGACGCAGAAACGAAAGTCGTCGACACTCTTTGGTGTCCTATGCACCTAAGAAGTGGTGATGTGTGTTTAATAACAATAGTTTACCGCCCTCCAATCTCCAACTTGGAAATGGATCAATGTTTAACTTCTGCGATGAAACGAGTCCTAGCACGACCATGCAGTCACGTCCTTCTGGTGGGGGAATTCAAACTACATGCGATCGAAGTTCCATCGCGCTGCGTACAATACAAGGCGGATTTTCAAGAGGTGATCGCCGATGGACCTCTGTACAACCATGTCACCTCTCCCACGCGATTCGGAACGGGTGACACACCCTCTGTTTTGGATCTTTTGCTATCTAACGAGGAACTAATGGTCGAAACCGTGACCATAGATACACCACTTGGCCGTAGCGATCACGCAATGTTGTTCTTTCGTCACATCTGTTACTCGGAGTACATCAGTGAGAACCACGTGGAAACATATGTCCTTACATAATACGATTTGCTATCCAACTTCGTCCAAGAAGCC
>OX104069.1:14037915-14055095 GCA_944474145.2 Dicrocoelium dendriticum
CATCTGCGCGAACACGGTTTGTTTGAAGTGATAGATTCATTGTATTGTTTGAGCAGGATACTGTCAGGTTGCCCACGCCATGACCGGAGAACCATTAGCGTTCTCAACTAAAGCCTTTGGTTCGAAAACTTTACCGCAAGGCAGCGGGTTTGGCACTGGGCTACAAGGAGCCCGTTTTAAGGAATAAGGTGCTACCATTATTCCAACCCCCAACCTAGGGGATCAGGAGGCTGAGTTTGTCTGGCCTCTAACCATTGACCAATCTGGTATGAGTGGCTCTGAAGGTGCAAAAGCACCACCAGGCATAGCTAAATGGATCACAGAGGCATACAAACCATCGCACCAACGTAAGGTTTAGCCTTATTGCGTGTACTAATAGGTGTGTCGCGCGGGACTAAAATGTGTCTATTCATCATGGCTGCCTACATATCCACAAACTGTAGCAATGGTACGGTAAAGAACGACTTCTACCGCCAACTGACCCAACTCCTTCGCCACAGAAGAAGCACGGACACTGCTGTGATGGCGGGGGATCTGAACGCACAAGTTAGAAAGTTGTCCATTGATGAACTGCATCTGGGCGGCCAACATGGTGTAGGCTCCCGTAATGATAACGGTGAGCGGTTACTTCATTTGTGTGAAGATGCCCGCTTATTTCTTCCGAGCACTAACTTCCGCTACAGCACCCGCCGGAGAGTGACTTGATGCCCACCAGCCTCGAAACAGCTACGGACGCAGATCCATCACATTGCGATAAGTTACCGATGGAGAGGCTGTGTGCAGAACTGTCGCTCGATTTGGAGCACATGTGTGGACACCGAGCATGCACTTGTATGTGCTGACATGCGGATGCGCTTTAACGAACGCACAGGACGACGCCATGACCGCATTGACACCAGCCAACTGACAAAGCCAGATGTTCTGAATGCGTATCGAAGTACGCTGACATGCGAGCTGAGTAAGCGCTCACTGGAGACAAATGATGGTCACTGGTCACATGTTCACCAGACCTTACTAGCAGCAGGCAAATCCTCATGTGGTATGTCTAATAGCCAACATGGATATTGGGTCTCTTCGCGGTCTCTGGAACTTATCGACGCTCGCCGGAACATCCCGGCTGGAAGTTAACACAATGAAACTCGCAATGAGCTCCGGGCAATACTTCGTGCTAGCCTGAAGAGAGACCGCGAATCTTGGTGGTCTCATAGTGCGTCAGAGATGGAAGTGGCCGCTGCCCTTGGCAATCATCGTAAGTCATTCCGTCTGTTACAGGAAACGGGTAACTGGAGACCTGATGTTAGTGAAACTATACGTGATGAGAGTTGACACCCTATCCACAATTTGTCAAAACGTTTGGAGTGTTGAGCTGAGCACTTTAAAAAGCAATTTAATCGGTTAGAATTGTTCGATTCTTCGCCGGCCAGTGATCGCCTGCTCCGTGGGCTGTCACTTTGGTTCCACCCTCTCGCTCAGAAGTAGAACGTGAGGTCGGACTGTTGAAGTTGAACAAAGCCGCGGGACCAGATGATCTTCCTTCAACCCTCTTCCAATTCGGGGGCTCTGCTCTAGTTGATGCTTTACATGAATTACTAGTAAAACTGTGAGAGCAGGAGACTGTCCCAACCGACCGAAGCCGCTCCGTTATTGTTCCCATCTTCAAAAGAGGCTCGCGTTCGGAATGCGGCAACCGTAGAGGAATCAGTTTCATGTCAAATGCCTCCAAATTACTCGCCTCCATAAACATTCACAGAGTGACTGGCGCTCGTGAAAGCCAGATTCATGAGGAGCAAGCCGGGTTTCGTCGCCGTCGTGGCTGCATTGACCACATATTCACCTTGCGTCAGTTGTTGGAGCACCGGTCACACATATTGACGACGCACCGTAGTCGTGTTCCACGACATCAAAGGTGCCTTCGATTCGGTTGATCGATGTGCCCTTTGCAATTGTTTACTCAGGAAAGGTGTGCCCGAGAAATATGTAAATATTCTCCGAGCATTATACGCGCGTAGCAGGGGCAGTGTGAGGGCTTACGGCAAGCTGTCGCTTCCCTTCAATATATCCAGCGGTGTGAGACAAGGATGCCCGCTGTCACCTTTCCTCTTCAACTTCGCTGTGGACGAAGGCATGGATATTACATTTACAGGACAGGATTTGGAAGGTGTGGAGCTATTCTCAGGAGAACGACTACTTGACTTAGAGTATTCAGACGACATTGCCCTCATATGTGACAGCTCCCAGACGAGCCGAGCCGCGGTAGACAGCTTAGCACTGGCTGTCAGCCGCTTCGGCCTTTGCTTTGCACCATCGAAATGTAAAGCGTTCCTCCAAGACTGGCAGTGATTGCCTCCTGCGCTGACCCTTGGTGGGGATCTGCTAGAAGTCCTTCGGAAATTCAACTATCTGGGAAGTTGTGTCAGCGCCCTTGGGATTGAAGATGAGATCACGAACCGGATATCGCAAGTTCGAACTGCTTTTGCTAACGTTCGCCACCTATGGCGGCGGCGCGACATCACTCTCGCCCTGAAGGGTAGAGTGTACAATGCAGCGGTACGTCCGACCTTACTGTACGGTTGCGAAACCTGGCCCCTAAGATCGGCGGACATAAAGAAGCAAATTACGTTTGAGCACCGGTGCATTCGCAGTTTGGCTCACATCTGGTGGGAACACCGCGTGAGCAACGAGCGTGTTCGACGCCTTGTTTACGGCACAGGAAAAGGAAATGAACCGCTCAACACCGTCATTTCACGCACCAAGCTCCGATGGCTGGGCCACGTGTTGCGCATGCCAGCCCACCGACTTTTGCGACATGCGTTGTTTGCTCACCGGGGGTGTGCATGGAAGAAGAAGAGGAGTGTCCAAGTGATGACTTGGTCCAGAGGAATGAAGACCCTCACTTCGGATCTGGCCTCGGTTGGAGCGTCACGGCTCCCTGGTTGGGGTCCAAAAGACGATGAACACGTTTGGCTGGATACACTTGTTGACATGGCAAGGAGCCGACCTCAGTGGCGTTCCTGTTGTGAGTTTCTTTGTCCCTTCCCATCCCTTTAGCCTCCCCTTCCAACCACGATCTCATTTCGTAGCGTAATATTGTTTTACATAAAAAATTTTCTTTTTGCCTAGTAGCCCGCTGGTAGCTTAACGGAACGATGCCTATCCGTTGCTGGTAGCTCAGCTGGCATGCAAGTTTTGTATTTATTTTTCTTATCATTTATTTATTGCGGCACAGTAGCTGAGGTGTTTCCCACCTCTAACTAACGTGTATAATGATAATGATGATCCCAACACAGCTATACCTCTGTCGAGTGGAGGAGATTTACACCCAGTTCAGAACCAGAATGAATCCGTCGTACGATTAAGCTTTTCTATCTGGCTACGACTAAGGCGAGCACATCGAGAATGGAAGTATTTTTGGCTGTTTCTGCATTCTATTCCAGATCGCACAAGTTTTACACAGCTGTCTACGCCACAACTAATGTCTATTTCGGAAGCTTTGGGCTTAGCTTTCCGTGGGCAACCAGTACGTGCCATTGTGACTATCAGATCTGCGGAAGCCGTTCGTTTCAACGTCTGCACTGTTATACTGAATCCGAACGCCGTCGGTCAAGCTGGTGATCTGGCAGACACCTTTTCGATTGCTGTAGAACAAATCAAAGATGGCGGACACAGACGGCAGTTGTGCCAATCAATGAGATCTCCGACAGTAACCGGAGAAAATCCACCAAATTCGTACAGATCGAAAGATATACAAAATACAAAGTATTGGTGCAACATTCACACAGAGAAAACACGTATACCATAGTATTTCCAAAGCAGAAGGAGAATTCAGCACTGTTATCTGCTTAATTTTGGCATTAGCGATATTATACTTATTCTATTCAATTTTTATTATCTCTTATTCGTTCTTAGTTCATTATTGACCATGACTGCGCTGATATCTTGCAGTGGCGTATTGAAGCTTCCAAACTATAAAGGACTATATCCTTGCAAGACACATTGCCACCGACTGATAGGCGTTTAAATAATGCCATAATTGAACGATCCGCATGACGAACCACACTGAGGCTTCATCGCCCATAATGTATGCATAAAAACAGCCCTAAAATGAACAACTTTTAAACAATTGATGGCTTTTATGCTACTTTGCCACACCGGCACACCACCAGAGAGGGAAATGAGGTGCGGGCGAGACGTTTCCAGCGAATACCCTGCATGGAAGCAGGTCCCCTTGGGACGGTTACACGAGTGGCCGTATTACTTTACCTGAGCATTTTCTAACTCTGCTTTTGTTCTTGTTCCTGGCTCAGTAATTCATTTAATATCTTAAACCTGCTAATTTCATTAATATCCTTTTTGGATCCATTGTATAAACCGTAAACAATTATTTTGTGAGATCCTGCAGTGCCCATTGATCAAACCACATGGTTGGACTGTGCGTCGCACCGCCTAGGAAGATACCATTTATTTATTTTTATTTATTTACGACTAACGTTGCTATTGTTGTGAAAACTAGTGAATCTGGGAGGATGTCGTTTTCCCTTTAACGTTCGTAACTTACACGGCATTGAAGTATGTGTAGCCCACATTGTAACAAGCTGGTACGTCATGCCTATCTTCAGTGGTGGCCAATGCCCTAGCGGCATAGACTGTTGGCTGGTGACACAGGTCGCTAGTGTCGAGAGGTTGTGGATTCTCCTCCTAATGGGTTTGCAACATACACACCACTAGGGCGTCCCAATAGAACGAAACATCTGTCTAACCCTCTTCAGGATTCGTGGTAAGCCATATGACTTGGAAACCACTGAGGTAAACCCTCAATACAACCTATCTTTAATTTCCACGGATATGCTGATGATGTCGGAATGGGATCCAAATTCTTAAGGTAAAACTGGGTTGCACCCGGTAATAGAAACGCAAACATGCTTTATAAATGGTGACTAGAGAATTTCCTTCTTCCTGACTTGGAGCGGTACAGGATAGTTTTCACTTCGTTATCCGAACAAGGAATGGAGACATGGGGGTGTGCATTACAGAAGGCCTCCGGGGAACGGTCTCTTCAGAAATTAATCCATCGGACATTCTACACAGCAGGAAGGTGATGTATCAGTTCGGTTCTGTTGATCAATAACGATACGAGCACTGAAGTGCGATGGATCCAGCTGCCGTGAATCATACCGTAAGTATAACAGTGAATAACACCGGTAGGAAAATCGAGTTGAGTGCAAATGAAATGTAGAGAAAATGGAAGCACGAAAAATATGAGTTAGACTAATCAGAATTGAAGGAAAGTTAACAACCAAATACAAGAAACCGAATGCAGGAACACCACTGACTACATGACTGCGCCATGTTTGACACGGTCTCCAATCATTGGTGTGGACCGTCCAGAAGCCCTCATCCACAAAGACGGCACGCAACAACCTTAACAAGTCTCTCCGTAGGTCTCTTAAAGTTTCGATGCCATATTAGCGATCGGTCCCTTCGCGGTTTTACCCAACTTGGTGCGGTCATGGTGTGTAATACACGCCGAGGAAGCCGAGAAACATGCACAAGAAGGACATGGCCTAGCCAACGATAGCTACTAAGATGTAGTAAATACCCGACAGTGGCACCAAAATACTTTTTGCTGTAAACCAAATGACGGACTTCGGCAATGCTCGTCCGGTGTTCCCACCAAACGTGAACGATACTTTGCAAGAACTAGTAGTCAAACACGGCCCAGTGGTTAATCACTTCGCTGCGAACTGGCCAGGTCTCTGATCCAAACAGTAACAGAAGCCTTATCACTACGTTATACGCCCTACCATTCACTGACAAGCTGATATCCCGCCTACTCCATGGGTAGTTGAGCTTATGGAAATCCACACGGGCCTTGCTGATACACAAACTAATCTCCTCAGTGATGTGACCACCAGAGGTGACACAGTTGTATGGAATTAGCTAAAACCGGTGGTCTGTCGGTCCAGGCCTGCAGTAGGAGTTACCCTTTGAGGGTGTAAAGCACATGCCGAAGAGTGCAGCTCAATAAGTCGGTCTGTGCAGTAGTCTGCATAACCACTGCTTCGGACCCAAGAAGAGCTATGTCGTCCGCATACTCCAGATTTGTCAGTCGGTCACCTAGCAGCACTTCCACTCCGGTAGAATCTGAAAGCACAGAGTCACTCATGATCCTTTCGATTACAAAGTTGCAGAAGAAAGGAGATATAGGACAACCCTGGTGAACCTCACTTGTCATGTGGGACTCAGGAGAGACTTTCCCGTAGCCCAGTTCACGGCCTCGGGAATAACGGTAGATGGGCCTCAGAATGGTAAGGAGTTTAGCTTGCATGCCCTTATTAGATAGACAGCGTTACAAGCTGGCACGGTCAGTAGAGTCGTAGGCGGCTTGCTAGTCAAGCTAAACTTCTGTAGTAGGTCGCCTTTATCATGACAGGTGCCCACGGGTAGCTAAACTATTTTATGTTGTGGGGCGCTATTAAGAGGCGTGCTGGGTCCGAAAGTGGGGAGAACAGCTAGGTCGTCTGGACCCAACTTGAATTGACAAAAGTTACAAATCATGTAGAGCACATAAACAGATGAGGACAGTAGTGGACAGCGTGACTCAGGTGAGCAACTGATCGGTATGTAATATCAGTTAAAGAAATGGACGATCGGAGAGTATAGGCAAGAACCGTCATCAACCTCCTCATCCATACAAGTTAACTGAGGGCGAGAATCACACATAAGCTAATGTGCCACAATACAAAAAGATAAGAGTATAGCAATATAGCGTGAAAAGGGTAAAAAGTAACACAATTCCGAATTTCGCATTTGCAATTGTTGTTGGAGGGGGAAGCTAAGGGGGAGGGGATTGACAAACAGACTCATAACACAAACGCCATTGTGGTCGTCTTTTCGCCATGTCAGCACTTATATCCAACCAAACGTGTTCATCGTCCTTCGGTCCTCAGCCCGACGACAATTTCGAAGTGAAGGATTTCCTTTCTCACTACAAGTCATCGCTTGGCCTCCCCTCCTCCCTTGCCATCCACACCCCCGGCGAGCAAACAACGCACGTCGTGGGAGTCGGTGGGCTGGCATGCGTAATACGTGGCCCAGCCATCGGAGCACGGTGAGTGATATACTGGTGATGAACGGTTTACTCTCTCTTCCTGCACTAATTACGAGACTCTGAACTGATGTACTGCAGTTGTTGAACACATTCATTGCTCAGGCTTTGCTCCAACGGACATGAGCTAAGCTGCGAAGGCAGCGAGCATCGGATGTGAGTAGCCTCTTTATGTCTGTCAACTTGATGGACCAGGTTTCGCAACAGTACAGAGGGGTTGAATGAATGGCTGTCATGGAAACTTTGTCCTTCAGGGCGAGAATGATATCGCGTCTCCGCCACAGGTGGCGGAGATCGTCAAAACTGTCTCGAACTTCTGCTATACAGTTTGCGATCTCATCTTCCTTTCCATTGGAGCTAATTTAGCTGCGCAAATACTTGATTTTCTGGACGACTTCTAGCTGATCCCCAATAAGGATCAGCGCAGGTCAGCGTAACCAATCTTGGAGAAGCATTTTGCATTTAGATGGTGAAAAGCATATCCTAAAACGAGTGACAACCGGAGCTGATTTATCCGGTGCAACCGCACGTTTGTGAGCTGTCACATGTGAGGGCAATGTCGTCGGGATACACCAAATCAAATAGTCGCTCAACTGGGAGCAACTCCACACCTTCTAAGTCGCGTCCGGAAAACACCGTTTCCATGACTTCCTCAATGGTGAAGTTAAAGGGGAATGGTGACCGTCTTGCCTTATACCGCTGGAGATACTGAAGGACGGCGACAGCTTGCCGTAAGTCCTCAATCTGCCCGAGCTGCGCGTGTACATTTACATGTTTCTCGGACACACCTTTCTTCGTTATACATTCTCAAAGGATACACCGATCAACCGAATCGAAAGCCCCGTTGCTGTCTAGGAATGCGATTACGGTGAGTTGCCAATAAACATGGCGGTGCTCCAACGAATGACGTAATGTGAAGGCGGGGTCAGTGCAGCCTCGATTTCGACGGTATCCGACTTGCTCCTCACGCACCTAGTCTTCACGAGTGCCAGTCAGTCTACGTAGGACGACAGGCCCAAGTCTCAAAACACTGAATACATCAATAATGCAAGTTCGCTAAAATGCTCTCACAAATCTAAGGACCAATGTGAACAGTTGCCTACTGTGTACAGCAATCTAGCTTTGTAGTGGCAGCAGAAGCACGTTGATGTCAAAGCTTAGTAGTGGGTGATGATTGAGATTTAGTAGGCGTATTTCTGCGCTGATATAAAACGAACTCCGTGGTTTTTTATTTGGGGATGCGAACTTGCTCAAAGTAGATGCATAAGCCGTGGTTCTATTCATGAAGAAATCCGCCAGCTAAGTATTGGAGGACGGTGATTTCCTAGTCCCACAGCAGACTGAGAAGGAAAACTGATGATAATTGCCTCTGGCTGAAACTTAGCAAGGTTCCTGTATTTTAAGGTCTCTCAGTAAAACTATTATGACTGAGTTCATAATTTCTGCCCCATAGATTAAACACTCCTGTAGGGTTTCCAACCCAGTGATTTCGCTGTTTCTTATTTGTTTTGCAGGTAGCAACTGCCTTTTACTTTTGTCAATCTAATGAGTCGGTGCTCTTACTGCTCTGCTGTCCATATATATTGGCTTTCAGCAACACCTGTTTGGTCCGAAATCTTCGCTCTTCTCCGTCATTCTGTCTCCGCTCTCGATCTCTTCCACTCCTAGTGATCATGGCGATAGCCACCAAACACATGTTCCGAGTTCCACTCCCAGCTCTGGTATCTCTACCTGCTGAGTCAAAACCAGGAGAAAACCGTCAGTCGTGTAGTGCAGGGATGGGAGTGAGCCACAATGAACCCCTCCATCACTGTAGGTATTGATAATAAATAAATCGCAAGTAGCACGCCGTAACAGCGCTTCGCTGCCACGCGACTACCACCAGTCGCGCGTGGGTTGAGTATCAATCCTTTATACCTCTTCGCAGTCAAGTGCGTCCATAGCACTTTCAAATACTATCTTAAGGAAATTAGGTTCCTCCATAGACCTCTCAAGATGGTTCAAAACGCTATCAATTTGCATCGAACAGGCGGAAACGCTGCTCAAATATACACCCTATTCGTTGAGTGAACGACTGTAAGTCAACCGATGGCACAACATTTAAATACGCAGAACGTGGTGCCACTGGTTGGTTTGGGATTTGTCCTTCAAAGAACCACAACATTTATGTGTCTTGCGCATGTTAGACGAAATCTGATTACATAAAGAAGCATATTGAGGAAGGAGAAATTTGAAGTGACATAGATACATAAATAAATAGTTTATTCTCCTCATTGCGAGGCACACCATCAAGGGAGTGATCATGGTAATACCGACGTGTATGATCGGCAATGACACAAATTAGCACATTTTGACAAACAACGTAGGAATTCGTGTGTGTGTTGACATGTAAAAGTGTGTTTATGTCTGTATTCGGAAGTAGCCATGTTGCGTGAGTAGGTAAATGTGACTCTGTGTGTGTTTTTGTTCGTTGCGTTCGCCGTCAAATGGGGAAATCAATGGAATGCTTCGAATCGGATGACGTTCGTGATGTGTGAATGATCCTCCGGAAAGGTAAGAGGTAGTGACTTTATTTAGTGGCGAGTCACATTCGCCACCTCACAGTGTTGTTAAACGGACATATGTGGCTTTTTAAAGGGAGAACGCTTGCCAGGCGAAAACCCACCACGTCCTGGAATACTGCCGCCGAACCATTCACTGGAACGGGATAAACCCGAACCACCCAGCTGGCACCACGGGGAGGTTGTTCGGCTAGCCAGCTATGGACGCAATTGACTGAAAAGTTATAGTGCTCTTCTCTAAAGATTTTTTGTAAAATTAATCTGAGGCACTATTTGTACTACGTGGTATGCTGAATTCCACATTTTTAATGGTAAGTTGTCAGTTCATTTGCAGTAGCTATTGTAAACCGCTGAAAATGCACCCTCTCAGGTACATAAAGCCTACATTGACCTGACTTTGACTGGCCATTCAATAACTATGTAATCAGCAATAGAGTTAGAAGTGCAATGGAAGTTCATCTGTGTTTGAGGCCACTTAGAGTCTTTCAACGTTCGATTTATAGCACTGTCTAGGTCAAAGAATGCACGCCTTCTGAATTAGGGCTATCATGGTGCAACCGATAACACCGATAATTTCCACAAGGACAATCGACTGAAATCCGTCCACAGGCGGATAGTGAAACTCACCAAGGGCACTGCAATCTGGTTGCATTATCCAATACCCAGGCATCAAGACTAAGGTGACCTAAGACGGCGGTGACCTTTGACCCATGACATCACGGGCCTGCTGCTGTCGTAACCCAGCTGACATCGGGTATCAATGCCTGAACGAAAGTGAACACGAAACATCCAGCCTTACGATAGCGTCAACAATGAGGGGGCGCACAGTCTTTATTGCCAACGCTCAACGGGTTAACCTGCTAGCACACACACGCGCAATTAAAGAGGACAGTTCCCGACCACCACGCAGCACGCATTGTCCTTTCGCTCGGCGTCACATTCATGCCCCGACCTGCGTCATCCGATAGGTCGGCACTCGCAGATTTGCCCTGGTATCTTCGCTTCCACAGTCCTATTCTGACCAGGCTGAATTCGTTCTAATACTCTTAATTTGCTTAATCGGGGTTGCGTCGCTCTCCTCGGGGTTATTCCTAGAGGCGAGAGCGAACGAGTTTCTCTCCGGAAATTAGGGCTCTTCACCAATACGTTTCCCGCTCTTCTCGGCCTGGGCCTAACATCGTTTGTCGTTAGTTGCCCCCTTCCGGCTTTCCCCGTAGGCCTCGAGCTGGTTGGTCGAATTCCGTCCGCGGTGTCCTTGTTACTTATCATCCTTATTTTTCGCGGCTTGTCCGTTCTGTCAGTGATGCTCGCCTTGCGTGCAACTACACTCGCCCCTTCTCAAAGATCTGGTTTCCTCGTATACCATGGTCATAATAGAGTTGTATTCACCTAACGTTTCGCCCACCCATCGTCAATTCTGTTGTTCACTCTTTTCCTTTCGGTTATGGCATAGGGACTCTTCCACCGTTGGTTGAACTTGCTCGCACCTGGTCCTCTATTTGCCGGTGGATCGCTAATGTGCAGGCTTAATTGGTCTCCTAGGTTGAATGGTCTCCACTTATCTGTCGAATATCCTGCGTCATAGTTCCGTTTATTCCGTAATTGTCGAGCGCTTGTTCCCCTTCGCGCGGTTATTTGTAGTTCTCCGTGCTGCACTGCTGGATGTTCGCACTCGCAATCCATCGTTAACCACGTATCGAATGCGATTTTCGGCTCTCTCCCGAATTGCAATTCGAAGGGCGAAACCATGGTGCCTGACTGTATGCTGGTTCGACAAACGAGTACTACTTCGGACAGTGCTTCTTCCTACGCCAACTTGGTACAGTTGATCCATGTCTTCATCGTCCGGTTAAACCGTTCTGTCTTCCTATTGGTTTGAGGGTGATACGGTGAAGTGCGCCGTCTCTGGATGCCCCATTTCGCTAATACTGCTTGGAACGCTTTTGACTCAAAGCACGGACCTTGGTCAGTGACAAGCTAATGCGGAATTCCATAACACGCCGGTACATTGAATTGGAAGGTTTGTGCCACGGTTTCTCCTGTCTGGTCTTTAATAGCTATGGCCTCGACCCATCGGGTGAAATGATTAATCATCACAAGGATGTGAGTGTTACCTAATCAGCTTAGCCGCAACGGTCCAATTACATCCAGCCCCAGCACTGTAGCGACTTGGTAACTTCAATAGATTGCATTGGCCGTCTGGGCGCATCCGCCTCCAGGCTAGTTTAACAGTTTGGGCACCCCCGAATATATGCCGCTACGTCCCTCCGCATGTTCGGCCAAATAGTCGTCTCCGTAACAAGTCCAAAACTTCCTCACATCCCATGTGTGCATTATCATGAACCATTTGGATTACCCGTCCTCCTTGATCTGCTGGGATAAATAGCAGCTTCTTTCCGTTTGTTGCCAACAACAAAGTGCCATTTATTGTGCACAGTCGGTCCCAGATCTTAACGAGTTCCTTCGTCTCATCCGATGTTGTATCCGGCGTGGTGCCCAGTTGTAAATGACTGCACAGTGATTTCACCAGTTCGTCCTTTCTTTGCGTTTCGAGTAGGTTGACCTCCTCTGCTGTGACCGCACACACCAGTATTGCTGTGTTTGTTATGATTTCCTCCATCGACGGCAGCGTCAGCATGCCAGGTAGTACGTTCGGCGTCTCGTTTACGTGCACGATAATGAAGTCGATATGCCCATCGTGCAAGACGTACTCACGGATCTTTCGTTGTCAGCAAACACGACAGCGGTTTGTGGTCCGTCATAACGTGGAATTCATTCGCCAAGAGGTAGGTTCTCCACTTATCCAAGGCCCAAACGATAGCAAGGCATTCCTTCTCCGTCGTGGAGTATTTCTGCTCCACACTCGTCAGCACTACTGGCATATTCTACTACACCCGATGGTTGGGACAGCACTGCACCGATTGCGACGTTGTTAGCATCGACCGCCATGGTAAACTTCTCCTCTGGACTGGGTATCCATGATCACTTTGGGGATTCTGCCATGCATGCAATTATGGGGTTGAAAGCCTCGTCTGCTTCGGTTGTCCACACGAATGGCTGGTCTTTGGGCAGCAGCTTCAATAATGGGTTGACGTTTTACTCAAAACGAGGGACGAATTTCGAATCATATGCCATTACACCGAGGAAGAAACGAAGCTGAATTTTGGACTTCGGGATCGGGAAATTTTTGATCGTCTCCACTTTCTCTGGCAGAAGCCGTATTTGACCGTTCCCCACGATGTAACTAAAGCACACAAACGACCTCTGGGCTATTTGTGATTCCTTGCGGGCTAAGATTCAATCCAGCTTCCTCCAACCGTTGCAGTACGGCCGCAATTCTACTACAATGCTCGTCTTCTGTCGCGGAGAATATGACGCTGTCGTCTCCGTAAACCACCACACCATGGAGCTTTGCCAGTATCATTAATAGCAGTCGTCTGAACGTGGCGGGGGCGTTACACGTTCCAAATGGCATACTCAAAAATTCGTACGGCTGACCGTTTACACTGAAAGCTGTTTTGTAGCTATCCTCTTCCGCTATGGGTAGCTGCCAATATCCTGAGCGGAGGTCAATTTACGAGATCCACTTCGCATTATGAAGACAGGAAAAAGTTCCTCCATCTGGCATGGGGAACGCTTTCTTCACAGTCACTTTGTTCAGTTCCCTGAAAACAATGCAGAATCGGTAGGTACCATCCATCTTTCTCGTCAGCAACACTGGTGAGGAATACGGGCTGTTTGCGCGCCTGATAACCCTTTTCGCCTCCATCTCCGCAACCTGTGTCTGTACCTCAGGTAGGATTTTTAGTGGTATTCTCCGGAATGTTGGTTTACATCGCTATCCTGACACCAGCGGTATCCGGTGTTCTATCCAGTTACAGAACCCAAAATCGTCGTCTGCGTCAGTGAACAAATGCGCATAATTCTTCAACTTGTCTCTTTTTGCACGACTTGGGCAATCCGGCCGAACAGTTAGGACACACAGTTGGCTGGTTTTTCCTGCGTTAAGGCTGATTGTCACACTACGCAGGATTAGCACGTCCTTTCCCAGATCGATTCTAGCGCCTAGCCGCTTAGGAATATCGTTGCCAAGTATCGTTTCCGTTGCCCCAGCCAAAACGAACATCAAATGGCTGATGCATGTCTCTCCTATTCTCAATCGCAACCGTCGTACGCCTGATACATTTAACGGGTGGTCATGACCGTCTGCATTGAGACCGACGACTGAGCTTGAAGTGTTTGTCCCTCGCCTGAATGGACGCTTGATTCCCAATCAAAACCCGAAGTCGCTGGCTCCCCACAGGACAGAAAGAAGATCGAATCGGAAGAGCAGAGCAGCGGTGATGTATTAGCGAATCACGCCGTTCATTATAAAGGTGAAATGGAAAGTTCGTGAATGGTATTTACAGCGCACGTGGAAAGCTCTGGAAAGCTCAACTAACAGCAAATCAAAGAACGCCGCCCTCGCGTTAATTGGCCGCTTCTCCCGGTTGGTTCTCTGTTCGCCCCAATCAGGGCGGGTGAGTTTGGATCGTCTGCCGCGGCGACGGCGTCCTGGCTTGTTCGCGTCGCGTACTCCTTCCTAACAGAGCTAATGGAACCCCATCGAATATTTTTGTAACTGACGCTCCTGTGCTTTTATCTACCACAGCACGGACTGGCACCCCTTCAAAAGTGACCTCTAGAAGTGGCACTCTCCACTTACCAGGTATGGATAAGAAAAAACAGTGAGAAAGACTTTGTTTGGTACAGTATCTGGCCAGATGACCTATGCGGTTGCACCGAAAACAGCGGCGGCCACGTCGGTTTCCGTATTCGTTCTGTTTTGCATCTATCCTTCACATTTAGCTTGTGCATCATCTCTGTCAATTGGTCAACCTTGCTTTCCATTTCCGATGGATGCATTCTTCCCATAGTCACTGGCTCCAAAAGACTCTGAGCAACCATTACGAACTCCTCTGCCTTAGTCACTCCAACCATTGATGCCAGCTTTAATTTGTCTTGGAGGGGTTTGCGTAGGCTCTGGATGAATTGTCCCTTAAGGAGTCGTTGCTTCGCGGCCAAGTCTAACTCAGGCATCCCGACTGCCAAGTTTCTATCCAGCTTCTGGAATAACACCAACAAACCTTCCTGTTCCTTCCACTTTGCCGAATGAAATTTCTCCCGTGCCTGTTGTCGAACAATTTCCTTCCCGAACTCTGCTTGCAATGCTGCCTTCAATTCGCTGAATCAGAACCCCGTTTTGGACCTCCATGTGAACAGAGACTTCGCTCTCGCTCTGTCGGTTAACAACGTGCCCAAGACCCTGAGCAAATTGACATTGCCCTTGGCTCCGTTGCAGACCACAATTGCCTCGAGCTCGTCAAGCCACTCCTCCGCACCTCCGTCCACAAATTGAGCTGACCAGGGTAATTTCATCCCGATTGTTCACGGTACCAATGTAGCGAGAAAAACGGTGGGGGCGCATAGTCTTTATTGCCAACGCTCAACGGGTTAAACTACTAGCACACACGCGCGCACTTAAAGAGGTCAGTTCCCGACCACCACGCAGCACGCATTGTCCTTTCGCTCGGCGTCACATTCATGCCCCGACCTCCGTCATCCGATAGGTCGGCACTCGCAGATTTGCCCTGGTATTTTCGCTTCCGCGCGTCCCATTCTGACCAGGCTGGATTCGTTCTAATGCTCTTGATTTGCTTAATCGGAGTTGCATCGCTCTCCTCGGGGTTATTTCTGGAGGCGCGACCAAACGCGTATCTGTCCGGAAATTCGGACGCTTCACCAATACGTTCTCCGCTCTTCTCGGCCTGGGCCTAACATCGTTTGTCGTTCGTTGTCCCCTTCCTGCTTGCCTCGTAGGCCTCGAGTTGGTTTGTGGACTTCCATTCCCGGTGTCCTCGTTACTCTTCCTTTTCCTTATTTTCGCAGCTTGTCCTTTTTGCCAGTGATTCTCGTCTTTCCTGCCACTACGGTATGTGTCCGCAAAGTATGCACTGCATTTAATTATCCATGCCTGACTATAGAAAACCCTGTCCTGCTTACAGTGACACGTAATCTTTATGCCAATCGCACTCAAACAGGAAACATTCTATCTCGCGGCTTCCGAGTAACCGGAGTAATATATTCCAAACTATGAAACGCCTAAGCTGGGATGATGGCACGCACCGATTGCTGGGCCCTGGATGCAGCTGCATTTGCAAGCATGATTGACGTGTTTCTGCTGCTAAAGCTTGCACCTGACAGACGAAATTCCAGTGACCATGAACCCAGGCGACTTCCCTAAGTGTTCCAGAGATTCGCTTGTCAGTGACGAAAGTGAAATGCATTCGCTGTACTTTTCTTGTTCCCGTTGGGAGGAGTCGGAATACACACTCTCAATCGAAGCATAGATGCACAATTGGGATCGCGTTTCGGGTAACTACTTGTTCGCAATACATCAAAGTTAGAGAACTTCTGTTCAAAGAAAATCGAGGTCCAAAATTATATCCTTGATGGTCCTCTGTTCTGTTTGCGTCAACACTAGTTCTCTCTCCCATTGTGCTAATCGCGCACGCGTTCCACAGGATAATGTTTATCGCTTGACCGCCGTGAAGCCGTCCGTTCAACAGCCATACACTGTTGTGAAACCTGGCCCATCAGGTCGACAGACATAAAGAGGCTCGTCATATTCGATCATCGCTGCCTTCGCAGCTTAGCTCATGTTTGGTGGGAGCACCGCGTGAGCAATGAGCATGTTCGGCGCTGCGTATTTGGTGCAGGATGAGCCACTGAACGGCTCAGCACCATAATATTACGCAACAGGCTCCGATGATTGGGCCACGTGTTTCGCAGGGCAACACAGCGGCTCCCGCCACGTGCGTTGTTTGCTTGCCGGGGATGCGGTTGGAAGAGGAAGAGGGGAGGCCAAGCGATGGCTTGGTCGTGAGAAATAAAAGCCCTCACTTCGAAGTTGGCATCGATTGGTGCACACCCACTGCCTGGTTTGGGTCCTAACGACGATGAGAACTTTTGTTTGGACGCGCTTGCTGACATGGCGAAGAGCCGTCCCAAAGGACGTTTGTGTTGTGTTTTCCTTTGTCCATCCCCCAACAGCTTAGCCTTCCCCTCCAATCATGATCACATACAAAACTCATAACACCATAATTAACATTCATCTACCCGTTTTTGAGCTTTTTGCCAAAGTAACTTTTGTAGCTTACCTATCTGTATAGTGGCACATAAGCTGAGGTGTGTTCTTCACCCTCAACTAAAGTGTATTGAAATGACTCTTGACATGGGAATTATTGTATAATCCCGGAATGGTTACCTCACAGTTCCGTGTCCAGTGTGTAATAGTTTCGCTCCTTTCGTAGAGCTAAAGAGGCGGAGTTGCGGATATGTTTACTGCGCTGGCCCCAACGCTTTATTCACACAAATAGCGCTCGAATCAAAACAAGCACCCAATCCCCAGCAGCATAATCATTACTATACACGTTAGCTAGAGGTTGAAAACACCTCGGCTACTGTGCCGCAAG
>OX104069.1:14055593-14080664 GCA_944474145.2 Dicrocoelium dendriticum
AACCACTGTCGAAAAGAATAAAAGTGAAAATACGTTATGAGTCTTACAGATATACCATGAGTTGATAATGTGTACTTATGTATATTTTGTCAATAAAACGATGCACAGTTGTATCACTTAATCCTCTCTTGCTGCAGCATTGCACTGTTACATAAAGGAGATTGCGATGTGAATCAACCAAATCAAGAAAAACCTTTGCACACATTTTCATTTGAGCCCGGTTCTGTGCCATCTCCGAAAGAGTTTCCTGACAACGGTGTTCTTCATCTTTGATCTCCCAGCCGGGAAGACGCACTGGACCTACGACAGCCAAACTGTTAGTTAGCGCTTTAATTGTTTGTCGCCACTTGATAAGCTGACCCCGCGCGATTTCTTCTAGTTTGGTCCTATGCGAGCGAAGAGAGCGCGTCGGGGCAGTCGTTCGCATGGCATGCGTAAATTGTGGCCCATCCACCACACTTGGCGTAGTGGTAACAGTCTGTCAAGTGGAAGTCCAGTGTTACCCAAAACGCGACGTCTAACATTATCGTTGAATACGTGGTACATCCACCACACTCGAGCTATTCTCCACAGACATCCATTATCAAAGGCTGAAATCTGACCCAAGTCATTCACACGAATGGGCGAGGACTCACTCCTATATAGCAGTACCGCGCGAACACAGGCGTTATAGACCTTGCCCTTTACCAATAGTGAAATGTCACGTCGTCGCCACAGATGCCTCAAGTTGGCGTATGCCGAACGGGCTTTGGCAATGCGGAGAGAAATCTTTTTTTCCAATGTTGCAATCAGCAGAAATACAGCTTTCCAGATAAACAAAGTTGTCCACTTGTTCAAGCTGCGTATCTTGAAGAGCGAGCACTGGAGAAGGTGGATGCCCATCCAGGACCAGAACTTTTCATTTCGCAGGGGAAATGGTCATTCCATATTTTATGCTCCAATCTCCAAGCGGTTTAGAACGGCTTACGTGCTCTGTGCGTCATCACCAAACAAGGCAATATCATCAGTATAGGCTAAATCGGTCATGCTGTTGCCAGGAAGAAGCTCGACACCAGAACCCTGAAAGCCCATGCGTGTCTAAAAGGACATCCACGATCGCAAAATTGAAGAGAAACGGGGCATGGGGCAACCCTGTCGTACACCGCTAGTGAAGGCAAAAGATGAAGAGATCTTATCATAAGCCCTCACTTGACCTGAGACATTTCAACATAGTCCTAGAAGGATGGCGATATACTTTCGGGTATTCCTTTCTTTTGCAAGCAACATCCTAATGCTGGCCGATCGACAGAGTCGAAAGCGGCTGGGATGTTTAGAAAAACGGTGTTAACGATAACGGTAAAGATGATGCATTTCAAGGAGTTGGCGGAACCTAAACAAGTGGTTTATACACCCACGACCGGAGCAGAAACCAGCCTGTTCTTCACGGGAGTGCCATTCTCGAATCGGGGTAAGTCTGCGGTGTAGAGTGGATGTTAACAGCTTGCTGGCAACGGACAATAGACTGATTCCTCGGTGGTTAGCGCATAGGGTACGGGCACTTTGCTTGAAGATCCGGGAAGATAATTGACGCGCCCCAAGTGGATGGAACTGTTTCTTCACACCAGATCTTAGAGAACAAAGCTGTTAACTGATTGATAAGTGTTTCGCCTCCGAACTTGCAGAGTTATGGAGGAAGTCCGTCTGGATATGCAGACTTGAGTCGCTTCAAGTATCGTAGCTGAAAGCAGACCTCAGCTTCAGTGGGTGGTTCCAATAAGACGTTCCAAGGCGCGCTACTAGGTATACTCAATAGAATCGCAGGCGGAGGAGGCCATCTGAATTGAGTGCGGAAGTATTCAGCCCAGTGGTACATACGCCTGTGCAAGTTGCTTATCAGCGTTCCGTCAACCTTGCAAATGACTTCACTGACACTAGGTCTTTTGTGAAAGTGGCCGGAATGAACAGAAAGAGCTCGCAAAATTTTCCATAGAGGACTGCCGTTTCCATCTCTGAGGCGCGCTGGGAGCAGGAAGTTTCCCGATCCGCAAGCAGGTTTTGCTTAAGTTGTTGGCTGAAGATGCGACGCAATGCGCTGCTATTCCAATCGGCCGGGATAGCTCTACTATGATCAAACAATTCCAGTGAGTGCCATCATCATCATTATACAGGTTAGCTGCAGGTGGAAAACACCTCAGCTATTTGCCGTAATACAAAAGACAAGAAAAGGAAAACAACAGTGGCACGCCGGCTGAGTCCCCAGTAACGAATGGACATCGTTCCGGAGAGCTAACAGCTGGTTATCGTGCCGTAAAAATAGAGCTATATTATGCCTAACGAGTAAGATTGTGATTGGAGGGGGATGCTAAGCAGGAGGGGGATGGAAAAATGAACTCACAACACAAACGCCATTGGGGCCGGCTCCAAACCATATCAGCAAGTGTGTCCAACCAAACGTGTTCACCGTCCTTAGGACCCCAGCCAGGCAGTCGGGATGCACCAACCGACGCCAACTTCGAAGTGAGGGTTTTCATCTCTCTCGACCAAGTCATCACTTGGCCTCCCCTCCTCCTCTTCCAACCGCACCCACAACTCGCAAACAGTGCAGGTCGCAGAAGTCGTTGTGCTGGCTTGCGCAACACGTGGCCCAACCATCGGAGTCTGGTGCGTGATATAATGGTGCTAAGCTGTTCACTCGCTCTTCCTGCACCAAATATGCAACGCCAAACACGCTCATTGCTCACGCGGTGCTCCCACTAGACATGAGCTAAGCTGCGAAGGCAGCGATGATCGAACGTTGCTAGCCTCTTTATGTCTGTCGACCTGATGGGCCAGGTTTCACAACCGTATAAGTGGTTGAACGGACGGCTGCGTTATAATCTCTGCCCTTCAGGGCGAGAGTAATGTCGCGTCTGCGCCACAGGTGGCGGAGATTGGCAAAAGCACCTCTAGCTTTTGCTATACGGTTCGCAACCTCATCTTCAATCCCACGGGTGCTAATATAGCTGCCCAGGTAAGTGAATTACTGAACTACTTCTAGATGCTCACCAACAAGCGTTAGCGCAGGGTTGGGTCCTTGCCAATCTTGGGGAAGTACTTTGCATTTCGATGGATCAATGCATAGCCCAAAACGATTGACAACCAGTGCTAATCCGTCCAGTGCTGCATGGCACGTTTGGGAGCTGTCACAGATTTGGGCAATATCGTCCAGTGATTGTGCAGAAATCCAGTCACTCAGAGGGCGCCTCGGGATTCCGCAGATTGAATAACTGGAAGTTAACGTCGCTTCACGCAAATTGATCGAGTAGTGAGGTCAGCTAACTTGTTGGTGTCGAGCGTATGGAGCCTTCGTTTTGAGGAGCCGCCGAAGCGCATGCAGATGTCTGCGCATATCAAAGCGTGATCTGAATCGAGGTACATAGACCAAATCGATATACAACCCCGGACGCTGCCTCACCATCTAAAACTGATTACAATGAGAACTTTGCAAAAGAAATTGGATCGCTTCCTATTTGCCTACCGTTCCACAGCCACTGAGATCACCGGTAAGTCTCTGGCGGAAATAATGTTCAGCAAAAATCCCAGGAGGAAGCTTCATTTTTTGTTCCTGAACCCGCGTATTGATGTAGATGAGCGACAGTGGAAGTCTGTGCCATCAGAGGAGCTAAAATCTGAAGGCACGTTCAGAGAAGATTAACCAGTATACTCTCGGCTACGGAATGGACGATGCTGGCAACCAGCAAATGTGCTCGGTTCTGTAGGATGCCAAAACGATCTGCATCTTCCAGACAGCGGATCATCCGCGGACATTCGGACCACGTAAGTCCCCGGGGAACAAACACACCGGCCGAAGCGGAATCCGACTCCCTTTCTAGCACAGAGCAAATAGCGTAGTGTGTGAAAACAACAAGTGTGACCATACTTCGGAGTTCAAGCCGAATTCGCAAACTGGTAGAACGCTTGCATTTAGCTAACAATTCACGATAGTCAGATACCGTCCTCCATGGCGCAGTTGCATAAGCTGCGGGCTAGTTGGCAAGAGCCACTAGCAGTCATGGGTTCGATTCTCCGCAGAGGACCGAAGGATACGCACCACTGATGAGCCCCAATAGGGCGAAACGGCCGTCTGGTGCTTTTCCGGACAGCTGGTCGACATATCTGAATTGTCGGCTGATTGCGACGAACAAAAGTAGAAATGTGACTTTAGCTACCACGATGGGGGAAGTCGCGTGTTGATTATTGATCAATGACTGACGCCGGTTCAAAATGCATTGATTTCGCATGCGCGCATAGGCACGCCCAACTGCGCTTCTTATCCTGTTACCCGCTCCGAGTTATTGGTTTAGTATACTACACTTCGTACACATTTTCCTTCTGCTGCCCCGAGCCTTTGACATCTTACCTACAAGGCAACAGGACGACGTGAGGGTTTCGCAATCCCTTGGAAGCCAGTGACCAAGCAGATAGTTCATATGCCTTTCGGTTCGTGAAGGACCAGGGGTCCAACGCACCCTTGGAGTCCAATGTCTCTTAAGGAGGAGCAAGCGGCGGTGAGTTTATTTAGTGGCGAGTCACGTCCGTCACGTCGCAGTATTGTTAAACAGACATTTGTGGCTTTTTATAGGGAGAACGTTTGCCAGGCGAAAAATCAGCACGTCCTGAAACACTGCAACTAGACCAAAACCAGATTGTTTGCCACGTGACCTCTGGTTCCAAACTACAGACGTGAGCATCATTGTTTCTTTGACATCCGAGAAATCGATACCCACACCAACGCTAATCTGGTCCACTATGCTGCACGCGTAAATTTGAATGAATGACTCTCCCATTCAAATGCTAACCGGGCTGCTGATTTACCAGACGTCAGATAACATGGAATGATTTAGGTTCCCAGGGGTTGTCTTCTTTCGTACGTTTCTATGTATAGCAACAGTATTAATGAACAAATCTGAAGACTTTGCACCCATTTTCTGGGATCTACGCAGTACAATGATGGACAAAAATACTACAATCAAATAGTCAGCACAAGCTTTTTGGGTGCAATTTCGGCTTTGGGAACTATTGTGGAGCTTGGTCGTGGTCCAACCATTGAGAGGTTCGTCGTCGGTTGTCGTAAAAGATCCATTTTTTATAGTAAGTCACAATCCTGTCGAGAAACGAGTAGTTTTGTTGCACAGAAAAGCGGACGATACCTCAAAACGATGATTTCGTCGATCTTTATTCAATTCGGACGGCACCAAATTATTAAGGATTTTGGACATTCCAAACGCCACTAAATATTCGAGCACCCGGACATGTACTGTTGCTAATCCAGCAGCATGATCCCGAACAGTTCCAGGTGGATCTGCTCTAACTAAAACTCTTACGTGATTGTTTGTCACTTCCAATGCCGTCCTATACAATCTTCATCCTCAAGCCTCTCGTAACCTGTTCGAAATTTCTGAAACCAATATTGTGCAGTACGGTTATTAGTGCTTCCAGAACCAAGTACACCATCGATATCGTGGGCTGTTCCCACTGCATTTCGACCAAGTTTAAATTGATACAAGAAACTTGCGTGAATTCGTCTTCTGTGCAGATTGCATTAAAGATTTAAACATGTATTTCTGGATTAAACTGTCACCATACTTAGATAGAGCGCAAAACCTGCTTCCAAATCATCTACGTGCTCAAGGTAACAATAAAAATCATTTAAAAGCACGGCTGTTAAAATAAAAGGAACAAAAAACGTGATAACTTTAGTGTCAAGCTAATAAAGTGTAAAAGACCTAGTGCTTGCCAAGTCCCGTCGGACGATTGCGTTGCAGATCTCCTCACCTCGATGTTATGGAGAGGGCTGGTCGGCACAGTGCCTGGTGTGCGTTATTTCGTCTTCCGATTGAAGAAGACTGTATCACCTAATGCGAATACGAGATTGCGTCATCAAGGTTTCCTTTAAAAACGGTTACTATAGGGGCAGAAATAACACAAAATTGAACAATGTACTGTGTCTGGGAGATCCGGGGAGAGCAAAACTTTTGTCGGCTGTCAATTTGACAGTAGTGTGTGGCAACTTGGAGATGATGGCCTGTCGTGTTAGTATTTTGGCTGAGTTGCTACAGACCGCAGCATGCGTGGTTAACGTTCACAGTATTAGTTACACCATGATCAGGTCGCCTCAAAGACGCCGATATTCAACTTTGTACCAATCCAAGGTCTTACAGTTGGAGTTGGTAGGGTGAAGTAAAACAAGCCACGCACCATTCCAGTCGCCCTACATTGTACAGCTTAAAGCACATCAACAACATGTTTGCTTCAGGGGCGCCAGGCTTGGATCGCGTATCACACTAGATGAAATGAAAGCGCGAAAGCAATTAAGTAATGTTAATTTTTGGGGAAACAGGACTGGTCAATGTAGGAAATTACTAATCAGATGTTCTGGTTCCAACGAACCAAGCCGATGGATTAGATGAGTTGTATAGTGTCCTATAGCCCTCCGAGAATCAATAAGACAGTTTGGGAAGCGATCGCAGAGCTGTTCTTAAAGAACACGAGTATTTTGTACTATACGTTACTATTCACCGTGACGCAATTCAAATGGTCGCCCTTTTTTGAACACTTGCTTTGATTCCTTGCCTGGCGTCCACCCACTGTTCTCAGATGTTTGATTCACCCCTCGTTTAGCCGGAATAAAGACGCGCTTTGTTCACACCCCAAACTCATCCCGGTCGGTTGATTCGGTGTCTACGCTGATTGGTTATTCATCTGCCTCTGTCTGTATCGCCCTCTCGGCCCATCAGCTGTCATCATGCGGTGGGCACTGAGCTCTGAACCTGTCACATGCGAGCAACTCGCTTGCCTTTGACTAAGACAAAGACGGTGACTGACTCACCAACTTCACCCCGATTCCGTTTTGTTCCCTCGACCAAGTAAACGTGGTTGCTGATCGACTTTCCTGATCAATGGCCAGCTATGTTCACAACTATGACTATTTAAAAGCAGCCCTAATCAGGGTTTGTAATCAGGAGTCATTAGTAGAAGGCAAATGCAAAAGTACACAGCGGACTACATTGGATGAGGCTACAAGACGTGGACGGATGAACGAACAGGATAGAACGGCAGCGCATAACCCACGAGTGGACGCGTGCGAGCGCTGGGAGTAGTTGAATAAGAACGAATATGGTGCAATCGGTTGGTAACACAACTGTATGTGAAGGAAAAGAACTTTCTATTTGGGCACTACATGTTACTCTACTAGTAGATCACAGAAGGTGATCAACAGTGGCTTGAAGAGAGTATAACTATGTCAAATGTACATAGTAGAAGTAAGTAGTTCACTAGTGTGTCTTAACGGATCACAGTTTCGCTTCCAGACTTCAAGCGAAATAATGCCACGGAGTGAAGGTACCGGCGTCGGGTCCCGGGGATTCGCAGTTCAAGGGTAGACGGAAAACTCGCCTGAATTTACCGTGAACAATCGAGCCGTTACGTATATTATTTTGCGCCGACTTTGCAACTAAAAACTGACGGAGAAGTGTTCTCTGCCGCCTTCCACTTTTACTTCCGCAGAATTTCCATTAGATGAGCGGTTGGCAAGCTTAGGATCCACGGACCAGATAGAGGATGAGCCGCACTATATCACAGTTAAAGATAAGTCATGAAGGGCCATCGTTATCAGCTACGGCTCAGTGGCATAATCCGCTGACTCGTAAGGGTACTTTCAAAGTTTCAGATCTGACAGCATCGCGATGTTGCGCTGCACGGACGAATCCAATTAGGACTAAACGGCGTTTCAGCACTTTCCTGCATATGCGGTGGCTGTCTGTCTGAGTCTGATTGCGACGAATTTTCCAGACAATACCATAAATAATATACGACACCCTAAACATCGAGGTTTTCCTGATGCTAATCATAAGTCCACCTGGTTAGAAATCGGGAACACAAGTTTGCTAGCGGTTTGTAGCCTCTTAACGAACACGAGTTGTGTGACGAAATGTAAACGGTGCATTGAGACGTCAAAGTGATTTTAAATATGTTTAACTTTGGGGCGGAAATACAATAGGAGGGAAGGAAGTTCCACGGCTGGCACACTCCGAAGGAGAAAAAGTTACAGCGAAATTCCCGTCGGCTATACTGAATGGCCAAATTCAGTCATGGCGTCTCAGGTTGGTGTTAGAAATAACTTCCAGGAGAGGGCGGCAAACGTGCATGGGTTTCTTCCGGAGTTGGTGCACCATTATGAGGTTCACATAAAGGCGCCGATAGCGACCGCTATGCATTCCGAGAGATTTTATTCCAATTTCACTGGGCAGATGAAAAATGCCTCTTACCTTATTGGACGCCCTTCGCTGTAGAATTTCGAGCGCAACTAGATCCTACATCTGTCAGGGATATCAACTTTGAATAGCATATTTCAGGTCGCGTCGTAGGTAGGCGCTAATCCTTTGTGAAGATAATGTGGAACAACTTCGAGCAAATGACCTATGCAGTAGGCCGACATGTTGGTCATCGATTTCGGAACTTATACGGGTTGTTTGAAGCAGTACAGATCGTTCTGAACCAGTACTACTAGTTCTCGCTCCCGGCAAGGCCTTCGCAAGATCTTGTCTTTAAGCTTAAATACGTTCTCTGGCCGATGACGTATATGAACCAACTGAGAATTAGCCGCATTAAACTGCAGTAGGTTCCTTATGGACTAAACATGAAATCAATTCAGGTGGTGCTGGAGAAAATCGTCATCCTAAAATACTGGCTATGACAAGCACCCGGTGATTCCAAACCGGTTTAAAATTATTCGGAATACTGATAGCTTGGGTTCGTTTTCCAGTATTTTAGTTACTCGCTCTCTAGTGCTTGACCATTCACTTTACTGGTTTGCGCGAGAATAGAACGAAAGTTAGATGAGAAAGCAGATACCAATCACAGATGAGTAACCTGGTGATGTGAAATTCAGTTTGGAAGTTGGTCGCTAACTGACAAGCAACAGTGGGTTGATATCATCAGACCCCATTGCAAAAAGTGGCTTTTAGTATCAATCCCAGTACTCTTTTCAGCAGATGCATGGATAGCGTCAACTATTTAAACAACCATTTCTCTCGACTGGAAAACACGTTTTCATGCTTTCGACTACACATTGTTTCAACAGGGTTCACAAAGTGCTTTCAAGCCTAACTATATCAGTTCTTTGACACTTGAGGTCGTCTGCGAACACGCTCTGATTTCACCACGATAAGCAAAACGAGTTGGAAAGGTCGTTGTAACTCCTTTCTCATTAAATGTAAGATAGAAACAACCAAGGGTTACTCTGTCTCAGCCGTCGAAATCAGAGTGGAAGATCTGCCAACCGAGTTTCTGAAGAAGTAGAAATACCTGAGAAATACAATTGTATAGGTAGAAATTCGTCACACCTAGACTCACTCAGACAGCCGCCACACGCCCGGAAAAGCACTGTACGCGCGTTTCATCCTTTCGGGAATCATCAGCAGTGCGCATTCCATCGGACCCCTGGTAGGGCTCGAACCCGCAACTCGACTGTTGCCAGTCCGTGGTTGAGACCACTGAGCTACGGGGGACGGCAACGACCATCGTGAATAAGTTACTAGATGTGATATAGCGTCGCTCACTATCCACTGACTTACACGTTACTGCCGTGCAGAGGACAGGGTAGCCCCCTCACCAAGCGACGTGCTTACCAAACTTAAGCCGCCAATTAACTTTGGCATTATAAGCAGTTTGGTCTGCGTACTGGTTAGAGAAGAGTAGTAGGGGGGAGTTGAATGGTATAGGTAGAAACGCTAGTACATTGCTTTTCCGGGCGTGTGGCGGCTGTTTGAGTGAGTCTACATGTGACGAATTTCTACCTGTACTATTCAACTTCCCCTAGTACTCTTCTCCAAATACAATTGTCACAGAATCCGGCCAGCTGGTACACAAGCACTGTTAAGATGGCGCGGCAAATGTAAGGTGCGATAATTGAGTTGCGATTTCAAACGCTGTGTAAATGCTTGTGACTGGACTGGTCTAACCAAAACCTGTGTCCCACATGGAACAACAAAGCAAACCCATAGAGCAGCTTGCCTGTCTAAGTAGACTCATAGCGAAGACAGGCCAGGCCCTATGACACGTTTAACTGTTTGCATCGGTGGAACAAGGGTACTTTGCGATTAAAAGAACAAGTGATTGGCAAGTCTTGTTGAAAGGAAAGCATTAGAATCATAAAATGGGAAAACACGAATTGGTGGTGATATAATGAAAAGCGGCTGATGTATTCATCATTGCGCATGTATAAAAGGGCCTACTTGGAGTGTGTGCAGGCTAATGATGGTTATTCAACGTTCGTCACATTATCTCGTGTGTCGACGCGCACAAGCTGCATTTCGTAACGTAGGTGTATTAGGGCAACGTCAAGACGTTTCTTAAAGTGTCTAACTGTGGGACGAAAACAACGCAATTTGGGAGGGCTTTGCATGGCCGGCACACATGAAGAGCGTAAAAGTTCCGTCGAGATTCTAGCCGACTGTATTGCGTTGTTAACTGTTATAACCCGCTTAGTAGTAAGAAGACAGAATTGACACTGCTTGAAAACTTTTACTTGCACACAGATTTTACAGCTAACTGTGCGGGAAAGACGTTAAACACACAGTTGGTCGTAACCCATCGATGCTCATATGCCATGTAGTTGGCTGAAACTCCCAAGCTAACATACAAACCCACGCGCTGAAAATCGACGGCTTTTCACGTGCTGTCAGTGTGGCTGGCATCCGTGATCCCTCTAACACCCTCCCCAGTTAAAAATAACATGTTACACAAGATCTTTTGCTTGGAATGACATGGCCACTGAATTGGGGCGTGTGTATCGACCTGGAGGTTCCCCCGTATGACTGTGTAAACTATTCAAAAATATTAAAATTATAGCTTTCTTATGTATTAGGGAACTATTCGGTTTGCCTGTTGGGACGTTGTTCCCGTTTGTTGGAAACACGAAAACGATCTCCGCCTTTGACGCGCGACTCGACTGCGAACGACTATCTGTCAACGTACTCGACGCCAACGACATTCCCCCTAGATAGCTCTCTCCGGGTGCCCAATATTTTAGCATTAGCTAACGCTCCTTCCGTCCAATAAACTTCTCCCCTAGCTTACTCTTGTGTCTTCTACCCATTCCTTTTGGTTGGCCGTCTAGCCGCATACCGGATATATAGCGCACGATCAACGCGCCATACGTGTACTTGTGGAATGCCTTCGTTCAATTCTCCTTCTGTGCTCACACCAACGTGTTGTTCTGGCTATGGTTCCGTTGGCTTAGGCAAAGCAAATGTTGCTAAAACTATGTGTAAGGGGATCTCTGTAGTGCCATTTTACTATACTTGTTCGGATGTATACCAATGTTCGATGTGATTCACATGACGTGTAGTTAATCGGTTTTCAGTTTCAATTCATGCAGCACATTTCTTGTTCTTGCTTTGACAATTCCGAGAAACCCAGATTTATGCGTACCCCTGAAGTTGTAAAAAACTGGGTCTCCGGGATTAAAGTAACTCTTGCGAGTGCCGTGCTTACGATTGCACTGATCTGCCATTTCTGGTCATACCTAGTAGTCTCCTTAAATGGAAACATGGCATCTAACGTTATGCGTAAACGTTGACCAATAAAAGGTTCCGACGCTGATTGCTGGTTTGACATTACAGCATTTGGTGTCGAAGGATACATGCGTAAGAATACATCCAAGTTCGTAGCGACATCTCCCTCTCCTTTCAGTTTAAACGGAGCACTTTTGTACGTATCCACAACATTCTCAGCCCGTCCATTATACTGGGGATAATAAATGGGGCTGCGTATATGTTTTACACCTATGGATTGACAAAATCCGTTGAACTCGTTCGAGGTGAATTGTGGACCATTAGCAGTGAAGAGTGTTTCTGGGAAACCAAACTGTGCGAAATAACGGCGAAGAACTCCAATTGTTGAAGAGGTCGTTGGTTGTATGACACAAACTATTTCTGGCAATTTCGAGTATACATCAACAGTAACCAGCAAATATTGGTCGTTCAGTGGGCCTGCGTAATCCACATGAACCCGCATACCGGACCCAGCTGATTTCGGCCAAGGATAAAGGTCAACTTTGATGGGGATTTCGCAGCCTGTTCACATTTGGGATAACTACGAACAATGTCCTCAATATCCTTATCAATATTTGGTCAGTAAGCATAACACCTGGCAAATGATTTCATTAATATAATTCCTTGTTGTCCGGTGCGAAACATTTGAATCACTTTTCCTTTGAGAATTTTAGGGATCATAATGCGGTCTGCCCGCTTCAAACAGTCGTTCACTATTGTTTTGGCATTTATAAGCAAAAATATGATTTCCTTTCCGCGTCTGATATATTCTTGGCCAACCGTGCGAACAGAAAATATGACTCATTGTAAACGACTGTTTGATCGCGTAGGCTCCCAAATGCCATTTGCGTAAATGGTAAGTTTCCTACGGACTCCTCAAAGATAGATCTTATCTCAGCATCAAGTCCAAATGATGAAATAACTGTGCCTTCATGTGGCTGCGAATTTGATCTGTTAGCACTCAGGTGCGATAAGGCGTCAACATGGCCAAAACATTCCGAACGGATGTGCTTAGTGCTAAAATCGTATCCGAGAAGTATTGTTGCCCAACTTTGCAAGAGATTTGCAATGTGAACAGAATTCCTTTCTTGGTACCAAAAATAGACAACAGGGGCATGTGATCAGTGCATAACGTGAATTTTGACTGCAAACACAATTGATAAACCGTATTTTCAATTTGGTTGTAATTCCGTTCAATTGTCGTTAGCGTGCGTGAAATATGACGGACCGCTTTTCGCTTGCCATTCGTACACTTGTGCAAGAGTGTTGCTCCAATCCAGTACTCTGATGCGTCAGCAGCAACTATAATAGTTGGTTTCGGGTCATAGTGTGTAAGTGCAAAATCAGAAATTAAAATGCGCTTTATTTCACCAGATGCCAACTGACATGCTCGAAACCACACCTGTTTTGTATTAGTTTTCAAGAGTTCAGTTAGTGGCATTCTTAGCGAGTGCATAGTAGAACAAAGTCATTGTAATAGTTAACTAGTCCCCAAAACGACCGAAGTGTTTTCCTGCCTTTGGCAATTGTAGTTGTTGGACTGCCATAATTTTTGATGGATCAGGACGACGGCTACTGGCATCGATGACTGAACTGAGATACAAAATGCCAGACATGAAGAACACGCATTTGTCGATTCACAGCATAAATCCGAAACTTCTGATCCTGTCAAATACTTCATTTAGGTGTGCCTAATCTAGCGCAACTGAAGCGCTTAGGATTAGAATGTCATCCATGTAAGCCATAGCAAAAAGCAACCCGTTTAGCGTTGTGTCCATTACTTGTTGAAAAATTGCCGGAGCACACTTAATTCCAAACGGCAGTCTGTTGTATTGATATAGACCCTTATGAGTATTAATGGTGAGAAACTGTCTTGATTCCTCATCAACTTCGACTTGTAAATAGGCATCAGAAAGGTCAATTTTACAAATATTTTGCTACCATTTAACTGAGCAAACAAATCATCCGGAATTGGCAATGGATATTGGTGAGTCTGAAGTGTATCATATAGTCCAGGTGAAAAATCACCACAAATACGTACTGTGCAACTCGCCTTTTGAACTACTACAATGGGAGTAGTCCGGGTTGTACAATCAGTCTTGGTTAGCACGCTGAACTGCCACAAGCACTTCAGTACTGCGTCAACCATCGGAACAGCTGAGTAGGGTACTGGCCGTTTAGGACGGAATACTGGTTTTGCTCCAGTCGACACATATAAAATAGCTCGAACTTTGGTGCACAATCCAAGTTCTGGTTTGAAAACACTGGCATACTTTTCCTGCAACTTTGCTAAAATGTCATTTTTCACTTTTGTATCAACGGTTGCGACATCACTTGAAGGCACATTTCGCATGCTTTGAGTTTGTGAGGCACAAATTAAGCTGATTGGAATATCCCATAATTGTAACTCATCTATCCATTCAATGCCTAGTAAATTTAATTCATTTTCTGCCGCTACGTAAACTGTTACACTGCATTTATTGTTCTGACATGTGAACACGGTTTAATTGTCCTAAAAAGGCGATTGACTTGCCACAAACGTTCCGAGCAATACGTTTTGTAACACAATACGTCGGTTCTCCAATGCTTTTCCAAGTCGAATTTGAAACGATTGTTATGTCCGAAGCAGTGTCAATTTGTGAGGTGACAACTAAATTGCTACTCAATAATGCGATACACTTTTGGCCATGTCTTCCACCAGAACTGTATGTAGTGGACACTAAATTTGACTGCCTTCTGAATCGGGTTGATTAGTGCTGCTTGAACAAGCGGACACAATATCCCTCCTTGTGACTTAATGTGCCACAATCTTGACAATTATGGAAGCGAAGCTCACAAAGGTGCAAAGCGCCAGGCCCCACAACTCCAGCATGGCGTAGGCGGTGGTTGAAACCAGCCTCTTTGCTTTGGAAATCTGTCTTGTTCCACATTTGGTTTGGTAGTTTTATCAACAGAAGTCATGTTTGAATAAGAGTTGTTTGACTGTAACCTTTATGAATAAGGCTTTAGGTTCGTCATTCTGAGATAATCTGTGGTTAACTGATGCAAGGAAATGTCACAGCTGGAGTCCAGTTTTGATAGTAATTTTGTTCTGATATCGGAATTTGCAGGCGATGTTAAGCCAGATACAGAAATCAATGCTTTGAATTGATCTTTAGACATTCTTTTATATTGGAACCTTTCACATTCCATGTTCATACTACCTGCATATGTCACAATGTCCTCGTCTTTTATGCTCTAGTAGGCTTTAAACAATTATGACGGACGTTAAATCTAGATACCCGCTCTTTAAAAATTATGGTAAGTTTAACCACGGTTCCTTGCAAACTATAATCTTCTGGGTGTTTTGATAGAATGTGTTGCGGGCCCGTCAAATATCCCCGCGAAAACGCGCCAGAAACTCCGGCATAATGGCTGTGGGAAGCGGGGTCCAATTCCTCCCCACAACGCCGCAGCGTTCAGCCACTCCGAGATGCGGCCCAACTGCGCACCAGTTAACAATGTTCTTTTATAAACTACCACCCCGTCGTGGTGGCAATTTTTCCTAACTTAATGACCCATTACCTTGGCTGTTATTCGCCCTTTGTTGGTCGTATAAGAGCCTGCAGAGTACCACCTGTCTTGCTTACCCTTCGCCTTGGTTGGGAGTCGGTCGCTCACGTGCTTTTGTGTGCGTCGATAGCCGGGCAGCGTCGCGTCTAAGTCACTAGCACGCGTCTACCGAAACCTCCTCTCGTGTGGGTCCGTTCCGAGGGCTCAGCGTCTACCCGAATACGTGCGGCTAGGATGGTACTTACGCTCGCTCAATTTCCGTCCATCAGCGCGTACCCCGGCTAAGCTAACGCCATCAAGTCAGCGCAGATCCGTTAGATTGGCCAGCCTACAAAGTCGTTCCCGTAGGCGTGCTCCAATCGTGCCAGTGACAATCTTATCAGGCATCTACGTAATTATTACAGAATGTAATTGCAGTATCCTGTGTGCTCAGAACGTCCAAGTTTTTGCATCAACAGCCGTACTTTTGCTGATTCATCCATTGCTGAACCGTCGACAATAAAAATGTCTTCATACCTCTTGCACCAAGCTAAAAATTTATTGCCACTATCTGGGTAGTAACGGAATTCTTGAATCCCACTAGCCAATGCAACTTTGAGTTGAGTATCACTTCTGCCCCCTAGAACCTCTGATTTGTGGGTTGAAAAATTGATTGCGAGTACGTTAAATAATTTCTGCTGTTGATCCAACTGACGTTGCTGATTTTGTAACGTTTGCATAATAACAGTTTGACCAACCATCTCCGTCGCCAGACTGTTATAACTCCCGCTCAGTAGTAAGAAGACAGCATTAACACTGCTTGAAAATATTTACTTGCACAATTGATGTTACAACCAACTGTCAGGGAAAGCCGTTTACTACACAATTGGTCGGAACCAATCGATGCTCACTTGCTATGTGGTTGGCTGTAAGTTCCAAGCTAACATACAGACACACGCGCTGGAAATCGATCGATTTTCACGTGCAGTCTGTGTGGCTGACATACGCGATCTCTCTAACAACTGCATGGGGCGCCAGCTCTTGAAACAAGCGCACTATGTTCCTTAGGCTTTGCTGTAAACAACAGGAGGACTAGTAGCATTGCAATGGTTCAACGTCGCCAATGTTGTGCAGACAACTGCAACAAAGTGCTTAAGATCAGTATCACCTGTTCTAGCTGCATTAGATCGTACTGTCCGCAATGTGTAGGTAAATCTGTCCACGAAGTGAGACAGACAAACCAAGTTGCTGACACAATTTGGTTTTGCCCAACATGTCAAGTCATTCCAGTGGTCAACTGCTTATCTTTGCTCATGAAAAAATGCGATAGGATGACTGAAATAATCGCGCAATTTGTAAATACTAAGATCCCTCCCCCGGAGGTAAATACGGCCACGATAATATCTCACCCGGCCAAAGTAAGCTCTGAGTCTAAACCGAAGAAAAGAGCTAGACGCTCCAACCGCACTGCAGCGTCTGTGACTCTAAATCCACTGGGTCACCTCACTCCCATAAGTGGGCAAGCCTCAAACATACCTGCTTCCACTTCTCCAACCATAGAGGCTTCACTTGGAGATGCATCCATGACGCCGACAGCTCAGAGCCGTAGGAAATCCGGTGCAGATAACAAGCAGGTAACGTACGCATCGATTGCCTCGACAAACACACCGGGAGGGACACACATAGGTCCATTTTCAGTACCGAGCACGCGTGGCCCAAAGCAGCTTTCACCGCCAAATCCAATGGTGTCCTCTAAACAACGCGAATTGCCAGCAAAAAGTATAAAGCCAACACTCACTAGACAAAACCACGCTGCGTTAACCCTCGTGTGCACCAATGTTCCCGAATCCAAATCTGAAACAATAAAAGCTAAATTGCAAGACGATCGCAACCAGTGGAGTTTCATCTGCGAGGCAATTAACATTCGGGTTGAGCCTGCTATGCTGCAACGTGTAGCGCGTCACCCGACCTCAGTGCACTCTGGTGAACCTCGAATTCTTCGAGTAACACTAAACTCAGCAGATGAGACAGAGACTGTCCTGCTCTCAGCAGTTCGTCTTCGCAACTCACCGAGCGGAATACGCATATTGCCTGATCTACCTTGGAAAGATCGCGCAAAAGAAGCAGTGGAGCAACACGGTATTGCTAATAGAGATAGCAAGAGAACCATATTTGTTCATGGAGTTCCCGAGCTTCTACATTCTTCTGATCACGATGCACAAACTCATGACCGAGAGCAGTGGTGCTACATCCGTGAAGCACTCTCTGTAGACAATGTTATTGCCAAATCCCTGACAAGAGTTCCGTCATCACCTAACTACAAGGGCTGCGATCCAAGGCTAATTAAAGTAACACTACACTCCGAGGGAATGACGCAAGTTCTGTTAGATAGCTGGTTAAAGTTTCGATCTAGGCTGCCAACAGAGATCCGGCTAAAAGCAGCAGGTGTACGATCAAAAGTCGGAAGCAATTCAACGGAACTTACAAACGCAGCAAATTCCTTATCTGCACAGTCCTGCGGAGAGACCAACACAACTGCGCCCACGGCACACAGGAGGACCGAGCACAGCACCAGTGAAACTTCTGTACAGGAACGCTTAATAATGCCATACAACACGACTGAAATACATAAACCAAAAAACGATTAATTGCCGGCCACCTAACGGCCAGCTTAAAAGCGAACACAAACTTGACATCTTTCAATGAACTCCTAACAATAAAAGCCCTATCTTGCATGTACACAAATGCCCAAGCCTTCTAAGCAAGTTGGCCGAACTTAGAGAACTCCATGCCTCACAACCACGAGACCTCGTCATGATTACAGAGACATGGTTAAACCCTGAGATAACCGACTCTGAGATCAATTTACCCGGTATGTCACTGCTTCGGACTGATAGAACCGGAAGGGGAGGCGGTGTGATTCTTTATTACAATACAAACCTCCGATGTGAAGTTATCGACCACCCAGAAATCAGAGCACCCGATTCGCTTTGGTGCCGCCTATGGTTGCGAAACAAGGGCACATGTCTACTAGCCGTGATTTACCGCCCGCCAAACTCAACTTCGGAAATGGACTCCAAACTGAACCACGTTTTCCAGTTTGCTTTAAACAAGTCCTACACCCACATTCTTATCGCTGGAGACTTTAACGTGCATGACATAGAAACGCCGGCAACCGATGGTATGCAGTTTAAAGCCCGCTTGCAAGAGCTTATTGCTAGCCACCCTCTTTACAACCACATGACCACTCCCACCAGATTTCGAACTGCTAACAAGCCGTCGATACTGGATCTTGTGCTCACTAACGAAGAACTCATGGTTGATGGGATAGTTACAAGTACACCACTGGGTCGTAGTGATCACGTTACTCTACTCTTTGACTATATATGCTATGCAGAGTACCCTGAAAAGGAGGATGATAAAGTGCATACTGTCACGTACTACAATGTGTTATCTAAGCTTGTTAAGGATACAACTTGGACTTTCTTAACCGAATGCCCCCCAGATGTTGCCTGGGAAACATTTACAAGGACGTTTAGTACACTGGTAGCGCACGCATCAGAGGAGAAGTCCTTCCAACCTAAAAACAAGCGTAATTCATTTCTGAGGAGCAGAACACGTAAATATATGTCCCGGAGGGATTTGGCATGGCGAGATCACCAGGACTGCCCGAATGCCGAAACGTGGACTGCATACGTGACACATCGTAACTTCTGTGTGAAACTGATCCGCGAAGACAAGGTCACTCATCAGCAGAAGTTAATGAAGCGCTTCTGTACGAACCGCAAACTCCTGTACAGGCACGTTAACGGCCTTCGAAAGGTAAAGCGGGGGATTCCAGCACTAGTCACGGCTGATGGGTGCACGCGATCAGCAATGGAAGCAGCTGATCTCCTACGGCTTCACTACTCCAAAACTTTCCAGGAGGTAACGAGCACGAACATTCTCCGCATTCCTACTACTCCTTCATCTGGTTTAGAAAACATCACCTTCACTGCGGAAGCTGTGTTGAAGAAGTTGTTATGCTTGTGTATCCACAGTTCTCCTGGAGCTGACAACATCCGATCAAAGGCTCTACAGGCAGTAGCTAGTGATCTAGCAGCACCACTGGCTATTTTCTATCAGCGATGTCTAGAGAAGAACCGTATTCCACCAGTAAGGAAGGAAGGGGTCATCACTCCTATTCATAAAGGAGGTAGCCGCACTGATCCTGTCAACTACCGTCCAATAACACTACTTCCTGTGCTATCCAAACTGATGGAATCAATCATTGCAGATGCGCTGATGCAGTACCTGGAAAGCCACAATTTAATAGCCCCAGAGCAACATGGCTTTCGTCAAAAGCATTCGTGTAATACTAACCTATTAATTGCACGTAATAGCTGGACTGAAGCTGTTGATGATGGAGTAGGGGTCGATGTCATCTACTTGGACTTTTCAAAAGCATTTGATCGCTTAAACCATCGCATTCTCCTTTACAAGCTTCGTAATTACGGCATTGGCGACCCAATCCTGAGTTGGATTGACAATTTTCTACAAGAACGACGGCTAGTGGTGAGAGTCCGAGAATCATTGTCTGATGCAATCGATGTGGCGTGCGGAGTACCACAAGGCTCGGTTCTTGGACCTCGTCTATTCTTGGTGTTAATTAACGATTTGACGAGATCAATTACTTCCGATTTCCTATTTTTCGCTGATGATATCAAGATATGGCGAAGGATCAGAGGGCCGGAAGACAATGAACGGCTCCAGTGCGATCTTAACACAGTGTCGAACTGGTCACTTCAAAACGCCCTACCGTTCAATGTAGACAAATGTCGCGTCGTACAATTACGCCATTGTCATAACTACACCTATTCACTTGGGACCAACGGACTGCAGAATAGCTCCCAGGAACGTGACCTGGGTGTGATCGTACAGAGCGACCTCAACTGTTCAAAACAGGCTGAGGTAGCTGCGAAAAGAGGCAACCAGCATGTCGGCATGCTGCGAAGAGCATTCGGGAGATTTGACCCATCAATCTTCCCAATGATGCACAATTCCTACGTGCGCCCGCATGTTGAATACGCTATCCAAGCTTGGCAACCTTGGTTGAAGCGTGACCTAGAAGCGATAGAGGCACCGCAACAGAGAGCAACAAAGAATGTGCAGGGTCTGCGCTACCACTCTTATCACCGAAGGCTGAAGTTGTTGGGAATTTTCAGCGGGCGCTATCGAAGACTGCGCGGTGATCTCATATTAGCCTATCAAATATTGAGTGACCCCAATCACGTATGCAGCCATTTGCTGAAACGTAGCCACAACGCGCAGCTCAGGGGTAACTGCCTAAAGTTGAAGGAACAATACAGCCGTCTAGAGTGTCGACGGAATTACTTTTCCCTTCGGGTTTGCAAACCTTGGAACGCACTTCCTGACTCAGTTGTATCCTCTCCTACCCTGGATGTTTTCAAAAAACGATTAGATGTCGCTCTTAGCTCCCAACATTTTGTTACCTAAATTCCCCTACTGTGGATTACGCCAAGGATGCATTTCTACAGGCTTTATGTATCAAATGGACCTAAGTGAGCGACCATATTTTACTTTTCTCACTCTTTACCTCAATGATCACTGCACCCCAGTGTCTTTCTGCATGTTTCCGCCCGATAATTTATTTTAATTTTACACTGATGTTGCTTATCAAACTATTCATATCGGCAGACTTTCGATAGATGACCCAGACATATTTTGACTTTATCATATTCACCTCAACCATCCTAGGGGACGTGTCAAGCACTTGCTTTTATCCCGTGATAAATCATTGGTCATTGTTCATTGTTCATTGTTCACATCAGCAGTTCGAGACCGACTAGGGTTTCCGTAGGCACTAAGGACAATGCCTGTCAACAGAAGGATCCTAAACCATTCATCAACTTATCAACTGGGAACGTCTAAGATTGCACTTATACAATGCGTGCGTTCTCCCCCTCGTTTTATAAAATTTGATAGCATTATGGACTACGATGAGTGATGTATGGAGGCAAATGATTTCCTAAAGGTATTTGAAAGCGCTATGGATACAACTGCCTGAGAAAAGGTATACTTACCCGTTCTCTCCATATGCTCCGCGTACAGGTCGGAGGTACATCCTGTGCCACGAGTGTGTGGTCGTTGATGCACGCGCCCTGTTCGCTCTCAACTGTTTGAAATAAAGCGTCTCAAGTTTGTCCTTAACCAAGAAGTGTTTGGTTCACTCTCCGTTAAACCAACTCCGATGTTCGTTTTCGCATAACGCAGTCATGACCGGATCGTGCCCGCAGCAACTGAGTGGCGACCTGTTTATTTACGCTGCGTTGGTTACGCTTACCCAAATGGCAAACTACGCGAAAATGCTGCAGTCGAGTATTTATGGTCCAGTGCGGTGTTTCAGTAACAGCCCTGCGTTTTCTCCATTTACAGAGGGACATATTCACAGCAGTAAGTTTCCCTTGCGTATCACTGCATAATTGGCTAACATATTGATCACCACAATAGTCACTGGGTTTTCCACACGCCGTTTCTAAACTCGACAGTGTCCCACAATACTGCGCTAAATGGGGCTTAGTTAGAAGGTGGAAAGAGCGGGTTGGCTTAGCGAGTAAAGCAGAGTTGCATGGAGTCGTCGGGGTGTTTCGTTTCAGCTAGCCGAACAACCTCCTAGTGGTGCCAGCTGGGTGGTTCGGGTTTAACCCGTTCCAGCAAATAGTTCGGCGGCAGTGTTCCAGGACGTGGTGGGTTTTCGCCTGGCAAGCGTTCTCCCTATAAAAAGCCACAAATGTCCTGCTTAACAACACTGCGACGTGGCGGATGTGACTCGCCACAAACTAAAGTCACTGGCCCGTGGATATTCGGAAAATGCTATCCAACCCACGAAAATCAATCGCTTATTATCACATTCCTGACGATAACAGACAGTCAAAAATTCTGCGGCGCATTCAAGAACACAAGCTACATTTCTACACAATTACATACGTATATACACCCATATACTTACATACACTGTTATGCCAAACATGTCCTTTTGTACAATTTGATCACACTATGTTAGCTAAATATGATCATGCCTGTAAAGGTGTGTCTCGCATTGTCGAGAATAAACATTTTTTTATTTATTTATCAGTTCAGCGAGGTGTGGTGGACTCAGCTGAAGTGTCTCGTTTACCTGAACAGCAGTAAAGAGTGTGATGAGCAAAAGTATGGAAAAAGGTGGGAAAACGACGCCAGGGAAATATGTGTGAATAGCTCTATACAAGGTGTCAATGCAAGCAGGCTATTGATTCCACAAAGGCGTCATCGTTAGTTTAATGATTAGGAATGTTCAGTCGGTGTGTTGCATTAAGAAAGATACCTGTGATGTGGCATTTAACCGGCAAATAGAAATTCAAAAGTCCAGGATATTAAGTAGTTTTCATAGGATTTGCTTCCGTTCAAAGTTGCCTTCCGAATGCAGTCAGTCAGACTGCTATTACCCATCTGGAAAATAAGTGGATCACTTTTCCCTGTTCAAGATCTGTTGGTAGGGCACATTCCGCTGTGAAATACTGACACCTCGGGTTGGTTGTTCAGATGAGCTTGGAAATAGGTTGCAAGGCCGATAGCTCCGCAGGATGGTTTGGGTTTGCATTTGTTAATTATTACTAACAATTAGTGAGTAGCTAATGTACTAAGAGAACAGAGATAAATATCGCATACGCCATCATTTCTCCATCTACAGTACATCAGTACATCAATGGTTCACAACCAATTTGAGGTTGCTACCCCCAAAGCGGGTTCTTTATAAACAAATACTCCAAAAAATAGTATAGTTCAAAAAGCCAATGAGCTATTGCTTTCTGCACTAAGCTATGGAAAATGAATACTATATTTAGTCATATGTTATCAAGCCACTAAATCAGACATCTATTTTGAGCAACGTATTATTAATTCAAGAGGTGATGTAACTTATTGAAGCGGTTGATATTTCCTATTTCCAACAATTTATGGTAAATTTAGTGCGGTTTAGCTAATGCGAATCGTGCACTGTGCTCCAATTTCATTCGTTTCTTTACCTTGGTGTGTGAACTCAAACCAAGCATGAACAGATATGAGTGGATTCCAATTTATTTGAACAATCCATTCCAATTTCATCCTAGATGACAGCTTCCATCACCGCTTCGTATCGACACGTACTGAACACTAATCACCTGTTTTGTACCATCTTGCTTGTCAATAATTTTCGGTCCCTCCTTACCTGATTGGCTGACCTACGCTCCCACATTAGTGTTCACACGATCCTGTAATTTGACTCAGCGAACGACAGCATGGCTCCAAAGAAAAACGATCGATGAGTGAATCGATATAGGTGTCATCTAGCTGTGCTGCTTTGAAGGTTTGCCTTCGTATTTTGAGAAATAAAAGTCATTGCAGAAAACTGTCCAACTCATGGAGCACCCAATAATGATTAGTCACTAGCGCTTAGTTGCATATTTAATGACATGTTTGGATAAAGCTAAAGTTGTTACATATTTTGTGTGGCGACAGAATGAAGACCTAACCCTCGTACTTATATTTACCTTCCTCCCGTAAAATACCATTTTACCCCCTAGGGAATAATTCTTCCCAGGCTGAGAAAACTTGATCCACATGCTATCGGGTAAACAAGAGGAATAATGTCATTTATTCCCGCGAATTGTCGACACAGTTCGGTTGTGCATCGTCCTATACAGGTACATGTGTTTTGGAAATCCGCGTAGTGAGCGTCTATAATCGGTTATGTTTGAGACACCAATATCGCATCGACCATTGTCTCGAGTAAACTGTCCTATAATTTGAAGATAGCAGAAAATGAACTATGGGCTTCCAAAATCACTTGATGCACTGGTAGCTAGGGTTGAGCGTCCATGTTCATTGTTCGCCGATATTCGTAATTGGAATGCAAACATTTCAGTACCAAACGAGGTGATTTCTTCAGTGAGCTGCTGGCTTAAATGTAATTCGCTGGCTTGTTCCTCCAATTGTAATCGATTATCAAGTGATTTTTGTACTGACCACCTCGATCTGTGCCCCATGACCTTCACCGGTCTGTTCAAATCTGATAGACACGGGCGATCCGTGGGATGGTTTTGCCCCGGCTGTTGCTGATGTGTTGTTGATGGCTCGTTTAGCTGACCACGACGGCTTTTTAAAAGGTGTTTTAGTTCCCTCCGTCTTAACGTTTGGTACACTGGATCAATCTCTATGTGCATGTTAATCGGATGCTGCGTCCAACGCCATGCTTCAACGAACGCCCCTCCTTTTCGCGCCTCTCCTTTTGTTAGGACCTCTTTGTTGTTCCATTCGAAGCGAAGTCCTTCTTCGTCCGTATGTATTGAAACCAGTGAGAGAGTGTAGTGGTACTTACAAGCTATTGTATTCTTGTTGACAGTCGTCTTCCTGTCTGACTCACATAGCTTATCACAATCTTGACATCGTATCTTGTAAACAACATTTCGTCTTTCCTGTGTTCCAGGTCCACTTGTTGATATGGCTAGGAGCCGACCTCAGTGGCGTTCGTGCTGTGAGTTTCTTTGTCCCTCCCCATCTCTTTTAGCCCCTCCCCTCCAACTACGAGCTCATTATTTAGCATTTTATAATTTTAAATAGCAAATAATTTTTTTTCTGCTGCATAGTAGCAGTTAACTAGCTTACACGAACGATGATTATCGGTTACCGGTAGATCAGCTAGATTGTAACTGTTGCATTTTATTCCGTTTTTTCTTTTAGGTACTGCGGCACAGTAGCTGAGGTGTTTCCCACATCTAGCTAACGTGTATAGTGTGTGTGTGTTCCGAGTCTAGCTTTGGGATTCGACAGAGTTCTCCTCAATGTGGCAGTTAGTTTGTGGGCCACTGTAAGACCGCGCTGTTTGAATAATTTTGATGCCATCTCGGAGATGTTTTTTTATACATAGGTATAATGTTCTGAATCGGAAAAT
>OX104069.1:14081164-14125046 GCA_944474145.2 Dicrocoelium dendriticum
GACGGAGTTGATTTGCTTTGTCATTGTGCTTTAGATGTCTCCAGCAAACGTACTGAGGTCAAAACCACAGATGAGGCACGGAACGAGTGCATCCAGAAAGAATCTGTTAGGCCGCGGCTACTAACGGAATTTTGCACCGGAAGTGCCACGAAACACGGTGCATCACCCACACCGGAGCCCGAATCCAAAACATCATCTGGCGCATCCACCGAGCAGAAATCGAGTGGCTCAGATTCCAACGACGTGACTGAAACCAAGCCTACAAATGGTATGTTTTGATTGTGCACTTCACTCGTATGATCTTCCGTCGCTAAGTACGGATTGGATACTAGTTGGTAACTTCTTTCTTCGAAGTTGCGCGTAACACTTTGAAGATATATATATATATATATATATATATATATATATATATATATATATATATATATATATATTGGCTTGTTCTACCTACCTGAATAATCTATTAACTTGCACTCGTTGCTTACGCTAATTCTTTTTTCGTTAACGTTATTGTGTTTGCAGTATTTTTGGGTAACTTGTGGACATTTTGTACTTATCGCAGATTCGTTGATAACTAACTTAGTTCATATGCTAATTTATCGAAGAGTTATGTCGGCCTAGCCGTATTCTTTAACAGATATATTTTATTTGATAATGCCATTTCAAGTGATTGGCTGTTTTTTGACGTCCGCGCTGTGGCTGCGTTGGATGCGCTTTTTGACAACGTGCCTACCTGTCTATTACCCACTATGTCGTCCATACTGGCTCTAGGAGACAGTTGGTCTTTGCTGGAGGGGACGGGGTGCACGGTCTTTGTGGCCCTGTTAGGCTCGTTGAGTGGTTCTATGCACTCGGTGTGGAGCGGACTACGGTCCATCCATCGCTTTCTGTGCGCTTGATTCCCAAATACAGCGTGTTGTGTTTCCTGTGAAGGAGTGTGTGCCGGCTCCGTTGCTGAAACGTGGCTCCCATCCGCATGCCTCCCGGTCATATTCTTTCGGGTTTACACTGGAAATGAGGCGTGTGATTGGAGCTATGGGTGGTGCAGTGCAAGCCACCCATGGTCCCTCTGTAGGTGCAGGCGTCCTGTGGCTGACCACAGTGACAGGCATATCCGAAATCGGATACTGCCGACCATTATATATATATATATATATATATATATATATATATATATATATATATCTTCATTCAGCATTCAAAGGCTCATCTGGATCAAGAGGACCTTTTGACCTGTTCGTATTGATGTTACCGTGCTTCGTTTTCACGCGCCTTTCGAAACTTGCGCAGTTGTATGTTTTGAGTCCAGAAAGTTGGTCCAAATGATGTTCAATCTTTACGCCGCACCGCTGTCTGGGTCATTCTGTGACCACTCTTGCGTTTTCGAAAGTGTGTACCGCGTTGCAGAACCTCTTCTCGAAAGAAACAGTCGATTGTCCACACATTGTGGATATTGTCTGTTATCTGAACGGTACACATCGAGCGATCGATGATTAATTAACGTGCCCTTCATCTGCTAAAGGATAGCCGATGACCGTGCATTGAGGTTCCTAGCCAGGACAACGACATCGGGCTTGTCAATGGTATATGAAGTTCGAGGTAAACGTCGATCTTGATGTAGTCATGGCTGGAATCATTTGGAGCATATTCGCAGATTACGAACAAATTGCTTGTTTTCTCGCGACAACTGTTGTTCGTGCATGGGCCACGAAGGCGAAATGCACACAGTCAGCGGTGACTCAAAAGCCAGTCCAGTGGTGTGGCTTCGACTTTTGCTACTTACCACAACGCCATCTAAACCCGTCATATATAAATTCGCACGTTTTCAGTAGTCCATAACTAGATATTGTTGTAACGCTGCCCTGCCTCTGCTCTCTGCCTGTGGAACCGCCAACCCAGCCGGGAAAAAACCCCAAAACGAGATCTGCTAGACCGGAGTGTATCAGGGACAAAGTAAGATTAACTTTATAGGTCACATGCGCTCACCTTCGACTGTGCGTTTCTGTGCTGATTGGCTTCACTTGTCAAGATAGGTTCAAACCTGCTGACGGTCTCCACTGTCTGACTGTAGCCACGATCACCTCCGCACCATAGCAATCCGCGCCACGATGATGAACTGGCTCCGTCGGCTACCCTGGATCACGCAGCAACCTGTGTCGTGGATGATGAGCTGAGTCAGTTAGCTTTCCGCGAGATCTACCGTAGGCCCAACTCCTTTCACGAAACCATGTCGCGGCGTTCATCCGTTGCGGCCGCCTACTAGTTATGGAGCCATCTAAAACTACTTATCGTTAAAATAAAACCGACCACAACACAGGGCACTAATTAATAGCTTGGATTTGGGTGTAATTTATGATGTAGTTCGTCGCAGTTCTCCCTCAATTACAAGGGTTCCCACACGTCTGGAAAAGCACAACTGTTTCAGAGCATTCCATGGTTCCTTTAGTGGTCAGGGTACAACTCGGTTGCCCAAATCGAAGTAGAGTGTAGACCTAGGAGACACTAACCCGATCTTTTGACTGAATAGCCCATTCCCGATGTAGTGGACCGAAGTCAGGGAACTGCTTCCGTTGGGAGCCGGTAACCGGATTTTTTCATTCATACGCCTTTGGTTTAGCTAGTTGACAAATGGGGGCCCAAACACCCCACGTCCATCTCCTGGGCTACGATGCTGCATCGAGCTGAAGCAACGGGCGTTGACTTTAGTTATTAGGCAGTCGCATCCGCCGTTTTACAGCATTGTTAAAATGACATTTTTGGTTTTTTATGGTGCGATCACTTTCCAGGTGAAAACCTACCACATCTTGGAACACCGTCGCTAGAACGGGATAACTTCGAACCACCCAGATGGCAGCATAGGAAGAGAGTTCGACAAGCTAGCCAAACTCGTCAGGTAGACAGTGGTGATATAAAAAGGCGTCAGCTTTGCGCAGTCAAGCCGTACCTGCCGACGCTTCACTGCTACGCAACCACCACAAGTCGCGCGTGAGCTAAGGCTAATGCGAAGGCCCCCCGGTCCTCTACACAAGCTCGAATCCGCGATCACCGGGTTGCAAGGCAAACGCCTTGTCCTTTCGGTCACTGATCGGCATTGGTCGTATATGGTTCCGTGGTCCTCATGGATTATCAATGCAGGTAATCAGGGTTTATAATTGTGGAAACCGTTGTTGCTGAGGAACTCCAAGGTCCGCAATAGACCAGTCTGTATAAGTGTGTATACATTGAAAGATGCTAGACGGAATGAGGATCGAGGCCAAAGGAGTGCCATTGCTCGAGCTCTATGGGCATTCGCGGAACCGATATCGGACGTGGATTCATCGAAACAAGCATCGGCCGGTAACTGATAACAGGGATTATTCACACGTGAACAGTTGTAGTGTGTTCAAGACGCGTGAATGAGCGAAGCGCTAGGCATAGCGTATCCGTTGAACAACACATGGCTTCTTCACAGAGTGTGATGCTGCCCGATTGGCTAAGCTGAGGTGGGAAATTGACTTGGGGACCCCACTCCGAGCCTTTGCCTGAGTAGTCTACTCGCAAAGCAGCAGGATTCAGTCAGGGCTTCACGCACTATAGGAGCCCGTGAGTTATTTCTCGGTTTATTCGCCTTTGTCACGGTGAGTTGCCAAACGGTAGCTACATTCATCTCCACTCTATAGGCGCAACCTTACTGAAACACTGCTTCACAAAATTGAGGTAAGGAGCGCAAGGGCTTTAGTTAGCGACAAGTTGCATCCCCCACACCGCCATGTTGTTAAGACTACGTGGCATGTTGTCGTTGAAGGACGGGTGCTATGCGAAAACCCATGTCCATTACCACCGGACATTCTCTAGAGCGGGATAAAGTCAAATCGCTGCAGAACGGGGCACAGGAGACACTCATACGCCGACTCCCTCATCCTGCGGCATCTCATTCGTAGCTTGATTCTGCTTCTCTGCATCCTGCGATTTGCATTGCACACTCACGGCAGCTATTGCGAGTGCGTATTCGCTCCGCACATGGACACATTGCTAGTTGAAATCCTTACTACCGTGCCGTTCGCATCCGTTTCTAGATCGCTACGCTGCTCTTGGATACAGTAGGTCATGCATTGGCATTAGTTCCGCATTTATGCCCACATGTCTCAAATGTAGGTGCGCACATCGGTTTCCGTCGGTTGTATTCCGTCTTACAAGTGCCTTGTGCTAGTGACCTGCATCTTCAGCCCGACCAGTCTGGACCAACTTGTGTCCAACTTCTTTTACTTCCAGCTTGGTCCACTCTACTTTCGACGATTAGGCAGCAACCTCCTTTCGTTTACAGTAGCATACATTTGCTAGTGTTCTCAACCAGCACGGCTGTCATTTTACAAAATTGCTCAACCTATTCCACTTACAGAAGACCAAGCAAACATTTGCTTAAATTTTTTGAAACACTGACTTCCCTTCAGCCACTTCATTAACGCAGTAAGAAGACAGGTTGCGATATGTTAACATTTCGATTGCTCTCATCAGTCGCTACGCAATGCAGGCAAAACAAAACGCAATATATAGGGTTCACACTTAGTAAGATAGCTAAGCAGACAAAATCGATTTCAACGACGTAATCAGGTCCAAGGCAATCTAATTGATTGCCTCAATTGTTTCTGGGCACAGCGTGCGGGACGCCTCGTAGCGTAGCGCCTCGTCAGTTGCCAACAACGTCGGATTTTTCTTGCGCAATACCACCTTGAATCAATCGATTGGATTCACCTGTTGACGAGTCTTCATTAGGTGTTTGGTGATAGATGAGACAGGGTTCCGGTTCATTCTTTGGTCCACTCCGCCTTGGCGAGACAGCAACTGTCTTAGCCATAATGGGAAGTGTTCCGCCACCCTTTAAGCCAGCCGGCGACCAGTCTTGCCGATGTAAGTGTCACCGCAACTGCAAGTGAACTGCTAGATGATGTTAGAGGCCGAACTACTTGGCGAGCTACTCGGACTGTCGTGGAGAGGAATCCTTCGTGTAGTGTGGGTAAGTCATTGTTGGGCGTTAGAGAAGATACGCATTAAAGCGGACCTGAGCTTGTGACCAACATCATTTGCCCGATCAGGTAGGCCCATCTGTGGAATAAGCTGCTACCGTTGCAATTAACGACCAGTGAGAGCTTGTCTACATTTATATCTTATCTGCCAACTCCTCTTTCTATGCCAAATGGAGTCAAACTTTTCGGCCTTCAGCAATCTCCGAGTGCACTACTCATGGAATCCGGTCCGAAAAACATATGACGAAACTAGCTCTTCAATAATCTCTCATTTATTACGTATTCCACAACCCATTGCATTACTAATCCACATTGAACATACCATTCATAATTGACACCCTGATGAACCTGTGTACACAAATGATCGTTCCACATAAGGGAACGTATCCCGTTCGTCTTCAAATGCATCCATCCATCCATCTATTTATTATTTAAGTCCCAATCTGTGTTGTCGTTTAACTCGCTCATGTATCCCGTATGAGTTACGGGTTCACTTCTATACGTAAGAATCGTCTGGGTGCTTCTCCACCTCTTTAATTGCAGGATAATCTTTCATTTTCGACTATACAGATCACACCCTTAGGGGCATGATATTAAAGGTGCGGTAGTGTCCAGTACATCAATCACAGACCGATCATAGCAATTCGAACACTAGTTTCTTATTGACAGTTGAACGGGTGCAGGCAGTGGTTAACGGTAGTAAGATTTATGGTGTATGTTCCGATGTTTTACAAAGTAACCAAAGAATATGTTACAAGACGATAAAACGAAGTCCAAACAAATATTTACATCTAAGCAGTGGTAAAAACTAGCCTGCTCGATACTTTCCCCGAAATATGCTCCCATCGTTTCTTACACCCTGTACCCGAACCCGTCGAACCGTGGCGGGATCCGTGATAAATTGCCTAATGACTTGCCTACGGCAATTGGCGTCCGCCAGGACTGTTTCATTTATCTTCCATGTTACCATAAACTTCGTCATGTAATGTCACCATACGAGCGCTGAGTTTCCGTCCTGTGAACAATTTTGTTGTCCTGACTTACGCGAACATCGACCCCGTCTTGATTCAGCGCATTTAGCGTCTAATAAACTTTCTCAACTGGTCTTTGCCTGTATCATGAGCTTTTCATTTACAATGGCAATTGTACCTCTACAACACCGTCTATTTGCGTCTTGGAGAGGGCTAAAAGGTCTGCATATCTTGGCAAGTGTAATATCACTAATTGCTTCATGACCGCTGGAGTCAGTTCACTTGCTACGAAAGCTACAACGGCCTATGTAAAATTGCAACATTTCTAGCGCCGGAAGGAATTATCTCTTGATCTTTAAGGACATGTAAGTAAGACCGCGGTTAAGGCTCTTCTCCATTGTGTTGGGATTTGGATTCTTCAATCGAAAGATCTCAGGGGACTTGAGGTGTCGTCGTGTCCTTAACTATGAGATGCATGAGCAAATGTTGAGCGGACATGACTGAGTTGTTCCACTTCCATCGTGCCCTTGGCCACTGCCAAACTGATCAGCCGTTTGTCTATTGCCTGACCAACTTCTCCGTATACTTTTCTCCCTCAAACTACGTTTTCCACTGGGAGATCCCGTCCTTGTGGTTTATTCCTCAACTCAACAATCGTTTCCCCTGTTTTATTTGTTCTCATCTTTTAACTTCATTTCATTCTCCCCCTTATCGTGAATGTCGTACACATGTTCCACTTCAACGACAGTGGGTTCATCCACAGTGGAGCACAGCTCGTGCATAGCTGAACGCTAGAGTCACCGTGTTTACTCCCTGCAGCTAGACCCGTATTCGAGAACACTTCCATCAACGCCGCACATCCCGTTTCTCCTTCATTATCCCTGGATCTATCCAACCTCCACTCGTGATCCTATTTCGACAACTTCAAGACGTAGAAATAGTCCGCTATGTAGGCGCACTCGACATTGATTATTCACATGATGCAGACCACATCCGAACCATTTTCATCTTTCTATCTGCCTGCTCACCAACTTGCACAATACGTGGTAACAAACATGTGGCACATTCCTACAGCGTACACCACGCGTCTCATGAACGTTTTCTCCATCTATGTTGCTTTAAAGCTGACTCAGATTCGGGTTACTGGCCAGTTAGCTAACTCCCCGCTACCAGTTACATCACTGGAACAACAGCATCTTCTAGTTCGTCGTCAATATTCCGTTCGCTGATGAGTGTCTTAGCTGTGATCTCGATATCACTAGGCATCCCCTCTGTATGCCAATAAGTTTGCACTACCCGGGTTTCTGGCGCATGTCACTATTGTCAATCAGATGATCACAACCAGTATATTGACTGTCTCTACATGCGCGCGTGTATGGCTACCTACCCACTAATCACCCATCAGCGACTTGTCTTCAGCCAATTGATCGATGCTTTGTACACCTTCTGGCCAAAATACACGTTGCGTGCTGCCAGCTCGGTGTGTTCTGTTGTCCTTGCGTCGTTCGGCTACGAGCCATTACTGCGTTCACAGACTTACGTTAGTCCCGCACGTGTAGACTTTAACAGAGGGATTAATATTTGTGCTACTTTTCTAACCGACGCCGTTCTGTTTACAGATCCACCTCTAGTTGGGATTCCAGCGATAGCTGAAAGCACGTCTACGTGGGTTAGTACCTTCAAACCGCCCTTTTCTGCATATTGATAAGCTATGTCTTACTGTTGCCTTTAGCACTATCTGCCTGGCGCTCCAATCCATCTAGGGGAAAGCCAAAATCTACATTTGCTCAAAGCCCCTTGCCTACCAGAAAAACTACTACGACTACGCATTGAAGATGCAACTTAGCTTGGTGACGAAATGTCTGCTAGCATACTGTCTAGCTCGGCAGGCAAGTTGACATCACAACACTTAACCCGAGCTACCAGTGTTTCGATGTATTGCAAGTACCGGCTATATTTATAGGTCAAGCTTGCCTCCTAGTATGGGCATCTCGGCCCTCCAATCGTCTGTGCCCTGGCCTCTGCCGTTTTGATCGCGTTCTGCCTGTAGGATCAGCCACGGTGCACCATACTTAATCGTCTGCTGGCATCCAGTCACACGTCTACGCACGCTTTCGCTGTACGCTGTATCTCGTCATTTGCTTGCGCAGCTAGTTACTGGTCTGCTTACTTCGTCCAGGTGAGTTGGATTTCGTCAGTTACTCTCACGATCAGTTACAAGCCCACTCCCGTTGTCCACTCGTCCTCGCGCTGAAACACCTGACATAGATGCTCCTTCGGTCTGGTCCCCGTATAATTTGAGCTATGGTATGTGTGTCTAGGCATCAAAAGTACACCGGTACACAGTACTTACGCTTGGCTCCCGTGCAACCACCGCCAGTCGCACGTGGGCTAAGGATACTGCGAGCGTAGCCCGGCTCCTACGCAGACTCGAACCGGCACCCTCGGATTACAAGGCACGCTTACGATCCTTAAGGCTGCGGGCCGTTATATGTCTACTACATCATCCAGTCCGCTGGCCGTACGCGGTCGACTCGCTGGTGTTCAGCGATCTCTCTTTTAAGCCACCTAGCAAAGTTGTTCCCGGTACTTTCATGCGTACCCCACGGAAGGACTGAGACTGTCTTCCCGAGTGCTTTCATCGTACAATTTTGGCTCGTGCTTGCGTCGTCATTGATCGAACATGAGAGCAATCTTACGCATTAAAATCTAGGCGATGTTCTAAAAGCATGATCACTTTGTGGGGAAGGCAGCTTCCCAGAGTTAATTCGTTTTCAATATTTCTATCAGAAGCAAAACTTCGAATTTCTTTGCACCGGTGCCGTTTTCTCTTTATCGATTCCTTTTGGTCAGTTCGTTGTTGGTCACAGTCTATCGATCGTCCCTCTGAGCCACATTCAGGGATTTGGCTTCCCTTTCTAAGCCGAAAAATTCCAGTTCTTTCTCCCACCAACATACTACCTCGGCTTCGTCCTCGGCACCGACGGTCGCCACCCAGATCCATTAAACCTTAGTGCTATTCGGCAGATGCCTGCTCCGAAGAATGTATACGCACTACCGTCCTTCTTTGTTTTTATCACATACTGCAGTGCGTTCCTGTCGGCCATGCACGATCTCTGGGCTCCACTTTACCGTCTCCTGAAAAAAGACGCAAAATAGCTCCGATCCGCGGAACGTGAAGCTGCGTGTGCCAAGGTCAAGACAGTACTCAGCTCAGACATCTTGTTGACACTTTACTATCCCAATATGCCCATTATAGTCGCAGCAGGTGTTTACAACTACGGCTTAGGAGCAGTTGTCTCCCATGTTTGTTAAGACGGTCCTGAAAATGATATCACTCACCGCAGATGCGAAGTATTACGGCCATATCGGAAAAGACGCTTTGGTTATTATCTTTACTGTCAGGAAATTCCACAAGTTCCTGTCTGGCCGCCACTTCACGCTGCTAACTGACCACAAACAATTGCTTCCGGTCTTTGGAGCCAAGAAGGACATCCCATCATACTGTGCCAATCGTCTTCAACTTTGGGCAACGATCATTTTAGGATGCGCTTTTGCCATCCAGTACCGTCGCACCGACGATGTGTTATTTCGGCTTATCATCAACCATCATGCATCCGACGGCGACGCAATTATTACTTCTGCACACATTGAGATGTCTGTCTGCAGCTCTCAGATGCCGTCCGTGGGCTTCCGGTTAAAGCTGCCGATATTCGTCACTCAACCGCGCACGACCTAGTTCTTAAACGTTCCTTACGCTGATGGAAATCGGCTTGTTTTGCCGTCGTGCTCTATTTTACTGACATTCCGTGTTTGACTATAAGCATTCCAGGTTAACTTTGACACAGCGAAATTGGATTTATGCCTCAGCGGAGCATGAAAGTCACTTTCGACGCACCCAGTTCGCCCCAGCGAAATCCCTATGAATGTTTGCAATCCGCAGTCTGGCCAGTCGATGTTACAGAAACAGTTTACCTCCTTGAATCTAAGTTCTGCTTCCCGAAGCTTATCCGAATCGTATCACACGAAATTGACTCCATCGCGAAACAACCCTACTGGCATTTCTCGGCTAAAAGACGGAAGCTCATCGTCCGTCACAATTCAAACTTAGATTTGTCGGAGTTAAACTGTGCGTTACTTATATCATTCTCTCTTATCGATATCCGGGACAACATTAGACGTGTCAAGATTCACGCCGATGCGATTCACGGTCTACATTGGGATTGTGCGTCGCAATGCGATCACACAAAAAGTGCTTCAAAGTGGCCTTCCAATCAGTCGTTAACCGTCGTGACCTGATAGTCAAGTGTACAGAGGTTTCGGCTACTATTCCAATGGTCCCGGTTTCGAGGCTTGCTGTCTCCACCTGATTATATCACCATCATTATACACGTTAGCTGCAGGTGGAAAACACCTCAGCAATTGTGCCGCAATACAAAAGACAAGAAAAGGAAAACAAACAATGGCACGCCCGCTGAGTCTCCAATAACGGATGGACTTCGTTCCGGAGAGCTAACAGCTGACTGTCGTGCCGTAAAAAGAGAGTTATATTATGGCTAACGAGTGAGATCGTGATTGGAGGAGATGCTAAACAGGAGGGGGATGGACGAAGGAACTCACGACACAAACGCCATTGGGGCCGGCTCTAAGCCATACCAGCAAGTGTGTCCAACCAAACGTGTTCATCGTCCTTAGGACCCCAACCAGGCAGTCGGGATGCACCAACCGACGCCAATTTCGCAGTGAGGGTTTTCATCTCTCTCGACCAAGTCATCGCTTGGCTTCCCCTCCTCCTCTTCCCACCGCACCCACAACGCGCAAACAATGCACGTCGCGGAAGTCGGTGTGCTGGCATGCGCAAAACTTGGCCCAACCATCGGAGTCTGGTGTGTGATGTAATTGTGCTGAGCGGTTCACTCGCTCTTCCTGCACCAAATGCGCGACGCCGAACACGCTCATTGCTCACGCGGTGCTCCCACCAGACAGGAGGTAAGCTGCGAAGGCAGTGATGATCGAATATGACGAGCCTCTTTATGTCTGTCGACCTGATGGGCTAGGTACCTGATTAGATCAAAAAAGCAGGCTACGGTCTAGCCGCCACCTTCTGTACGTCTGGTACGCATGATTCCCAATTTAGATAGACATCAATGCTGCCGCTCTGCAAATTGAAGGAGTTAGCCGGCTCCGTCAATGAAACGTGCCTCCCGGTTTTATTCCTTCGGGTGTACATTCGATATGGGGTGTGTGGAAAGTGCAGCGCGAGCCACCTAGGGTACCTCTGAAGGCGCAGGCGTTCAATGGCTGTCCTATGGAGGCCGCAGTGACAGGCAAATCCGGAATCGGATGCCGCCAACCATGAGTGTGTGTAAAAAGGCAGTGAGTGAGAATCTGTGATCGCAACTAAATATAGGATTGTGTAAAACGATTCACGCGAACGCTAACTGATCAAAGCAGCAAGTGACTGTCAGACATGTCAATACCATTTTGGTGGCGTGACAAGCCTCTCCGTTGCCTCTCCGTCACCACAATATGCTTATGACAGATGGAAAATGGGCGTTGCTCGTCAGAAAACACTGCACACCCCGACGTGTTTCGACCTTGTACCTGATTAGATCAAACAAGGTCGAAACACGTCGGGGTGTGCAGTGTTTTCTGACGAGCAACGCCCATTTTCCATCTGTCATAAGCATATTGTGGTAACGTCATCCCGGATTTCTAGCAGTCAGTTAATTCTGCTACTAGCTTCACGAGCTTTACCACGCTCGGAGAGGATTGTCACGCCACCAACATGGTATTGACATGTCTGACAGTCACTTGCTGCTTTGATCAGTTAGCGTTCGCGTGAATCGTTTTACACAATCCTATATTTAGTTGCGATCACAGATTCTCACTCACTGTCTTTTTACACACATGGTTGGCGGCATCCGATTCCGGATTTGCCTGTCACTGCAGCCTCCATAGGACAGTCATTGAACGCCTGCGCCTTCAGAGGTACCCTAGGTGGCTCGCGCTGCACTTTCCACACACCCCATATCGAATGTCCAGCCGAAGGAATAAAACCGGGAGGCACGTTTCATTGACGGAGCCGGCTAACTCCTTCAATTTGCAGAGCGGCAGCATTGGTGTCTATCTAAATTGGGAATCATGCGAACCAGACGTACAAAAGGTGGTGGCTGGACAGTAGTCTGCTCCACCCTGGGTGGAACCACTCTTTGAGCTTAGTACAATCACGAGGACCGTGCACCCCGTCCCATTCAGCAACGGCTAACTGTCTCCTAGAGCCAATGTAATCGTGGTGGAGAGTGCTAGACAGGTAGGCACCTTGTCAACATGCACATCAAGCGCAGCCACACCGGGGATGTCAGGCAATAGCCAATCACACACAATAATGCCAATAGTTTTAGTAGACACATTTCGCTAGTTCGCAACAAGCCACGCTCGTACTTGGCCCAGTTGGTTTTGTTTACCTAGGGTTCTACTCTTGTATTAATAATGGGTATACGAGAAGTGCATTTCATTACTTGTTCCTGTCACAGCATGCGATTCGCCTATTGATGGTTTACTGCAAAGTTGCTTAACATTGGAATGGTTCATACGTTGCACCTATTTCGATTGGTTCACGTTCTTGTGTAGCCTCTAGCCTCACAATTGATTGTCAGGTGATGTCAGTGTTCATAGCTCGCGTTAACCCGTGCTCACGTATCGCCACTGCGAATGAGGTTGTCACAGACATGGTTTGTTGCTCCTGCCTACTCCGTGCCTCAACCCGACTATCTGACCCCCACTTGGTCGCAAACTTTTCTTCTCACTAAGTATTATGAGAAACGCATATCCCTCTGTCCAAGTAACCAACACCTCTGCTTATTGGCATGACACACGCGTTCACTTGAAATCATATGTTGCTCTACACCTTCGCTTATTCCTCGCTTTCTTGCGAACCCGCATGTTCCGCCACGCCCACGCTTTCTCACGTTTGACCGCGCAGACTTCACAACTTGGAGTTCCACCTAAGTCTTGTCTTCTCTTTACCTGAGTTTGGGTTCGTCAGTGTTGAGTGCGTGTAGGAAAAGGTATCGATGAGACCGTGCAGTTCGCCTCGGGAGTGAACTTCGCGAGGACTGTCGTTCGTTCCGATTACACAAGCCTTCACAACTATACCATTTCTCGGCCAAATTGTCCTCTTGGGCAACAGGACTCATCTGAGGGGGCATTCAACATGAGTCTACGCAGTTAATTTGTTCCGTGCGTATGCCAGTCAGTTGTGCAGGTGTGTAGGTGTGCGTGTATAGCCCGTCGCCTTTAGCTCCTACGCACGGAATAAATTAATTGAGCAGACTCATGTTGAATGCCCCTCAGATTATTTCTATTGCCCAAGAGGACAACTTGGCCGGGAAATGGTGTAGACCGTTATCACATTTCCCCCAAATATGTTTTGGCCGTTTCTTATCTCTTCCCTGCCTACGTAGCATCTCTATGGTTATGCCGCGCCACAGGAAACAGTAAGTTGCTGTCTCGTGTCGGATGACAAAAGACTGGATTGTTCAAATCGCAAACCAGCTATTTCATCGTCATTGACATCCTCCAGATATGCCTGGTCATTTATCTTTGAAATGAGTCAAATTAGATCAATAAATGCGCTTTATGCACCCGAGTAGGTGCATTTGCAGTATTTCACGATAGCTACTGCTGTTGAACTAAAATAGCACCACAAAGTCTGCCAAACTGTATGCAAAAGCGCCTTTTGATAATGCTCTGAATGGGTTCATGAATTCATGACCGAAACCAACAAACCGCGTAGTACGCGCAGTATCTCAAAGTTCTTTCCCAAAAATTCATTTTTCAACAACTTACTGGTATTCAAGAGAGCCGAATCATTGAAAGCTAGGCCCCGGTCGTGGTTACATCGACTACATATTTACCCTTCGCCAACTGTTAGACCAGAGATACGCCCATAGATTACCAACTATGGTGGCTCTCCGTGTCTCGAAAGCCGCATTAGACTCTCTTGATCGAGCCAGCTTGTAACACTGACTGTCCGTGAAAGAAGTGCCTGAGAAACTCCTTTCCACTCTGATGCAATTGTCTACGGTAAGATGTCCCCTTAGTTCTCCACGAAAAGTTGAGTTCGCCAATTTTATAATCAAAATAACCATTATTGACCACTTTCAGACTCTTCCAGAGTTGCATTTCTGCCAGGTGGCCAAGTGACAAACCTTGATTATATGCGGACGACATAGTTTTCCCTCGGTTTGACGTAGCGACTATACAAGTACCGTGTATTACCGTGTATAACCCGACAATATAACTTTACAACGTCAAATTTATCCAAAATTGTAAGTCCGTATATTGGCCGCCGCCAAAAAATATCAGCAAAATGAGAAACGGAATTGTTTCTCACGATTTTGATACCATCACTACCTGCTCTCACTTGAGTCTGCTCAAACGAAAGCTGCTCTACTGTTGCTCAGTTCTGGTGACCTAATGGGTTATGTTCACAGTTAATGGGGCTTAGAGTCGTCAGAACAAAAATTTTAACCGCACTGGACATTGCATTCATTAGATAACAAGTCACCCGAAACAGGTCTTCCTCGGCCTGGGCAACTGGGAAGCTCTCTGCCCACACAACCCATGGATCTTCGCATCCTTTCCCCTGACACTTCCTCCATTTTGTTCTCGTTACTCATATGTGGTGGCACTCTGCCAAATGTTTATTGATCAAGTATATATATATAATGTATATATATATATATATATATATATATATATATGTGTGTGTGTGTTTTCAGCTGATGCTGCATTCTTGATGCTTCTTCACCGCAGTTGGGCTAAACCAATTTACACTTAAACTAGGTCTTTTTAAGCTGGATACATTTCATTCCACTTTATTTGGTTTGTTTTGCCTACCTGAATAATCTTCTATTAGCTGGCCACGTTGCTTACGCTAATTGCGCTTATCTTTGGCAAGTGTGTTGCGTTTGTAGCATTTTTAAGTAACTTGTGGACATTTCTTACTTATCACGGATTTGTTGCTAACCAAATTACTTCATATGGTAATTTAGCGGGGAGTTATGCCACCATATCTGTATGCATTATTGGATTTATTTTATTTCAGCTTGTCATTTAAAGCGAATGGCTGTTGCTTGGTATCCCCGGTGTGGCTGCGCTTGATGTGCATGTTGACAAGGTGTCTACCTGTCTATTACCCACTACCTCGTTCATACTGGCTCCAGGAGACAGTTGGTCGTTGCTGGAGGGGACGGGATGCACTGTCCTTGTGGCCGTGCTAGGCTCAAAGAGTGGTTCCATGCACTCAGTGTGGAGCGGACTACGGTCCAGTCGCCGCCTTGTGTGCGGTTGATTCCCCAAATACAGCGTGCTTGTGTTTGCCTGTGAAGGAGTGTGGGCCGGCTCCGTTGATGAAACGTGGCTCCCATCCACATGCCTCGTTGTCTTATTCCTTCGGGTTTACAGTGGATATGGGGTGTGTGGTTGGAGCTGTGAGTGGTGCAGTGCAAGCCACCCCTGGTCCCTCTGTAGGTGCAGGCGTCCTGTGGCTGGCCACAGTGACAGACAAATCCAAAGCGGGATGCCGCCAACCATATGTGTTCAGCAACCCACCATCAATACGGTGCTCCACACGAACATCGTAAGCGCAAGACATCATTGCATGAAAACAAATATTAAACAGGGCAGGGGCTATGACACAACCTTGCTTCACACCATTGGCAGTTGCAAAGTCATCCGAAGTCTCTCCACTCAGCTGCACCCTCGCCCGCATACCACTGTGCAGACATACCATTAAATTTACAAATGTTTAATCGGGCAACCAAACTTGCCCAACACCAACCATAATGCCTCGTGGTTCACCGTATCAAATGGCTTGGTGAAATCAACATAATGCGTGTACAACGGCTAGTGTCGTTCTCTGCACTTCTCCTGCAACTGAAGAGCCGCAAACACCATATCTATGGTGCTGCGACCCGAACGGAATCCACATTGCTCTTCCGCCACATTAGGTTCCACAACCTGACTGACGAGGCGGTTGAGCTGGATTCGGGCAATCACCATGCCCACACAACTCAGCAAGTTGATACCACAATACTTCGTGGCACATTGCTTACTCCTTTTACCCTGGTACAGTGGTAGCATAAGGGCATCCTTCGACACTGGAGGCACCTATTCTTCAACCCACACACGTTGCACCAAGTGGTGCAGTGCAGTCACTAACGCGGGTCCTCCGTGTTTCAATACTTCAGACGGGATCCCGACTGCACCGGTACATTTGCCGTTTCGCAGCTGAGTAAGTGCTCTCTGCCTCTCATCCTCTGTCGGCGCGTCTGCCAAACTCGCCATTACATCGCGCTGTTTCACGCCATCCAAAATAGGCTAGTTGATCTCTGAACGGTTGTTCAAGGGACAGTCGAAGTGTTTCCGCCAGATCTGCATTATATCTGCAGTCTGTGTGCAAGTAGCGCCTGGACTACCATTGATCAGTGTCCTCAGCGGCCCCAACCTTGGTCCATACAAGGCCTTCAAGGAGTCAAAGGAAACCTTATGTTGTCGGTGTTCGGCGTAGCATTCCATCTGCTTCGCCTTCTCCGTCCACCATACGTTTTTAATGCGACGGAGCTCTCGGGTCAGTCGCCGTCAAACTTTGTGAGACTCACTCTTCCCCAATTCACTGAGGTCTGTCACATGTGCACCAAATGCTGCCTTCTTCTCCGACACCAATGCGCCAATCGTCACATTGTTGTCATCAAACCAATCAGGCCGCTTACAGTTTGCACGCTCGATGGTCTCTTCGGCAGCAGCTGTCACCTGGTCGCGAATGTGGTGCCACAGGTAATATACGGTACTACTGCACGCACTGCCACGTAACGCCACACTGTTCGGCATTTGTTTTGCATCTTCGGAGTGCAATGTATTGTTGCTGGACGGGACCGGTTTGCTGTCGGCTTTAGCTGCTAGTGTATGGCCTCTACAAGTAGTGGATCGATTCACTTACCGCCTTAGCTCTGTCACGTCTGACGGTCACATCACTGAGGAAGTTACTTCGCGTATTAGCGTGACCCGTGTGACTTTCCAGAGGAGCAACCATCTATTGAGGCTGCGGGATATCAGTCTGTCAGTGAAAGGTAGGATTTATAGCGCTGTGGTAAGTCCGGAGTTACTCTATAGATCAGAGACCCGGCAAGTTCGCAACCAAGGCATTAAAAGCTTGCCTGTGTTTCATCACCTTTGCTTTCGAAGTATTGCTCACATTTGATGGGAACACCAGGTCAGCAATACTGAGATCCACCAGTTTATATTTGGCAAAAACTCTTCGGTGCCTCATTCGAGTGTTTGTTCAAATTCACCCGGTTGCGTTGGCCAGGTTTTGTCCTACGCGTGCCCGTCGGTTGACTTCCTCAGCGTACGCCGTAGCTGCACCAAGTTGGGCGAAACCGCGAGGTGGCCAGTTCATGAAGTGGCATAGAGTCATGAAGCAATTAACTGAGAGATTTAGGCTGGTGAATGCCGTCTTGGTGGATGGGGACCTATGAATGGACCACAGAAATGGTTGGAGGCCGTTTCAGACATGGGGCAGTTAGCAGCATTCCTGTACTCGGTTTTTTACTTCTGGTTGTTAAGTTTCTTTTCACCCCGATTAATTTAACACTCTTTTGATCCCGTTTTCTTTGTATTCTCTCCGCATTCAGCCTCGTTTTCTTTTCGTGGTTTTTCTTGTTATTCTATCGACGCGAGCTGTGTCAACCCCATTTACCGCACTTCGCTGCCCTGATCATAGTCGTTCAACTAACTGGACTAATCTAATGTTGCACCCTTCTCAAATAATAATTTCTTTCGTTTCGCACGTCAAGTGCGTTTGAACAGCAGACTGTCATTCGGTTGAGATGTGTTTTTATCAGTATAAAATGTACAAGTGTTAGTTGATGGATGTTGTTAGGGCCCTTGTTGCTTTATTTGGAACGCTTATATTGTACCCCTTACAAGAAAACCACTTTTCCCGGTGGGCTACTTTTCCCTCTCGATTTCAGTTTTGAGTCTCGATGAGCAACTGGAAGCCGAATTGGCCCGCGAGGTGGATTCGATGGTTCTCATCACCTCCGCGAACGACCCACAGGTTGATGAACTTGACCGCGAACTCGAATTGGAGCTGCTCTCTGAACTGAATCAAATGCAGAAGACGTAGTATGCCCGGGTTTCACCTCCCCACCTCCCATGTCTGTCCTCTCCTCGCTCACAAAAGCACTAATATCTTCGTTTCTGACTTATAATTTCCAACCGGTTTTTTCCTAATGCTTATTCCGTTCCTCTCTCTATATGTATATCATTACAAATTCGCTCGACGTTTGTTTCTTCCTTTGCCGCCGGCCAACCGTACAGTAACATCACAATGCCCACCAACTCTCCGCAAATAGTAGCATATGTTTCCCAGTCAAACTGACACACATCGTTTTGCCACTGATGATCAAATGCCAGTATCTTGAGGTCTTAAGGTACACAGTGTCTATCTTTCTGATCTGTACGGCAATTAGTCGTGCCGTTTCGCTGTTTGCTCCTCCTCCTTCAATCAGCAGACGTGTTGTTCCTTAATTTCTCTACGGTTTTTGTAAAATCTTCGTGACCTTACTAATTTAGCATGTGCTGACCTCTTCCCTCATACGGCCGTCAAGGGGATACACTTGCCCAGACAAATAAACGGATCGATTAATTTGAATGTATTTCTAATTCATTGTGAGAACTAGTTTGTCAGCCAAATTTCATATCTTTTTTTTCTCCCGCATTCCACTTCCGCCAAACTTTTGGAGCTATCGGATAGCACTTTGTCAAGGGCTTGCTATGGGCATTCCTTGATTTGCCTGTAACATGATCACACTTACGTGATTTGTACTTTTACATCGAAACACTTAGAACGACCACTTTGCTTCATCTCCATGTGTGTTCTTTTTAAGCGCGATAGTCGTGCTCAGTTTAGCTTTTTCCAGGACTTATGCCGACTAGCATCAGCAGTATTTGGACTCGTGGAGCAGTTCACTTCTGACCCACCTTCCTCTTCTCCACTGCTATTTGGAAATTTGTTGTTTACAACCTTTCTCGCTGAGTTCCACCTTTCCTTTATATCGATGTCGCTTTTCCAGCGCTGGTGGTCAACATAAAAGGCTTATGAATGTCTCTACCCTGTAGTAGTATTGTGGAGACGCCGGGGCGGAGCGAACGAGTTGTGCATTGGAGGATGAACGTCTACGTGGTATAACATTTCGAACATAGAACATCAGGGCTCATTTGCGCACTTCACTCGTGGTGCCTTTTGGCTCTACACTCCGCTATGCGCTATCGACCCAGCTTGCCCTGACGGTGTGGTTTTAGACCCGAAACTCCAGCGTCATCCGTTTCCATCGCTGATTGAATTGCGCACTACGCGCTCGTCGTCCGCGATGAGCTATTATTCTCGGAGTTCATCACGCTTGCTCGTTTCGCCATACTACTCATTATTAGTGCACCACAGCATTAATCAGAGAAGCAATCATTATACCATTTTCACTTTAACTTGGACGTTTTGCAATCCAAAATGGGTTTTTTGAAATCCACTTTGGACATATTGGATTTTAAGCAACAAATGAGTAATCCGCTTACAAAAAATTAGGAGAAAGGCGACTGGACAATGTTCGGACTACATTGTAGTCATGTTAATGCAACCGAATTGTGTCACCAGCGAGTGCCACTGCAAACTCTTCTCTTGATCGGGAAACTCGATCAAAGGCGGTGACTGAGTGTCCCCCAATCTACCCATTAGTCTTCGCATAGTTATGTGCTTCTGACCTTACACATGGATCTGTGTAGCTATGTGACTTGGAAAGTCAAACTTCCCATCGCGTAGTCTACCATGACTTAAACAAATGTTATCTAGCATAGTGGCATAGTGTTTATGGCGTCAGCCGTGAACCACTAGGCTCTGATTTCCACCCCAGCTCAGACTGTCTTCACATGGTGAGCCCAAACCAGGACGAAACCGCGGTCGTGGTGTGCCAGTGTTGGGATGAGCAACACCAAAATATTTCCATTCCGGATACGTTCCTCGCGATCGGAACGACCGAAGTTTGCCTCATAGTGAACCGAGGTCTCAATAGAGGTTGCGAGTCGCAACCCAATCACAACACAGCGTGTTCGTTAAATTCAACTTTGAATTACTTTCCTCTGTGCCACGCGTTGCTCGCGGATCTCAGTAACATAATATTCAGGGCGTCATCCGTGAGCCACTAGGCTCTGATCTCCACTCCAGCTCAGGCTATCTTCACCTGATGAGTCCAAAGCAGGACGAAACCGCGGTCCTGCGGTGCCAGTGTTGGGATGAGCAACACCAAAATACTTCCAAGCGCTCGAATGTTTTATGCACCATTTAACACGTTTGCGGGCATTTGCTTGTCGTTTTCTACAGCGCAACTCGACTCACGGTAATACCTCGTGAAGCATACTTCGAGCACGGACTTATGATCAGCAATTTAAGCTCTTTGGGATAAACTGGCTACATCAACGGTGTTGTTATTTCGAATTCTCTGCTTACTTGCTTTCAAAATGGCGCAAAGGAATAAAATTTTCATTGCACAATCTGAATTCAGCTATTTCGCATATTCTCGTCAGTCGTTTATACTCAATTAGGTAAATGGGTAGGTTGCATACAGAGACAAGATGAATCAAAGTTCACTGTCCAAATTCATCTGAAACTGACCAGCATTTTGCCTAGAGAAATCTGGCCACCAATGCAATGCTTGACTGACGATGGATTCGTCTTGTTTACACAGGCTGGGTTTTAGCCACCTGATTGCCGAAGTCTCAGCAGGCTAGCGGCGCTCTGTTAGTTGACTATCCTGAATGGTTCACAAAGGTTATCACATGCGGTAGTCAAATATACCTCTGGTGATCGAACTGGCGGGTAGCTTCGGACCATTCGCGATCTGTCTGGTGGAATCTGCCATAAAATCCTTGTGCTCAGTCTCCTCATAGTTCGGCCGACGTTCTTACCACCTTTGAAATTGGGCTTAACGCTAGCTTTATTTCTAATAGAAGTGTAAGGGACTATCTGCTTAGGAAGCTGTGTATTCACTAGTATTGATTTGCTGTGCTTCCTCTCCTAAAGTATTTGGTTTTCTTACTGCTGTGCGTACTCTAACTTATTGGCGGAGGTTTCCGAAAGCAAGCTAGTATCAAACTTGATACTTTGTATTCCATTCCGGTAAATTGTAACGTAACAACAAAACTAGCTTTTTCGAACACAACTGACCCTTGGATACAAAATCAGAATACGTTATTATTGTACCATGAAATTTTTATTTTAAATGTTGTGTTTTAATGTATTCTCCGAGTGATCACGTTACGCTAGCCCAGCATGCTAAGATACACGGCCGGTACTGTTCATGCATGATCTCGGGAACAAAGGGGTATTCTCTCAGATGTAAGTTGACGCATCTTTGCTTGCACCTCGCTTGTGCATTCATGTGGGCGGAAAGTACCATTGTGAGGCATGAAGCAATGATCTGATATAAACAGAAAGAACACATAGATGTATAATGTGAATGGTTTCTAAAATTGAAGTTATCAAATAGGTCATGAAAAAAGAATGTTACACGTTTGCTCTGCGTTGACTGACGCATGTTACTTGGCACTTACAGTGATTCTCAGAAAATTCATCTCCGTGTGTAACATTTCATGTTTGATTAAGGTATGGTCATATTAATAGGCTTGTTTACATTTTGTGCACGAGCAGGCATTGGTGTGATTGTGCTCACGAGTTCCACATAGCTTTGGTACGCGCTATCGCTGAAAATTCTCAGACCGTCTCACGTGGTGTCGAAGGGGGAGGTTACTTACTTATCCGTTCGAAAGATGCATGCTAATGAATAGCATAGTATTTACGCTTAGTGACTTGAAATCTACAACGTGCGTACTTTTGGTCTTGGGTACTCGGAACAAGACGCGCTGTGGGGAGGTCCGACTTGCATAAGTGAATAATTCGGATGGAAGACATAAAACTAATTGATGTGATCGGATAGAATGATGTGACCAAAATTCGATTTTGTGATGTCGTTACCTACGGATAGATCTTTTAATGAATTGTGACTTATTGTGGAATACTAATTAAAATGATTGGTAAAGATCATAGACAAAGTCTAGGGACTATGGGGTGACTGCATGCAGTGTGAAATCTCAGAACTAATCAGTCGGGTGCAGATGAAATGAAATGCTATCTTCCGGCGTTTTGTGCACGTTTCATTCAGGTGGTGCGTCCACGCAGGATCAGGTGAAATCCTACGGCGGTGCTTTAACAAGAGAGATTTCCTATCTTGGTACTCCAGAGCGCTTTACCAACCTCATTATTGGTAACACGGAATATTCAATCGGGGTACAGAGCGCTGGCAAGTCGCTAAAAGCATCAGACAGCGTTGTTTCAACCTTCTGGATCTCGTCATTGGTGCGCCTTCCCTTGCACCCCTGCCGGTTTCCGACCCCATGACTGCCGGAAGCCAGCAACTTGTGCAACTAAGCCATGCTTAACAGCCGCGGACCTACATGAATGACAGTTCACTATGATATAGCCCGGCTCATGTTCCATTACCATGGCAGTTACGAACGGCGCAGAGGACAGCAGTTAGCCCCACGAGCTAGGACTTTCCGCGTAGCTGCTGTGTGCGACAGGGGAAAAAAGCAATACGGACGGCTTTTATAGTATTAACGAGTAGCGGTGATTTTTGTATAGTTCAAAGCTAATTCAACACGGTCCACTCTCAGTCAGCAGGCTTTTGCAAGTCTAGCAAAGTACCAGACAGCGCTGTTTCGATCTTCTAAGTCTCGTCACTGGTGCGCCTTCCATCGCACCCCTGCCGGTTTCTTACCCCATGACTTCCGGCTGTCAGCAGCTTGTTCCAATAACCTATGGGTGACAGCCACGGACCTGCATGATTGACAGCTGACTATGATATAACCCGGCTCATCTTCCAATGTCATGCCAGTAACGAAGAGTGCGGAGAACACCAGTTAACCCCATGAGCTAGGAATTTCCGCATAGTGTCTGTGTACGACACATGACTTAGAAGCTATACGAACAGTTTTTGCAGTGCTGCTGCGTAGGGAGGATCTCGGTATACTTCAGAGCTAATTCAGCACGGTCACTCTCAGTTAGCAGCCTTTTGCAACTCTGGAAAGTACCAGACAGCGCTGTTTTGACCTTTGTCTCGTCAGTGGTGGTCATTTTTCGGAATCCGCCAGTGGACGATGGAAATCGCACCATTGATGAGACCCATATGGTTGAAAAAACGCTGTCTGGTGATTTTCTAGATTTGCCAATGCTTGCTGATTGAGAGCGGGCCATTATAAATAATCTCTGGATTAGGTCAAATCCCCACTGCTCATTATCTGTTTATAATTTGTCCATATAGATTCTAATTCCTTTGTCGTAAACCGGCGCTATGCGCAAAATTCCAGCTTCTGGGAATAACTGCTGCCCTCTGCACTCATCGTAACTGACATGGTAGTTAAAGCTGATCCGGGATAGGTCATAGTCAACTGTCAATCATGCAGGTCCGTGGCTGTCACCCATGGCTTAGTGGCATAAGCTGCTGGCATCCGGAAGTCAAGGGTCGGCAACCGACAGGGGTGCGATGGAAGGCGCACCAGTGAGGAGACCGAGAAGGTCGAAACCGCGCTGTCTGGTGCTTTTCCAGAGTTGCCGGAGCCTGCTGAATGAGAGTGGACCGCACTAAGTTGTCTGCGTATGTTAAGGTCCTTATTTTAGGTTGCCATGGGAAATGGAAAGTTTCTTTGACGTACTTGGTTTTTCTTCCTTTTGCAGTCTAAAGGTACACGAGATATCGCTATTGCCAGGCTGCCAACGCGGGATAGCTTAGTCCGCGTTTGGTGACAGCTCGATTTGAAGCAGTCGCTGACAGATGAAGTAAGCAGACCGCCCCAATGCTCTTCGCAAAATACTGAACTTTTACTTATCGCACTTGGCCCATTACCTGTTTGCATTGAGTAACCCAGACAGTTTCAAATTAGTAACCAGGATCTCGCTCCTGGGAGCTGGCATGCATGACGTGGTCTCCAGTTTTTTAATGCACACGTTCGATCTGTGTCCAGCAAACCAACATAAACGGAACAATACTTGAATTTTAACAGCTTCTGCCCAATGAGCTATAAGCGAGCTTTAGTCAGTACGGCTTTTGGTAGAGCTCGTCAAATTTACTCTCCGGAGACTATCGAATGTGAACTAGGACGCGTTACGTAGACACTATCAAAGAATGGATATCCCGAACAATTTATAGCACGGTACACGAACTCAGAGCCGAAAGATAAACCATCAAGCAATGTTCACATAGAAAGCTATTTATTGCGCTGCCATTTAAATGGGACCAAATTGACAGAAAATGTCTGCACCCTTTTCCTCATTCTATCAAGTTGTGATATCACACCAAATCAGGAGGCTGCTATACAAATCCAATCTGGACACACCGTACTCTGTGGTTATCGCTTCGGGCATCTGCCTCTTTAACTGTACTTGTAGTAGCAAACACATTGGCCGAACTGAGAGAAAGCTGTCACCAAAGATTGTAGAGCACGTCCTACGAAATATGGTCGAAAATGACCCCAAGCAACCCGCTAACTCTATTGCACGCCACATACTTGATTGTCCTGTATACCACTACCCACTTGGTTGGTTTAAGGTAATCAACAGACAAAGTAATTCCCGCCTACTTCAATTCCCTGAGACATCGGCGGTTGAAGGTAAGTTGGTGCAAACAAACGGATTGGGTGACCAGCCTCGCCCCACTCTGGTGAGTCGAGTGACTATCTTTCGTCTGAATGGGTCACGTGAACTCACCGGTTTTCGACCGATTTAACTTTCGCCGATAATATTGAACTTTAATTGCCTTTTATCTGCAACCTGTTTCGTTTCACAATTTGTATGTAACCAGCTGAGGAGGATACGCGAAATTACTGAGTTCAGTATATGCTGTTAAAATCTAGTTTCTTCTTGCTGTTAGCCTCGTGTTGAATGAAACGATCAAAATGGGCTACGAACGAAAGTCGCTCAGTCGGTATCGCACTCCACGTTGTGACTTCGCATCGCAATCCATTCACAAAACGAGTACTTCACAATAACCCTGCAAAGCCACGTGACATTTGTTTAAGTTGTGATAGACTATGTGATTCGTGAGTCTGAGTTTTCACTACTTACTCAGCTACACAGGTTCGTGTTTACAGGCACATAAGCTACACGAATGCCAATGTGGGGAGAGGGAGAAACTTAGTCACCGCCTTGGATCGAGGTGATATAGATCAACAGAAGGGTATGCAGTTGCACCCACTGCTTACACAATTCTGTTACATTAGCAAGACTACCATGTAGTCTGAACACCGGCCAATCACCTTACTTCTCATTTCTTGCTGCTGATTTTCCGCTAAGAATACGATGTGTACAATGTGATTTGCAAAACGTCCAGTATGCTTTACAAAACCTCCATATTATTATGAAAATGGTGCACACCTGTCAAGCCATGACTTGGTCGAGAGGAATGAGGGCCCTCACTTCGAAGCTGGCCTCAGTTTGAGCGTCCCGGCTCCCTGGTTGAGGTCCGAAAGACGATAAACACGTTTGGCTGGATACACTTGTTGATATGGCTAAAAGCCGACCTCATTGGCGTTCATGCTGTGAGTTTCTTTGTCCCACCCCATCCCTTTTAGCCTCCCCCTCCAACCACCATCTCATTATTTAGCACTTTATAATTTTGCATAGGAAATTATTTTTTTCTGCTGCATAGTAACCTGCAGATAGCTTACCGGAACGATGCCCATCCGTTACCGGTAGCTCAGCTGGCTTACACCTGTTGCATTTTATTCCCTTTTTTCTTTTAGGTATTGCGGCGCAGTAGCTGCGGTGTTTCCCACCTCTAGCTTACGTGTATATTGTGTGTGTGTGTGGTGCACACATGTTAAGGCTTCTTGTTGAGTTTGAATTGGTTATTCCGTTTGTTCCGTTTCGACTGTCCTAATCGGAACGGACGAACTCCTTCAATCGTTGGTTCCCACGCACAGAGTAGCTTAAACGATTCGAATTAGAACGGCTAGTGCACTTAGTCGGCGGACGAGAACTCGCAATTGATAAGGCAGACGGAACGCGTAAACGCCGCACAACTATACCGAGACTTGCAGAAAGAAAACTTTCCAATAGTAAGAGTGCGTTTACTGACTCAACCAAGGCAACCGTGCTTTCTACACCTTCATATTTGTATAGGTAGAAATTCGTCACATCTACCTATACAATTCAACTCCCCCTACTACTCTTCTGTAACCTTCATATTTATTGTTTACTAAAACTGTTTATACCGACACCTCACTACTCATTAGTAACACAGCAGTAATTATATAAACTATAAGGGAAGGCGTATGTTTTTTGGTTTATGAGTTGACATGTAATGGTCCTATCTCCGGGAAGAGACAAGGCGGGTTCGACGCTGTTGAAATCTTTGGCACCTCATAGTTACTGAGTGTGCTCGGTGGCTAAGACATTCGCATGAACACTGCTCAAGAGGCGGACGTTTGACTTGAGGAGCTTCCGGGAGATAAGATAGGGAGACCGGGGAAAGTTAATTAAATCCTATGCAGGATACGTTGAACGTGTTCTCACGGAGACCAACTCCGTTGTGACCTGTGCAGATGAGTGGACCCTTCGCGGCACTTTCCATAGGAAGAGCTTCGCTCTGAACTGAGTAGCTTGGGTCTCTGCATAGCGACCGTGTTGTTCGGGTCCGACAGTGCACTGGCGCCGGTGAACTCTGTTGAGTTTAGCAGGACTGTGCCAGCCCTGTAGCAGAATACTGCAGCTTACGCTTTCTCGCCTTAGTCTACAGTAAACTGTTTTTCTCTGTATCCTCGTTTTCCACACTACTTTCTAAGCGCTTTCGCTTCACGGAGTTTGTTTGCAATAATGGTTATAATTTCGCTTTTGCCGTGCTTTTTTATTGTGGCTCTCCGAAATTCGGTTTCATCCACTGGCGTAAACTCGGGACCCAACTAGCGCCTTTGAAGGAAAGCAACGCGATTCGATGCTGTTGGTATTAGACTAGGCTCAAATCTCCGCAATCTAATCTAAAACTTCTGCTTGTACGCCATTCACTGAACTTCATCTGCCTCTCCTTGCGGCCGTTGGTCTCCCAACGGAATAGCACTATAGGCTCCATTCTGAGTCGCCTCTATTTACCCGGTTGTAGAAAAAGAAGGCGGGGCGCGAGGGTGGTCGGTATAGTCAGAAAACTCGTGACAAACGGTTTATTTTAGAAGAGCTAAGCGGCAGAAAGATGCAGTGTAGTTCTTTCGCATGGCGCTTTCGTGTAGATTGTCAAATCAGTACAATTATTTACGACGCGATTCCACTAGTTGTGTTCCTCCTATACTCCAGTTAAACGGCAGTCGGAAATCGTCATCCAATCAGCACGACTTGGTGTAGCCAATAGCCGAAGTCGTTCACTTCGCATCTAATCTTCTGCCTCGTAGATCTCGCTAATCTGTCTGCTCTACTCGAAACGCTACTTCTATCACAGGTGTCCATACTGTTGACAACGGTGTGTACCGATTTGGCCGCTTGCCGTTCTGAGTCTCACACAGTTACGTCTTTTCTGCATAACATTAAATTTGATTACTAAACACTCACCAAGATATCCCAACCTAATCGAGACAAGCTGTCACAGATGTCGGACCCGAGGATGAGAAGTTTATGTAAAACAAACTGAGGAGGCTGACAAAAACAATAAATAAAGCCGTTCGAATGCTGCGATGTTCACCCAAGGCAATAGAACGTTATAATTTACAAACATGATTTCATCCGGCGCATTCGCTCTCCATGGTCTATGTCACAGCCCACTAACTGCACACACACTCACGTGACTGTGTCACCTCTTAGACTGCATCGATCATTTGCTAGATACTGGCTTTGTTTTCTGATTGGTTCGTTTGTCTCATTTGTTTCTAACTTGGTTCGATGTGACAGTCGGAATACAGACTCGCGTGCCATCCGTGTCTGTGCTTTTATTACCTTTAAACGGGCTACGCGTTCATAGATGGAATAAAAATACACCATCGGTAGGTAACAGCTACATGGTCTCATGTTTCTCCATGTCGAGAATTTGGCGATATTAGCGAACGGCGAGAAGTCGCCGATCTTTTTGCTTTGATGCTCTTACAGTGGACGAGTTGCAGGCTGTACCGTAACCCTAACGATATTCGCGATATTCTTCGACCACGTTTGGCCGTCGGGCAGAATCCCGCTCACTGCTTTTCCGATACAGCCCAGCAAGTTGACACCACGTTGACTCAGGGAAGTGCTGACACATGGGTATCCTTCAGTTCGGAAGGAACTTTCCCTTTAGTCGGCGCACCCAGGTTCACAAGCTTCGTAGTCGCTGTTCGTTTTACCCACGATTCTGCCGTGTCAGCAAGTGAACTTTTCACATTCTGTTGTTGCAGACTGCTCAAAGTATTCTTGAGCTCTTCCTGGTGGAGCTAGAGGATGCGCTCCACCTGCGAGTTCCAGTGGGACGAATCGGGCCTCTGGTGCGTTCCAGAATGCTTAGCTAATCATCTGACTTGGAAGCTGAATTGATCTAAAATCTTCCCAATGGTTGTTCGGAAGACCCTCGGAGCGCATACCCTACACAGACATTGGATCCTCGTCCTATGTACTCAGTGCCTGATGCGCTACTCAGGGTAACTTTTCCTTGGCTGGATCTGGCCCACCGACTGTACCCGAATTAGCTTAATAAATCTAGGGGAAACCAAATGCTGTGATACGATTTACATCTGACACTGTTTGGACACCAGCGTGGAGCATCCCAGGATTGTTTCATGCGATACCGTATTGCCGTTCTAGTAGGGACCAGACGTCACTAGAATAATGATGTGAGTGGTCACGCATGAAGCCCATTCATTCGTGCACCCTACCATGTTTCTGTTTACTTCACACCCTTGTGCCACAATACTGGAATTGGTCCACACACTTGAAACCTACGTCATATAAACTACCACTAACTTATGTATGTCGTTTTGGAGCCATAATTGGAACGAATTGCAAATTGCTAGTACAAAATTACACTGGAAACGCAACTTGTTGAGGTTCATACAATTTAGAATTACTAGATGTAAGTTCACCCAATGTCCCATGCTCCTCCGTTTTTCTTGTTTCAATTGCTTTTTTATTAGGTCTGTAATCCTATATATTTTTCTTGTTTATTGCAGACTACCAAAGCTACTTAGCGAAGAAAAGCGGACACCGATTGTCATGTTTTAGTTGTTTGTCTCAGAGTTTCCGTTCTAGCTCGCAAGTATTTTTCATTTTCATTGTGCGGCCCATGCTCAACATTTTTTTCTTAACTGACCCACACTAGTCATTATTCCAGTAATGTGGCCCATCGTGAAGGTAGTTTGATGACCCCTGCTCTAAATGAATGAATGATGTTCGACAATTGAAGCAGCCCCCACAGAGATTTTCTGTTTGTTACTACATTGTAGTTCCCAGTAGTAGCAACTAAATATTTCAAAGTCCAGAGAATTTCGGCGTCGTAGGTCCCAGCAACCTACCGCACCACTGATATCGACTTTATTTTGATTACGCTCGCTAAGTTGACCGGAGGTCGGACTATAGGACGGACCCAAAACTTGCTGGCAGATGCTTCCAATAGCAATCCATCGCGTTGCACAATGTTTCTCTCACATAGATCATGAATTCATTGCTTGGCTTAAGATCGCACCCTGCATGCTTAACTTTTGATTAACACCAACGTTTGTCTCCCCTGCGGAAGTGGTTCCGATCTTGGAAGCGGTAAACGTTTGTTTTCGATTGGATTGTAACAGTAACTGAGACTTCTTGTCACAATTCAAATGCATGATAGGCTTACCAAAATAAGCACTTGACCGCTATTTCTGTGTACGAGTTCTATGCACTAACTCACTCAATGATTCTTCCTTAATAGCTCGCCAGAATTAGAACCGAACCCAGCAAATAGATCTTTGACGGTCGCCTTTGTTGCTAAACCCTCCGGTCACTATAACGCTTCTCGCTAGACACTATGAGAACGTTTGAAACACCCATTGCATGCATAGATTGCGACACGCAATCTCAATGCCAACCGCAGATAAGGTTACAATGAACTTCCATCGGATCGCGGTTTAACATTGAGACTAAAAACAACACTTCCTGTGTTGTTGACTTCTGTGAGTTGGCGTCGCTGTTGAACCTAAGTCGGTGTACCTGTCGCATGATGTGTTCTGCTAAGTCACACAATATAGAACTACCGGTATGGTACCGTTTGTCGGTACTTGGTACTCTCGTAAAACGAGGAAGGCCAGTCATTCTCTTTTGTGTGCCTCTTATTCTTGTGAGACATACATTTACACCCGGCAAATGCGTGCTTACCATCCTTATCCGCCGTCGTAACTGCGGGTTACATTTTTCTGATTAAACTAATCATGGGTAACGCTAGTTAATGGACTGTTGTGAGTGGAGAGTCATCAGATCTAGGCTCAGTCAGACAATCAGCTTGCACCTGATAACGCACTGTACGGCCGTTTCATCCTTTCGGGAGTCATCGGCGAGGCAGCTACCCCGTCTTCTGCACGGCAGTAACTTGCAAGTTACTGGATATCGAACGACGCCGTTTCACACCTAGTCGCTGTATCTCGATAGACTTATTCAGAGACTGGTAACAGTCGAGTTGTGGGTTCATGCCCCGCAAAGGTATGACTGCATACGCACTTCTGACGATTCCCGAAAGAATGAAATGGCCATACAGTGCTTTTCTGGGCGTGTGTTGGGTGTTTCACTGCGTCGAAATATGAGAAGTCTCCACTTTCAAATCCTCCTAAGACTTCTTTGATGAGATGTTGTTCAATTCCGAAACAATTGATGCCATTATCAACAGGGTTATCTATCGCATTCCTTTTGATTCTCCTGGGGCATCCTATGTGTGTGCATGCGTTTGGACAAGCGTAAGACACCCGTGCTTCCTCCCTAGACACTGGATGACTTTGGTTAACATTGCGCAAAGCACCTTACCTGCATCCGTTCAGTTTAATGAATCATCACCAGCAGCCATCTCCTAATGTGGATTACGTATAACTTGTAGGCTGATTGATGAAGGCGCTATGTCGTAGTCAACTGTCAGTCATGTAGGTCCACCGCCGTCATCCACAGTTTCATGGCACAAGTTGCTTGCGTCCTGACCTTGAACGAACTTGTGTGCTACTTGCGCAGTTATGCACTGTTTCCCAGCCGCATTTTGTCACACAAACGTGTGTTTTCACTCGTTCCATCCAGCCTAATCAGCGCTATCTAGTACATTCCATCTTTCGGAGCTAGCTTGTGTGGATCACCTTATCTCATCACATCGCGGTTTACGCACCGTTTCCGCAGTAAAAGAATCGAGGAATTTTCCGAATCACGAATTGCACAATGATAGTTGTGGTCTCAAACGAAAACCAACCCCGCGTTTTATCCATCGAGTAATCAACCACAGCTGTCGACAGTTAATCAACGTAGCTATTATGCACTTTATGTCCGTATCGTTCCGTCACTTTGTGTACCGAGTGAACTATCTAGCCGCTTAAACCTGCTCCACCAGAGCTGGACGCACCGGACATGACGATCTTGAACATGGAGCTAATTCAGCAAACACGCGATTTTCCAGGAACCATTAGCGATTGGGCATTGCTCAGAATGGCGTCCATCGACGCAGGGGTGTCTAACAACCAAGCAAAGCTCATGTTACCGTATCCCGATCGACAGTAGTATCTGGCTATCTTTCATGCCATGAAAATGCACGAACTGGAATCCAGTGTTTCAATTACTTTGACTAGTTTCATTTTAAGAATTCCCGGATCACACTAAAACATTTCACCATACACAATAATCAACCAGATTCACTGTGGTTCTGTGAAGTACGTGTGGTCATCCCACTGGTAGAGATTGTGCACGAACTATCGCAGAACCACGAAAAACTAGTAGTAATGATGGAAGGATTGGAGAACACCAACATTGATTCATTTGAAGAAACCGCGACAGAAAGCAAACCCCGGTCATTCCTATTAGGCTCCGCATCTACTCTGAAGAAGTAGGCTAGGCTGTGCGTTACACTATCATCATCTGTCGCTTTAAACTTCAATACCACCAGTTTCCCAAATACGCTTGAAACCACCACCGCCAGTCTGCCTGCAATAAGTACGGTCAGGGCATCTTCCACACTCCAAATGGTTCCGGCATTTCAGAAGTATGTAGACACCAGTGGTAGTTAGAACTTATTTGATGCCAAAGGCAACCGAAAACTTAGACCTTCGGCCACTCCCACTGGGCCCAAAGTAAATGAAGGAGACGAAGGTGTACTTTCCCTGCCTCCACTGGTTGTATGCAAAACAGCTGCGCGGTTGACCTCAACCCGAGTTGCACACGATATTCCAGCGGCAATTTGCATTAGTGTTCCAGCATCAATGACAAATTCCTTAAAAGTAAAACAACACGATTATGTGAAGCAGTGGAACCCCATATGTGACACCATAGTTGTTGTAGCTAAGTCGGTCAAATTGACGCGCGTTACATGTCACACTAACTCACAGCACTACGGCGAACCGACACTACTCCGAGTTGTTATGGCATCTGCCGATGAAGCAGTAGCTGTCCTGTTATAGACAGCTAGCCTCCGGAATGGGTCATGTTCCATCTACACCTTCCCGGATGTTCCGTGGAGCGAACGCAAACAAGCAAATTGCGACTTAAGAGAATAACGGAAGGAATCCATAGCCAGGATCATCCTTATTCACGGTGTTTCCAAGGCTGACGGTCATGATGAGCGCAAAGCGGCTCCTCATGACCACGAACAATGGCGATACCTTCGCGAGATCCTCTCTCTGGAAAATGTCAAAGCAATTGATCTCGTGGCTTTGCAGTTCACCAAAGTACAAAGGATATGGCCCGCGGATTGTGAAAGTAGTCATTCAATGTAGACAAATGTAACAAGGGTGCTGGTGTATTGGTAGTCGGGACGCAATAGCCTTCGCTATACATGACATGTCCCTTCTCTGAAACGGTCGCCCTAACAGGGCGGGAGTGTAGCGTTATACTACCTTGGCAACCTACAGTGCGAACCGGTGAGCGTTCCGGGAACGGTACTCAGAGACTCACTGTGGTGCAGTCTGCGACTACATCAACGACACTTGCCTTGTGGCAGTTGTTTGTCGTCCCCCAATGTCCACCACAGAGCTGGACTCCCGCCTGACATTAGTCTTTGGAGGGCTCTTACGACGGCGATGAAACCACGTTCTCATCTCAGGCGAATTCAATGTTCACCATCTGGAAAGTTCGGCATCCTCGAGCGAACATTTCAAGGGGGACCTGCAAGAGCTTCTCTCAAGCATTCCACTCTTCAGCCATGTCAGTTCCCCCACCCTTTTCAGAGCATAGATAAACCAACTGTGTTTGGTTTATTGCTCAAGAACGAAGTGCTCATGATTGAGTAACTGAAGGTAGAGAGCACTCTGGGGAAGAGTGACCACATAACAATGCTTTACGACTGTGTTTTATGCTCAAAATCCGTAAGAACATAGTGAGTTGGTCCGAACAGTCACACACTAAAACATGCACACAGAAATTGTTGGAGATGAAAGCGTGGCAGATTTACAGGGCGAACCCTATCCCTGACAACTTGATCCACTATCTATGGCATCGTAATTACTGTGCCACACTTGTCCGTGAGGACAAATTAGTACACCCATCGAGTCTAGCGGAAAGGAAAAAGGTAGGATAAGGTTTTTCTACAGACCTGTGAACAGCCTCCGGGGTGTGAAGCTTGGTGTTCACCTACTAATATCAACAGATTGATGCGCTCAAACCGCCGATGATTCAGCCAACATTCTATGACTACAATATGCTCCAAATTTTCGACGTGTTACCAGCAGATATAACATACCTGTCCCATTCTCCCATTCGCCAGTATTTACCCAAGTCCCGTTTAGTTCAGCGACCATTTGAAGCACTCATAGTACCCCGGAGTTTGCAACATTTCCCCGAAAGCTTTGCAGGTGGAATCTATGAGGATAGCACAGCATTTAACGAGCTTTTTCCAAAGATGCCTGGAGGCACAGCAGATCGTCAACATTTGGGGACAATGCATCATCACCTCGATTTTCTAGATTGGTAGTCTTTCAGATCACCCCCAGTGATTCTCCTCCCGGTGCTCTCAAAGCTGTTGGAGTCGATCAAAGCTGAAACTCTAAGGGGCTATTTTGAATGGTCTGTCATAGCACCGGAGCAACTCGGATTCCGTCAGCATCGGCCATGTACTACCAACCTACTGATTGCCCGTGACAGTTGAGCCGAGATAGCCGACAGTGTTACCGGCGTTGATGTCATCTACTTCGACCTTTCTATAGTCTTTAACCCCTTAAACCACCATATCCTTCGCCAAAATCTGCAAGCTTACGGGATTAGGAACCTAAATCTTTGATGGATAGAAAATTTCATCCTTCAGCGGCGCCTACAGGTTTGATTTCGGAGCCATTTTCTTATTCAATTAATGTGCACTGCTGTGTTCCATGAGGGTCAGTGTTGGGAACTCGCTTATTCTTGTTCTTCAGTAAGGACCTAGCGCGTGTCATCGAGTCGAAATACCTGCTTGTTACCGATGACCTCAAGATATGGCAAGAGATGGGCCATCAGGAAGATCACGATATGCTGCAACTAGACTTAGACCGTGAGTTTGAATGATCAAAATAAAATCTACTTCCGTTCAACGCGGTCAAGTGCAGAACTGTGCATGTCCACCACAAATTCATTAACGCATATAAGCTTGGAGACCACATGTTAAAGACCGCCACACAGGAGCTAGGTTGCCAACAGAGATCCGGCTAAAGGCCGCTGGTGAACAACCAAAAGTCGGAAGCATTTGGATGGAACTTGCAAACGCTACAAATTCTTTATTTGAACAGTCAAGCGCAGAGACCGACACAACAGCGCCCACGGCACACAGGAGGACCGAGCACAGCACGAGTGAAACGTCTGTTCAGAAACGCTCAACAATTCCATGCTACTTGACTGAAATACATCAAACAAAAGAACGTTTAATGAACAGCCACCTAACGGCCGGCTTAAAGACGAACACAAAGTTGACATCTATCAATGAACTCCTAACAACAAAAGCCCTATCTTGCATGTACACAAATGCCCAAGCCTTCTAAGCAAGTTGACAGAACTTAGAGAACTCCATGCCTCACAACCGCGGGACCTCGTCATGATTACAGAGACATGGTTAAACCATGAGATAACCAATTCTGAGATCAATTTACCTGGTATGTCGCTGCTTCGGACCGAGAGAACCGGAAGTGGTGGCGGTGTGATTCTTTACTATAATACAAACCTCCGATGTGAAGTTATCGATCACCCGGAAATCCGAGCTCCCGATTCGCTTTGGTGCCGCCTATGGTTTCGAAACAAGGACACATGTCTACTAGCCGTGATTTATCGCCCACCAAACTCAACGTCGGAAATGGACTCCAAACTGAACCATGTTTTTCAGTTTGCTTTGAACAAGTCCTACACCCACATTCTTATCGCTGGAGACTTTAATGTGCATGACATAGAAACGCCGGCAACCGATGGTATGCAGTTTAAAGCCTGCTTGAAAGAGCTAATTGCTAGTCACCCTCTGTATAACCACGTAACCACTACCACCAGATTTCGAACTGCTAACAAGCCGTCGATACTGGATCTTGTGCTTACTAACGAAGGACTCACGGATGATGGGATAGTTACAAGTACACCACTGGGTCATAGTGATCATGTTACTCTTCTCTTTGGCTATATATGCTATGCGGAGTACCCTGAAAAGGAGGAGGATAAAGTGCATACTGTCACGCACTACAATGTGCTGTCTAAGCTTGTTAAGGATACGTCTTGGACTTTCTTAACCGAATTCCCCCAGATGTTGCCTGGGAAACCTTTACAAGGACCTTTATCGCACTGGTTGCACACGCATGGGAACAGAGGTCTTTCCAACCCGAAAACAAGCACAAGTCATTTCTGAGGAGCAGAACACGTAAATGTATGTCCCCGAGGGATTTGGCATGGCGAGATCACCAGGACTGCCCGAATGCCGTAACCTGGACTGCATACGTGACACATCGTAACTTCTGTGTGAAACTGATCCGCGAAGACAAGGTCACTCATCAGCAGGGGTTAATGAATCGATTCTGCACGAACCGCAAACTCCTGTACAGGCACGGTAACAGCCTTCGAAAGGTGAAGCGGGTGGTTCCAGCGCCAGTCACGGCTGATACGTGCACGCGATCAGCAATGGAAGCAGCTGATCTCCTACGGCTTCATTACTCTCTAATTTTCCAGCAGGTAACGAGCCCAAACATTCTCCTCATTTCTAATACTCCACCACCGGGTTTAGACAACATCATCTTCACCGCGGAAGCTCTGTTGAAGAAGTTGTTATGCTTGCGTATCCACAGTTCTCCCGGAGCCGAAAACATCCGACCAATGGCTTTGCATACGGTAGCTAATGATCTAGCAGAACCACTGGCTGTTTTCTATCAGTGATGTCTAGAAGAGAACCGTATTCCACGAGTATGGAAGCGAGGGATCATCGCTTCTATCCATAAAGGAGGTAGCCGCACTGACCCTGCCAACTACCGTCCAATAACACTACTTCCTGTACTATCCAAAGTGATGGAATCAATCATCGCAGACGCGCTGATGCAATACCTGGAAAGCCACAATTTAATAGCCCCAGAGCAACATGGCTTTTGTCAAAAGCATTCGTTTAATACCAACTTATTAACTGCACGTAACAGCTGAACTGAAGCTGTTGATGAAGGAGCAGGAGTCGATGTCATCTACCTGGACTTTTCAAAAGCCTTTGATCGCTTAAACCATGGCACTCTCTTTCAGAAGCTTCGGAATTACGACATTGGCGACCCAATCCTGTTGGATTGACAATTTTCTACAAGAACGACGGCTAGTGGTGAGAGTTCGAGAATCATTGTCTGATGCAATCGATGTGATACGGGGAGTACCACAAGGCTCGGTTCTTGGACTTCGTCTATTCTTAGTGTTTATTAACGATTTGACGAGATCAATTACTTCCGATTTCCTATTTTTCGCTGATGATATCAAGATATGACGAAGGATCAGAGGACCGCAAGACCATGGACGGCTCCAGTGCAATCTTAACACAGTGTCGAACTGGTCAGTTCAAAAGCCTTACCATTCAACGTAGACAAATGTCGCGTTGTACAACTACGCTATAGGCATAACTACACCTATTTACTTTGGACAAACGGATTGCAGACCAGCTCCCAGGAAAGTGACCTTGGTGTGATCGTACAGAGCGACCTCAACTGTTCAAAACAGGCTGAGGTAGCTGCGAAAAGAGGCAACCAGCACATCGGCATGCTGCGAAGGGCATTCGGGAGATTTGACCCATCAATCTTCCCAATGATGCACAATTCCTACGTGCGCCCACATGTTAAATACGCTATGCAAATTTGGCAATCTTGGTTGAAGCGCGACCTAGAAGCGATAGAGGAACCACAACGAAGAGCAACCAAGAATGTGAAGGGTCTGCGCTATCTCTCTTACCACGGAAGGCTGAAGTTGCTGGAAATTTTCAGCGGACGCTATCGAAGGCTGCGCGGGGATCTCATATTAGTGTATCAGATACTGAGTGACCCCAACCACGTATGCCGCCATTTGCTGAAACAGCCACAACACGTAGCTCAGGGGTAACTGCTTAAAGTTGAAGGAACAATATAGCCGTCTAGTGTCGACGGAATTACTTTTCCCTTCGGGTTTGCCAACCCTGTAACGCACTCCCGGACTCAGTTGTATCCTCTCCTACCTTGGACGTTTTCAAAAAACAGCTAAATTTTGCTCTTAGCTCTTAGCATTTGGTTACCTAAACTCCTCTATTATGGATTGCGCCAAGCATGCTTTTCAACAGGATTTATATTTCAAATGGGCCTAAGTGAACGATCATGTTTTACTTTTCTCACTCCTTACACCAACGATCACTGAACCACAGTGTCTTTCTGAACGTTTACGCTCGATAATTTTTTAATGTTGCACTGATGTTAATTATCAAAGTATTCATCTCGGCAGACGTTCGATAGATGACCCAGATATATTTTGATTTCATCATATTCACCTCAACCATCCTATGAGAAGTGTCAAGCACTTGCTTTTATTCCGTGATAAATCATTGTTCAATGTTCATCTTGGGGTGTTGATGCAATACGACGTCGGCTGTTTGATGCAGTCATTGAAGGCGTCCAAAACCGCAGACAAACATGTTGTTCTCTTACGGAGTGCCTTCAAGAGGTTCGATCCCTTCATCTATCCAAAAATGCTCAATGCGAATGTGAAGCCCATTTAGAGTGCGCGATCCAGACTTGGCAACCATGGTTAAAACGCGGACTGACTGCACTGGGGAAAGCACAACCAAGGGCAACGAAAGATGTGAAGGGATTGTCCCACCTGTCATACCACATGCGAGTGAAAGCTCTGGGAGTGTACAGCGGAAGTTATCGGCGTATTTGAGACTTACTCATTTTGGTGTAGCCGAAATTGAAAAACCCTGGTCACACTTTCCACCACCTTCCAAAGGTTAACCGGAACACAAAGTTGGAGGTTATATTTGGGTGTTGCTCATCCCAACACTGGCACACCTCGATCGTGGTTTCGTCCTGCTTTGGACTCATCAGGTGAAGATAGCCTGAGCTAGGGTGGAACTCAGAGCTTAGTACTTCACGGCTGACTCCCCGAACACTATACTACTCAGATCCGCAAGTAACGCTTGACACAGCGGAAAGTAATTCAAAACTGCATTTAAGGAGCACGCTGTGGTTGGGTTGCGACTCGCAACCTCTATTGAGATCTCGGCTTACTTTAAGGTAAACCTCGGTCATTCCGCTCTTGTGGACCGTATCTTGAATGGATATATCTGTGTGTTGCTCTTCCCAACCCTGGCACACCACGACCGCGGTTTCGTCTTGGTTTAGACTGGTCAGGTGGAGATAGCCTGAGCTGGGGTGGAACTCAGAGCTTAGTACTTCATGGCTGACGCCCTGAACACTATGCTACTGAGATCCGCGAGCAACGCTTGGCACAGCGGATAAGGTCCTCGAGATCGGAATGACCAAGGTTTACCTTAAAGTGAGCCTAGGACTCAATAGAGGTTGCGAGTCGCAACCCAACCACACAGCGTGCTCCCTAAATTCAGTTTTGAAAGTTGAAGGTTCATCATCTGAAACTGGCTACCCAATACGGTCGGCTGGAGGGCCACTGGAATTACTTTTCCTTTTCGAAATTTGTCAAGCGTGGAACGCCTTTGCTAATTTTGTCATTTCTTTACCTACGCTACGCAATTTAAAAGTTTGACTGGAAGTTGTTTTACACCACCTGCCTTGCACTTGATCTGATTCCCGTTCAGTGAGTGACAACAAATTGCAGATAAATATTGTGCTCACTAACCTCCAATAAATAGGGCTAGACCGAGATACCTTTGTGTTAACGTAGGTAATATGGTGAGTCCACAGATGCATTTTTCAATTTTGTGTAACATTTTCTTGAGCTAACCTTATTCCCACAGACTATCCCACGGGACTTATTAAGCCTTGACATTTTTATCAGTATTATACCATTGTTCTATTGTTTTGAACTCATGGGGTCGGAACCATTCAGGTGACCGAGATTCAGAAGGTTGAAAAGCTATCCGATGCTTTTCCAGACGAATAGGAACTTGCGTGACTGAGAGTGGACTTCGAGGAACTACATTTGAAATAGTGAGTACTTGGACTTTGATTGGAAGGACTTATTGTTTGTTCCGCTGTAGTCCAGCAATCCGCGTAATTTCACGGCACCCACAGATAACAGCAAATAAATCCATGGTAAACTCCAGGAGTAGGATGGAGACAACGCTAAGCGTTAAACTGCAACTGGCGGCGTGCGTCATCTAACCATCTTTAAAATATTGCAAGTGTCGGTGCAGAGACGACTGATTCAAAGTGAGCATTCCATGGGTAACAGACGCGAATGGAAAATAAATTTCTGCGGCACTCCAAACGGCTATGCTGTACGGCGAGTTTCATTAAGTGACCTCTCAGGTTTGTATTGCTGTTAAGTTGCAGTAAGGAGCGGCACACATGACGTTTATCGTGCAGAATCAATTAGGCCATTATCGGATCGCCCCGTAATCTGCGATATCGTCTGCCAAATACCCCCAATCATTTCAACCTCTCCTCGTATGGGAGATTCACATTCCAATGATGCAATTGGACGCACGACGTTGAGGCTGTCACAGTGCAGTGAGGTAGTGTTTCAGCCATGAATGCCAGGCTTGAATTGCATCTTCGACATGGCGAAGAACAGACGCACTGTATAGCTGTCGAAAAATAGATATGTCTATTTGTCCGAATGCCAATCGCACAGTCCGACTTGTTGGTTACCAGTTTTCGAGGATTTTCTGACTGCCGTGAAGAACCTAAGTCATATTGAACCTGAACACACACACAGTGGTAACGTTCGACAGACGATTGCTGTAGTACATGCGTTCCGAGCCCATATGGGTAGCTGCTCTTGGGTCGTATGTAGTTCTTTACATTTACTCACGTTGAAGTGCATCAGGTTTTAGATTGACTATCGATGTATCCGGGCTGGATCACTCTAAAGCAGATGCTGGTCAGCATTCACCTGAATCCTCCGTCAAACCTTGATATCATGAGCAAACAGTAGGAGGTTTGAATCGATTGACTTTGTGAAATCATTAGTAAACACCGAAGACAGTCGTGTACCAAGAACCTAACCCTGAGGCACACAACACTCGACTTGTGGGTCTTGTAAGGTTATGCTTTTTCTTCCATCACACTATTGTGTGGGGTCAGATAAAGAGGTCCGGACTCTGTTCACTGATTGCCATTGAAGAAGAAAGTTGGAAATCCTGTTCAGAAGCGAGTCAACTATCCCGCAATACTTGAGCTTGGAAAGAAGTATCCAATAATCTAGACGATAGAATACCTTCGAAATAGCCAGCTAGATCACATCAACATCTTCTCCAACGTCAGCTGACTCGGTCTACGAATTTGCTCTACTCACAACACCACATTAATGACTCGGTCTAACTACGTTGCATACGATAGCTGTCGACGGAAGCCGTGCTGCTCGGGTATAATAATGTTACATTTTTTCCAGATAGCGCGCCAGCGGATCGGCCACGATTGAGTCCATGATTTTGGACAACATAAGGAGAAGATATTATGCTCAGTTCTGCTTCAGCCTTTGTGAACCGGTTAGTGTTCCTAGCTTCTACATAGCAGAAACCTGGTTGGGGCCTAAGAAACGCCGGAAAAACTGAGCCAAATGTTCTGCCCGTTGTTTTACTGCTGCTCCCAGTGGATCTGGACGAATGTTATCATGATCCGGGGAGCTGTGGTTGAGCAAAGAGGTTAGCTACTGCAACATAGCTTCAGCGGTAAAAATATGATATAGGTGAGTCCTGTCAGCGAGATGACAAAAGCTGGATGATTACTGGATAGCAAGACTCTCCGACAGGGGGGTACATTGCATCGGCAACGCGTTTGCTGCTTCCATAGCCGTTCTTGTTGAGCCATCAGCCGTTCTAAGTGGTTGAAATCTTTGTCTCACCCTTCGTAAACTATTGACGTGCTTGTACACAGTTTGGGGTTGGTGATGAAGATATGCGGTTTTATCATCTCTGAACAGTTAAATGCAGTGGTTACGTTGGGCCCCGTAGTTGTACCATGTTTCTTGTGTTGAAGCTACTCTATACGCCCGCCATGCTACTTTGCGTACTAACATCAATTTTCGAGTTCGGCTCCTAACGATAGAAAGTGGTTTAGACCCATTGTAAACTCTTGTCACTGAAGCATCTGTAACCAACCAACTGAATTAACTGATGAACTCGAGTCCGGCGAATTCCGGGGGTTCCACGGCAAGGAACGACCAAGTTGTGGCGCTGACGAACTGGGCTAATCGATCGTGGCGTCTGATTGTCCTCACTGTCTCATAGTTCTCATTAAAATATTTCACATAGCAGTCGAAGTTGTGACTAGTGACTGCATGATAACTGCGACCCCTTGGATAGTCTACGGGGCTGAACGTATGTCCGCGTTTGCGACACACTTTGCTTCCGTATTTGCAAATCGCAGTGCGCTATACGGAGTTCGACATGTGCAACACCAACCTAACTCTTCATCTTGGATTGCGGTGTCGAAGACTTATGCAATCTACTTGACAATCTTCGCGACGAGAAGCCAACTGATTCTGAGCGACTTCACCCGCTTATTTTCAATTCGTTTTACGCGATCATCTTGCTTTCCGTAACTGACCTGTTCAACGGATTGCTGTCCGTAGGTGCGTGGCTTAATAATCGAAAATGCTCGGTAGAGAAGTCGATTCCGAAAAGCGGTGACACGCCTCATTACGAGGCCACCATTTGAAGTTAACGACACAGTATATCCAGTTGGAATTTCAGAGGGACGTTTTCTAATTTCGCGTATCCCAGTCGTGAAACTTACTTCCGCATGCGGTCATCTCTACTCCTACGTTAGCGGAAGTAAAAACCCGACTTGTCGATGCATTACACTATTCGTGTTAAGTGATCTAACGCAATTATCCTGGACACAGAATGAAATAATGATATTACGTGTTCATGTAAATATTTTGCAATAGTTCAACGGTTATGTGTCATTTTTCTTGTTGCGTTCATTTTGTTATCACTCTGCCATCGGAAAATATTGGCGTTCCAATTGTAATTCATGATAAATCCATTGCTCCAATAACCTGCCAAGTCATCTAACCACTGTTTCTTGTCAAGGTAATTAAGTTACTCAATGCGAAGGGTCTACTGTAGCTACTGGAGTTAAAGCACCTCGTGACGCCGAAGCAGCATGGTTTCAAGAAATCCGATCTTGAATCCCCAATCTGTTGGTGACGTGGCATGGATGACTGCAAGCGTTGAACCAGGAGGAGTCATTCAACGTTATTTAGTTAGATTTCACTTGATAGTGGTGTTGTTAGCTCATTGCACCGGTGGATCAATGACTTTCTCGTTGAGCGAAAATTGGGGGCACAATGGGGTGATTATCTAACTGGATGGAATTCTTCTACTTTTGCGTACTGGGATCCGTTTTGTTCCTGATCAACCGCAACGATGTACTTTAGCATCTTCTGTCACCTTGTGGTTTGTTTGCAGATAAACTGAAAGTTTGGATAGTAACTAATGGTACCGACGATCCCGACGTATTTCAGCGTGATCTAGACCGTCTTTCCATATAAATAACTAAAGAATAGGTGTATTTCTCAACATTGCGAAACAGAGTGCTGACGTGGTCTGATCATACTGTACAACCTAAGCACCTAGTGAAGAAAATTGTCTAAGTGTAACGATGTTTCATCTGAATTGTTGGGAATTTACTATCAATTAAAACTAGTGCAAGAAAGAGCTGATAGTAAAAAGAATTGTAAGAATCGTCATCAATTCAATTATAGTAGTACGACCATCCATGGAATCGACCCTGGGGACCTGCTTCCATGCGGGATAGTACCTCGAGAGGTTTCATCCACACTACAACGTCTCATCTTGCCATGTGTTGTTGGGCTTTAAAGCAGATAAGCCTCATTATTTTAATGCCTTTAAGTTATTTTTTAATATTTTTTGTATTTTGTGGCTGCAAATATATGCTGTCATCATATTGGCACTTGCTTTTTGGCCACTATTACACTGGCTTGCCGAACAACCTCCTCGTGGTGCCAGCTGAGTGGTTCGGAATTTTCCCGTTCTAGCAAATGGTTCG
>OX104069.1:14125196-14162615 GCA_944474145.2 Dicrocoelium dendriticum
CAGAACGAATATACCCGTGATCAAGATACCAGCGGCAAAATTTATGCCGCTTCTCCGGATCGCATGGGTTTAAAGCCTACACTTGAATTGCACGGAACCTCCGAAATTTTCGTTCCAGTATTATCCGGTGTAAAGCATATCGGGTCGTGGTCACAGTGTTGTGCGATCCGACGATGCTGAGACCGGAACTTGTTGACACTTCAATGACTACAGCGTAAACTGAACAGTCGTCCGTGGTGGTGCTAGGCGGTCCGGGGCTCTTCATGTCACACACTCCCAGGTGTACGAATTTCTTCACTAGTTTTAGCAAGTACAGGGCGGTGACGGGACGCATTCCTGCGTTCATTACATTGTATTTTCTAGAATTTGATGCGGCGTTTAAACCGCGTTCATCGTACAGACGAATAATCAGTGCACGCTGAGTAACAGGCACGTTATGTGCTCCCGACTGCATTGTCTGCTCGTGTTCCATTATCTGTTATTCAATAACATTGACAAAAGTTGCAATACCTAACCTCGTCCTCAGCTGAGCTGCCATCACGTGCGCACATTCAGGCCGCCGTTTTGGTAAGCTACGCCGACTTCTCTGTGTAGCCAGCGAGACAAATACGGGACTAACCATCGATCGCTCCAACGCCTACGGTTGGCCATGACCTTCAGCACTTAGCGCGAAGTTAACTGACAGCTAAGGAACACCGGAAACACGTGGCTGTCTGTGCTCATCTCGCTCTTGATCAAACCAACCTCATGTCGGTGCGATTTTGGAGGTCACGCTTCTTCTCGGCTGAGCTCTGCACTAACTCACTTATCTGCGGAGCATTCCATACGTCCTCACCACTAAGATGAGGGGGAAGTTCAAATCTTTGCACGCGCAGTAGCATGTTGCGCATTTCGCTAAACATTGGATGGCCAATAGATGTTGGGGGAACAAACGTAAATGACCGGCGTCTCACCATAATCGAGCCACGGTTGTTTAAATGAAAGCTCATCGGCCTTCTTCCATTATATATATATATATAGCTGACTGAGGATAGATGACAGATTGCTAGTCTTTTCAGTTGTTGTTTATACATAACTACCTTGGAGTCAGAGATAAAATAGCCCACCTATTATATGTAGCTTATTGCTGCAGTACATCTGTACTTCGTCAATGAAATGTTATCATATTCTTATTGATCTTAAAAGTCAGTTATCACCCTTTTCCGCTACAGACGCCGTTCAATTTTCCAAAAGGATTTGTAAATTTACGGTCATTTTTACGTCTTAGTTTATAATCCTAGGTCCAAAATAATTAGACGGGCATCAGCAGTACACCGGTAAGTAGTACAAAGGCTTCACTGTCGGGCAACCGCCACCAGTTGCACGTGGGCTAGGGATACCGCTATAGTCGCGCTGTCCCTACGCAGGCCGGGTGGCCAGACAAAACTTGCTAGTTGTGCTCGCTGTACCAGTTTAACAAAGGAAGCATCACGATGATTAGCGAACTGGCTTTCATTATGCAATTTTGAAAGGCACATTGCAGTGTCAGTAACATTTAGCTGCTTGACATTAGCCGGTTTAGTAAAATATTAAGCTGTGTAACTTATAATGTTTACAGAAATATTTAACCTAATGAAAATTAACTTTAAAGTATGAAAGTCAACTTTGCTTATGGTTATAAAGCCTTCGTAAATTTATATGCGTAGTATATATATAAGTATTTTAACACTGTGTTGTTTTACTTTTTAGTTTGTAAAAAAAGCTTATCAGAGCCCCAAGATATTCGCCGTCTGCCCTTCGTGAACGTACACTCATCAGTTTTCGCCGCTTCAAATGTAAAGACACACAGAAGTACTTATTATGCAAATGTCATAAAATGTTTAAACTTGCCTCTGTATGTATTAACTTTCTTTTTATGAAGTTTGCTATTGATCGTAACTACAACTGTGGCCATTAAAACCGCAGAAATAAAATTGCTTTTTATTTTCATTTTATCCTTTTGAATTACGTCTAGTGGGTATTTGCGGTTAACATTTGGTATTTCGGGCACTTTTTAACCATTCAGACTATTAATGAGAAGAATAGAGGAAAATTGGCTTATTTTTGACAAAAATAGATTTTGCTTCCTCTGTCATAAAAGGTAGCATAGCTTCCTAAGGGAAACGCGTGTGTTTAGAGAAGAGAAACCAAAGTGGAATACCTCCGAAATGTTTCAACTCACACCGGATGACCGAGCTAGATTCCTGTTGTCCACCCAGTACTAGGTTCTGATCATTCTGTGGATAATATAAATTTGTGAAAAGGCAAGTCAGTTGCAGAAAAATGTCATTAAACACCAAATGCCCTAGCTTGAGAAAGAGACACAATGATATTACTCGTCTCCAAGAGATAGCGCAACTATACAATGTATAACCCCTCTAATGAATCGAAATAGATTATTACCAAATCGTAAAGTGGCTTCCAGTGTATGAACTAAAATTGTCTGAAATGAAATAGTGTATACTAACCAATGTAGAGCGCGTCATGATTGAAAATATTCGTAGTTAAACCAGGCAGTTAAACCTACCATTATCTTAACTTTAGTTATACTGAATACATCAACTTATTGAAGAAACATATGAAAAAGCTAGGTTGTTCCCGAGTCGAAACGAAGCTAAAGACACTAGCTATAGGACACGGTGGTTGTTGGTCCACATTGATGTGTGACCGCTTAATGATTTGATTTAAACGTCCGCCTTATTTTGCGAGGCGAGATAATGACGCAATAGACAACACCACATGCCATTTGACAGTGAATTTCAAACTATGACCAAACAGTCATTTCATGTCATACTAGCACAAACATTACACTGATTTCTAACCGGAAAGGCAAATAAGAAGTGCGTCAGCTAGTTGTGGCATTTCGGATAATCTCATGATTTTCAAAACTGGACCTTGCCACTGATCTCACTTCTACTAGCATGTTTTATTTTCATCTCAGATTTGTAATGTAAATCTCTAACGCAGTTTGAACTTGCTTATCAGTGACATTAATACTCACCGCTTTTTCGGATGAAGATTGTTGCGTTCTGATCAACACAACGCGTGCTTTGAAGTTCGAGTTAGATTTGTTCGCTGGAACCGGCGTAGCACGATTATTGCCTGAACACTTCTCCTCCCCTTCTGAGACGGAGTGATAACCCGAGGGGAGACGATGTATGTGGAGCGGTTTACGAAATTCTGCACAACTCATGGTTGTGTGACGATCTTGAGAGTCGCCAAAGGCGATCGATTTGCCGGTGTCTATGACCTTCTCAAATGAACGGCTTGAACTGAGCGATCGATGCGCACATGAAGCAACAGGGCGGATCGAAAGTGATCGGTAACATGGAACGGCGGATTCGGGACGGCGAAATGAATTTCGTCTATCAGCCATATTGACACAATTCCGTGCGTGTCTACCTACGAGGAAACGCATTAACAGGCGTAAAGATTACGTTAGGGTAGGTTATTTTGTTTGACGGATCGGCGTTTGCACTTAAGTCCAAGATCCTAGTATTGTCGAGGATACTTGGAACAATGAACCAGGTTCTTTAGGATCCAGTCCTACACCACTAATAAAATGTGCAAATTTTAAAGGCTAACGTTCCACTTTTACTTTGCAACCTCAGCAACGGGATTTCTGGCTGTATGCTATATTTTCTGGTGGTCAACACTCGTCGAATTCCTAGTTGTTTAACTCAAATAGCCCCATCATTCGATTCACTATGTCAATCAATCATATCAACAGTGGATTTGCAGTGCATCTTTACCCTAAATACAAAACAAATTAAAGTTGTTAAGACCAAAAGTAAATTACTAGGGCCAATTTAACAAGTGAATTTGGGAAATAATAGGAAAATCCTATTTGCTCTTCCTTATTATTATGTCTTAAAATCGGTGGTTTAACTACTGTAGACTCTTAATTTTTACCTACCAAACAGTAAAAGGTTTTCGTAATATACAACGCATTTTCTGACTTTTCATAGCGCGAGTTTACATTAACGATGCCAAGCTTCAGACTAGACTTGTATACTTTTACATACTTTCGCCGCAAAATGGACCTTATTCAAGTTGTTAACATGCATTCTGAATCACTGGTCTTACTAAACTCCGGTTTTCAAAATTCTGAAACCCGTCAAGTGAAGCCTTTCACAAATAAGAATATCCTGCGCTTGTCTATGATATTTCTCCAGGGCAATTTAATAACGCGGAGTACTGTATTCTTAAGTGTAATTTGTCAGGAAAACGGGCTTCACTGTCAAATGGGAGAGGCATTGTAGGGCTCTCTTTTAGGTTCGGTCTGGGATGACCTTGTGGCTTTCCGCAGCGGACGTAGGGCATAGAGGTTTCTGGCTTGGCAACCAAAAATGCGTTCAAAGAGGTGAGATGAACTTTTAGACAAATATGTATTTACTCAAGTAAAATAGACTGCTTTTTGAACGTAGTAAATTGGGCCGGCAAACAAAGGGAGGTATAAACAACCTTTTTAGCATATTCTTGGTTCTGTTTCAAGCGAAATGCATGTAGCAAGATGGGCAAAATTATTAGATGATGAATGAGCTGAATTATACCAAAATCCTGCATACTACGCGTCAGTAATATAAAAGCTGTCCGTATAGATTCTAAGTCCTAGGTCGCGCATAGTCGCTATGCCGAATTCCTAGTTCGTGAGGCTAGCGACCATCCTCTGCAAGCTTCGTAACTGGCATTGCAGTCGAAGATGAGCCGGGCTATATCGTAGGCAACTGTCAATCACGCAGCCCCGCGGCTGTCACCCATGACGAAGTGGCACTAGCTGCTGGTATCCGGAAGTCATGGGGGCGGAAGCTGGCAGGGCCCGCTGGAAAGCGCACCGCTGACGAGACCCAGAAGGTTGAAACGCCGGCGTCTGGTGCTATTCCATACTAGCCTAAGCCTGTTGATTGGGAGTGAGGATGATGATTTATCTGAATTATTACATGCTTGCACCAACTACCATTTGATAGTTATACCCGCCATTTGTCTATAGATGTCGATGTGAACACCATTTATCATAATAAACGAGATTATTTATACATTGTAAGTAAGCTCGGCTAATTTTACTTAACAGGGGAATCATAAAAATCAAAAGTATGTCTTTGGTCGCGGGGCCATAAATTCAGTGTTATTGACATAAGTTACTGACAAAATGGGTTAATGTGCTTTAAAAATACTTAAATTTTCTAAGCAACTATTTGACATCAACCAGTACTGCGTATCATGACAAAATAATAGTGCTCAACCTACTTATCACCTAAAACAACACCTATATGAATTTCCAGAGAATCTACTCCCTAGTGGCTTGTCAAACTACCTCCTCGTGGTGCCAGCTGGGTGGTTCGGATGCATCCCGTTCGAGCGAATTGTTCTACGGCAGCATTCCACCTCCATGAGGCATTGTACTCCAGCAATTGTGCTGATTTCATAGGAACTAATAGGCATATGTTCGATAATCTGCTATATAAAAGACGCATGAACAGAACATTTATTTACCGACCCCCATTAGGCAGGGTTTCCTGAATTCACAACGCTGCATTGCGGGTAGTCTAGTTAGACACAAAGTCAGCGAAGTATCACACAATAGAACACCTATTCTCGGTTTCGGCAACAAGGTAGTATCACACCCACTGAAAAAGCCAAGGATTACTCGTCTGTTACATCGCTTTTAGCTGCCTTGCCTACTGCTATCTGGACACCTTAATCCGACACCATCAGTTCACTTGTTACCAACCAGTGTTATCTCTAATCAGCTGATTCCTTTTTCATCGACATTAACAGTGTTTGTCCGGTGGTCTTCCTTCGGTCTCGGTCCTCCTTTTGCCCTATATGCTTTAAGGTACACAAACTCATGTAGATCCGGGCAGCAGGCCGGTATTGAGCGCAACTTGAAATCCTTTGCTATCGATGTTTGCTGTTTTCCGATACACGCTTGCAAAATTCCAGTACACTATTTGATTTGAGATTTCCAACCGACCAAGGTGCCAGATTTCATCTACGTCTGTCTGGTGACACAGAAGCAGCTGTGACAGGCTTGGCTGGCCTTGGTGCAGAGATAAGCAGCAAAGCTGAAGTTCCACTGATAGACCGGTTTTTGATTAATAGCCAATCATCCAGAATCAACAGATTTCATGCGGAGAGCCGCAACTTGCTTTTGGTTTCAACTTACCCTTCAAATAAATGCAGTCCCGACTCCGTTAATAACGATCTCTACTATGAACTTTACCACCACCCGTTGAGTAAAGTTGGGAAATCTGATAATGTTGCTGTTGTTGGATATCTCAACGCACAGGTCGGTCGTCTATTGTCTGGAGAAAGTCATCTCCGTGGTCACCATGCGCTTGATGAGAGCTGCTCGGATAATGGTGAAAGACTATTCACTTTATGCTAAGAAAATCGTTTATTTCGGTCGAGCACCAGCTTTCGGCATTCGAAGAGATGTTCCGCCACTTGGCGACCATTTCTGCGTCCCAAGCTTTGTATCAGAGTGATCATACCGCTAGCAGTTATGGATTGCGTAGTAGTATAAAAGAGTGAAAATAAATCTGGTCCACTTTTCTTGACTCAGACCATGCTCTTGTTTGTGCGAACATATGCATGCGTTTCGGGGGCTCCAAAAAATGGAACTCTGAAAGATGGACACAAATAATCAACCTACTCTGTCGGTTCGGCATAACTATCAAGCTACTCTGGCCGATGCACACAGCTGTGACCCTCCGCAAGACATGGATTAATACCGGACGTTCATGCAGAGATCCATGATATCTTCCGAGTAGTTAGTTCACTGTCTTACTCAGCTCCCCGTGAAGACAAGGATCTAGACGCATTAGTTGGACCTATTGGACCGCCTCAGAAATATGCCTGCTGCGTCTAATCTTAATGAGAATTACAGTTCTATATGTCGGAAGCTCAAATGGTGTCTAATGCTACTCTGTCAGTCAGCAGTTCAAACGAAGCCTAGGCAGTGATCGTGAAGCTTGATGGTTTCAGCGTGCTTTGGAGATAAAGGATGCTACCATCTCTGGCAACATTTGCAAGCTCTTACAGCTCAATCGGCACATTGATCACAACAAGACTGGTGACAATGATACTATTAACAAAGCTGCTGCTTCGCCCATTGCCAATCTACAGGGTTCGAACGTTTTGGTTCCCAATTCAATTTGCCCTCACCGTCTTCTTGCATGCCCTGCGAATAGGGCTGTCTGCGCTTGCTCATCACTGTTGAATCCCCAAGGAAGCAGAAGCTTTTCTTGTGATTCATAACCTGAGACGTTTCAAGGCTGCCGACTCAGGTGGTCTTCTTTCGCAGCAGTTCAAATATGCAGGAGAAGTTATCATCAGAAAGCTAACTACTTTGTTCATAAAAAGCTGGCTTGAATGGAAAGATGCCTTCTTCTTTTACCGAGTCAGGCATTATCCCGATTTAAAGAGGGATGCTCGCAATCCACTTCGGTTACCTTCAAGCTATTGCCATTACTTCTACTTGGCCGACTATCCCGCATTCATGAATCGAAGTGCCGTGAAGAACAAGCTGGCTTCCAATCTGGCCGTGGGTGCGTGGATCAAATAGTTACGCTCCGCCAAATCTAGGAACACCGCCATAATTAACTGTGGCCTACCAAGGTTGCATTACTAGGCCTTCGTGCTGCATTTGACTCGGTTGATCAACCTGCACTCTAGCGTTGTTGGCTACCGTAAGGGGCCCGGAAAAGTACCCTGTCATCCTACGTGCATTCAGCCACCCCAACTCCAGCATAGTAACGGTTTATGGCAGTTTTCGTCGTCCTTCGCTGTCAATAGCGGTGTACGATAGGGCTGCCCTATTTCCCAGCTCCTCTTCAATTTTGCGACTGAAGACATCCTGTCGAGAGCTCCGGACGGTCTCCAAAATTTTGATCCACAGCTACTACCGGGTAAACGAGCGACCAAGTTAGATTATGCCGATGATATCGCCTCACTTGGTACCAACTCATAGCGCATGCAAAGCATTCTAGAGCATATGGCAATTGAAGCATTTAGGTACGGAATGTGATTTGTCCTGTCAAAGAGTAGCTTGTCGCTTCAGAATTGGCCCGCAACCGTTCCCGTGCTCGTTATTGAAGATACACTGCGTGCAAAAGTGGATAGCTTTGTTTACTAAGATGTCTGTGTGTCTGCTGGTGGTAACATTAAAAGGGAAGTTTCTCTTCGCATCGCCAAAGCTAGGCCACCATTTATCAACTTGAAACACTAGTGCCGTCGTCGGCATGTTTCACACACTTGGTAAAACGTCGTGTTTATGATGCCGCTGTTTTCGCAGTGTTACCATACGGAGGCGTTTTCTTCGCGTGGATAACATGCGCTGGCTTTCGGCCTTCGACAAAAGGTGCTGGAGGAGGATTGCTCGTGTGTGGTGGCAACAACACATCAGCAACAACGATGTCAGACGTCGTATCTTAGGGAAATCAAGTATTACATTCAACAAGCTGATTTGGTTGGGTCCGTTAAGATGGCTTGGTCATGTCCTGCGCATGCAAGCTGAACATTTCTCTCACTGCGCACTTTTCGCTCGTGCATGGCTTGGCAGGAAGACACAATGTGGCGGTCAGCCGTCCACCTGGTGACACCATGTGAAATCGCTGACTTCACGACTCGCCACCATTTGTTCAACAGGTATGCCTGGTGGGGGACCAAAGGATGTGGGGTGTCGTTGGCTGGAAACAATTCAGGATATGAAGCGCAATCGATACCATTGGAGTAACTGTGCACATAATTGTGTAGATTTGGTCGCATAATGCTTAACGATTAAAAAGGTTCGAAAACTGAAAAGTATGGTGTGTGCATAATAACAAAATGTTGCCATTTTTGCTTCCTGTGAGGCACAATAAAGGTAATGTGTTTTCCACCTACAGTTTATACGCCATGATGTTGCTCCGTTGATTAAATCTGTTTTCTTCTGGTGATTTTCATGGTTTATTTGACCTTGAGTCTATTCAACAGACTGCTGCGTATAATACTACCACTAATAATTATACTAATACTCATGACTTGTTAAAAATTAGGTTGTCTTTTCCCGCATCATAGTGCCAATAAATTAATAGTATCGCAATGTCGGTAAGTTCTCAGAAGCTCAAAGAAGTACCTCAGCTTCTTCGGTCGCCCTGCGTATTGTTTGCAGATGACCTGAAGAGTTGGATGATTATTTATTCTCCAGACGATACTGACGTCCTTCTGCAACACCTTGGCCGCTTATCCTGGCGGTCTGCAGTAGATGACATACGATTAACCCGGCCAAGTCCTCATTTATGGTAATGGGCGTGGTACACCCTTGCCCGTCAACAGCTGCATCCCACCAGTTCCGTAACTTATCTAGGCTTTTTCTCACACTGTGAACTGAAGTCTGTTGACAACCCAAACAGACTGTATACAAAAGGAATACGCCTACTTTTGGCACTTAGACGCAGCTTATGCACATGGTCTGAAGATTGCCACCTGTCTGTACTCTTCCGTAAAACAACCCGGTGTTTGAGTACGAATCACTCGTCTAGTGTCCGTTCACAATAGATGAGGTGCAGGGACTGGAACGGATCCAGCATTTAGCTACCAGGCGCATACCCAGGTTCCGGGGTATGTCGTACTTGGAAGGATGTAGTAGACTAGGGCTTTATACCCTGTCATATCGTATGCTGTGAGTTGATTTCATAATGACGCACCGAATATTTTACCTTGGACACTTCTCTATCTTGAATTTGCTGCTGCACGTTTGCGCACCAAGCGGTACACCCGGACACCGGCACAAACGGGTGGTACTGATGGCGTACCGCTCATCACTATGTGCTTCGAGAGTCGAGTGGTGAAACCCTGGAATCAATTGCCGGATACATTAATAGAGGTGAAATCGGTGTCGGAATTTGATAGATCCTTTGACGCCTACTTTGCGGACTACAGGTGTAAGGAGCGTATCGTACCCGGATAAGATGTAGCGCAGTTACACTAGGCTGCCACCGAGCATAAATCAGCGAGGTGATTACGCGCATTTACCCGGTCCAGTTATGATGGAGCAACACATATTTTTTATCTTCCCGCTCTCTATTCTCAGTATTCAGTATTGTGTGGTCGTAAAGAACAAATTACTCAACTCCCTATTGAAGGCGAAATTGTAGAACGTTCATTGTGTGGTAAAACTGTGACACGTAATTCCAGTCAAAATTATGATGCACATTGAAGTGAACTTCTGTCACTTCGATCAATTTGAACGCAGTTGAAACGCATTAATGTTAGGTGTTTTTGGCTTTAAAAGCCGCATTCCAAGGCTAGTTTTCTACGTGCTTGTGTGCTGCAGCGGTACAAAGCCAAATTTCATATGAGCTAAGCCATGGATATGTGGTGGTTTGCACAAAAGTATTTTTGACTCCGAACCATATGTACTACCTGTAGAAATTACATAAAACATGGTAGTGCTTTGCTTTTCTCAGACATGATAATTTGTAAACAGAGACTCACCCTGTGAGTGATTACCATGCAACACTTTTAAGGTCACTCGGTCCCCAGACTGTACAATAAGATCCGTGACCATGTGGTGTGGCGCTCTTCTGACGTCGATGCCGTTCACCTGTACTCAAAGAAATGATTAATCCATGATTAATCCATTACTATCTACTCAAATAACAAATATTGAGCTGGTCCAATAAGAAACGCTTAGTCTATTCATGCGAAACTTGCATATCCTTATATAAACAAGCATTTCCAGTACATTTCATGGAATAAAACTATCTCCGTTAGTAGCACAATTTAAGCCATTGATTTCAAAGATATTGTAAGTTACCACAACGTGGATTAACACAACGCAAGGTTGGTTACATTTTCTTTGAAATTTGTGAACCGCTATAAAATGCGTACTCTAGATAAATTAGGATAGCGCCAGGGTCAAAGTTTTCGACATGCAGAGTGTAGGTACTCATCAAAAAATCATGTGCCAAAATTAATCGCGAACACAACGAGTGCTTTTCTTCGACATCCTGCTAAGCCTTCTCAATCGAAGTAACGTTATATTGGTGCATTTGTGGTAATCGCAGCGCTGCATAGCCAATAGATGTTGGGCGCAAAGTGATTTGTTTCAATAATTTATTGACTTAACATATTGCCACCCAAGTAAGAAGGGATTTTGAAGAAAGTATTTAACAAGTAGCGGTTGAAATTAATAAACCGATGTAGAAAGTATGGAGTAGTCTGTTAATATTTTCACAATATTATGCCCAGATGAGAGATGGAGACACAATCATTTGAAAGCTAAATAATTAAACTTTCAACAGACAAATGAGCATTATTATAGGAAGAAATTCATCACATCTAGGCTCACTCAGAAAGCCGTCACACGCCCGGAAAAGCACTGTACGCGCGTTTCCTCCGTTCGGGAATCGTCAGCAGTGAGCATTCCATCGGACCCCTGGCAGGGCTGGAACCCACATCTCGACTGTTGCAAGTCCGTGGTTGAGACCACTGAGCTACGGAGGACGGCAACGACCGTCGCGAATAAATTACTTGCTGTGATATAGCGCCGCTCACTATCCACTGATTTGCACGTTACTACCGTGCAGAGGACAGTGTAGCTCCCTCACCAAGCGACGAGCTTACCAAACTTAAGCCGCCAATTAACTCATGGCATTATAAGCAGTTTGGTCTGTGTACTGGTTACAGAAGAGTAGTAGGGAGAGTTGAATGTTATAGGAAGAAATTCATCACATCTAGGCTCACTCAGAAAGCCGTCACACGCCCGGAAAAGCACTGTACGCGTGTTTCATCCTTTCGGGAATCGTCAGCAGTGCGCATTCCATCGGACCCCTGGCAGGGCTCCAACCCGCAGCTCGACTGTTGTCAGTCCGGGGTTGAGACCACTGAGCTACGGGGGACGGCATTGACCATCGTGAATATGTGACTTGATGTGATATAGCGCCGCTCACTATCCACTGACTTGCACGTTACTACCGTGCAGAGGACAGGGTAGCTCCCTCATTATTTTATAGAATAAGATCTTATGGATGGTATCTTGTCCAGTAAAAAATAAGGACATTTAGACCAATCAAATGATATAAACTCTTGTCAAACAACAATGCTGCTGCTGCCGCTTTCATGTAAGCAGATAATCAAAATGTGCTCCAAAGCTACTGTATATATTGTAGTAACCACGGCTTTAAAATATATATAATTTCCATTTCAGGTACATTTACCATGCAGTAAAGAATTGTCTTCCGCAGTAGCTAAAGGAAATTTATCAAGAATTGATCCAGCTAAGTAAGGTAACACTCGGATAGGTACCGATCAATTGTTTTATCTTTTATTGAGTAAATAACAGCACATATTTCTCTCGCCTAGTGACCGTCGGAGTTTGCACGATCATGGGCAAAATAATAGTTGTCAAGCTGAATACCAGTGCCTTATATACTACTAACGTACATAGACACGGTAGCGAAATATTAGATAAATAATTCCCTAGCTACGTCATCAAGCAACCTATAACGGGATAATTAGTGCACAGCGCATCATTTGATTGAGGGTATTATCATTTTAACATATCAGATATTGCTCCTAACGAAGTTATGCAGTATACAATTTCTGTCGCAAGTTAAATATATCAGTACCAACTACTCACAACACAATCTACATAGTCCTGGAGCTTAGCATCTGGAAGAACTGCGATAATTTGGTCATGCTAACCGTGTAGGTTACAAGAAACTGACATATCCCAAACTGTATTTGTACAAATAAAGCAAGAACCGTCAAATGGGTTGCCAAATGTTCACCGCATACTAAACTGTTAAATAAACAAACAAACTGCATTATCATTGACGACGAAAAATATGTTACCAACATTGACAGATCAAAAGTATTACAGTCTATTCATTCTATCATATAATTAATTAAAACATTGGAGCAAAATTGCATGTTGGTATAAGCACCACATAAAGTTGATTTATTTGATAATTATCGAACTGTCACTGGAACAGTGTTCGTTAAAATCACATGCCCATTGCTCAGGTAAAGAATAAAATGAAACGAAAAGGGTTGTGGCCCAAATAAGATATGCAGGTGTTCATTTAGCGCGGATACATGTGTTATTTTAATTTTCTCAGCGTCATCGATACGATTCTCAGAAGTGTTGTCAAAGGATGTTGATTTCCCAAATAAATTTACCGCGTTCTTGTACAGCCAAGTTCCTATTAATAGCATGCTTGGATTTGTATAATGTATAGAAATCTTAATTTTCAAGGAATCTGTTCCAAATCTTTGAGAAGGGGATTAAAAATAATGGTTCTTTTAATTTCGTAGTAAAATTTGAAATCTTCCACTTGTCTCCTTTTTGCGTATGGGGTATCTAGTGTTCAAAGGAATGTGAACACCGATATCAGAGCTGTGTACAAAATGGCTTTTGACCATGTGAAGAAAACACTGTTTTAGCTTAATTCGACGCCTAACTAGGTCAAGTCAAAGATAAATGCAACGTTTTCATTATTCATATTTTCAAATAATGGCCTTAGCTATTCACAAGGCAACACTTGCAAGCATGCGGCACATAAGTTGACTGACGAGCCCCAAAAGGGCGAAACGCGTCTGGTGCCTTTCCGGACTAGGCTCTACTGTGCAGCTTGTAAACTACTGGGAAGAAAGCTTTAACTAAATCCTGCTACTCGTGAGTAATGTAAATTAAATCGGCTTCTTCTAGTTTCAAATGCTATGGATATAGCGGCTAGCGAGAAAACGTAATCACCTCGCAGACGAACCACGGTCAGTGATAGTGGAAGATAGGTGGTGCTATATCCCAGTTAGTTTGCAAATTACTTTGTTCTGCCGGCGTCCCATGGCTCAGTGGCTTAAGCTGCTGCCTAGTTGGCATTTGCCTCTAGCAGTCATGGGTCCAATCCTCCTTAGAGGACCGAAGGAATGCGCACCACTGATGAGCCCCAATAGGGCGACACGCGCTTGGTGCTTTTCCGGATTAGGTTCTACTATGTAGCTTTTGAACTCTGGGAAGAAGCCTTAACAGAAGTACAACGAAATCCTGCTACCCGTGAGTAACGTAGATCGATTTAAACTAAGGAAGCATAGTTCCTTCTTGATAATACTGCTTCATTTAGGGCCTGGTGCGAGGTTAGGTAAAGTGATGGCATATGTATCCCATGGTCTATTTGGCCTTTAAAATTTGAGCGTAACATTATTCAAAGTTGAAAACGACCGGATATTTGATACGTAAATTGTAAACAGCCCAGCATTTCAAATTCTACATGCCCTGTAGTAACTGTTGTCCTTAATAGAGCCAACGGCGGCCAGTATGTTTTTACTTTCTGGTGTGCACACCAAGTTAATGTCGTTGACAAAACGCTACTTTTACACCAGACGAACCGGTGCCTTAAAAGTACAATGTCCTCTCACACACTTGGCCGTGAGCTTCATTCACACTCGCTGGTCTACCGTGGTTCATATGCAACAGGCCACCGCCTGTCTGACACACAAAACTCAACCGAAATAATCGGCTGTCTCGCCTTTTGCATGTGACTTGAGATTTGGTCAATGCATTGTCCGGTGCGGTGAAAATCATTTTTCTGGCGGCCCAACGCCTCATTTTCTGCGACTATAACAGTTACGCCTGTATTGTTCCCTGGAATCTATCCTTCAGGATGAAAGAAAAATGTGAGCCAATAACACTCCTTGTATTATTCTACTAGTGACCGCTATTGGTTTAGAGAAATGGTCATGGATGCGCACCACATGCTGCTAGCAACTAGATGAGTACGACCAAGAAAATATTGGCTCACCAATGCATATTGTCTCCAACTTATTGAGTAGTCTCCGGGGAGCCACTATATCAAAGTCGTACTGCATGTTTAAGAACAGGACTATAACATTGCTTCTGTTTGCTATAGTCGCTGTTATATGGGATGTTGCACTGAAAGGAACTCACAAAAATCTTGTTGCGACTAGCTGATGATATTATCCATAATCAGAAAAATTGGTATATCATCAGTAACGATTTTCTCCATTACCATAGATAGGATAGGAGTGAGATTTATAGGGTAAAAACTTTGACAGTACAAGCGGCGCCAAATTTGGCTCAAGGATAACAACAGAAACATAAAAAACCAACTAGTATTTATTCCATTATATACAGGGTTTAAAAATTTTAAGCAAAAGCAGAGGTAATTGGCTTCTACCGATTTTTCATATAACTTGATAGATAGCCTAGTTTCTGTGTAAATCAGTGAGCATAAGCGGGTGAATTTGCCTTTGATACTCCAATAATAAATTGTATTGTTCATAGAGTTTCACCGATGATTCAGAAAAATGGTTTCAGCTACATAAACAATAGACTTTCATGTACATCACCAAGTGAATCCTAGTGGTTTCCATCAAGCATAGTGATAAAATGGAAAGAGTTATTGCGACGCTGCGTCTTTTCAGTTGGCTGATTAGAAAATCGAAGTGGCAGGCACATTTCAAGACCATACAATTCACTTGCAACAACGACGGCAATGAATGCTTAATGTGGCACACCGATAAAGCTATGGGGCAAAAGTACCACAGTACGACACAGCTCTAGCTAGGTAAAAAGAAATAAGGAACACAGTGTGCGCCAAACTTGTGCTTCTCACCCGATCCCACAACTGTTTGCAACTGGCTCAACCACTCACCAGTGAATGAAATTGCATACTCTTGTTCAACTAGCATTACTTCATGCCTTTTACTTTCAAACATTCCGTGCAACAATATGGTTCTTCTTCGTCGAAGTTATATCCGTGTTCTTATTTCGTACTCAGTTAGTTGTTCCTGTTTGAGCTGTAGCATCCCGATGCTATATTAGAAGCTATAACCTCAATTCTCTAGGTTAGCGACTGCGCATAGCGAAGGTTTTTGAGAAAACATGTGAGGAAATGACTCTGAACACCGGTTTTGTTAAACGTTTGGCCTCCTCCTCATCATCATCATCATACACGGTAGCCAGAGGTGGGGAACACCTCAGCTACTGTGCCTCAATATACAGAAAAAAGGAGAGAAAAAATGTCACTGGTGCAAGCCGGCTGAAATACCGGTAACGGATGCGCATCGTTCCGGTAAGCTACCAGCCGGATACTGTGTATCAAAAAAATTACTATGCAAAATTATATAAGGCTTAATAATGAGATCGTGGTTGGAGGGGGAGGCTAAGAGGGATTTGGTGGGACAAAGAAACTCACAGCACGAACGTAACTGAGGTCGGCTCCTAGCCATATCAGCAAGTGTGTCCAACCGAACGTGTTCATCGTCTTTCGGACCCCAACCAGGGAGGCGAGACGCTCCAACCGAGGCCAGCTCAGAAGTGAGGGCCTTCATTCCTCTGGACCAAGTTATCGCTTGGCCACCCCTCCCCTTCTTCCATCCACACACCCGGCGCGCAAACAACGCACGTCGCGGAAGTCGGTGGGCTGGTTCGCGTAACACGTGGCCGAGCCATCGGAGACTGGTGCGTGAAATGACGGTGCTGAGCGATTCATTTTCTTTTCCTGTGCCATAAACAAGGCGTCGAACACGCTCGTTGCTCACGCGGTGTTCCCACCAGACGTGAGCTAAATTACGAAGGCGAACGTTTGGCCTAAAGATACGACTATAGTAGAGCCCAGCCACAAACGATAGGTTTAGTCAGTCAGGCCACAATGCGCTTTATGCTCCTATGAAGAGTGAATATTCAACTACGACACACTCTAATGGCAAAAACAAAATCAACTAAAAATAAGACAGATGTATGTGATACGCCACTAATTTAAAAATGTGGCAGTGATGATATCATCGATTCAGTCTGGCAATATTGTATTGCGTGAGTACATTTTGCTCCTTCAGAAAATATGACAGATAGGGAACAACTGCGTACTGTAGGCCCGTGTGCGGGTATAGATGGCTTCGTACGTTTGTCTGGTCGAAGAAGTCGAGATTCATTCCGACAATGCACAATGGAGATGGTGACTGGCAGCAGTGAGTACCTTGGAAACCAATTTTTCGCAGCAGCGATTACAATTACACAAATTGAGGTCAAAAACAATAGCATAGAAATTCCGCTGCATCAAGCAAGGTGCTTCAACTACCTGCTGATTGAAAGTATGGTCGGAATGACCGAGGTCCACCTCAAGTGAACCGAGGTCTCAATAGAGGTTGCTTGTAGCAACCCAACCACCAACGGATTCTCCAAGTCCAACTTTGAATTCGTTTCCGCTGTACCAAGCATTGCTCGCGGATCTCAGGGACATAGTGCTTATGGCGTCAACCATGAGTCACTAGGCTCTAAGTTCCAGCCCAACTCAGACTATCTCCAACTGATGAGTCCCAACCAGGACGAAACCGCGGTCCTGGGTTGCCAGTGTTAAGATGAGCAACACTATAATGTTTCCATTCTGACCTGTTGATTGCTTTGGATTACCCGTTTAACGGCCTGGGAAATATCATAGGTGGACAATACGTCCAGTGCGGTACTTGTCAAGCGATGACAAACCGTAGAATCAAGTAACGAGACACGGATGATGACCTAAGTCGGAAGACGTAGGACGCTAGTCTTCTGACTTTAGTGAATATTTCATTCACCTGATGCAAACACGTGAGATCCCGACTTAGTGTTACTCTGAGATATTTCACTACTGTACTGGAGTTTAGACTGACACTGTCGATACTAAGAAGCGGGGTGGGCGTCAGCAGCTTTTGATAACAATTTTCCTCGGCTAGTGAGAAAATAACATTTTTACACTGATGCGTTAATTGAAAGACAACGGGATTTGTACCAAGAGGTAAGGTTGTCCAAGTAGCATTGCAAGTTGGCCGATGAATCTGTGGTATGGTTGCGTACACGAGGGATCATGTCATCAGCATACATTAGTTGGATGGCTTCTTTAGGAGGGGGAATGGAGATAATGTATACAGGAAATAGGAATGGGGACAGAATGGCTTCCTGAACAACATCTAAATTTGTGGTAAGTAAGGAAGTGGTTATCCCCCAATCGTGGTAAACTGCGTACGATTGGCACAGTAGTCTGTAAGAAAAGATACTAACGAAGATTGAACTCCGGAAACTAGCAGATCGTGTAACAGCGGCTCGCGGTTTACACAACCAAAAGTGTTGCTGTAATCTAGGAAGCAGATCCGCGTGGGTTTGCTTTTCTATCGAGTGATGAAAGAACGGAGTGTACAAGACAAGCTAATGCATCCAAAGTAGACCTCAAACTGCAATAAGCGAACTGGAAAGGCTCATCTGAGTGAATTTGGTCAAACGTTCTATCAAGTATGATTCGTTCTAATGTCCTCAAATCCACAGAGGTACAAACAATGGGCACAGGTGCATTGCGGGCGCTTCGCCAGCAGTCGGCTATCTTGTGCTGGTGCAGGCACATGATGTAAAATTCAGAAAATGGCTATTCTAAGACATTAACACATTCCTTGAGGACTATAAGAGATAGTCCGTCCGGATCAGGCGCTTTGCACGACTGTATCCGTGTTAATTCCTTGTGAACTGTTGCACTATCGATGGGTGGTGAAGATTTTGGGGGGAGACTTACAACGGTAAAGATGGTAAATGCAAAGCTGAGTCATTTATATGAGCCCAGAAGTTGCGGTTTAATTCCTCCACATCGAGAGCAGTGTTTGACACTTCTGACGACTCCACTCAGTCTCCTCATCATTTTCCATATTTCTCGGTAGTTTTTCATTTTAAGTATAATCTGGACATAAATATAGTTGTGGCGGCCTCATTCATTTTTTATATCAGTCGATAAGGATTTTACCTAGGGGACGTGTTTGTGCTTGTAAGCTTTTTCTTTGAGTCCGCGTAGTCTTTTAAGGCACGAAGATGAAAACCTATCTGCGTGAATGAAGATGCATTCCTATTTGCAACAAACATCGAAGCAAACGTTCAAGCCGCTGGTTAAAATGGTCACAGTACTTTTATGCACCATCTGTAAAATACATTAAAGTCCGTAGAGGCAACAGTTTCGCGTAGTAGCTTACGATTTCGGTGGAAGGCATTAGCTTTGCGTTAACTTGCTATCTTGGCAGCGAAGGAAATTTCTGTAATTCTTTTTGCCATAGATTATCTGAGACAACTTTATGGTGGCATGATCTGAACTTCCAAGCGGTTGATTGGTACAAACAGAAAATGTTTTTAGCCATCGACAAACAATAAACCTAGGGTTGCTTGCAATCTTGTTGCAGACTGCACGATTTTCAACAGTCCATAGTTGGTAATAAAACTAGTGTCGAAACTACTGAAGTCACCGGCGAAAATAGATAGTGAAAAATCCGGATGTTCAATGATGTCAGCTGTTAAATCGTCATAAAAATTTTCACCATCGGCTATAGGGCAGCTGGGAGAAATATAAACGTTGGCTACTAGATGGCCACTCAAGTATCAGGGCCTGCATTTCATAATTGAACAGCTAATGTGTTGCCCGTAAGGACGAAAAATAATTTTTGTCCATTTGCACCATGAAGAATGCATGTATGTGATAACGTAACCACCACGGTGCCTGGGTGTACATGGGCGGTCAACGCGATGCACTGTAAATTAGTCAAGTGCCAAAAATGTATCTTCTACTTTGTCGTGCAGCCAGGTTTCTTTTAGCATAATAACGCCAATTTGGGGGTATTTGCAACAGCTTGTTATACTTTTAACCTTTTTCAAGTTTCTCACAAGCGAATGGATGTTGGCTGATTTTTTCCTACGAAGTGCTAACTGCTATAATTCGCGGTACTGTCTCGTGGAACTAATTCGTTTTTTTAACCTTTTCGATTTGTTCCTGAACAAGAAAAGGCGCCGGGTTCTCGTTCGTGAAAACGTGCAGACATTTTAAGATTTCGCGAGCGTAGGTAATCATGACAAGATTCACGCAATGACAAACTGAGGAGTTAAAACAAATGAATAAAATACAGTGAATGTGAGCTTTTGTGTTGACAAATCCTGTGGATGGAAATCACAAAGCACGGCCGAATTTGAAGGCTCTGCCAGGATACATATCGAAATTAATTCGTGACCATGGTGAGCTGCAGTTAACCGCATAGTCATTGTTAATGGACTGTAGTGAAATGCATCAAATCTGTGCAATGCCATGAGCAAACAGGTTTTACCGGAAATGAACTACGCGAACACAGTTACCAATTGCATTAACGCATAACTGAAGATTTATTTTACCATTAAATGAAACAGTAGCACGGCGGATAAATGCTTTTCTAAACAAAGTTCCACCAATTCCTTGTCCGAATCGAAGGCTTCTTCGGTCACCATAAATGCATATGATATGAAGCCGTTTTTGGTGTTATTCGCATACAACGTCAATTTTACGCGGCATTTACACTTGGTAGTAAAGGTAAATGAACCCGACTTGGAGAATGGAAATCAGTAACACATAGCGACCGAACCAAACCTAGTATTCTTGGCTTACAGACTCTGTGAAACTTAATTACCGGTTTAATCTTCAATTTGCAAAGAGCAATAGAAAGTACTGTGATTTGATAAGATTTGTCGCAGCCCAAATAAATCAGACCACGGTAAAGCCCCAAATACCAAGACTTATGCATCTGTAGCGAAGGATTGTGCGCCCCTTTCCACGCCAGTACGAGTGGCTGAAAGTATGGGCAAGACTGATGTCAAGGTGAAAAGCAAACCATTATCTTCACAATCGCAGTTGAAGCTAGTTCTGGATAGAGTCGGTCAGCTAGAAAAACTGCTTAAGGAGGGTCCACCTCTCCACAATTCGCAGATCCCTGTTAACAACAAATCACCCTCACGTGGCCGTTGCCTAATCATCATAAATGCTCCTGAGTCGTCCAAAACCACTCCAGCTGAAAGGATTATGGATGATCAAGAGTTTCTAAAACGCATGATCTCCTTACTGCTCGATGAAGGTGAGCCAGGAATCAACATCGTCTCGGCTTTCCGCCTTGGAAAGAAACAGGAGGACTCCTCTAAGGTCCGTCCCTTGAAGATTGTATGTCAAAACGATGATGAAGTCCATCGTATTCTCCGACGAGCTCCGCGTCTTAAAGGAGAACCATTTTTCGTATTACGAGACCTCTCTCCGGAGGACCGAGTAAAAATGAAGAAAGCGGTGGATGAACTTAGATGTCGTCGTGATAACGGTGAGACGGACCTACATATCGTGGATTTTCGCGTGGTTCGAAAAACGCCAAGAACTCGTTGGAGGCCACTCCTTGTAATGCCCGGGCGTTAGAGTTGAAGAATGGACTGCGCGTAATTTCTTCCAGTGTGCGCAGTCTCAGAAACAAACTAGACGAAGTTCAGCTTTTTGTCTCCATGAATCGGCCGGATCTCATAGCTTTCACCGAAACCTGGTTGTCCTCGGATATCCTGGACTCAGAGGTGCAGATCCCTGGATACCACCTTTACCGGGCAGACCGCCATGGAGGAAAACCTGGGGGAGGCGTGATACTCTACTGGAAGACGGACTTCAAGGCCCATCTGGTTGAAGCTACCTGTGGCAGCGATGGCGACTTCGAAACTCTCTGGTGCCGTGTTCATGACGGATGCAGATCTCTCATGGTCGGTGTAGTCTACAGGGCCCCATTGGGTTCCGGAGCTTGTCTGCTGGACGCGATCAAAATGCATGGTGGAGGTAAGGACTGCTTATTACTGGGTGACTTTAATGCCCAGGGTATCGACTGGGACCAACTACATTGTGTTCCCGCTTCAAACGTTTTTGATTCCGCTCTTCTAGAGACGGTTATCGAATGTAACTTATTCTAACATGTCACAGCGCCTACTCGTATAATTGCAGGACAAACACCCCATATCCTCGACCTTGTACTCTCACCGGCACAATCAGATGTCACCGACCTAGCCGTTCTTCAGCCCGTTGGTAAAAGCGATCACTGTGTCGTTTCATTCCTCTGGACTCGACGACTTACTCTCCACAACCAAGGTCGCCTCCGCAGAAATTTCTGGCGTGTTGATCCCCAACGCTTACAAACGGCTGCCAGTAGTGTGGACTGGAGTATGCCCGAATCCCTGAATTTGGACGATGAGTGGAACCTCTTGCACTCCAAAATGATTTCGCTTGTTGAGCAGGTCGTTCCTGTCTACAAAAGACCTTTTGCCAAAGGTCCTCCATGGATTGATCGAGAACTGAGGTGCCTAATGAACAAAAGACGGAAACTGTGGGTCCGATTCAAACTCACGCAATCCGGGTCTGACTATTCGGAATATAAAGTGGCCAAGAATATCTGCAACTTCAAAAAACGAGAGAAACGGCAAAAGTACGAACTCGGTTTGGCTTTGCAATCCAAGACAACGCCCAAGGCACTCTTCTCTTACCTGAAGAGAAGTACCAGAGCAGGCAGTGGTATTCCTGCTCTGTATTCCTTGGCTCATGTGGGTTTGCTTGACGATGATGCTGCGAAAGCCAGTCTCCTGGCCATGCAATATTCATCTGTTTACTCGATGGAGACGCCGTTTCCCAGTGACGCGATGCCAATACTCCCTTCTTCGTTGGAGCATGTAGAAATGAGCGCTGATGTCGTTGCCAAAGGCATTCGTGAATTAGATCCGAACTCCTCGCCAGGTCCTGATGGGTTGCATCCGCTGTTCCTCAGGACTGTGGCCGATTACATTGCCGCTCCCGTTTGCCGGATATTTCGACATTCCCTTAAAGTTGGACGGCTCCCGATCGCTTGGAAAGTGGGGATTGTTAAACCCATACACAAAGGAGGGGATCGTCAAAACCCTGCCAACTATCGACCTATCTGTTTAACGTCAATATTGTGCAAGGTAATGGAGAGGATTCTCAAGCGGGCACTTCTTTTCCACCTCGAGAACCTTAACGTCATCTCTTGTGCGCAGCATGGTTTTCGGCGGGCGCGCTCCTGTTCTTCGAATCTGCTTGTGGCCCGTGAAAGATGGGCGAAATCACTAGACGCTGGGAAACGTCTGGATGTTATTTTTGTCGACTTCAGCAAGGCCTTTGATAAGGTTCCTCATGAAAGACTCCTTTATAAACTACGATTAATCGGTGTTTCTGGGAACGTTCTCTCTTGGATCGCTGATTTCTTGGATAACCGGACAATGCGAGTCGACGTGAACGAGACTTACTCCGCTTCCGTGCTCATGACTAGCGGTGTCCCACAGGGATCGGTCCTGGGCCCGGAACTTTTCAAGATCTTCATCAATGACCTTCCGGCGGAACTTCAGTTGGATTGCTTGATTTACGCTGATGACTTGAAATTGTGGATGGAGGTATCCTGTCTTGACGAGGCGGACCGATTACAGGCTACACTTGACACGTTACATGAGTGGTCAGTCAAATGGCGATTGCCCATAAATCGCGATAAGTGCTCGGTCCTTCCCATTGGTGCTTCTGAGCCTTTCGAGACGTATCACATCGGTGGGACGTTGCTCAGAACCTCAATCCTAGAAAAAGACCTCGGCGTGTTGGTGTCATCTGATCTACGGACTACACAGGACACGTTACGAAGGGTTGCTGCTGCCAACAGGATGTCCCACGCCATACGACGAGCCTTCTCGCGTTTGACTCCGGATGTCTTCCGACTATTGTTTACTTCCCATGTCCGCCCCATTCTCGAATACGGATTACCTGCCCTCTTCCCTCTCACCAAGTTCGAATGTGACCTAATTGAGAAGGTGCAACGGCGTGGATCGAAATACATCTTGGAGTTACGGGACTTGCCTTATCCCCTGAGACTTCAGCGGATGAATCTGTTCACCCTGGATTATCGCCGACGTCGCGGTGACCTGATTTTCACCAGGCGCATCCTGAGAGGAGAGATGGGGACGGAGCTGCAGGCGTGCTTTCAATCCAATCCAAACAGTTCAACTCGAGGCCACAACTGGAAACTGCTTAAACCCAGAAGACTTCGGATTCATCCTGCTCTCGCTCTATCAACTCGCGTAGTCAACGATTGGAATAACTTGCCGAAGTATGTGGTCGATGCCCAGACGGAGGAATGTTTCAAGCGAATGTTAGACTCTTATCTTTTGAGTACGCTGGGTCCTTGCAGCTTCCAGTGTAGCTGTCAAGGTCCCTTGTGGATTACCGCATAACATCGAATCGCGGCCTCCACACAATGATCGGGAAGCGATGGAGCTGACAAAGGATTTCTCCTTCTGCTCTCTACAATCCTATGAACCTATATCTACGAAATGACCAGATAGACTTGTTGTTCAAGTTTGCCTGATTAGTATTGCATATCCGTCGGATCTTTTCGGATACGAACTCAAAACCACACCCTTACGAATCAGCAACTTACGCCACTGAACTTTGAGTGAATACGGCGGACCGCCATGATTGATTTCTCAGTGTTATATAGCGTGGCTCATCCTCGGCTGTCATGTATAAGACGTGAATCGCCCTTCAAGCTTATGCATTTTCTCTTGAGTACTTGTGGACACTACACATTTAATCATTTTATAAAAATAATTTCCCACTTCATTCACTTATTCACTTCAGTGAATGGATGATTAATATAATTAACCGTAATGGCATACTCGCTGCCAAGGTCACTGCAATTGCTTTACGGAAATAACATCCTCGGCGTTCGAACCCGCAATGCAATTTCGTTTCGTAAAGCCCCATCAAATTTGCCGGATTTTAAGATGGTTAAATTCTAGTTTACATAGTTTTCACTTTAGAAATGCATACACATCGGCTAGAAACTCAAGTAAATGTCGGGTTCAAAATAGCCGTGTTCGAATGACTTGCCAATGCTCTTATAGTGCCGATAACAAAGCCAAGAATCCTTTGATGTAGCAGGGACAAATATAGGAACAATGAAAATTAGGCCGCTACATGAATCAATGGTGCTGGGTGGCACTTTGACTTGTAACACTTACTTCCAAAATGTACTGTCCCGGAGAAAGACCGGCTGCAGCCGCTGGACTGTTGGGAAAAATACGGTCCAAAAGTTGGTTAGCTGGTGGTTGGACAACGTTAAATGCAACCGGCCCGACTGTAAGATAAGCGAGGTGAAACGTCAACGAACTTTTCATTGCGTGATAGAGCAGAAGAAAATTATAGCGTCATATTTGTGCGTACTCACGAACCGAGCCTTTAGAGATATTTTCTTTGCCGACGTATTACTTATAAGTAGCTCAAAAACTCATCGCTAAGGCAGAAAGGACGGCACTTCTCACAGTACTTTAGGGAATCGATGGACAAAACGCTGAACCCGTCATTGTGAATTGTAATAACATCGATCTAAAGCGATTGATCGTTGCCATAGAAAATTCAGCTTAATCACAGGCTATGTATTCTACCCCGCTTTACCTTGGCAAACGTACATACATGCAACCATACCGAATTGTAAAAGTCTGGTATGCCTATGTTGAACTATAGATCGGACGAATTAGACTTGAAAGTTGGATAAGACTACTAGTAAAACACAAGTAGCAGCAGGTGAGATGTGTTGTTTGTAACATTAATAACCAAAATATCTACCTTGGTTGGCCAAGGCAACAAATATTTAACAGCGTTCAAATGGGGATTGGATCGTTGAAAATTAGTAACCTATGCTGAACCCAACCGTTTGAAATGCGCGGTGTCGCACGGTGAAATGCGCCAAAAGTTTCCTTGGTAGAAGTTGAACAGTAAAGCCTCTAGCAGCCGTGCAGCATCGAAGTCTGACCCAAACTATAAGCAGTGACTCAACTTGTAATTGTTGCATTAATCATACAGCCTTGCATAAGTTCTGCTCTTATGCAGAGCTACTTGACAATGCTCAAGGTATTAATACTTGCATTCAGTACGTCAGCAGTTGGGGAAAAGCGATAACTACATTTATTCACCATGGCAGATGGAATTTCAAGTAAGCGTGTGACTAGAGAATTTGCGGCGGTCATCCGGAAAGACCTTGTTTAATCATGCGCAAAACTTAACCACGCCGAGCGTTGTAGGGCTACAACATCCAAATTTACTTGGCCCATAAGCGTATATCGGCATCAAAAATCACTATCCATTTCAAAAAGGAAGGCATGCAAGAAATCAGAAATAGCAACTGCATGCCCTTAGTGTTCCAAGCGAAAATAATATTAGAAGGTACTTCTACGTAAACCAAAACATTGAAATCTGGAACCGCCTCCCTATTTGAAGAAGAGCAAGCGGATTGCAACCATATTGCAAGAGCTGGTTTTAACTGTCTGGCCGTACAACACGTAAGATAAATGTCGTAAACCAATTTCAAAAAGAATTGACATTTGAAGATAAGACAGAATTCGAGGTTTTGCTTATAACAAATATGTATAAAATGTATCTAGTATGTTGTTTCTATTGGGCCAGGTCCTCGTAAAGTGGTGCATCGAAAGGAAGAGAAAAAGTTGACATAAACCACTTCATGCGATTTTCCTGACCACCTTGTGAAAGCGTACATCACGAACACAAAAACGTGTGCGCGTTGCGGCAGACTTGCATACTAACATTGAGATAATCATTTATATATCCACGCATCATATTTTGCCTACTCAGCCACGCCTACATTACAGCCATACCAAAGGGTGAGATAGGAAGGAAACGCTGATTACAAATATCTATCTTCAATCATCTTTATCATTCGTTTAATTTTACTTAGCTACTCATTACTCGTTGCCCTCAGGCAAACATATCAATCAACAATGAGAAGTTAAACGATTCTGTCTACTAAAGCATTCATCATCTGCATTTTTTCACTAAATCACATAGGTAAGTTTATAGTAAATTCGTAAGGCTTAGGCCGGTTGAGCCATTTCAAACACGTCTGCCTCATACAACAAATAAATCTCAAATTTCTATTGGTCTCTGCTAACACCTTCGATTACTCAGCTGAAGAAAACACCTCCATCTTATGCTACCGCTTTACAGAATGTCTCAGCGTACAGCAAACCTTTAGCGGAAATTAAATGCTGCAAGTTTGGATTTCTGTTTAAATATTCTCTCATCACCACACAATTTTATTTCATCCATCACTGAATGCTGAGAATAGACGGCGAGAAAATAAAAATCTGTGTTGCTCCATCCTAGGTGGATCGGGCACATGCGCGGAATCGCGTCGCTGATTCCTGCGCGGTGACAATATATTGCGACTGCACTACATATTATCCGGGTGCGATAAGCTCCCAATATCTGTGGTCCGCAAAATGGGCGACAAGAAAGATCTTAACTTCCGATACCGATTTCACCTCGACTAGCTTCTCCGGTGATTTGTTCCAATATTTCACCACTCGACGCTCGAAGCCTAGAGGGTGAGCGGTATGTTTTGATTTCGGTACGACAAGTTTGTGCCCGCGTTCGCTTGTGCTGCTTCGTGCGCGACCGTGAAGCAGCGGCTTCAACCTAGGGGAGTAGCCCAGGTGAAAAATACGGTGCATCATTGGGTGATCAACTCAAAGCCGGCAAGATAACAGGGTATAAGGCTCTAGTCTCCTACATCTGTCTAAGTAAGACATACCCCGTAACCTTGAGATCAGCCAGGTAGCTACATGCTGAACGCGTTCCAGTCCCGGCACCAAATCTAAGGTGAAAGGGCAATGGGCGGGTGAACCGTACTCAATCCCCGGTCCTCTTATGGAAGAGAACAGACGGGTATCAATCTCTTCAGACCAAGTGCATAAGCTGAGTCTAAGTGCTCAATGCAGGCGCGTTTGCCTTATTTACTCTCTGTTCTTGTTGTCGACAGACTTCATATCACAGCGTGAGGGTAACTCTAGATACTTTACGGAACTAGTGGGATGCCGCGCTTGGCCGGCAAGGGTGTATGCACCCATATTACCACCCCTTCCCAGACTCATAAACGAGGACTTGGTCAAGTTGCCCGGTAGGTCAACTTCTGAAGACAATTGATATAAGCGGTCGAGGTCTTGTTGAACGACCTCCCTGTCGCCGAGAGAATAAATAATCATCCAAATCTTCAGCTCATCTGAAAAAATGCGTAGCGCGTCAGAAGAAGCAGAGGCACTTTATTTATGCGGGTTAAGAATAAGATTGGCTCCAGCACTATGTCTTGGTTTACACCGCTATAAGAGGGTTACCATTCTTATAGGAGGTCATCCAATTTTATCCTCACTTCTCCCAATGAGGAAGTCACCGATCCACTGGTGCAGTGCATCACCAACACTATACATCCTTAACTTTTGAATGAGGACCTCATGGTTCACTTTATTGTAAGCTTTCTTGAAATCAATCTAGATAACTTCCCCTGACATCCCCAGTTCAACGATTTCAACCACTCCTACAACGTCAACAGCTGATTGGCGATGCAGGAGCGGCGCTTCTTAAAAACCATGCTGTGCCGACGTTAGTAGGTCTTTCGACTCCTGCAGCAGAAGGAAGCCCTTTTTCACAAGCTTTGCGACAACCTTCGCCAAACCAATGATGAAGTAAATCCGTCGGTAATTATCTAAATTGCTTGGGTCATCGGCTTTTCGAATCGGCTAAGAACTTCAATTCGTTCTTCAATGCACCCTCGGACAGCGATCTGTTGAATAGATCCGTCACCGCAGGCAAGATGATAGCCCAGAAAGACGCTAAAATACGCGGGTGAAGTCCAGAGGGTCCGGCAGGTTTCATGCCGCCAAGGCTGGCGAGTAGCCTGTGGACATCTTCTATACTGCAATCAGGCCATCGAGTTCAGTAGGAGTTGCACACTTTGAGCTAGGTATGGGCGCATGCACTTATTCCGGATGATCCATGTTTGGCGGACACGTAGGACTACCCGAAAATTTCCGATGAGGAGGTTACTTTCTCCATTATCGTTAAGCCGCTTCAATTCACTGATAACAAAATCCTTGGTTTCGTCCGTACAGAGAGCATATTTTCAGGATGTTACGAATTATCACGCGCCTATTCGATACTTTCTCCTTGAAAAATATGGAGGTGCAAAACACGATGTTTATTTCTGTCCAAAACATGGACTACACTGTGGATAGTAAATGAAACAATTGTAAAAATATATTGATGATGTAAATAGGCATGTGTCACGCAAACTCGAGGATATATATTCTTATCACTGGTTTTGTGTCATACCTGCATAAAATTTAAGCTGTTCATTACAGAGAGAACCGCTACATTATTTGCAAAGTCAGCGAATGACAGATAGAATGGACGTTTTAACAACCTGATGATTTAAGAGCCACTCAGTCGTCGCACCAACTGAAAAATAAGCAGCGACTTGTGGATCACATGTTTCCACACTGAACGGTCCAGGCGAGGAAAAGCTGACAGAGACGGCTACATTAAGTGTCTGGAACCGGCATCTGGATAAGGCTTTATAAATATGCGACTAGAATTATGCGGTAGATAAGATACATTGTTACCCAAAGTGGATCACGTTTTAACAAACCTAGTAGCAACAAGGGTGTTGTCAGGTGAATCACTCATGATTTTTCAGCTTCTGACTAAAATGATCAAAGAACAAGTCTAGTACAGCTTTTTTATTTCTTTCCATTCTCATCACTTTTATCCCCGTGCGACATAATCCAATGACTTTTGCCACCTTAAAATAATATCATGCAAATAAAAATGCATGTCACATCGTCAAGTTTTCGGAATGATGCTTCCGACTGTTTTAAATGTTAGCAAGATCTGTACCAAAGAACGGTTACTGTGATATGTGAAATCTTATGTACCAAACACTGGAACTATGCTGCAGTCAATAAACTATCGCTCGTCAAATGGTTCTCACATTGTTTAGAGGCAGGATAAATCGACTATCAAAATATGTATCAAAACTAATCAGTTTTTACGGTGGAACAGTATCTAAACAGTCCTGATCAATCCATGTATACATCAATTTTAGATACTGGTGTCAGATTTCGGTTGAACAAAATCTGTCGTTAAAAACATAATAGATCGTTTTAAAGAGATCTGTTAGCGTTTGTATTTTGGATGTCAGGAACAACGAAAGGCGTTTTCACTCGCGAAACTGACACAAATGCTGGTAACCTGATACCGCTACTTCTAAGTTTTCACTTCCATCAGTTTAAAAGATTTCGGTAGGCCATGCACACTAGTAGCTTATGTCTCAGAATGGATATCATCCGCTGCCGTTATGAGTTCGTTGGCAAAGTGGGGCATAAAAATGTCGGTTAATGGATAGGCGCACGTGTAGATTATTTGTACATGATTGGTTCAATAAAACGAGCTTCAAAGTAATAAAAATGTGATGGACGAACCAATTATTTTGATAAAAGTTACTGCAGCTAGACACAGTCCGACAGCGACCACACATTCAGGAAAACACCAGACGATCGGACTGTCCTGTTTCGACCCATCGGTAGCGCATCCTACGGATCAAAATATTCTACTGAGCTATCAAGTAACCGTGGTGGAGTATCGTGACTGATTTCTGACAAGGAGCCAGCCCTGTCCGCTTCATTTACACAACATGCATGACAGTGGGGATAAGCCACATTTTACCACAGTTAGAAATCCACCAAGAGGTCCGCCACCGTCGCACATGGCTCAGTGGTATAAGCCACTGATTTGTTAGCTTAAGATCATGGGTTCTGATCCAGCGTTACCCGACAGATGCACGCAGTGATGAGTCGCAACCGGATAAAACAGTCGTCTAGCGTGCTGTTGTATGTGTGATGGCTGCCTGGCAGAGTCTATTTACGGCGAATATTCGCAGACAGCATAAATCTCCCCACTACTCTCTAATAAACCGAAAATTTGTGAGATACCAACAGGTCAACGAACATCGGGTAACGGCACTGCTACTCAATGTGGTTTTGGCAGTACAAATGCGTTGTAAGCTCAAGACATGATGCTGTTTGAAGTGGTTAATGACGTAAATTGTAAATGGCAAAAAATTGCTTTAAAGCACATTTCTCAATTGAGGTGACACTTGTGCAGGATCACCTGGGATAGCTGGAGATAGCCAAGAACATCTTACCATTTTTGTGATTGACCTTTGTGGGCCGTGATTCAATAGTTATCCATAAACTAGCGAACACCTACGTCCGGTTCTATAGTCGGGTTTACTATTCACGAATGGCTTAGTTACCACCTTAGTTTCCTTGAGGTTCTTTCACTGATAATAAAGGAGTATCCTCATCGCTTGCATTTATTGTTATGCTCAGTGTGACTCAAGTTATTAGAATGCCGACAAATGCTTATAGAGACAGCATAAATAGAAGACTTTGGAAAAGCCTCTAAAAATACTTTCCATCGCATACTGAAATGTAAAATATTAACCAAATGGACCGTTATCAAAGTTTTTTGGATTAATATGGTCACCATCACCATCGCTACAACAACTGTACTATCCGTGTGATTCAACCAATGATACCATTTTTCAAATATATTTGTGCCAACCTCAAAATTACACATTCTATTAGGTAACTCGAGGGACACCCACCCAGAAGCAATATCACCTGAACGTTACTTGATAAGGTATGTCAAAGCAAACAGAACTCACCATGCCGCTGTTACCTGATGCTTGAATCAAAACTCCGCGAAGTGTAGAGTAAATTGTATCCAAAGATAACTCCGATTTGGCACCAGACTTTTATTTTGTCAAATTAGACATAGTCAAGTGAAAATATGACTTTTTATCTTAACAAGCCATTAATGTATTCCCGCTTAGACATCGTTATTTCCACGAAAACGTTCTGGGGGGAACAGTATCTGCAGTGCGTGGAACCATCTAAACGTTCTTCGTGTAAATTTGTGAAATCCGCTTAGCTAAAACTAATACAAATCGATTCCTCTTAAGCAAATTTACTCAGTACTCACCTTCCCCAGTTGTTCCACGACCCCTGATTTGGAATCCGAATCCAGTGTTCCCGCGATGCAAAGTGACCACGCTTGTCGTTTGCAATTGCCGTCCTGGACTAAAGATAGAATACAATACACATGTTTTTGTCAATTATACGTTGCTTCCGTTCGAAATGTGTCTGTATCATAAAAGCATGTTCAAAAGTCTATTCCAATTTGACCCACTTCGTGTATAGACCGACCACAATAAATGGAAGCCTATAGCCGTCGGAGCATAAAACGAACCGATTTCTTATCCGTATCTCTTTGGTCCCACTCATATTTTCTCCACAGCGCCTTATCTTTCTGAAAACATTAATTTGCTACTAATTATTGGGTGTAGTGATAAACTTTCGCTACGTAATTCCTGAATATTGTTTCCTCAGGCACGTTCGTGGTCGCTCTTCACTTTTCACACTCCTACATTAAGAGGTAGCAGTTCTCGTTTTCCCGTAAGCACAGGATATGACTTCAGATGTTTGAGAACTAGCTAAGCCGAGAGCAGAATGCATTTTGCAGTAAAAATAAAGAAGATAAACATCGCGAAATGGCAGAGGAGAGAGTTTTCAAGTATAAAATGCGAATAAAACCTTCGAATTATGCTGTCATAGGACACTTACTCAACTTGCACCACATCATTTGGTAACCGATGTTTTAATGTCCAAGAATCACGCTTCTTAGCACCAACTGACATGATTTACAACTGCGTTGCACCCGTGACTAAAAGTATTTAATGGCATACTATCCTGATTATGTAATTATTCAGTACCAATTGTTACTGAAAAAGAAGCAATTGACCTGTTTAGCTAACTTCTGAATTTCTGCATGTTAATTCAGATAGACAAGTGAAACTCTTGTACCATGGGTCTGAACAGCCGCGTAAATAGTAACATGCAATCTCAAAGGTAAACTTATTCAACGTTTCACGAGTTCAAATATTGCTAGAGTTCAAAGTAGTATTCTCAGTGAATTAACATCTTGCGGACTTATTACGTCTATAACATGACATGCTAAGTATTCGCCCACCGCAAGGTACACTTGGGGCCTTAACGCAGAACTGTCAGCATCGGAAGGACAGATGAAAATTATAAAGGTAACAAAACGTTTGCATCTGCGTGGTAGAACGTGCACTTCATAAATGACCATTAGACACACCCTTACAAAGAAGATATACAAAACGGTTGATCAGATTACTGCGAAAACGGGCCGGTTTTTTAAATTGAAATGGCACAAGAGTACATGAAGGAAACTGAATGAACTATGGTTTTGAAAAATCGAAATTCGTATATGTATGGCGTGATCAGATGTTGGACAAAAGCAAGCAGTTTGAAAATTTGTCCCATTAAACAAAATCATCAACGCGATGGTTGTCGAACACTGCGACAGAGTAACATTTCGCCTGCTCTCGTCAATCGCAGACGCAGTAACTGTAGGAGGTGAATTCACATACGTGTAAAAAACGTCTGTGAACTAAACGACATTGGTAATATAAACTGCAGTCAAATTGAAGCTACCGGTGTACACCGCACAGAAAAAATTTGTTTATTTGTTTCTGTATTCATAGGTACTGGGCTCGAAAGCAACATTGGCACATGCTAAGGAATGCTCTCAAAAGCACTTTGCAACCGTCTCTGTGCAACTTATCCACACAACATGTCTCCAACATCCCTGAAGTCTGTCGTGCATCCTGGCCTCTCAAATTATCTACCGGTCTACCCGCCGGTATGATGACTATACGTTAATAAGACTGAACCTTCACTGACTAAAAGGGTGGCCGAACAACTACCAAGGTGATTGTGATAGTTGAAATCCAAACACGGCGGAGCAGATCAGGTAGCTAGGCGGAGCCCTTTCTCCTTTAGTAAAGTGGACTTTTTGAGCACTCGTCATCACGTGGCCACGCGTACAAAATACTCACGTACGATAGGAATCCGAAACGACTGGTCCTTGATGAAGCGTTGTCAATCAAGAAGAAACGTCCGGATCGGTGCGCACAAAATGTATTGTGGGTCCGTTAGATTTTCTTGTTCCTGATTTTGATTTTGCATTTATTTCACTAACGTAGGTTTACCGCTTACATGCTGTGCGTACTACGTTTGTGACTAACGACATAAATGGCTGGCCTCCGCTTGGCACCGGCTGGGTGGTTCGGGTTTCTCCCGTTCCAGCAAATAGTTCGGCAACCGTGTTCTAAATAGTGGTGGGTATTTGTCCGGCAAGCGTCCTCCCAATAAAAGCAAAATACGTCCGTTTAACAACACTGCGAAGTAACGAAGGTGATTAACCCCTAAAGAAAGTTTTGACTATTGCTCCACTCTGGTGAAGAATTGTATTGAAGCAGCGTGATGCTGAAATTAGGTGGCGAATGCGACAGCGGTTTGGCAAGCGTCCAAACGAAATTCTTATGAACTGAGCAATCAGTCAAAAGTTCCCAATGGGTGCGATTCCCTCAATTCGTTTCGGTGCCTTTCGAACAGGCTCGGGGTGGTGTCCCCTAATTCAATCCTTCTATCTCAACTTGGGAACCGGGCAGCATCGTGTAATCTAATGAATCCATGGATTTCATGTGTTGTGCTCAGTTTTCTTTTTGCGACAACTGCACTTGCCTTTGACCTCGATGGACTTAATTACTTCACGTCTATTCGTAGACTGGTGCAAAAATATATATAAGGATAGTGATCAAAATGTTTGCGTATCTTAATGTCACTCTAGTTTCAGCGTTGAAAAAAGGTAGATGACTTGGTTACAGAACAAACGGAGTAATCCGAATTATAATTGGGAAAGCACCTGTGGTAAATGGAAGCAGATTTCAAACTGACTGCACAAATAAGCACTAAATTGAGTGGAGAAATTACCAGTTGTGTTTGACATGGGACACAAATAACTAAATAAATAAACAAATTGTCTATTCCTTTACGATGTGAGAAGCTGTTCCCTAAGAGGAACAGATCAAATAATGGTACTTCCTTTCCTTGACATTGCATAATTACATTTTTAGAAATAAACAGGGGAGCAATTGCAAATGAGGTAACACAGAGCAATCAGAATCGTTCAGCTATTTTTTCCTGCTCCTATATGCATGAACCAGCAGCTTTTGTGGAGACGGAGGCTGATAGTACGTATGGCTCCTCTATCCGCGGATAGCAACGCAAATATGGTAGATATCCTTATTTACCAAAACACAGTTCGTGCACTTAAACAAAATGTAAGATAAGTGCACAGATTTTAAAACGCTGTAGAGTTTGCCAGAACAACGAGGCTTTACTTTAATATTTCTGTTCTATTTTCAGATTTTTTGTAATTAGACTAAACAAGACATTGATCAGCATCTCAAGACAGGGAGCTGCGTCTTGACTAAGGAATAGCTTTGTTGTAACTTCTTACTTCGAAATCCGTCGAAACTGGTTACTTATTCTGCGCGAGTAAGGTGAAACATTCCAGCTGACTTTGGAAGTGATGAGGGAATTGCTAGTTAGGTTTTACAGGTAGATATCCTTAAATAATAATATCCACTTCCAGTAATGAGTTATAAGACAATCTTCTTCACTGTAATAAGCAATACTGCGTAAGCGTAAAGAATACATTTCCACGAGGTGTGTTGCTTTTGCTAATTCGAGTGCAGAAGAAGTACAACGTAAATTCCAGTGGTTCTTGTTTCGCTCGCGTTGACAGAAATATGTCACGGACATATAGATCATCCGCTGTGCAGAACAATCTGAGATCTTCCGGATAACAAGAAATGAATGCCATGGTACTAAGAGTAGGCCAACCAAGATGCCATTTCAGCAAAAAGAATATTTGGCACTTTAAGATCCTGTGAGGGGGAGATCGCGAAAGCCGCTGCCACAGGTGAGAACTGAACTTAATGCATTCAGATTATGAGACGAACTAGCTAACAGACTACATGACTAGGGCGTGAGCAGGAATTTGTGACAGAGGATTTCATACCGTTCACACTGGTTTTGATATCTTAGCGCTTGATAAAACATATTTGGCCAAATATCATCGACTGGTGTGAGATTATTGATAGTATAGCAATTGCAAGTAGCAAACTGAGAGTGGGATCTGATGCTGTGGTTTATCTATGTAACAGAGGCCAGTGCGAAGCCTTTGTCGCAACCAATATTCAGCAATTTACACGGTTTTAAAGTCGCCTAGCATACAGTAGATAAACGACAACAGTTCTATGGACGCAAAAAGAAATTAGCACCCAAAGTATTGCTATCAATTCCCTTATAGGACACAGTAAACTTTATGGATCATATTTAAAAGATATACGTTGAAAGCAGCCTCCGTAGTTTTCAACCCAGTGCAGTCGTCATTTTCCATCAAGTGTGCTGGGTTAGTCACGAGCAAAATTATAGCTGTTCAAAAGCTGCACCTCAAACGCAGTAATCGCCAATCTAAACGAGAAATAAAGTATCCGAAACTTAATCCTGTCGTACATACTAAAAAGAATTCAGCAGGCATTATAAACTTATATTAATAAAAGGCGTAAGTAAAAATCGTTGTTAACTGGTACACATCAAGACAGAATTAAAAACAAGTGGGCAAAGACAACTGAAGATGCTCGAATGATTGGCTAATTTCTTAATCCGATGTATTAAGTTATCTGACATTGACTTAAAAAGGCAAAAATTTAATGGATGCTTGTCTTCAAGTTCTTTGATATTTATCCAAAAAGGTTACCGGTGATAGCCAATTAATTTTTAATTGCATTTCATTGGCGTTCACATTGATAAACAAATGTAGACCAGCAGCAGATATTCAGAATCTTCAAACAACTGTAGTCTGAGTTGGGACGATAAGTATTACACTGTTCAGGATGTTAGCAACCAGAATATAGGAGACGTGTTCAAAAATACCAAACTTCACTTTAAACTCTGTATTTCTCTTTGTAAAATACTTTAAGCACTCTCACCATCATAGTAGTCCCCTACGCTGTCAACATACGTTTCTCAGCTGTGCTTCCATATTTGGATGGCACGCACTTTCTGGGATGACGAGCGCGACGCTTGTCGCATGGTCTTAAATATACAGTATGGTTTGGAAACGATTTCATTTAAACGGCTTTAGCCTCTTCGTACACAAGTAAGTACACTGATCCAAAGAATTATTGTCCGGTTAGTTGCAATGTGCCATATTTCCCAATATTGTGAACGAAAGAATTTGACTTTTGGCCGTCAAATTTGCAAATAAGAAATATTGTATACCTATACAAAATATTTTAAGCAAACATTATACCTGTGTAAACATTTGGAAACAGGAATTATCTAATGAGTATAAGACAGCGGAACACGACGTATGGGTACAACGGCACTTTGTCGTATTGCTAGGTAGCTGCGGATAAGGAGTGATAAGTTAACCGTCAAGTTGTCGTAACGCAACATCCAGGTCCGGCTATCCAACTGTTCATGCTTTTTGCTGCACAACGCATCCATCAAACTCTTTAGGATTGAACGGTAAACATCTTATTTCACCATCTAAATACGTGGTACAAATTCCTGGTGGACAAAGTAATGATACACAACCAACCTCACCTTAATGTACAACCGCATGATGAGTGCATCTTTGGAGGGAAAACCGTTTCCGCATCGACAGCGAAAACTGCACCTACGTTTTCATTATCATAACAAGTAAACAACGTCTCATCACTTGATATCCTTTC
>OX104069.1:14162699-14362403 GCA_944474145.2 Dicrocoelium dendriticum
AAGAAACCATGTGCGGAAATGACTCTGAACACCGATTTTGTTAAACGTTTGGTCTAAAGATACGAATATAGTTGAGCCCAGCCACAAACGATAGGTGTAGTCAGTCAGTCCACAATGCGCTTTATGCTCCTATGAAGAGTGAATATTCAACTACAACGCACACGCTAATGGCAAAAATAAAAACAAATAAAAATATAACAAATGTATGTGGTACGCCACTAATTTAAAAATCTTACAGTGGCAATATCATCAATTCATCCTGGCAATATTGTCTTGCGTGAGTACATTTTGCTCCTTCAGAAAATATGACAGATAGGGAACAACTGCGTACTGTAGGCCCGTGTGCGGGTATAGATGGCTTCGTACGTTTGTCTGGTCGAAGAAGTCGAGATTCATTCCGACAATGCACAATGGAGATGGTGACTGGCAGCAGTGAGTACCTTGGAAACCAATTTTTCGCAGCAGCGATTACAATTACACAAATTGAGGTCAAAAACAATAGCATAGAAATTCCGCTGCATCAAGCAAGGTGCTTCAACTACCTGCTGATTGAAAGTATGGTCGGAATGACCGAGGTCCACCTCAAGTGAACCGAGGTCTCAAGAGAGGTTGCTTGTAGCAACCCAACCACCAACGGATTCTCCAAGTCCAACTTTGAATTCGTTTCCGCTGTACCAAGCATTGCTCGCGGATCTCAGGAACATAGTGCTTATGGTGTCAACCATGAGTCACTAGGCTCTTAGTTCCAGCCCAACTCAGACTATCTCCAACTGATGAGTCCCAACCAGGACGAAACCGCGGTCCTGGGTTGCCAGTGTTAAGATGAGCAACACTATAATGTTTCCATTCTGACCTGTTGATTGCTTTGGATTACCCGTTTAACGGCCTGGGAAATATCATAGGTGGACAATACGTCCAGTGCGGTACTTGTCAAGCGATGACAAACCGTAGAATCAAGTAACGAGACACGGATGATGACCTAAGTCGGAAGACGTAGGACGCTAGTCTTCTGACTTTAGTGAATATTTCATTCACCTGATGCAAACACGTGAGATCCCGACTTAGTGTTACACTGAGATATTTCACTACTGTACTGGAGTTTAGACTGACACTGTCGATAATAAGAAGCGGGGTGGGCGTCAGCAGCTTTTGATAACAATTTTCCTCGGCTAGTGAGAAAATAACATTTCTGCACTGATGCGTTAATTGAAAGACAACGGGATTTGTACCAAGAGGTAAGGTTGTCCAAGTAGCATTGCAAGTTGGCCGATGAATCTGTGGTATGGTTGCGTACACGAGGGATCATGTCATCAGCATACATTAGTTGGATGGCTTCTTTAGGAGGGGGAATGGAGATAATGTATACAGGAAATAGGAATGGGGACAGAATGGCTTCCTGAACAACATCTAAATTTGTGGTAAGTAAGGAAGTGGTTATCCCCCAATCGTGGTAAACTGCGTACGATTAGCACAGTAGTCTGTAAGAAAAGATACTAACGAAGATTGAACTCCGGAAACTAGCAGATCGTGTAACAGCGACTCGCGGTTTACACAACCAAAAGTGTTGCTGTAATCTAGGAAGCAGATCCGCGTGGGTTTGCTTTTCTATCGAGTGATGAAAGAACGGAGTGTACAAGACAAGCTAATGCATCCAAAGTAGATCTCAAACTGCAATAAGCGAACTGGAAAGGCTCATCTGAGTGAATTTGGTCAAACGTTCTATCAAGTATGATTCGTTCTAATGTCCTCAAATCCACAGAGGTACAAACAATGGGCACAGGTGCATTGCGGGCGCTTCGCCAGCAGTCGGCTATCTTGTGTTGGTGCAGGCACATGATGTAAAATTCAGAAAATGGCTATTCTAAGACATTAACACATTCCTTGAGGACTATAAGAGATAGTCCGTCCGGATCAGGCGCTTTGCACGAATGTATCCGTGTTAATTCCTTGTGAACTGTTGCACTATCGATGGGTGGTGAAGATTTTGGGGGGAGACTTACAACGGTAAAGATGGTAAATGCAAAGCTGAGTCATTTATTTGAGCCCAGAAGTTGCGGTTTAATTCCTCCACATCGAGAGCAGTGTTTGACACTTCTGACGACTCCACTCAGTCTCCTCATCATTTTCCATATTTCTCGGGAGTTTTTCATTTTCATGATAATCTGGACATAAATATAGTTGTGGCGGCCTCATTCATTTTTTATAGCAGTCGATAAGGATTTTACCTAGGGGACGTGTTTGTGCTTGTAAGCTTTTTCTTTGAGTCCGCGTAGTCTTTTAAGGCACGAAGATGAAAACCTATCTGCGTGAATGAAGATGCATTCCTATTTGCAACAAACATCGAAGCAAAAGTTCAAGCCGCTGGTTAAAATGGTCACAGTACTTTTATGCACCATCTGTAAAATACATTAAAGTCCGTAGAGGCAACAGTTTCGCGTAGTAGCTTACGATTTCGGTGGAAGGCATTAGCTTTGCGTTAACTTGCTATCTTGGCAGCGAAGGAAATTTCTGTAATTCTTTTTGCCATAGATTATCTGAGACAACTTTATGGTGGCATGATCTGAACTTCCAAGCGGTAGATTGGTACAAACAGAAAATGTTTTTAGCCATCGACAAACAATAAACCTAGGGTTGCTTGCAATCTTGTTGCAGACTGCACGATTTTCAACAGTCCATAGTTGGTAATAAAACTAGTGTCGGAAGTACTGAAGTCATCGGCGAAAATAGATAGAGAAAAATCCGGATGTTCAATAACTTCAGCTGTTAAATCGGCATAAAAATTTTCACCATCGGCTATAGGGCAGCTGGGAGAAATATAAACGTTGGTTACTAGAATCGAACGATAGCCACTCAAGTATCAGGGCCTGCATTTCACAAATGAACAGCTAATTTGTGGCCTGTAAGTACGAAAAATAATTTTTGTCAAATTGCACTATGAAGAATGCATGTATGTGGTAACGTAACCACCACGGTGCCTGTATGTACATGGGCGGTCAACGCGATGCACTGTAAATCAGTCAAGTGCCCAAACTGTATCTTCTACTTTGTCGTGCAGCCAAGTTTCTTTTAGCATAATGACGCCAATTTGGGGGTATTTGCAACAGCTTGTTATACTTTTAACCTTTTTCAAGTTTCTCACAAGCGAATGGATGTTGGCTGATTTTTTCCTACGAAGTGCTAACTGCTATAATTCGCGGTACTGTCTCGTGGAACTAATTCGTTTTTTAACCTTTTCGATTTGTTCCTGAACAAGAAAAGGCGCCGGGTTCTCGTTCGTGAAAACGTGCAGACATTTTAAGATTTCGCGAGCGTAGGTAATCATGACAAGATTCACGCAATGACAAACTGAGGAGTTAAAACAAATGAATAAAATACAGTGAATGTGAGCTTTTGTGTTGACAAATCCTGTGGATGGAAATCACAAAGCATGGCCGAATTTGAAGGCTCTGCCAGGATACATATCGAAATTAATTCGTGACCATGGTGAGCTGCAGTTAACCGCATAGTCATTGTTAATGGACTGTAGTGAAATGCATCAAATCTGTGCAATGCCATGAGCAAACAGGTTTTACCGGAAATGAACTACGCGAACACAGTTACCAATTGCATTAACGCATAACTGAAGATTTATTTTACCATTAAATGAAACAGTAGCACGGCGGATAAATGCTTTTCTAAACAAAGTTCCACCAATTCCTTGTCCGAATCGAAGGCTTCTTCGGTCACCATAAATGCATATGATTTGAAGCCGTTTTTGGTGTTATTCGCATACAACGTCAATTTTACGCGGCATTTACACTTGGTAGTAAAGGTAAATGAACCCGACTTGGAGAATGGAAATCAGTAACACATAGCGACCGAACCAAACCTAGTATTCTTGGCTTACAGACTCTGTGAAACTTAATTACCGGTTTAATCTTCAATTTGCAAAGAGCAATAGAAAGTACTGTGATTTGATAAGATTTGTCGCAGCCCAAATAAATCAGACTGCCACCACATATCTACGAAATGACCAGATAGACTTGTTGTTCAAGTTTGCCTGATTAGTATTGCATATCCGTCGGATCTTTTCGGATACGAACTCAAAACCACACCCTTACGAATCAGCAACTTACGCCACTGAACTTTGAGTGAATACGGCGGACCGCCATGATTGATTTCTCAGTGTTATATAGCGTGGCTCATCCTCAGCTGTCATGTATAAGACGTGAATCGCCCTTCAAGCTTATGCATTTTCTCTTGAGTACTTGTGGACACTACACATTTAATCATTTTATAAAAATAATTTCCCACTTCATTCACTTATTCACTTCAGTGAATGGATGATTAATATAATTAACCGTAATGGCATACTCGCTGCCAAGGTCACTGCAATTGCTTTACGGAAATAACATCCTCGGCGTTCGAACCCGCAATGCAATTTCGTTTCGTAAAGCCCCATCAAATTTGCCGGATTTTAAGATGGCTAAATTCTAGTTTACATAGTTTTCACTTTAGAAATGCATACACATCGGCTAGAAACTCAAGTAAATGTCGGGTTCAAAATAGCTGTGTTCGAATGACTTGCCAATGCTCTTATAGTGCCGATAACAAAGCCAAGAATCCTTTGATGTAGCAGGGACAAATATAGGAACAATGAAAATTAGGCCGCTACATGAATCAATGGTGCTGGGTGGCACTTTGACATGTAACACTTACTTCCAAAATGTACTGTCCCGGAGAAAGACCGGCTGCAGCCGCTGGACTGTTGGGAAAAATACGGTCCAAAAGTTGGTTAGCTGGTGGTTGGACAACGTTAAATGCAACCGGCCCGACTGTAAGATAAGCGAGGTGAAACGTCAACGAACTTTTCATTGCGTGATAGAGCAGAAGAAAATTATAGCGTCATATTTGTGCGTACTCACGAACCGAGCCTTTAGAGATATTTTCTTTGCCGACGTATTACTTATAAGTAGCTCAAAAACTCATCGCTAAGGCAGAAAGGACGGCACTTCTCACAGTACTTTAGGGAATCGATGGACAAAACGCTGAACCCGTCATTGTGAATTGTAATAACATCGATCTAAAGCGATTGATCGTTGCCATAGAAAATTCAGCTTAATCACAGGCTATGTATTCTACCCCGCTTTACCTTGGCAAACGTACATACATGCAACCATACCGAATTGTAAAAGTCTGGTATGCCTATGTTGAACTATAGATCGGACGAATTAGACTTGAAAGTTGGATAAGACTACTAGTAAAACACAAGTAGCAGCAGGTGAGATGTGTTGTTTGTAACATTAATAACCAAAATATCTACCTTGGTTGGCCAAGGTAACAAATATTTAACAGCGTTCAAATGGGGATTGGATCGTTGAAAATTAGTAACCTATGCTGAACCCAACCGTTTGAAATGCGCGGTGTCGCACGGTGAAATGAGCCAAAAGTTTCCTTGGTAGAAGTTGAACAGTAAAGCCTCTAGCAGCCGTGCAGCATCGAAGTCTTTCCCAAACTATAAGCAGTGACTCAACTTGTAATTGTTGCATTAATCATACAGCCTTGCATAAGTTCTGCTCTTATGCAGAGCTACTTGACAATACTCAAGGTATTAATACTTGCATTCAGTACGTCAGCAGTTGGGGAAAAGCGATAACTACATTTATTCACCATGGCAGATGGAATTTCAAGTAAGCGTGTGACTAGAGAATTTGCGGCGGTCATCCTGAAAGACCTTGTTTAATCATGCGCAAAACTTAACCACGCCGAGCGTTGTAGGGCTACAACATCCAAATTTACTTGGCCCATAAGCGTATATCGGCATCAAAAATCACTATCCATTTCAAAAAGGAAGGCATGCAAGAAATCAGAAATAGCAACTGCATGCCCTTAGTGTTCCAAGCGAAAATAATATTAGAAGGTACTTCTACGTAAACCAAAACATTGAAATCTGGAACCGCCTCCCTATTTGAAGAAGAGCAAGCGGATTGCAACCATATTGCAAGAGCTGGTTTTAACTGTTTGGCCGTAAACACGTAAGATAAATGTCGTAAACCAATTTCAAAAAGAATTGACGTTTGAAGATAAGACAGAATTCGAGGTTTTGCTTATAACAAATATGTATAAAATGTATCTATTATGTTGTTTCTATCTGGCCAGGTCCTCGTAAATTGGTGCATCGAAAAAAGAGAAAAAGTTGACATAAACCACTTCATGCGATTTTCCTGACCACCTTGTGAAAGCGTACATCACGAACACAAAAACGTGTGCGCGTTGCGGCAGACTTGCATACTAACATTGAGATAATCATTTATATATCCACGCATCATATTTTGCCTACTCAGCCACGCCTACATTACAGCCATACCAAAGGGTGAGATAGGAAGGAAACGCTGATTACAAATATCTATCTTCAATCATCTTTATCATTCGTTTAATTTTACTTAGCTACTCATTACTCGTTGCCCTCAGGCAAACATTTCAATCAACAATGAGAAGTTAAACGATTCTGTCTACTAAAGCATTCATCATCTTCATTTTTTCACTCAATCACATAGGTAAGTTTATAGTAAATTCGTAAGGCTTAGGCCGGTTGAGCCATTTCAAACACGTCTGCCTCATACAACAAATAAATCTCAAATTTCTATTGGTCTCTGCTAACACCTTCGATTACTCAGCTGAAGAAAACACCTCCATCTTATGCTACCGCTTTACAGAATGTCTCAGCGTACAGCAAACCTTTAGCGGAAATTAAATGCTGCAAGTTTGGATTTCTGTTTAAATATTCTCTCATCACCACACAATTTTATTTCATCCATCACTGAATACTGAGAATAGACAGCGAGAAAATAAAAATCTGTGTTGCTCCATCCTAGGTGGATCGGGCACATGCGCGGAATCGCTTCGCTGATTCCTGCGCGGTGACATCATATTGCGACTGCACTACATATTATCCGGGTGCGATAAGTTCCCAATATATGTAGTCCGCAAAATGGGTGACAAGAAAGATCTTAACTTCCGATACCGATTTCACCTCGACTAGCGTCTCCGGTGATTTTTTCCAATATTTCACCACTCGACGCTCGAAGCCTAGAGGGTGAGCGGTATGTTTTGATTTCGGTACGAAAAGTTTGTGCCCGCGTTCGCTTGTGCTGCTTCGTGCGCGACCGTGAAGCAGCTGCTTCAACCTAGAGGAGTAGCCCAGGTGAAAAATACGGTGCATCATTGGGTGATCAACTCAAAGCCGGCAAGATAACAGGGTATAAGGCTCTAGTCTCCTACATCTGTCTAAGTAAGACATACCCCGTAACCTTGAGATCAGCCAGGTAGCTACATGCTGAACGCGTTCCAGTCCCGGCACCAAATCTAAGGTGAACGGGCAATGGGCGGGTGAACCGTACTCAATCCCCGGTCCTCTTATGGAAGAGAACAGACGGGTATCAATCTCTTCAGACCAAGTGCATAAGCTGAGTCTAAGTGCTCAATGCAGGCGCGTTTGCCTTATTTACTCTCTGTTCTTGTTGTCGACAGACTTCAGATCACAGCGTGAGGGTAACTCTAGATACTTTACGGAACTAGTGGGATGCCGCGCTTGGCCGGCAAGGGTGTATGCACCCATATTACCACCCCTTCCCAGACTCATAAACGAGGACTTGGTCAAGTTGCCCGGTAGGTCAACTTCTGAAGACAATTGGTATAAGCGGTCGAGGTCTTGCTGAACGACCTCACTGTCGCCGAGAGAATAAATAATCATCCAAATCTTCAGCTCATCTGCAAAAATGCGTAGCGCGTCAGAAGAAGCAGAGGCACTTTATTTATGCGGGTTAAGAATAAGATTGGCTCCAGCACTATGTCTTGGTTTACACCGCTATAAGAGGGTTACCATTCTTATAGGAGGTCATCCAATTTTACCCTCACTTCTCCCAATGAGGAAGTCACCGATCCACTGGTGCAGTGCATCACCAACACTATACATCCTTAACTTTTGAATGAGGACCTCATGGTTCACTTTATTGTAAGCTTTCTTGAAATCAATCTAGATAACTTCCCCTGACATCCCCAGTTCAACGATTTCAACCACTCCTACAACGTCAACAGCTGATTGGCGATGCAGGAGCGGCGCTTCATGAAACCATGCTGTGCCGACGTTAGTAGGTCTTTCGAGTCCTGCAGCAGAAGGAAACCCATTATTCACAAGCTTCGCGATCACCTTCGCCAAAACAGTGATGAAATAAATCCGTCGGTAATTATCTACTTTGCGTGAGTCATCGGCTTTTGGAATCGGCTTCACGGTTAAGCATTTCCATTTGTTCTTCAATACACCCTCGGACAGCTATCTGTTGAATGGATCCGTCACCGCAGGCAAGATGATGTCCCATAAAGAGTTTAAAATAAGCTGGTGAAGTCCATCGGGTCCGGCAGGTTTCGTGCCGCCAAGAATGGAGAATAGCCTGCGGACATCTTCTATACTGCAATCTGGCCATCGAGTTCAGTAGGAGTTGCACACGTTGAGCTCGGTATGGGCGTATGCCTACTTGTGAATACGAAACCAAAATGCTTCGCCAAGGAGAAGGCCACGTTCAGTACTGGATGTCAGATGCTGTTCATCAGTGCCTTCTAACACAGCACCCACTAGCTGGACACAGGCACTGCTTCGCCTATTCAAAAACCCTCTTGGTGGCCGTTTTCTTTGAGGTTGTAAGCTCCTCTTCTTTTTTGCTGTTGTGTGGATTTAGCCGCCCCTTCTAGAGCTCAAAATTGCCGATAGAGCCAGACATGATGAATTTGTTCCACAATACGCTTCGCCGTCTAGCCAATTGGACATACTCTCTGTCAAAACAATGAGGTTTTACTGCACCACCTTTCCTATTTTTGAGTGGTACGAAAGGTGCGACTTACGAACGTACACCCACTTTTATAAAAAACCAACTGGCTTCAACAGATTAATCCAGGGACAGAGACCAGTCCACTTCACTGAGGACTCGATGGACACCATCCAAGTCGGTCTTGCAGTAATTGTAGGACCGCTCCAGCGGATGCGTGTAGGTCAGCGGCTGCTCTAGGCTGGTTAATCCCATCGGTGGTAGCTAGCGGCCAGAGGTTACATTAGCTAAATTTCAATCACACGTTGCTCGCAATTAGTTACTAGTAGGTCCAAGGAAGATAGAGCGGAATGCGATGTAAGACACGTCGGTTGGCAGGAGCGTTGTGCTGCACCCGTTCTCAAATATCAGTCACACAATCATGCCTGCATTTCACAGTGCCAGGGGAGGAGTTGCGTTTTAGGTCATAGAATTTGAGTAAGGTCGCCCATAAGCGGAAGCGGGACAGTCGATGTAGCTTCTAACATGCGGCAACTAATCCGGACATCGACGTTTTGGATTGCGATAAGCCACACCTAGGAATAATTCACATCTCAGGTGGATCGCGTACCATATCTGCTCGCACAGGCTATCTTCGATACGGTATGCCTTTATCAGTCTCCCACACAGCGGGGACCGAATGTATAACAGCACGCTACCACGCTCATTTGCTAAGCTGTCACAGCGAAAACACGAGTAGCCACTGCGCTAAAATCCTGGGTGGTGCCCTCAATTATTAACCAGGTTTCGGTCAGACTCAGTATGTCCGGACGACGACAGACAACGAGGTGATATAGATCGGTACGTTTATTCCATTAACTGCAGGCAGATGTGAAGGCTATGTACAGGAGACGGTTGGAACCGTGGGGCACGGATGAGGCATTATCGACCTGTTGATCCATGTTTGGCGGACCCGTAGAACTACACGAAATTTTCCGACGCCGAGGTTATTACTCCATTATCGTTAAGCTGCTTCAGTTCATTGAAAACAAAATCCTTGGTTTCGTCCGTACAGAGAGCATGTTATTAGGATGTTAGGAATTAGTACGCGCCTATTCGATACTTTCCCCTGGACCAATATGGGAGTTCAAAACCAGATGTATATTTCTGTCCAAAACACGAACTACACCGTGGATAGTAAATGAAACAATTGTAAAAATATATTGATCACGTCAATAGGCATGTGTCACGCAAACTCAAGGATATGCATTCTTATCATTGGTTTTGTGTCATATCTGCGTAAAATTTAAGCTGTTCCCTTGAGAGGTAACCACTATGATATTTGCAAAGTCAGAGAATGACAGATAGAGTGGACGTTTTAACAACCTGACGCTTTGAGGACCACCCAGTTGTTGCATCAACTGACAAATAAGCAGTGACCTGTGGATCACATGTTTCCACACTGAATGGTCCAAGCAAAGGAAAGCGGAGAGATGCGGCTACACGAAATGTCTAGAACCGACTTTTGGATGAGGCTTTATATATATGCGACTAGCGTAATGTGGTAGATGAGATGCATTGTTTCCCAAAGAAGATCACGTTTCAACAAACCTCGTAGCAAAAAGGATGTTGGCAAGTGAATCACTCATGATTTTTCAGCTTCTGACTAAAATGATCAAAGAACAAGACTATTACGGTACTTTACATTTTGCAATTCTCATCACTTTTATCTCCCGTGCGACATAATTCAATGCCTTCGTGCCACCTTGAAGTACTATCATGAAAATAAAATGTATGTCGCATCGTCAAGTTGTCGGAATGAACATTTCTACTTTTTTAAATGTTAGCAAGATCTGTACAAAAGAACGGCTGCTGTGATATGCGAAAATTTATTTATCAAACACTGGAACTATGCTGCAGTCAAGAAACTATCGCTCGTCAAATGGTTCTCACACTGTGTAGGGGCAGAATAATTCAACTACCAAAACATGAATTGAAACTAATCAGTTTTTAAGGTGGAATAGTAGCTAAACGGTCCTGATAAATCCATGTGTACCTCATTTTTAGATACTGGTGTCAGATTACGGTTGAATAAAATCACTCGTTTAAAACATAATAGATCTTTTTAAAGAGATCTGTTAGCGTTTGTATTTTGGATGTCAGGAAAAACGAAAGGCGTTTTCACTCGCGAAACTGACACAAATGCTTGTAACTTGATACCGCTACTTCTAACTTTTCAGTTTCATCAGTTTAAAATATTCGGTAGGCGATGCACACTAGTAGCCCATGTTTCAGAACGCTTATCATCCGCTGCCGTTATGAGTTCATTGGCAAAGTGGGGCATTAAAATGTCGGTTAATGGATAGGCGCAAGTGTAGTTTTTAATATTTATTTGGTTCAATAAAACGAGCTTCCCATTGATAACATGTGCGATAGATGAACCGACTATTTGGATAAGTTACTGGAGCTAGACACAGTCGGACAGCCACCACCCATTCAAGAACAAAACAGACGATCTGGCTGTCCTGTTTAGACCCATCGGTAGCGCATCCTCCGGATCAAAATATTCCACTGAGCTATCAAGTAACTGTGGTGGAGTATCGTGACTGATTTCTAACAAGGAACCAACCCTGTCTACTTCATTTACACCAAATGCATGACAGTGGGGATGAGCCCCATTTTACCACAGTTAGAAATCCGCCAAAAGGTCCGCCACCGTCGCACATGGCTTAGTGGTATAAGTCATTAATTTGTTAGGTTAAGATCATGGATTCTGATCCAGTGTTACCCGGCAGATGTACGCACTGATGAGTTGTAACCGGATAAAACAGTTGTCTAGCGCACTCCTGTATGTGTGATGGCTACCTGGCAGAGTCTATTTACGGCGAAAATTCGCAGACAGCATAAATTTCCCCACTACTCTCTAATAAACCGAAAGTTTATGAGCTACCAACAGGCCAACGAATATCGGATAACGACATTGCTACTTAATGGGGTTTTGACAATACAAGCGCGTTGTAAGCTCAAAGCATAATGCGGTGTGAAGCGGTTAATGACATAACTGGTAAATGGCAACACTTGCTTTAGAACACATTTCACAAGAGAGGTGACACTTGTGCAGGATCACCTGGGATATCTGAAGGTAGCCAAGAACATGTTAGTTACCCTTTTTGTGATTGACCTATATGTGCCGTGATTCAACAGTCATCCATAAACTAGCGAACATATACGTCCGGTTATATAGCCGGTTCACTATTCACGAAAGTCTTAATTACCAACTTAGTTTCATTGAGGTTCTTTCACTGATAACAAAGGAATATGCTCATCGCTTGCATTTCGTGCTATGCTCAGTGTAACTCAAGTTATTGGAATGCAGACAAATGTTTGATGAAAGAGTGTAAATATAAGAATTTTGAAAAGCCTCTAAAAATACTTCCCATCGCATACTGAAATGTAAAATATTAATCAAATAGACCGTTATCAAAATTTTATGGATTAATATGGTCACCATCACCATTGCTACAGCAACTGTACTAGCCGTATGATTCAACAAATGAAACTATTTTTCAAATATATTTGTGCCAACCTCACAGTTACACATATCTATTAGGTAACTCGAGGGGACACCCACCCAGAAGCAATATCACCTGAACATTACTTGATAAGGTTGTCAAAGCAAACAGACCACACCATGCCGCTGTTACCTGCTGCTTGAATCAAAACTCCGCGGTGTAGAGTAAATTGTATCCAAAGATAACTCCGATTTGGCACCAGACATTTTAGTTTATCAAATTAGACAAAAGCAAGTGAAAATATGACTTTTATCTCAAGATGCCATTAATGTATTCCCGCTTAGACCTCGTTACTTCCACGAAAACACTCTGGGGGGAACAACATCTGCAGTGCTTAGAACCACTTAAAGCGTTATTCGTGTAAATTTGTAAAACCTACTTAGCCAAAACTAATACACATCGATTCGTTTTAAGAGAAGTTACTCAGTACTAACCTTCCCCAGTTGTTCCACGACCCCTGATTTGGAATCCAAATCCAGTGTTCCCGCGATGCAGGGTGACCACGCTGGTCGTTTGCAATTGCCGTCCTGGACTAAAGATACAATACAATACACACGTTTGTGTCAATTATACGTTCATTCCGCTCGAAATGTGTCAGTATCATAAAAGCATGTTCAAATGTCCATTCCAATTTGACCCACTTCATTTATAGACCGATAATTCACTTGTTACTTATTGACCTGCTAACCTTTTGTTGTACTAGCGTGATGAAAACAAGCTTGTTCGCTAGTTCTACATCTAATGTTTTCTCGGAGCATTATATCACAACATTTCTGAATAGGTTCCTTTTCTTCCCCTTAGCTTACGGTCGTTGTCCTCTACATGAGTGCATTATCAGGACCATACCCATGTTGGCGCAGCTCGCATTGCTGCGAATGGACAGGTTAATTATTGCTCTTAATTCTGTCCTTCCTTCTTTGTCAATCAAAACTGCTAGCAGAACCATGCGCGTCAAATGGATGCCCAGAAATTCCTAACTGTCAAAGTACTTGAATCTAATCACGCTCCGTATCAAATGATAGTACTCACTTAGCACTGCAGTTTATATGCTGGGGAAAAACATCAATTTTACCGGTAGGGTATCTGCATGTTAGTAATTCATTATAAAGGTGGAATACATATTTCATTCTAGCATAACAAACGAAAATGTATGCTTACGGCGGATCGGCGTTTACACTTAAGTCAAACATGCAAGTATTGACGAGGATATTCGGAACAATGAACGAGTTTCGTTAGGATCAAGTCCTGCTGCACTCGTAAACCTTGCAAATTTGAAACATGAAGGTTCCACTTTTACTTTGTACCATCAGCGACGGGATTTATAGCTGTATGCTCTATTATCTGGTGGTCAAAACTGATCGAATTCCTGCTTGTTTAACTCAACTAGACCCATCATTCCATTCACCATGTCAATTCTGGCTATAGTATGTATATTTCACACAGTAACCATGTACCGTAAATACAAATCAAAATAAACTTGATAGAACAAAAAAGTCAAACTAAGGGGAAATTTGACAAAAGCTAATAAGAAAAAACTAATATGAAAATCCCATTTGACTGTTCTTTAAGATTGTGTTATAAATCATCAACTCGAAAAAGCAAACAATTTTGTACCTTCCTGGTAGCTAAAAAATCTCACAAAATACAACGCAGTTTTGACTTTGCATAGAGCGATTTTCAGTAACCATGCCAAACTATGCAGCCCAGACGAGTAAACTTTTACCTAATTTCTCCGCAGAATGAATGTTATACAAAGTTGCTAACATTCAATCATTTTCGCTTCCTTTACTATAATTCGGTCGCTAAAATTCTGAAACCCACAAATGATAGCCTTTCAAAAATAAGAATATCGTGCGCTTTTCAACAAAATATCTTCTGAGCCACTTAAAGAAGCGTAATACTGCATCCTTAATCGTAATATGACAGAAAAAATCGGATCCCTTGTTAAATGAGAGAGTCATTGCATGCCTCACTCGCATGTTCAGCATGAGATGGTTTTGAGTCTTTCAACGGCGGAAGTACGGCATAGATGTTGCTGACTTGGCAGTAACCAACTAGTTCAAAGCGGTTGTGTGAGATGCAATTCTAGACTGTTGTATTTTTCCCAATTAATGTAAGCTGTCTTTCAGACGTAGTACATTGAGCCGTCAAACGAAGTGAGGTACAAAATCTGTCTGGCAAATTCTTAGTTCTGCTTCAAGGGAAATTTATTTGGTACCACCTGCAGAATGGTTCAATGTTGGCGCCAACTACAACGACGTTGTTAGCCAGACCCGTCATTTGACTATGGACGTCGAGATGAACACCACTTATCATAATAAAGAAGAGTAATTAGGTAGTGTACGTAAGGTCAGCTAAGTTTACTAAACAGGGTAATCAGACATGTAAAAAACATGTCTTTGATCGTGGAGCTATGCATTTAGTGTTGTCAACATAAGTTAATGACAATTGTTGGACAGAATGCACATATACATAATTATTGCAAAGCAACTATTTGACACCAATCGATACTGCGTAGCTTGATACTCTTTTTGGTCTCAACCCCTCTGTCGCTTAAAGCAAACATCATATTATATATTCTATTATATATATACTATATATATATTATACATTATATTAAGTTTGAAAGAAAATCCACTCTCAAGTGGCTTGCCCAACAACCTCCTCCTGATGCCAGCTGGCTGGTTTAGCTGTTTTCGGTTCCAGCGAATCGTTCGGCGGCATGGTTCCATCTCAGTGGGGCATTATAGACCAGCAATTGTTTTGATTTCCTAGGGGGGAGCAGGCACCTTTTTAGCAACATACCAAAGAAACGACGTATGAACTTAACATGCAGTTACTGATTCCACTAAGCGCAATTCCCTGAATTCACGCCGCTGCATTTCGAATAGACTATTTAGCAAAAGACTTAGTGTGGTGTGTCCTAACACCACCCCTTAGTTCGGCATAGGCAACCGGGTAGTATAAAGCCCAGTGAGAGAACCATGGGTTGTTCGTTTGCTACTTCGAGCACAGGTGCCTTACCTTCCGCTATTTTCACACCTAATTCCGACGCCAACCGTTTACTTGTTACCAACCACTGTTAACCGTTATCAGCTGATTTCTGTTTCAATGATTTCACTCCCGATGGTTTCATCGACATTAACAGAGTTAGTCCGGTAGTCTTCCTTCGGTCTCGGTCCTCCTTTCGCCTTACATGCTTCAAGGTACGCAAGCACATGTAGCTCAGGCAGCAGGCCGGGATTGAGCGCAACTTGAAATCCCTTGCCATCGATGTTTGCTGTCTTTCCGAAACACGCTTGCAAAACTCCAGTGCACTATTTGAGTTGCGATTCCCAACGGATCACGGTGCCAGATTTCACCTACGTCTGTCTGGTGACACAGAAGCAGCTGTGACAGGCTTGGCTGGCCTTGGTGTAGAGCTAAGCAGCAAATCTGATATTCCACTGATAGACTGGTTTTCGATTAATAGCCGATCATCCAGAATCAACCGATTTCGTGCGGAGAGCCGCAACGTGATGTTGGTTTCGGCTTACCCTTCCACTGAATACAGTCCCGACTCCGTCATGGACCATCTCTACCATGAATTGCACCAACACCCCTTGGGTAATGCTTGCAAATCCGATAATATTGCTGTTGATGGATATCTCAACGCACGGGTCGGTCGTCTATTGTCAGGGGGAAGTCATCTCCGTGGTCACCATGCGCTCGATGAGAGTTGCGCGGATAATAGTGAAAGACTATTCACCTTATGCTAAGAAAATCGTTTATTTCTGTCCAGCATCAGCTTTCGGCATTCGAACAGATGGTCCGCCACTTGGCGACCACTTCTGCGTCCCAAGCTTTTTATCAGAGTTATCATACCGAGAGCGGTTTCAGATTGCGTGGTAGTGTAAAAGAGTGCAAATAAATCTGGTCCACGTTTCTTGACTCAGACTATGCTTTGTTTGTGCGGACATATGCATGCGTTTTGAAAGGACCCTAAAAACGAAGCACTGTAAGATGGATACCTACCCAACAACCTATTCGTAGTGCCAGCTGTGTGGTCCGGGATTAACTCGGCCTAGCGCACGGTTCAGCGGCAGTGTTCCAGGAAGTGGTGGGTTTTCGCCTGGCAAGCTTTCTCCCTATATAAATCCACATGTGTCCATTCAACAACACTGCGACGTGGCGGATGTGAGTTGCCACTAAATAACGTCACTGCCCCTTGTTTCAGTTTAGTGAAGCATTGTATCTTAGCACCTTGCTGTTGAAATCGTGGGGAAGATTGAGCCCCTTTTTGGCTACCCACCAAACGAAGGAGCAACCAGTCATCGGCTCCCAATGGGCAGAAAGTCCTGACTTCGCTCCGCTGCCTTGCGGATGGGCTACTGAGTCAAATGCTCGGGGTGGAGTCCCTTAAGACGACTGCCTACTTCAACTTGGGCAACTGGATAGTATCGTGCCGTCTGTGGAAACCATGGATTTCTAACTTACTACTACGTCGCTTCCTTCTGCTACTACTTTCGCTGCTACTCATGCTGCGCCATCACACGCGAACTTTTCTCTTGTTGTTAATCTACAATCTGTTAAATCTACTTCCAGTGCCCATCTCGTTGGTATCAAAATCCTCCGGCCATCAGCTATACTTCGACCCCGTAATTCATTCCGTCTGGCAGCGTTCAACGTTTGGACCATCCTACAGTTTGGACAATAGGCTTGCCTGGCGCACACTCTAGATTCCCTCGCTATCGATGTTTGTTGCCTTTCAGAGACTCGAATACAGGATCCCAGCACCGTGGTTAAATTGTCACCTCCACATGTTCATGAGATCTCATATTGCCTACGTCTGTCTAGTGACATGGAGGCAGCAACAGCTGTCTTAGTTGTTGTCGGTATTGCATTGAGTTAAAAAGTGGATGCTGCATAACTCGACTGGATTCCAATCGACAGCCGGCTGTGTGCGGTTCGGCTTTAAGGCTCATGTAGAATCAACAGACATCGTGAAGAGAGGCGCAAATTGTTTGTCACTTCTGTCTAAGCTCCAACCGACTGCAGATGTGCATCGGTTAAGCATGACTTTAACTGTGGTTTCTACAACCTTTTGAACAAGGCCGAATATTCAGATATCACCAGCCTTGCCGGAGATCTCAATGCACGAGTAGGTCGCCTGCTTCCGTGCGAACGTCATCTTGGTGGTAGCCACGAGCTTGACGAAAGCCGTTCTTCCAACGGTGATAGACTTGTTACGTTATGCGAAGACTACCGTCTGTTTCTCGCAAGTACGATCTTTAGGCATGCCCGAACATGAGCAGCCACCTGGCGTCCTCCTTCACCAACTCTAGCATGGTCACGAATAGATCACATTGCAATCACCTTTAGATGGCGAGGCAGAGTCCAGGGTTGTAGATCCATTTGGTGTAGGTACCTCGATTCAGATCATGCTTTGGTAGGCGTGGACACCTGCATGCGCTTCGGCTGCTCCTCAAAGCGAAAACTCCATAGGCTCAACACCAACAAGTTAGCTGACCTGTCTACTCTACTCTCTACTCCACTGACCTCTCTACTTAACAAGCTTCCTTATCGCATGCATTCATTGGAGCACCACCACAAAACATTAAAAATCATTAGAGTTTCCTGCGTGAAACGATGTTAACTTTCAGCCATTCTATCTGCGGAATCACAAGGCGCCCTCTGAGGGGCTGGATTTCCGCACACTCACTGGAATTGTTTGATCGTCGTAGAGCTCTCCCGGCCGATTCAAATAGCAGTGCATTGCATCGCATTCTCAGCCAACAACTTAAGCAAGGCCTGCGTGCGGATCGCGAAACTTGGTGGTCCCAGCGCGCCTCAGAGATGGAAACTGCTGCCCTCTCTGGAAATTTCCGCAAGGTCTACCAGGCCATTTAGCCCACTGGTCACAAAAGACCTGAAGTCAGTAAGGCCATTTACGAGGTTGACGGAACGTTGATAAGCAACACACAGGCGTATGGACCGCTGAGCTGAACACTTCCGCACTCAATTCAGCTGGTATCCTCCGCCGGCGAGTCTACTGTGTATACCTACTTGCGCGCCTTGGAAAGTCTAAATGGAACCACCAAATGAAGCTGAGGTCTGCCTTGAGCTCCGACCCTTGAAGGCATTCAAGTCTGTTGGCCCAGACGGACTTCCTCCAGAGCTGTTCAAGTTCGGGGGCAAAGCACTTGTCAACCAATTAACAGTTTGGTTCTCTAAGGTCTGGTGTGAAGAAACCATTCCATCCGCTTAGAGCGAGTCAATTATCGTCCAGATCTGTAAGAAAGGTGACCGTACCCTATGTGCTAACTACCGAAAGGTCAGTCGAATGTCCTTTGTCAACAAGCTGTTAACATCCATCCTACTCAGCAGACAACACCGACTAGAGAATTGCACTCTCGTGAACAACAGGCTGGTTTCCGCCTCGGTTGAAGGTGATTAGACCACTAGTTTACGCTCCGCCAAATCCTTGTAACGTGTCACATATACCGCCAACCCACAATCGTGGTTTCTCTGGACATCGGAGCCGCTTTTGATTCCGTCGATAGTGCAGCTTTATGGCGTTGCTTACAAAAGAATGAAGTACCAGAAAAATATATCGTCATTATTCCAGCATTGTTTTGCAATGATTCAAGTAAAGTGTGGGCTTATGGTAGGCTCTGTTCGCATTTTGCCGTCACTAGCGGTGCGCGCCAGGGTTTCCCCATGTCCCCATTTCTCTTCAAGTTTGGGATAGAGCATGTCCTTTGAAACGCTCTCAAGGGCTTTCAGGGTTTTGGTGTAGAGCTTCTTCCTGGTAACTGCGTGACCGATTATATTATGCTGACGATATTGCCTTGCTTGGTGGTGACGCATAGAGCACACAAGCCGTTCTGAACCGCTTGGCGACTGAAGCATCAAAGATGGAATGACCTTTGCACTTATGAAATGCAAAGTCCTGGTCCTGGATTGGCATCCACCTACTCAGCTGCCCAGTCTTCACCGTACTCAGCTTTTACAAGTGGACGACTTTGTTTACCTGGGTAGCTGTCTCTGCTGATGGTAGCATGGGGAAAAAGCTTTCCCTCCACATTGCCTAAGACCGTTCGGCATTCGCCAACCTGAGGCATCTATGGGGACGCCGCAGTTTCATTATTTGTAAAGGCCAGGGTCTACAATGCATGGGTTTGCGCGGTGCAGCTATATGGGATTGAGTCCTGGTCGATTCGTGTGTGTGACTTGCGTCGGATTTCCGCATCTGACAATGGATGTTTGCGGAGAGTGGCTCGAGGGTTGTAGAGGTACCACTTACGTAACGATGATGATAGACGTCGCGTCTTGGGTAACAGGGGACTTCCACTTGGCCGACTGGTACCACTGCTTCAACTGAGATGGCTGGACTAAGTCGTACGCATGCCATGCGATCGGTTGTCCCGAGGTGCTATCTTTACTCGCAACTTATGTCACCTTATGCACGACAATCTTCAGGCATTGAACCTGAAGACTGGGCAATATTAATTGCAATTTCAAGCTACCGTAGGTCGGAATATGTCTGCTAGCTTCATCCGCTTGTCCATATTCAACGCATATGCATGCCAGTACTCATAAAATTTCGCCTAAGTAAGTCTAGCCATTAATTAGGAATAGCCGTCTATCACTCTTTGTACTTTCCCTAACCGCTATAATAATTGGTTTTCCTGTGTGACAGTTTAATATAAATGAACCACCAGGGTTTCGGTTCAGTTGCTTTCTTCTGATCCGCGGAGAAGTGACCAATATTATAGTGGATGTTGTTTCTATTCGCAAGTAGAATTCAATGCGTCTTCGATGCAAAATAAAGCAAAAGCTATAGAACTACATATTGTGGACTACCGGCATCTGTTCCTGATTGCTATTTCAGCTCCGGTTACTTCCAATGCAACTGCGACAGCTGGTAGCCTTTTCTGAAAACTTTGTAGACGACCGGTTAATGTATTTTATGGTGAAGGACAACGTTTTGCTTTTGACACAGAAGCTTCATCAGGCTATTGGGTGGGTTGAACTTTAGCTAAATACCCCATCTCTGTCCATTGGTATACGATAAATCGTGGTTTTTAACCTTCCTTCCTTCCTATGTACCATACAATCAAGGAACGGAAGCGTACCGCTCTGCGACTCAAGTTCCATGGTGAACTTTCTCGCATTGTCAAAGGAGTTCAAATAGTTTAAAAATTCCTCCTTTTTATCTCTTTTTATCTCTTTTTATCTTCGCAAAAATGTCATCCACGTAGCGCCACCATATTTTCAGCACACCACGGAAATTTGATAATGTTGTTTTTAAAACCCTTCCATGTACATATTGGCTAATGCGGGAAATATTGGAGATCCCATGGCCAGACCCTGTTCTTGAGTGTACATTCTAGACTGGAATGTGAAATAAGTCATGTCGAGACACAAAGCTATACCCTCGACCAGTTGATCCACTGTCAGCTTTGTTCTGTCCTCTAAGCTGCTGTTCCCCATCAAGCAGTTTTTCGCTGACCGTAACGCCTCCTCCTTGGGTACATTCGTGAACAAGGAGGTAACATCGAAGCTAACCATCAGTTCGCCTTGCTCGACGCTCAACCCTCGCACCATTCGTGCAAACTCATAAGACTTTTTACAAATGTGTTCGTTCTCCCTGTTAAGGCTTGCAACAGTTTCGCCAGATATCTCGCGAGTTCATGTGTGAGGGAGCCTATGCCATCCACTATAGTTCGCAAGGGGACCTGGGGCTTGTTTATCTTTGAGAGAACGTAAACTCTAGATGAAATAGCCGACTTCGGATAAACGCTGTACCATATGCCCTTTCCTAAACTGTCCTTCACTGTCCTTAGGTAACTAGCGACATCTGATTTCTTCTTATTCATTACCGATGTAATGGATTTGTGCTCAACCTCTCTGTATGGTCCCGTGGTCAGATGATCCTTTATGTTTTCCAAATAATCTGTTTTATTCATTACCACTGTTACTTTACTTTTATCTGCTCTTGTAATGACAATACTAGTATCATCTTTCAGGGACTTTAACGCTGTGTTCAGCTGGAGCAAGATTTGATTCTACAGGCTGTTGAAATCCAATTATATTTGATAATTGGGAGCGGATGTCCCTAGACTTTTCAAGTGGTAATCTAGTCGTAACGGGTTCAACTCCAGGAATTACATCTTCTGCAATTAGTTTACATTTACTGATAGTAAAATTCAGACCCTTTTCTAAAACGTTCGCTCTGTTACACTTAACACTCTATCTGACATGTTAACAACTCTACAATAGTTGCTATTAGAAACATGCTTATCAGTAGGACTATCGACCTTACTATGTGCAGCCATCAAGTGTTCAAACTTACGTATTTGCCTTTCCTTCGACTCCCGTCCTGTTGCTGCCTTAACTTCGGCGGCCTTATTGTAAAGTCTGTCATAATCAGTCTGTGCCACCGCAGTCTGTAAATCCAAGCGCAGCTGATTCGCATGGTTGCGGATTTCACCCAGACGTCTAGTTGTTAGGTAGATTATTTGTCTCAGGAATGCTTTGCCTACTCTGAGTGCTATTCGTACCGATGTGTAATAAGAATCCGGAGGTTAAACTGTGAGGGATTTGGGAATAATGTTGTTCTTGAGACACCTGATGTGAAAAATCCGATGATTATCCCAATTGGCTTCGATGCCGGCAAGACGCACAAATTCACTTGTCAATTTGCCAACACGAGGTCGTTATCTGTACTCAATATCTTGGAACATATTTGGAAACGATCGGGAAGTCAGCATTTCAGAAAACTTGTTAGACGACCGGTTAGTGTATTTATGGTGATGGACAATATTTAGATTTTGACGCAAAAGCTTCATCATGCCCCGTCTTCTACCAAGTTTTCTGAAATGATGACTTCCCGATCGGTTCCAAACATGTTCCAAGATATTGGTAGCCTTTTGTTTAAGGCACAACTCCAAATACTAGTCCCAGCAGACTGCGAAGGGGATGCAGTGTACGGACTTGGTGATTTTGCTATGAACGACGACTGGTGCAGCCATAAGTAGGTGGTCACTTCCCAATCAGAACCCTACATAATTCTGAGATGCACTCTTAATGAGGATATGCGCCTGCCTTCTACATGCTTAGGGTGTGCCGATAGGCTCCGGATAAATCGTGACTCCGGTTCACCCTTCTCAACCCAGTATTATTTTGTATATGCCACGGACAAGAGGATTGGGGATGCAACTTTGAAGTTACAGCACAGACAATCTGTTACTACAAATAACGGATACAATTTTATACATGTAGATTCAACTTTTTGCTGAGAAGTGGCACGCAGAGAAATCATTCGTCTAGACATTCCGTTGTGTAGATTAAATTATACAATCTAATGAACTCGAAAGTCCAACACATCCACTAATATTCTTTCTTAGTGAGTAAACATTAAAAACAAGTAGTGAAAACCCGCCTTATCTATTAGGCTCGTACAAGCGTGTTACATCAAGCTGAAATTCCAAGACCTGCACTTGATCTGTTCCACATGACCACAAAACCCAAACGAAGGAAAAAGTCAAAACAATAATCTTCAAAATAACGTGCTAACCGCAGTTAGACTGAACCTGTACAAAGGAGGTAGACCATGACTCTATTTATAGGTTGCATCATGATCTTCGACTTCTAGAATTAGAAGGTCATTTACCAAGGTTAGTTGTTCCACATAGATTTGGCGGATGTTCAGGTAGGCTGGTAGTTAAGTGCCGACCTTAGAACATTGAGGAACGTTCGAAATCCATGTGGTAGTCTTTGACAATCGATTAAACATGGAAAGAATGAATTTTTCGGGCAACTCTTATTTTCTACCGGACACCTGCCTTCCTGAGATAGAATCTAGGATGTATGAAGAAAGCTTTGGATTGGCTTGTAGTCGCCTGGTAGGTGTTCGAATTCTGTTGGTCTAATACTTAGGCTGAAATGCATGAGAAACGAGTCCCCAAAGTCTGTCTTGTGGTTTCCTCGCTGGAATGACAGTCGTCATTCACAGGCTCCTTTAGCAGGCTGAATCTCTCCAGTAACATGTCAAAAGAAAACTCGGCAGGCTCTGCGTAGCACTGCGATAGTCGTGGCTGGTTTGTATGGAGAACTCAGGACTGCATCCTGACGAACACTTCGAAAGTGACATTACCACGCTAGCTTGGATCATGTCAGGCGTCCAATTTGTGTGACTTGCCCGATAGTCTAGTACTAACGCTGTCTGCTCTGATCTAAACGATTGTTGCTAAGATCCATGCCGCCGTTTAAAATCCCATTCCATTCTGCGGTTTTTTTCGCCAACAGTGGGCAGCGTGCTTGGTCTGATGGCATCAAATGGCATACGCAGATTCCCTTGCATCATGGCTTGTGCTGACGAAACTCTATACGGCAATTGTGGGTTTGGCGTTGATCAGTATAGTAAATTGGTCATCCACCTCCTCTATACATCCCTCCACCTTTTGACGTGAGGAGAGCTTGCTAGAAAGTATCCACGAATTTCTCTGCCTGGCCATTCGATTGCTGGTAAAACAGCGGTGAGCGGATGTACTGGACCACGCATCGTCTTCAGGTCTCCGTGAAATGTGTTGCGGGGAACCGTGTGTCGTTAACAGTTACAAATGTCATGGGACAACCGAATCTGATGAAGATTTGCCGTAGTTTTCTTACGGCGACTTGGGTGGATGTGCTGTTCATCAGGAACACCTCAGACAATTTGCTCTTAGAGTCGAAAGCAATGAGGAAAATTTGGCTGTTGATCGTTCTCGCGAAAGCGAAGTGGACATGTCACCATGGTCCCGTTGCTTTCAGCCATGAATGAAGTTCAATTCTACTAGTGTCCTTGAAGCTGCAGCGCACTTGTTACAACTTTTAGCCATTTCTTCCAATTGTCTGTCCATGAATGGTGAGTATTCAAAGCTTTGGAAAAGCACCTTCATCCTTTTAACCCCAGGATGTCCTGCAATAAACTGCCTAAGTATGAGGTACTGTAATGACTTGGGGATGACAATCCGTTATGAAAACAGTATACAGTCGTATACGATGTAGAGGGTATGCTTACTTTGGCAGTACAGCTGTAACTCCGCCGATGAGCATGTGCATGGCCAACTCGTCATTTTGAATCGTGCGATCATCTTGAGTACAGTGTCACGAAAGGTTTCTACTCGTACAGTTTTTGCAGTCACTGGTAGCTCAAGTTATGCGTCATGCACAAGAAATCTGACGTCTGGTTCAAGCTCAACTATGGCTATGATATCATTTGCTTCGCTTTGTTGATGGGCGTCTATGAGACGCGACAGTGCGTACGCTTGGCCCATGAAAGCGATTGTTTGGTAGCTGATTTCAAAATCATAGCCCAGTAGTGTGAGTGCCCAGTGTTGGAGACAGTTAGTTGTATAGTCAGGATGCTCTTCTTTGAGCCGAAGATAGCAAGCGATGATTCGTTATCTGTCAGTAGATTTAATAGGTGACCATATAGCATCATATGAAATTTCTTCACTTCAAAGTTATGTTTAACACTTCCTTTCAATCCGATTGTAGTTCTGTCGGCTTTTATCAAAGTCCTGGCTATGTGAGCGATCGCTTTCTGGGATCTATCCGGGTACAAGTGCGAAATAACTGATCCGAGCCCTGATTTGATGCGTCTGTTGCGAGAAAGATCTGCTGAGTTGAGTCGTAATGATTCAGAAATAAGCCTGAGGCCAGTAATGACTTGATTCCATTAAAGATACGCTGACATTTTTGCTTCTTGTTCTAAGTCTGGCTTTTTGTTAGAAGCTTGTTCAGTGGAGCCCGCAGGCGATGCAGCTCAGGCAAAAGTGCGCTGTTGTGACCGATGAGACCACAGAAGGTACATGGCGATTGAACATCTGCTGGTGGAGGCAAATTTCTTATGAATTCGCTGTTTGCCGGATCTGGTCGGCGGACATTATTTTCAAAGATAAAACCAAGGCATTTGATGGTCAGAGTAAAGAAAGTACATTTATCTTTACGAAGCCGGAAACCATATGACTGGATACGACCAAGCACCTTCTCCAAGTGATTAAATAATTCCTCCGCTGTTTGGCCCATTACATTGTTGTTATCGAGATGTGCGACCGCTCCAGGAACTCTTGCCAACATAGTATACAACTGCTGAAAAACGCTTGGTGCCTAGTTTGTGTTAAAATACAAGCGGTTGTACTGGTACAGCCCACGGTGGGTGTTGATCGTCAATAACTCTTTCGAGTTCTCCGTAACATCTACCTGAAGGTATGCATCAGACAGGTCAATCTTGGTTGGTAAATAAAAGCAGAGGCGTACATTAGCAGCGAACGTTTTTACTGAGACAAAAGGTGTAGCCCATGAGGCTTAATTTACAGATATTATGACGCTGATTCCTTCAACTCGCTCAAGCTCTTACTCAAAGAATTTTATCGCTGCATACGGCACCGGTCATTTAGCTTTAATAACTGGCTTATCTCTTGGTTGCAGGGACAACGTCGATGTGCATATGCTGCAAAGGTCTAGGCTATGCTGAAACACAGGGTCAAATTTTTGCTTCAGCAAATATGTCATCTCTTTGACTAGTTTCGTTGATGCGTCTGGATTCGCTAGAATTCTATTGCAAATCTGTTTTAATGGAACATACAACAGTCGCAACTTTTCAATGCAGTATAAGTCAAAAATTCAACTTCGGCCTATCTGACATGTAAACCTTCCGTGTTACTTCTATACCGTTATATGCCATTGAGCAAGTAATTTCTGCGTTTAAATTGTTTACACCGCCGGTTGCATGATGGGCAATTCTGGGAGACTTGATCAATGTTTGACTTTTTCCGTGATCCCGAGTGTTCCTGAAAATAAATGTAATTTCTAAGGCCGTGTCAAATTGCAGCTTCTTTGGGATACCATTGATTAGCTCGATGATGAATCGTCGTAGCGGCTAAGATTCACTTTGAAATGCGGTAATTACCGAAAATGATTCTCTACCATGCTTTGGAGCGTACTTCGAATGGTAGAGTTTCTTTGCGTTGTTTGACCGTACCTGGCTGCAGAATTCCACCTTAGGGCCACGCTTACGCCATTTTGCTCATATGTAACGTTTGAATGGGAAGAAATGCGCAAAACGCCTTTCGCCGCACGACCAGCAGGATGTGGGGGTTTTGTTAGGGGCTTCTTCGAACGGTTAACTTCGGCTAGCGTTCCTGACATTTCCACAGCTTGCGTGGCATCGAATAAGGCAGGGCGACACTGTTTGATCAGGGCAGTGTCATGCTTCAAACTAATCAGTCGCTTAAACTCGCCACAAAGTGTCAATAGTGCTAACTCCGGGTCTTGTCAAGCTTAGCAAAACGCCTCGTGCGAATCTCAGCATCATAAGGGACTGCAGAGCACTAACAAAAATGGGACACTTAAATTGGCCGTCCGTCAAATATCGTAACCTAAACAGCTCACACGCCTGGTCAATCATGTTTTCTATCACCCGATAATCGTCCATTTCCCGTTTGACAATCTCTGGACATTCATAACGAATGCTGAATAGAGGAGCTAACTCACCAAATATTTCACTGAGTTGTGGCACCGCTTCGTCGTAAGTCAGGTCCTTTGGTTGTTTGAGCAGAAAATGCTCGATGAATCGCGAATGTTTGTTCGTGCCGAGCTTGCGAAGTAACAATCTCATTTTCCAAGGATCGTGCTAAAGCATAAAGGCTGTCCAAAACAAATGTTTCCAGGGTTTGAACCTTGATTCGTAAGTGCGACCGGAATCTGCGTCCCAATTAAATTCTCTGATCGCATTAGAAGAAACTCAACAGAATTCGCCTGCTTGTATCGCGTTGCTGCTCCTGCAGACTACAAACTAAGCAAATTCGTCAAATTTTCAATCACTTTCATTTGAGCCTCTATTTGGATTTCTGTTCCAAAAGCAACTACTAAAATTGTTCAACGCAAAAAATGCACCACATTGCCAGTCTTTTCCGTCACGATTTGTCAAGTCCTCTCACTTCCGGCACTTCTAAAAATTGCACTTGGTCTATTCCGCACGACCTTACAACCAAACGAAGGAAAAGGTCAAAACGACCATGTTCATAAGATTTTTCTAACCGCAGTCAAAATGAACGTGTACCAAGGAGGCAGACGATGGCCATATTTATTGGTTGACTCATGACCCTAGACTACTAGAAGTAGAACGTCATCTACCAAAGTTACTTGTTCCATGTAGATTGGTTCGCTGTTCAGGAACGTTGGTAATTTTGTGCAGACAGTATAATATTCCAGAATGTTCGGACCCGATACGACAATCGTAAACAATCGATTTATCATGGAAATAATGGATTTTTGAGCAATTCTTACTTTCTTCTCGACAAACCTTGCCAGACATTTAAAAACCTAATGTTTCTCTTAGATCGGAGGTCACCAAACCACGGTCTGCGAGCCGGATCCACCTCGCGATGACAATTCCTCCGGCCCGCCGACTATATCCTAAGTTGTTATTTAAAGCTTATGGAATACAAGATGCTGTAATATAACTTACAACTGCACTGCATGTCGTATTTTCTTCTGACCTTATACTGTTTGAACAGTAACGTGAGCCAGCTCATCTTTGTTACTTTTGACGCCGTACTGCCATACCATTTGTGACCCAACATCGTTGGAGCATTGATGCGAGTGCTCACGCATGAAACCAATTCATCCGTGCATCACATTATGTTTCTGCTCACCTCATACATTTTTGCCGTGTTTTCCGTTGGTCAGCTCCGTTGAAGCAAGTGTCATATGTAATACCTTTTATTAGGAGAGCACTAGTTTATGTGTCATTCTGGTCATAGTTGCACGGTATTTGGAAAGAATGGTTAGTACGGAATTGAGCTGGAATCTCAAATTATTGAGGTTCGTAAATTTGTTGCTGCCAAATGCCTGTACGTAACACCGGTAGACAGACCGAGCAATGTTTGTTGATTTTGTTTCGGGGAAACGCTTTGATCAAGCCTTCAAAACGCCTCCCCGCCTAAATATATATGTTGCAAACATTCCTATGTGATATATTACCGAAGGTATTAATAAGATTTGCGTGTACCTGATGAGGTACAGTGTTATCGATGGCCATAACTCCTTTGTTTTCCTGGCCTTTGCATAGAATTTGGCTTATGTTCTCAATGCAATATCGTTTTATTTTTAAGATCCGCTACATCTCGGCTTTCATTAAGGTTATTAAGAAAGGAATAGCGAACAAAGAGTGTCATGTTTTCTTGGTCTGTTTTCGCAAAATCGTTTTGGCTTGCAACTATGTTTCATAATCGTTATGCGGTCCACACTAAACATTTTGTCATTCATCCGGCCCGCGTAAGTTATTTTCTAGTACTCAGCCCCACCGTGTAAAAGGTTTAGTGACTCCAACTCAAGTTGCTTAAATCCAAGCAGGAACTCAAATGTATCTCTAGGTTGGTGTAAATAAGAAAAGAAACTTGCTTAATGTGAAGTTGAGGCGAAGAACACAATGCTGGGAATCACTGTTGTTTCCTGAAATCAGACATAAACAGTTGCTCTGTGGCTTAAGCATCTAGTGTCACGATGTCGTGGGTTGGGTTCCTGCTGCAGCCTGTGTTGGGAAGTACTGAGCAGTGTCATTAAGAGAAAGCGGTCGTGCTGCGCTTTACGAAACGCATGAGACGCTCTATGACGTTGAGCAATTGCGAATAAACCTTCAACATATTATAACCTCCAATCACGTTCCACTAAATAAACAAAGAAACATTGTGTTTTCTTTCTTCGCCCTGTTCAACCTGAGGTTGTCGTTGCTTTTGTAGACACTGGAAGAAAACAACTTGGTACAACGTGAATATGTTCACTGACGTGATGAATTGTAGACACAATAATGTGTTTCAGTGCAATCAACCAACACCCCGTAAGAGTGTATACTATCCATCGAGGAATCTGGTTAAACGGGCGGCGTTAAGTTTACTTATGAAGCATACTAATCTGAAACCAATTGGCTTTTCAACGCAAAACTTCAAGCTTAATAATCCATCTGATAGCCTTGAAATTTTGTAGTTCATGGCTGTGGTAGGCGCTTTCTAGAAATAATCAAATTACTACAAATAAAACAATGTCTGTATAGAAAGCACGGATAAAAGTTAAAATGTCTCACTGCTTGCAAGTATTTTGGTTATTGGTATTTCTACATGAAGTAACGCATAGGGTTAATAGATGCAACCACACGATGGACGGAAAGCGTTAATTTGTATGGCAAAACTGACTTTACCAAGGAAATTAGTTGACTTTCAGTTGCATAATATAAAATTATCATTCAAGGGCATAATTGTAGTGTTACTAATAATGCCAAAGGAAATAGCTCACGTAAAGCAGCTGTGTCCGATAGGATTCAGAGTTTCGCTTCGAAGAAGTTTCGATGAGCCAACTACGTCTGTATTGACAGTAAGGAGAAGAAAGTTGGAATAGCACTGTAATTAAAGATTCATTGAATAAGTAGTATAGCACAATAAAAAACATTGCATCATGTTACTAGAATGCTTAGTTTTAAGAATGGGGAAACAGAAACAAAGCAAACAAAACAAAATTCTGCTAAGGTAGCAATTGCACTTTCCTTGAAATCTCCATCCCATCATGGTCGGGTTCTAATAGCAATCCAAGATGTGGTTTTACTAAGCGTTTTTCATGGAATAGAACACATATCACCTAAAGTGCATGTAAAAATGTTGTTCCCTTTAGTCACATTCTTTTTCTTTAACGTTTTGATCGACAGTGTTCTATAGACGATCTGAAAAATAAATCTCTTAGTACCTCACAAATTATCAATCATCATAAATAATTTGCAGTGAGAAGTGCTATTTCCATAAAAGGCTACATTACTAGGTTGAAGTATCCCTTGGCGGCACCATTATACTGAACCTAAATGAAGTGGATACTTCTTCGTAGATGGTATTAGTCGCGCTCCAGCTGGTAGACCCAAAAAACATTTCAGACTTAACCAGCTTGTTAATCGTTAGTGAATACGATCTTTATTAGTGAAGTACACGTTAGCTGTTGGTAGGAAATTTGGCCACGGTTCCGCTAAACAAAACAGCAAGATATTCAATTAATAGTAAGAAAGCGAAATTTGATCCTTGTAATGCAACGCTTTGTCCCATATTATTTATCTATAGTTAGATCTTGATACAGGTAGGGGCAAGGCGTGACGGGATGGATAAGGAAACGGCGCAAACCATATGGGCGTCCATTCTGTGTCATGTCAGTAAGTGTATTCAACCAAACCTTTTCATCGTCCTTAGGACCGAATTACAATATCGAAAATCTTCAACTAAAGCCGATTTCACTGGTTGTACTAACCATTTTACCACCCAGACTCAAGTCTTGCAAGCAACTTAGGTCGAAAGGGTTCGATTTGCTGCCATTTTTATCACTTGTTCCAACAACAGATGCCTAGCGTGTGAAATAACAGCTTTACAAGCGCCAAAAATAGGGTTCCGAACAAGCATACTGCTCACATGGCGTTCACATCATATTTGAGCTAGTTTGGGAAGGAACCGATGGTCAATGAACAATGAACAATAATTTATCACGGGATAAAACCAAGTACTTGACACGTCCCGCAGGAGGGTTGAGGTGAATATGATGAAATCAAAATATTTCTGAGTCATCTATCGAACGTTTGTCTAGATGAACAATTCGATAAGTTACATTAGCGTAAAATTTGAAATAAAATCGAGCGTAAACGTTCAGAAAGACACTGGAGTGCAGTGATCGTTGATGTAAGGCGTGAGCAAAGTAAAATGCTCTCGATCACCTGGGTCAATTTGATACATAAATACTGTTGAAAAACATGCTTGACCTAATCCACAATAGAGGAGTTTAGGTAACAAAATGCTGGGAGCTAAAAGCAACATTTAATCGTTTTATGAAAACGTCCAAGGTAAAGGAGGATACAACTGAGTCTGGGAGTGCGTTCCATGGTTGGCAAACCCGAAAGGAAAAGTAATTCCGTCGACACTCCAGACTGCTATATTGTTCCTTCAATTTTAAGTAGTTACCCCTGAGTTGCATGTTGCGGCTGTTGCAGCAAATGGTGGTATACGTGGTTGGGGTCATTCAGTATTTGATAAGCTAATATGAGACCACCGCACAGCTTTCGATAGCGTCCGCTGAAAATTCCCAGCAACTTCACTCTTCGATGGTAAGAGTGATAGCGCAGGCCCTTTAATTCTTTGTTGCTCTTCCTTGAGATGCCTCTAACGCATCTAGGTCGCGCTTCAAACAAGATTGCCAAGCTTGAATAGCGTATTCAACATGCGGGCGCACGTAGGAATTGTGCATCTTTGGGAAGATTGATGGGTCAAATTTCCCGAATGTTCTTCGCAGCATGCCGACGTGCTGCTCGCCACTTTTCGCTGCAACCTCAGCCTGTGTTGAACAGTTGAGATCGCTCTGTACGAGCACACCAATGTCACGTTCCTGGAAGCTGGTCTGCCATCCGTTTGTCCCAAGTATATGGGTCGAACCTAACATGATTCTACGTCTCTCGATCCGACACATCAGGATTGTTAAAAGAAAAACTGATATTGAACTGATATTGACCTCAAGGGCAAACTAATAAACCTCTAGGAGGTTTTTAACACTTGTGAGGAGGATTACTGAGAGTACAAGTTGAAGTTAACAAATAAATCATCAGTCTAATCTCTGCAATCAACTTCACCAATCGGTTTTGCTATAAATACAAATGGGATAATTTCACCAAAAACAGTGCTTTAGCGTCAAAAGTATTTCCTCATTGCAAGCAACGTGGAGGCGATGTTTAACCAGCACTATTACTTTTGACAAAATGGTTTTTCTGAAGTGAACTAAAGGTCAAAAATTCGTTCGTGATTTGAAGGTGTTTAGAAAAATTGTTCATACTAGTTTGTTTACGAATGAAGCCGTAAACCACAGGAAGTCATAGTGAAGATAGCAAAAGACATTATTTAAACACAGAGATATTACTTTTGCAAAAACTAACACCATTAACTTTTACGTCTGCATCTACATCGTATTAAAATGGATGGCATTGTTAGGTGCAAAATAACAGGTCACAGCTACCATAAGACCAAGGTTTTAGATCCAAATTGAACTATAGTAGTGGAAGATCATCAAAAATGCTGTGATCAGTGTTTCCTTTTGTAAACCTAGTCATTGACTGTGACAGCCTTACATTGTTTATCCTTCTGGCACAAACACTCATGTTTGTTTCTTTATATGCGTTAGTTTCAAACCTCTAACAATCTCCATGCTAAGTGACTAGGGCGCACACGGCAAAGGTTCGCGACCATAGACTGTAGTTCCATTAAAAGTCCATTCAATTACTGGATTTTACTTGATCTCCCCGGCTTCGTAATTACCGTCAAGCGATTCCCGCAAGCAGCGGCTACAGGGCACTGCGGTAGCATACTAACTCTAAACCCAAACATTTTCCTTATGTGAATCGAGAAACATTGCGTAGGTACCTTGCTACGAAGATGCAGTAAGCGGACACCAAGGGAACTTTCTGTAATCATTTCTTCCTGAGCCACCCTCCTAGCTACGGTTAGGTCACGTGACATCGTTTTCGCGCTGCACTCGGATGAAATCTAAAATAACGTAGCCAACAAACGAATTGACATCAGAGTTTGAAAATACAGGCTATAGTGATCAAGGAACCAGCCCCTTAACTACTAGGCCACGAGGTACACCCCTAGCTCAGGCTATCTTCACCTGATGAGTCCAAACGAGGACTCATGTGAAATGTCAACCTCAATAATCGAGTAACCAGGGAAATAATAATGAAACTGATAGTCCACTAATGAGTGAAATGCGGCTTATTGTATCGTTGAGTAGATTTATCGCGGCTAGACAGACAGAATGCCACCATACATCCAGTAAAACACTAGAGGACATTACTGTCTTACAAACAGTCAAAAACTGCCTCACAGTATGTGGACGCACTGCTTTGAGAAGCTTGCCTTTTGTATGACATTCTTCACTACGTTGCTCAAATCGTTGAGTTTACATTCATTCAACTCCATCTATCAGCTCTACAAGGTGCACACTTATCTTCCAGATTATTCCTATCGCATCAACTTCTGATTCATAGCTGGGTTTTTAACAGATTTCTTTTCTGAACTCTACACGTGGAACTACGCGAGTTTTCAAACGGTTAATGCATATTTTACACTCGTTTCACAGATCAAGTCAAACAAAAATCGTGCCCCTCCTACAACATTTGCAGTAGATACCACGCATTTCAAAGTACGTTACTGCTCGCTTAGCAATCAAACGGAGTTTATAGATAACCTAAGGTCAATCATCATCTTGTGTAATTATGTCTATCAGCGCACCGAGTTAAAAATTAACAAAGTACAACGCGATCACATCGCCTCTGGTCTGTCATCAAGTGGCCTTTCTAATCACATCATTCCACTGACTGGTTTGCGCAGTTGACCAACGCCAGAAAATAAACATTACCAACCATCTGAGTGAGCAGAACAACACAACCCTAAGTAGCAGAAAGCAGGTAGATTCAAATTCATAAATAGCTTCAAGCGAATGGTGTTTGCGGATAGAGAGTTTGTAATCTACTAGTCAAACTTAGTCTAGCCCGCTTACATTGTTCCGACTGGCACCATTCAAAGTGTACAAAACTTTCCCAAAGAAAAGTGAGAGATCGAAACAGCTTTTAAGGCGACCTCTGGTTTTGTACTGCATGTTCGAGCATCCGTTAGTCAAGCACGTGCATATCTTAGTCCGATATTGCAGCCGTTTACAACAGAGGTTGAAAAGAGAACGAACCCTAAGAGCACATCTACGGAAGCGATGAAGCGCCACTGAAACACAATGGCCTCTAAGAAAAGCAATGGTGTAGTGTTCTTTTATTAAATCACAAATGGCAATGAATCTATCTCCGTTATCATCTCCATAATGGTAGAACAGCAGAAGAAAATGATGTGGGGCCCTCTTATTCAAACGATATTTATTAAAACTAAAATCAGACATCAACGGAAACGTGTGATCTACCATGCTGTGATGGTTCTAACACATGCTATCATTAGTAAGTATAGGGCGGCCGAACACTTTACTTCTGCACCCGCAAATCAATGGATCTCGGGTCAAGTTCTAATCCCAGGAAATGTAAGTCACAAATGTAGATGGCGCTGCTTAAGTTACCCAGGCTGCCACACATGAGAACTGCTGTTACAACACATTAAAGGCAAACAACGGGTTAAACATTAGATGATAATCACCAAAGGAAAGTCACTTCTAAAAAGAAACCGACGTTACAACTCCAAGAAAAAGGGATCTAATAACAGTGTTCTAACAGTTCTTTGCCCAAATGTCTCCTAAATTACTATCATCCCATTCTTGGATAAGTTCTTTGATGTCGAAGACTATGGGAACTTTGACATTTTGATGAACGGGAAGCCAAACCCGAAAACTCAGAACGAGCTACCCGTCAATACGACTTTGATCATCATGGTTAAACGCGACTCCTTAGATTGACCGCATAATTGTTGTAGAAAACATCTCACTTGCTATTACCGCGCTAAAACACGTATCTTGTGGGATACGCAGCTACCATGATGTCTGTTAGCGCATCAGAAAATAAAAAGAAGCACTCCAAAGAGAAACATGAAGAAAATTCGTATGAACATTATTTCCATAAAGGGCGTGCCAGCACTTTCCTCCAACAACGGTCAAGAGTCCAGAAATCATGACTTGGATCAGTAGAGGTTTACTTGCAAAACACTCTCCTTGGATAACGTTGGGGTGCAATCGCTCAGTTGACTAATTATCTCACAATTAATAGGGGATGCGGCCCATGAAATGTAAAACTCGTAGCTTAATTTGAAAAAGCAACGGTTGCTTTAGATAGTTGGCAGAAAAATCAGAAATGTCCACCATTAAAACTATGGTTAAAAGTCTAAAGTTTTTCAAAGAACTGGTATAAATCATCGGAACAAATAACCACACCGAGAACGACATAAGAGCTTCACTCGGACGCTCATTCCCTCCAATCAAATGTGGATCTGGACAACAAATGGGACGTAGGTTAGACAAATCAAGTTAACTTTTAGGTGTTAGGATCCCAAAGGAAAACCAAAATGGCCGATCTCACATCGGTCTGCATTCTCGTGCATCTGCTTGTTTTAACCTATTTTGTTCATTGGAACTGAAATGCTAGCCTGCATAAAGCCTTTTTAATAAGCTTTCCGAACTGTAAGATGGCCAAGTTTCAAATCCACGGGGCATCAGCCATGTCAATGAGACACGATTACACTTGCGGACGACGGACAATAAGGTCTCGCTGCCAGAGATATCACTCATTCGAAACAGCAGATTTACAAAAAGAGGATGGGTAGTTCTGTATTACAGAAGCGACTTAGAGTGCGAAGCCGTTGAGTATTCAGACTTATAGTTGGCCGATTCTCTTTGGTTCCGCCTGCAACTACATGGCAGACGCCTGCCTTATATCTTTGGTGTACCGCCTCCCAACTTAGACATCCAAAATAGACTGCCATTTTGCTAATGCTTTAAGACGTACTGTAAAGGGAATACACACCAACACTCTTATCATGAGTGATTTGAATGTCCACTGTTAAGAAACACCCTCTATGATCAGTGAAAAACAGCAAGAGCTCGTAATTGGCTTTTCGCTTTACAACCACATCATTTTGCCTACACGATTCAGAATCGGTAAAAGACCGTCTCTGCTGGATCTTGTGTTCATCAAGGAGGAACATATGAATGATGTGTTGGCTGTAGACTGGCCGTGGGTCAAAATGATCGTGTTGCCACCAGTTTCAAATTCATCATCTATGCATGATATCAAAATGAGAACTCTGAGGTGGTGTGTGCCATTAAAAACTTCGCCCAACGTGTCAGTGCTACAACCTAGTCGTTCCACGCTTGAAGGCTCTCTGGAAGTCCCCTGGCTAGAATTGGACTGTAACTTCAGTCGACCAGTTACCGGCCAGTTACCCAACGTAATCATTACAAGCAGCTGATTAGAGTAGACGAAGCTGAATACCAGCCTTATATGACGAAAACATCAAGCGCTAACCGCAAATAGTTTTGCAAACATGACAATGACCCTAATGTTATGCAGAAAATTAATCCGCTCCGGACAGCTAATGTTTCAGCAAAAATAAGCACAGAAGTAGCAAAGGCATTGTGGACGTAATGTTTCCCACACATTTAAGAGAGTTTAGTCATCAGATAATCGTTTACCTTTTATTGACCTGCACCGGAGTAAAAATAACTCATAGTTTCCCGCGAAGCTGATGTTTGTGCGCAATCACAGCTCCTCGGGCTTCGATACCGTTTGCGCAGAAGTACTCGAAGCTGCATAAAGGCCACTGGCAGAAACTTAAGCCCGGTCTTTTCAACGTGCTTAGACCGAAACGAGTTCCGTGACAAAAGGGTGCTTGGAACACAAAGTATGATGAGCACAGATGGATGCTTGACTGTGTTTAAAAACTACCGCCTAGTATTGCCTCTTTAAGTGCCGTTCGAGATCATGAAGTACGTCGTTGCCGATGCGTTGGCGTGTTACCTGGGAAATCGAAACATTATTACCATTGAGCAACCGGCGCTTTTAGTATCCGTCAACTGTTCGATGCTACTTTTCGCCCTATGTAGGATACGCAATCCATGCCGGCAGTCATGGCTGAAGCAGGACCTCACTAAACCAGAGTATTATAAGCTTCCAGCATTCAACTACTTCATTTGAAATGCACCACCTCCATATGAGCAGAAGCGGAAACGTAATGAACTATTCAGCGGATGGTATCGGGGATCAAAAGCCGAAACGATAACGATCCAATTGATTCTGCACTATCCATATTATGTGTGGTGTACCTCGCCGTAACTTGGCAGTAAGCCGAAACAGAGGGTTCACTCCTGGAAAGTCGCATCATAAGTAGGCCGTCCACAGTTGTACAATAATTCCTTTTCTCTTCGTTATGTCATCTGTGGAACGCTATCCCTAATATTTCGTTTTTGTATCCACATTAACCACCTATAAAAGTTTCATCAGATAACGCATTCAGCCAATTATATATGATTACTTAACACTTTATCTCAGCCACGTTCCCGGGTAATACCTAATAGTTATTATCTGGCGCTTATGAGAGATATAAAAGTAATGAAAACGTTAAGTCCAATCTTTTGACAGTAAAATTACTAAGCGCCTTTTTTCGTTAACGTTCTTCGATAACTCACCGGACAGCCAAACGTGGCGCGTAAAGTGATGCTTCGTTGTCAGTAACTCGCATCTGTCGTATTAGGTTGAATCTAGCTGAGATGACTTTTCTCAGGGGCACACCAAATCACCATTCGCTCTACTAAGCAGTAACCACCTAACATCCTGAATGCCACTGATTGTTGGGGGCTTGCAAAGGTAGGTGTAAGTTTAGGGGCCTACTCTGTCCTCTGCACCATCACTATGTGCATGACATGATGTCAAAGATGGAATTCAGTCATGGCTCAGTAACATAAGTCCCTGACTAGTGTAAGTTTTAGTTCATGGGTTCGGGTCATGCAGAATATAGCGAATGCGCACCACGGAGAGCCTTCTGGCGCTTTCTTGGATGTGTGATGACTGTCTGGCTGAGTGTAGCTGCGATGAATTTTCTTAAAATCGATTATCCAACTGGGACACATTAAGGCTATGAATCAGACTAAATAATTAATAATCACGGCAAATGAAAATAAATCGAAAGCCTATTTGACTTCGTGTCTTTGACGCATCCGAATGGGTACTCTGACAACGATGCCACTGATCTCATGAACCCAATCCAGGAAGTAAGAAAGGTAAGACCCAGATTACGTCAGTGTAGTGCATGACGCACTGAAGTTATCACAATGAGTGACCGTCTCCCAGTTTTATCAGATTAGATGTATTATAAGTTAACAATACAAGTCGAGGAAGCCGGCTTTCAGATGTTGGAAGAAGGTGACCTAAACATCTTACCTGCATTGAATTCCACATGTAACCACAGAGATTCCATTACCAAACACAAGGGAACGAAACTCAGTGTTACCAGTTACGCCTCACCACTGGATGTGGGTAGTAACTGATTGTGTCGGTGGCCGACTCCGACCAGTGTTTTCATGATTCATACTTGTAAAATCCACCTGTCCGTCTCATGTAGCAACACAGATTACTCCGCAGGGCTGTGTACCATTCGCCTAATGGATTTGTTCAGATTCTATTTTCTGACTGAGTAAATAAAATCTTACAAACCAAGACAGCTTGATAATACGCGTATTACTCTCTTCGATGACGCAGCCATACAGTTCTGCGCAAATAACTAAGCGATAACGTTATGCAGATTTTATGTGGAACTGAGAACCGATGATATGACTCCCAAGTAAATCAAAAGTATTTTTCACTCCAAAATGGTTTAATACATGCCAGTTTATTCAATGATTTTTCTAATCAAAGAGAGCTAGGTCATTCGCGTACTCTGGATTTCAAATCCGGTTGCTCTACATAATCTTTGGCTCAAAATCAGAGGGACGGTTTAGCAGAGAGCCAGCCATGGGTATGTAGACCACAAAGTTACACATGAAATGGCAGTTGCGGTAACCATGGCGCACATAACCTGTTAAGTGGAACTACGTGTGTCGCCACACGGCCCCGGGATTAGCGACAGAGAATATGTGAACAAAGAATTGTTCATCCTGCACACACAATTGGCTCGACTTAAAGGTCATTTTACTCGTTACTATGTTCTGGTACGCAGTGCCGCAAGCAAATATGTTTAGTGTACCTCATGCAAAGGTTGAAGCCATGTTAAATACTTTGAATCGGTTTAATCAGACAGCCGCCGCCACATACTACAATTGTGTTGTCTAAACGCAACTAAGATTGGGTCACTTTACTGAAGTCTGGAAAATGGCGACGTGGTAATATAGCACCGAGGTGCACTTGTAGTGGAGTGAAAACCTGTCTCAAACTACCGTACCGGAAGAAAAGGATTGGTGTCGGATAAAACTTTTAATAGGCTGATTTTCAGTAGTGACGGCTGGACTAACTCCACTGATATTGCACACTGCCTGACAGAATAGGCGAAATATGATATTCCAGTGTGAGCACACAAACAAAACAATCTCAGCGCACTGCCGCAGGAAACTCGTCGTTTGAGTTGGAGAATTGTGTATATGGGTAAACGGTCAATTAAAACAACTGTACAAGACGCATAACAAAACCAAGATAAAGAGCAAAATATGGAAAAGATGAACACTACAGGACTCCCCCCTAGAGCGTGAGTGGGCAAGCGAATGCTCGAAATGTACGTCTCACTGATCGTAAATCACTAGTTTAGAAGGGCGAACCACTGTACGACCAAAACGTGTGCGTTTGTGTGTGAGTCGTTGTGGTTGGTGTGACAGGGGATTGCGAAGAAAGTACACCGGGATCACACATAGGTTGTATAGGAGTGCTCGGCGATGGATCATCATCGGAAACAGATGCGTCAGTAGATTGCTGAGACAGAAGAAGTTCGATGTAAGCAGGTTTCCTACGATCAATGCTTACAGAGTCTTTACAGCCATTTCGGTCCAACACAAAATAATTGTCCTTGCGGTCGATAACCTTGTAAGGACCCTCGTAGGTGACGTCAGAAGTTTACGAACAGTATCGATGCGCAAAAGAACGTAGTGACAATCGCGAAGATCAGGATGGACCTGTGGGCTACGAGGCGTGAGTCGTGGAGGTGTTGGGCGTACCGAGCCGAAGTGACTCCTCAGGCGTGTGACATAGGATGTAGAATCCATTTCTCCAGTGACCCTTGAATCCAGCACCATCTCCCCAGGAAGTCAAAGTGACGTGCCAAAAACTAACTCAGCAGGGCAACAGCCTATGTCTTCCTTGACCGTGTTACGTATGCCAAGTAGGATTATTGGCAAAAATTTCGACAATTGCGTGCTCGACTGAGAAGCGGTAATCGTAGCTTTCAGTTGGCAATGGAAGCGTTCGACCAAACCATTGGCAGGGGGATGGTAAGCGGTTGTGTATATGTGAGAACAACCGAGCAAACGACTAAGGTCACGAAACAACGAAGAAGTGATCTGCGGACCTCTGTCTGTTGTGACAGTATCAGATGTGCCAAAGAAAAATATCCACGTTTCGGTGGAAGTTCGCGCTATTGTTTCAGAGGAAACGTCCCGTAATGGCACTGCATGCGGCCAATGTGTAAATCTATCAACACTTGTCAGCAAGTGTTGAAAACCGTTGGAAAGGGGAAAAGGATCAACGATATCCAAATGGACATTCTTGAAGCGAGATCCGGTAGTGAAAAGGTGCCAGGGACAGAGATTGTTTGGCGATGGATCTTGCTGGTCTGACATGTAACACAGTGTTTTGCCCACTGTTGGATATCAGAGCGTAAATTGGTCCAAACAAAGCGATCTGTGATCCACTTAACAGTAACCTTAATGCTTGGGTGCGACAGCCAGTGGAAATGATCCAAAACGACTCGGCGATAAGGAGGGAAACGTAGGGTCGAGGCTTACCCGTAGACATGTCACAATGAACTTTGGAGTCCGAGTTAAGAAGCGGCGGAAGGGTAAGTTTGATCGAAGGGTTTGATCTCATTTGCATAAACACAGAATCACCCTCCTGATGAGCAGCGCTTTCCTCTAGATCAATTGTCGGACATGAAAGTTCGTAAGTTCCAACGCGCGACATTGCATCAGCTACCATGTTATCAGTAGTGTCTATATGACGGATGTCAGTAGAGAACTGCGATAGGTAATCAAGGTGTCGGGTTTCACGAGGGAAAAAACGGTCCGAAAAACCAAGAAAGACAAAAACAAGTGGCTTGTGATCGGTTACAATTGTAAATGAACGACCTACGAGGTGACGAAAGTGTTTAATGGCGAGGTAGATGGTCAAAACTTCTCTTCCGAACTTATTATACCTAGTTTGTGCGAGTTGTAATTTAGCGAGAAAAAGCATAGTGGTTCGAAATGACCATTTATCTGTTGTGGCAGTACGGCTCCAAATGCGGTTTTTGACTCATCGGTTTTAAGGAAGAGAGATGTAGTAACATCAGTCAGTACATGGCTCAAAGCTGTGACATTAGACAAAGCATGTTTAATCTTGTCGAAAGCATCTAATGCTTCGTTCGGGGGCTTGAATTTCCGAGCCTTTCCTTTAAGTAACTCGGTTAAAGGTTGCAGCAGTTTAGAGAAATCAGGTATAAAGCGGCCGCAACAATTCACCATACCGAGGAAACGGCGCAGGCTTTTGTAGGACTGCGGCACCGGATACTCTGCGATTGCTTTTGTTTTCTCCGGGAGTGGACTGATTCTGGTGCGAACGGTTCGATGACCGGGGAAATCAACACTGGACTAGTCAAAGACACATTTGTCCACGTTGATGCTAACGCCATAATGATCAAAACGCTTAAAGATTTGGCGATAAAAGAGATGTTCTTCGTGATTAGAGCTGGACACGAGAATGTCATCGATATAAGCAAAAACAAAATCAAATCCTCGGAGAACCTGGTCAATGAATCGTTTAAATGTTTGTGCGGCGTTTCGTAGTCCAAAAGGTATACGGACAAATTCAAAAATACCGAAGGGGATGGTTATAGCTATCTTGGGAATGTCATCAGGGGCGACAGAAATTTGGTAATATTCCCGGACCAAGTCAATCTTAGAGAAAAGTGCTTTGTCGTCTAGGCCAACAGAAATGTCGTGATTATGTGGTACCGAATACCTGTCAGGGACAGTGACATTATTAAGTTGACGGTAATCACCACAAGTTCACCAATCTCCACGACACTTTTGGGGAGCATGTGCAAAGGTGAAGACCATGGGCTATTAGAAGGCCGGACGATACCAAAACGAGGCTTGTGCTCAAACTCGGCTTTGGCCTTGGCGAGTTTATGGGATGGTAGTCGGCGAGGCCGAGACGTGACCGGTGGTCCACAAGTAACGATGTGGTGCAGAATCTCGTGTTTAGATGCAGGACAATGTTTGGACGGCAGATATAACGCGGGGAACGGTTGGAATAACTTTGTGAACACAGCGTTAGTAGGTAGAGTCATGCGAAGTCCGATCGAGCTGATCCAAGTGGCCCTGCCCGGAGATGATACTATCACGAAATTCCCTGTTACGTAAGTCAACAATAATATTAAACTGGGTGAGAAAATCGACACCGATGATGGGGCGTTGTACATCTGCGATCAGGAAAACGAAAGAAAATATTCGTCGAAGAACAAGATAGAGAGAAAGTAAGTTCTGCCTTTAAGTCTGGATTCTCGTGATATTAGCCGCCTGGAGAGTAGGTCCTGTGGGAATGAGGTAGTGTTGATCCATTTCAAGAGGCAGAACGCTGACCTCGGCTCCCGTGTCAACCAAGAAGGAAACACTGGTTATGGAATCACATCGACTAGAAGATCGGCCAGCCGAAGTCGTCGCCATTACTGGCTGGCTGGGGAATTTCCTGTTGAGCCTTCGGGAACGCTTTGAGGATGCGAGCAATCATGACGACAATTTATGCGACATCACGCCAATGATAATAGCAAATATGCTGTCTAGTGTTCCTAGCGTGCCTGTTTCTGCTTCTCGAGGTGGATCTAAAACTTCAACTGCAGGGGCCACATCCTCTCTTAACGGTGAGTTCGAGTATGGACAGTCTGTGACAAATGGATTCAGTGAGATTTGTTGACGAGGAAGTTTTAGGTGGGGTGACAACAGCGTGACTAACTGGGCGTTGAAAGAAACAATCATGAACTTTGTCGGCCGTTTCTGCTAGTTTGTCAAGTGACAAATCGTCAGCGGATACCGAGAGAACCGTCTTAGATGGGAGACATATTAGCCACAATTGACGTAAGACGCTGTAGTCGACTTTAAAGGGACCTACGAGAAAGCGCATTTAACCGAGAAGCTGTGAAGTTGAACGATCACCCAGTTCAACTCCGGAGAGAAGCTGATGGAATCTGGTCTCATCAGAAGCTGTAAAGTGTTTCAAAACGGTTGCCTAAAGCTAATAGTAGGGGGATTCGGTAGGAACAGGATGGAGAAGGTCTACCACATGGGCGACTATGTGTGTGGGAAGATGGGCAGTGACGTAGTAAAACATAGAACTTTGAGTATTGATTGTACGGCAACGCAAAAGAGCTTCTAACTGTAGAAACCAGACGTGTGCATTGTTAACGTCAAAAGCGGATAAGGAAAAACCAACAAAGTTTTCAGAAGAGTCAGTGTGAGGAGTGGTGCTGCACGACGTTACGCTTGCGAAAAAAATGTTCCGGTAGGAAAAAATGAAAACCAAGGGGTCACCAATAATGTAGTGGAGTGAAAACTAGTCTTAAACTATTGCACCGGAAGGAATGCATTGGTGTCAGATAAAAGTATCAATACGCGGACTTTCAGTAGTGACGGCTGAACTAACTCTACTGATATTGCACATTGCTTGACAGAATAGGCGAAATATGATATTCCACTGTTGGTTTCGCGTAGCTCAGACTTTCAAGGCACACAAATAAAACAATCTCAACGCGCTGCCGCAGGAAACTCGTCGTTCGAGGTCGAGAATGGTGTATATGAAAAACGGTCAGTTAAAACAAGTGTACAAGACACATGGAAAAACCAATTGAGATAAAGCGTAAAATATGAAAAAGCTATGAACACTACATACTCTCCGCATCCGTCAGTGATGAGATACAGTTGAGTCCGCGACAGTTCGGTCGTGTGGTGTCCGCTATATAAATCTACTAAACTAGTTGCCCTGAAACTTTACTGCTGACACAGAGATTTCAACGAGCTAGAAAGCGAGGAAGTTTACCACTACTGAAAGTAGTAGTGTTATTGTTCATGAAATAAGTCATGAGGTGTTCCTCCAAAACACGTAACAAACTAGAACATTCGTACGGCGGCATTGATCAAGATGTCTGGTTATTGGCGAACATCTTTCAAGAAGAGAGCTGCTACACATGATTAATTTCCTACGACTTGCGGATGTTGGCATGCGGGCTTTTTTCTTGGCTTCAGTCGCTATTTATTGGTTCTAACGTAGCTTTAAATATAAACACCGTATGCGTGACTGTTAACCGGAGGTTGGCTATGTGCTTTATCGTAGGCCCTAGGTTAAGGGTCATTGGAATGCGAGCACAAAACGGTTAATTGTCATTAATAAAAGTGTTGCTCGGTGTCGGTTTTATAAACGCAGCACACCTCAAAGCACAAGTAATACCGTATTAAAGCAAACAACATTTCTAACCGAGAGCATAGGATAGAGTATTTATGGAGTGAGAATCTGAGGCTAAAGGACAAATGGCTTACTTCTTATTGTAGATCATGAGTTAGCTGCTTGTCATACCGAGCAGCATAAATGTAAATACATAAAAAGCCAAAAAAGATAGAACATATTGCCGAGTACTGTGTCTTGTGGACACCCGTTGCCCTTTTACTCAACCGAATGACACATAAAGTAATAGGTATGTCTTGGGTGGAACTAGCAAATCCAAGTCGGATATGTTTGAAGCCGACCAATCGCAGCCGGACAAGTCTCAGAAAATTCGGGTATATTTACCTGTAGAATCGAATGCTACAGCATTGACTTCTGACAACGGCTACTCTGTGTTGTCCAGCTACGCTTTGCTAGCCGGACCGTGTTCAGTTTAAAGCAAGAAGTGATAAACCAGTGAGCCAGGATAGTTCTCCCTCACCCTAATAGGTAAGAAGCAGCACCTGCACGCTATACCAAAAAATAACTACTTTATATTCATCTTATTTGATGAACAAGTTTATCGACAGGTTGATGGTGTGGCCATGGGAAGTCCGCTTGGCCCGGTACTGGTTGATATATTTATGGCAATGGTCGAATCGAGGTGTGAATCCTGCCTTTAACTAGATGTGTTTATACAGGCGATATATGGATGACACGTTGGTGATTGTCCCAAGTGTAAAGACTGTTCAGTCTCTTCTCAGTGCCCTCAACAATGCACATCCCAACGCTCGCTTCACCTGTGAGCTAGAAGATAACAATTGTCTTGCTTTTCTGGAGGTATTGTTGACAAGACAATGGGTCAATAAAACGCTCTGTTTACAGGAAAGCTATATGGACTGGCCTTTATGAGAACTTCAATAGCTCTTCGCAGGTCAAATACGAACGTTGCCTTGTCAACACGATGTTACCTTGCGTCCGTAGTCTATGCAGTGCTGACTGTGTGGAGTCGGAATTATTGTTCATCACATAGACATCATGGGCCAATGGATATCCAGAGGTAATCCTCAGATTTCCCAGTCAACTGAAGGAAAACAAACCAAGAGTACTTACTGTGCCCAAAATGCCCGTCTATTTACAGCTACCCTTCAATGGTAATGTGGTGACGGCGCAAATTGAACGACGAGTGAACACAGCTATTCGCTGCAGACACAACGCTGCCAAACTCTGTCCCTTCTGTACAACCAAAAGGTTGCCGATGTCCCCAATCAAACCCACTCAATCGGTCTCCGCCACAACTCATTACATTTACCAGTTCGTCTATACCTGCGGAAACAGTTACGTGAGCAGAACAGATTGTTGTCTGAGTAAGCGGATTGGAGAGCGCATTCCGAAACGAATTGCTGGGCCGATGGCACAACAATCAAACGGACAAGGAGCAGCAGGCAAGCTGCCGGCATCATCCATCGCCAGACACTTAGTCAGTACAGGTCCTCAAATTGACCCTGGGTCAACTTTTACGGTTATCTACCGAAACGAAGACGCCGGGGTGTTGAAGTTTGCAAAAACAGTGGCCCTAAATATTTATTGTCCCACCCTTTGTGTGCAAAAGCTACTGACAGTAGCCCTTAAGCTTCCTTGGGGTTCATGACCTTTGCCCCAGCGCTACCAGCTATTGTTTTGTGTTTGTGTGCATTTTTTCTGACCAATTCAAAACGATCGTTTCCTTCCCTTACGTGATCTATATATGTTGTTAGTTTGCAAGTGATCAGATAACACGAAATAGTGCCATCTTGCAGTGCTCGTCTTCTTATTGTTTTGTTCAACTGTTTTCTGCTATTTCTATGCTCAAAAGAGTAGTAACCTAGACCACATCGCAGTTATTGATAAAGGGTATGCAGAGAAAGTGTTTTGTCCTAAATGTACCCGGCGTGAGTGAATCTGGGGGCAATCGGAAGTGCTGCCAATTCTAGTATAATTTATCGCGGTGTCGGGTATCCTCCAGCTGGCTTTCACCGAAAGAAGACGCAGGGAAATTTTCATAAATTATTACATTCCAGAAAGAGCACAGTATACCGTTAAGCATTGGTCAGCTCAAATCTAGACAAGTACTTGGGGATAAGGTGTTTGTTTTTGAACTATATGTTAAAGTTTAATCGTGGTCGCATTGCCTTTTTCAAACTTAGCGATAAATGTGACCGCCTTAGAATGGTGAAATTTCACAATTACATCACAAATTTTATAGGGTGTCCATGATAATAATGTTCCAAAAGAATAAATTCTAAGACTATCCGTTACACCTTAAAATGTTCAGTTAATGCATTGCGGGACTGCTCAGCGATTCGGACATTTACTTTCGAACAATAGACTAATCCGAAAAGTCATGTCGAATAAAGCAATGTGCTGGCTTTCATAATGGACTTTCTACACTCGTACACTGAAGAACTTGACAACTACTATTAGCGAGGGAGGCAAGCATGCACTTACTTAGATTATACTTCTGTCATCCCGGCTTAGCGTGGGATTATCATTGATATGTAGACAAGAGAACTGTGATACTTGAGAAAGGTCATGTAAGACAATATCAAGAATGCAAGCGGTCAGATAAGCTTATGCATTCCCCAGCTGGAACCGGAAGCAATATAGACGATTGCGCTTTTGCATCGAACTAGAAAAACGTTAGGCTCTTACGCTTACTGGCAAGTAACGCAGTCGTTCCTTTGTCTAATTTTACCGAATTCAGTAATCGTAAGTACTATTCACCGCATGCCTCAATAAAACCGCCGATTCGAGGCACAGGTCATTAACAAATTCAAACTGAGTGAATACCTAAAAGGTAACATAAAATATATGTAGCACCCATCTGAGCGTGCGTTTCCCAGCTATTGGATGGTAATTTACAATAGCCACTCTATTGTATCACACATCTGAAACGTCCTACGTGGGTCACAAGCCAGATAGATTTATCACCAATCCGGAAAAGCCTCAAACGTTCGCTAAACTATAATGGGGCTCCTTGGTTGCGCGTTTTCCCCGTCCAAATCAGGAACCGAAGCCATTACTGATTGAAACTTGTGGTACTAGACAGCAGATTATACTACTAAATCATGGAGGGCGGTGGCAGGCTGTCCTGTTTTCTAAATCCCATGAGTTTACATATATATATATATATATATATATATTCAACACAAGCAAAACTGTCTGTCTCTTTCAGCCTTCACCGGAGGTGCAATCTTCAATATTGCCGCGAATCAGCATTGGTGCTGAAGTATTGGAAACCACCTCCCGCTCCTGCTACCTTGGGAGTGTGATGTCGATTGATCAGCAGATACACAGCGGCGGCATTCGGGAAAATAGAGTACCGAGTGTGGAACAACCATCAGCTTACCATTCGCACGAAGCTGGTGGAGAACAAATCCATGGTACTGTCCCTTCTTCTACACGGCAGTGAAACGTGGACGATGTACCGTCGGGATATGCGATATCTCGAGCGTTTCCATCAGCAGTGTCTGCTACAGATTTTGCGCATCGGTTGGGGCGACACAGTTGCTGACACGGAAGTGATGCGATAAAGTGGAATGTATGCAGTGTACTGCATACGTTTACTGAGACACCTGAGGTGGCTCGGTCATGTGTGGCGTATGGATTCAACGCGGATACCGAAACGACTATTATATGGTCAGCTGAGTATTGGGAAGCTGCATGTGGGGAAAGCAAAGTAACGTTGCCATGACATGAACAAAGTGGGTTTCTCACGTTCTAATATTGATTGCAGGTCATGGGAATCGAAGGCGGTTGATCGGCGTACATGGCTCGATCTAAGCACGAAGGCAGTTGCCGAAGTGCGGGAGAAAGCCCTCATACATGTAGAGAAGAAGCGACAAATGCGGAAGCGGCAAGCCCCGATGGGTTGTACTCCACTCACATCGGGCGCATGATGCTGTAGAACATGCGGTCGCAAGTGTCTGAGTCAGGCAGGCCTAGTGAGCCATGAGCGAGGCCACTCGGGACCACTACCGAAGTGACGACGGGTCCTGCAGAGAATGTAGGCAGAACCGGCGCAGCGTTTGTAGGTACGCTGCATTCGATATACTAATCGCGTGCTTGCATGCTAAGTCTATTTATTTCAGCTGGTGGGTTTTCAATTTTGTTCTAATGCTTTTCTTTCTCATATAAATGTCTACCTGTGCTCTCTACTATAAAGTTGCACACGTCGCTTAAGCCACTTGTAGTTAATTTCGATAACATTTTCGTGTTTGTGGCATTTCCGTAAAACACACTTTCTGACCTCGTGAACTTACCTCGGATACTTTTTTAAACAACTTATTGCATACGCTCAGTAATTTATGTCGCCGTTTCCTTATGCATTACTCGATTTATTTTCTTTGTTATCTTTCTCTCAAGCGATTGGCTGTTGCTTGACATCCTCGGTGTGGCTGCGCTTGATGTGTATGTTGACAAGGTGCCTAGCTGTCCACTACCGATTACCTCGTCCATACTGGCTCTAGGAGACATTTGGTCGTTGCTGGACGGGACGGGGTGCACGGTCCAGGTGGGTGTGCTGGGCTCGAAGAGTGGTTCCATGCACGCAGTGTGGAGCGGACTACGGTCTAGCCACCGGCTTGCGTTCGCTTGATTCCCCAAATACAGCGTGCTTGTTTTTGTCTGTGAAGGAGTGTGGGCCGGCTCCGTTGATGACACGTGGCTCCCATCCACATTGACTTATTACTGGTCTTATTCCTTTGGGTTTACACTGCATATGGGGTGTGTGGATGGAGCTGTGGGTGGTGCAGCACAAGCCACCCATGGTCCCTATGTAGGCGCAGGTGTCCTGTGGCTGGCCACAGTGACAGGCAAATCCGAACCCGGATGCTGCTAACCATATACATATACATATATATATATAACAATTTGATTGCATTTTACAAAAATACCAATGGCATGGATTGAATGAGTTTTGCAAATGATGGCAAGTTGGTTGATGTTGAATGCGCAGTAGTTATATGAACCAATGGTTACCTTTTTTCATAATTTGCAATTGCTTACTGCAGTCTACTTTTTGGATTACCTTTGTCTTATTTTGGGACACTTTCTAATTATATATACTTACTTTTATGCTTATTTTTCAACTTATTTTCTCAATTAACGACACACCCGTACTGATGACCATTGCTAGATTTCAGCTAATTCATCGCGGTCACTCTCAATCAGTAGGATTAGGCTAGTCTGGAAAAGAACTAGACGTCGGTATTTCGACCTTCTGGGTATCGTCAGGGGTGTTCCTCCCAGCGGACCCCTGCCGGGTTCCGCCCAGATTACTTCAGGTTGACAGCAGCTAGTGTCACTTCGCGATGGGTGATAGCCGCTGACCTGCATGATTGACAGTTGACTGATATAACCCGGCTCATCTTCGACTGCCATGCAAGTTACGAATTGTGCAGAGGAGAGTGGTTAGCTTCAGGAGCTAGGACTTTCTGCATAACACCTTGGCACGGCACAAGGCAAAGTGTTGCCCTCCAATCAGTTATTAACCGTTGTGACAAGCGTGGCCCTTTGGGACCCGGTAGGCGAAGTGGTAGAACCTTCGGCTACTATTCCAATGGTCGCGCGTTCGAGGCATGCTATCTCCCCCTGATAAGATCAAAGGAGCTCGTGATGTGTCGTAGTTTGCAGATATTTCGACTGAACAACACCCGATTGCCATCTACTTCGGCTACGGCCCCAGTGATCGCATTGACTAAGGTTCACTTCACCGTGAATCGCAATGTGGATTGAGATTTTGCGTCGCATTCCATTCTAAAGGACCCTGAAATCAGTTCAAAGTGCTGTCTTATTATTATTAGTATTATTATTGCTCCCACATTATTACACGCCAGCAAGCCATGTGTGAACGTGTGGGTTTGATAATGTGCAAGCTAGGCGATCCTAAATATTTGGTTATCGCATTTAGTTGTTACATTTGTTTCGTCATCTGCCCTCTTGATTCCACTCCAAATGGGTTGAGCAGTCAAGCTTTTATGAAAAGAATATTCGTAGAAGACATTGGTGCACCAACACTGATGTGGAGGATATGTTTATTGATGACGCTAGCGTTACGAATTGCTTTACACTCGTAAACAACTTTCTACACCAAGAAGTTTTATTTTAACGGACATTATAGACTGTAACGGTGTTACTCACTAAGTCCGATACATCTACGGCACACAGTACGCCGAGAAGAATCTTTGGTTCTTTCAACAGACTCTAAAACCATTGTGTACCAAAACCAGACGTTGCGGTAGATGACGCCACACCTATACCTTAGAACTGGATACAGTTAGGTGTGGCAATAGCGCACCTTTCCACGACGGAAGAAGTGAAGGCAGTATGTCCATTGTCTGTTGAGCGCCGATACGTTGACCTCCAGTGGAATCGAATTACTCGCTCAGTGTGAGAACAAAGGTGACCGTTGCATGAATGCGTTAGCCAAATCAGATCGATAAACATGGCACGTGAACTGAATGCCAAATTCAATCACATGGCCGATGCTCACATGCACTAGAAGACCATGTTGATTTGTGAACTAATGGATGAATTCCGTGGTTTAATGTTGCAGCGATGCAGACAACACAGTGCCTAGCTGGTGTTCACTTAGCCCTCTGTTTCAATGATAGAAGGCCAATCCCGGCTACTTCACCGCCAATATGTAGAAACCACAGGACGACCGTTCGCGCAAGCTGACTGTACTATCGAAACCCTTTTTACTGTTCTCAGTTAATAAAATTCAAGAACTATAAGCAGTACTTGAAGGTCGACCATCCCATCATTTACCAGTCTACAGAAGATGGGTAATTGTGTGGCTAAGACAAGTACCCAGAGAATAGGAGGATTGGATATGCTTAACTAAAACGGACTTCAAGTGTAACGCAATCGGACCATGCTAAGTCCCACCAAGAGGAAGCATTGCGGAGTGGTGTCCCCTAAGTCAACACCCTACTTCGGCTTGGGCAACTGGGTATTATCTCGCCATCTGACTAAGCCATGTACTTTGATGTGTTGTGTTGTGTTTTCTTTTACTATTTCTGTTCCTTGTTTTGAGTTCCATGGTTTCCGATAGCTCAATGTCTATTCATAGACTGTTGCAAGATATATATATATATATATATATATATATATATATATATATATATATACAACTAGCCCATCATTATCATCATCAACAGCAGTACATCAGCCATTTGAACTGATGCTTCGCTGCCATACAACCATGAGGACCTATGAAATAAAGAGTAATAAAAGGGAGAGAAGGTGGACTTACCTGAAAAACTTAATGCTCTAAGCAAACATTCAGGGTCAAGGCGCCTAAATCTTGTGTAGACAACATGCCGTCACAAACAGTTGGCTACCGTGCAAAGATAAGGCGGCATCTGCGAGATAGCTTCCTTGACCCGCGTCATAATCAGCCATTACCCAGCAGATAACTCAGCCCCAAACACACTTTAAACAGGCAATCCGATTAGGAGACGGCAGCAGACGCGCCACTTGTGTCGGTTGCGAGACATGTCCTGTAAAGTCTCGGGCCAAGTACAAGGCGAATCACATGGACTCCAGCCCGGAAGGCGAGACGGACCAACGTCACCCAGTTTGGTCGTCAGTGACTACAACTCGCCCACGTGGACATTATATTTTTGTACAATTCCTAGAGCCAGCGTAGACACATAACCTGCGATCTAGTAAAATAGCGAACGAAATCTAGCCAGAACAACAGCTGTCCAAAATCTTCCCGACTTTCTAGTGCCATATGCAATAATAAGGAATATTACATACGAGTCACTATTAGCAAACATTCTCCCCGATGCTTTAGTTAAAGGACTTAATAGAAACAGTGTTAGAACTTGGCATTTGTTTCCAAACAGGTTATCGTTTGAGTTGGTACACAAAGGGTGAGCACTGCACATAAACCACATCCACGTCCTTCATGTGGGAAAAGGTAATCAGTAGATTATTCAAATCACACAGTGGCAACCAGCCCTACAAAATCAGGCAGCTGGGCACTAAAGCATGTGCCATTGCCCAAGCCATAGACACCAAGTGACATCTAAGTGCTGAAAATATGACCGCTGGATCTGACCCAAAGTCAAGCATCATTAGAAAATGTTCCGAATATGGGTGTTTTGTGCGTGGCTGTGGATTTTTAGTTGTTCTTTGAGACGACTGACTGGTTCACTTCCACTTCGTTGTCAGGCGAGACAACGACATCAGGAAAACTTCTAGGGCTCGTTTCGAAGGTTCCCGTGAACCAATCCTAGAATCATGTGCTCATTGATCGAGTTCACCTTTAAACGTCCAGCTTTGATTAACTGATATGTTTGCCTGAAGATTTCAACGTTCCTTGGGTAAGATTAATGGTTTTGCCTTTAATTTTCGGTGATATTGGAGATTTCTTAACGTGACGGTGAATTGCTAGGCTACGCTCGGACAACCAAGCTTCTTCCCGTTTGGACTACACAATGACTGCCGCAGTTTGAATAACTGAGCATGAAGAATCAGCAGCTGGTTCTTCTTCGACCAGTTTATTTCTTGCCTCGAATATCTGTTTCCGACTGTTTCTATTGGTTGGTGGACAAGCTTTATCTCAAGAGGCCACAAACGTCTGCGTACAATCTGACGTCCTGCTGATGTAGTGGAATGAGGCTCACTTTTCATCTGTCGCAAGTATGATGTTTTATTGGCCACTTTTCCTGTGTGAGGTAAAACGGAATGACAAGTTTGTGTGCCAGTTCCGTTTGTTCAGGCTGCAGAGATCGGTATGCTTCACCTGCCTTAGCTACACTGAGATGTACTGTGTGCGAGCTCCTCTGAAGATAGTTCCCGCATAGACCACGTAGCCCATTTGTTTAAATCATTCGAAACTATATATTAAGCACCTGAAAGTTGACCGAAGTTCCTCCTCAGTTAGGTAATACAAGCCACCGAGATCAAAATGATCCAGCTACACGAACCGGAACTGTGAAGTCAAACGTGGCTAGCTCCGATAATTGAACTGCTTTGGTCCAGAAAGATCGTTGGCTCTTACCGTCGAAGTAATGCACACCTAGGACCCCCGTGACTTCGTCTACAATAACTTTTGACCGTCCGTTGAGCTATTGGACGAAGGTGGCCGACCCTATATTTGTATGTATGCATTTTGGGCAATTTCCATTAGTTAGGAACAAAGGAAGTGCTATCAAAACATATCTGGTCTAAAAGGGCCAACAAATATGCTTATTTTTATATGAGCATTTCCGTTTTCCTGACTGAGTTCTGTTAACCGTCTGTAACTTGTCTCCAAACACTTACTTTCTTGGCCTGAGCTCTGGCCATTAAAAACATAGCATGACAATACTATCTTGTTTGTAAGTTCAAACTTCTGATATCTGGAATATGACATACACCACGATAAAATAAGAACGCGCAGAACTTATCTAACTCTCTGACCACAAGCTCACAGCTACAATCCAGTAAACTCTTTGCTCACCCATTTCAAATGTATGTTTATGTAAATTGGCGGCTTTCGCTATACATCTCGCTTTTGACTTGCACTGAATATCTCTACACTTCACAGTAGTTCTCATTTTTAACCTGATTATTGTCTAGTAAAGTCTTAGTTTTACATCACTATGTAATGTCGGGACCAAATTGATGTGCTTCGCTAGTATGCTGCTCAGTTATGCGAAACTTACGTTGTGAGATACATATAGTATATTATTTTTTGTTTCTAGATGTGAAAAACACATTTATTCATCTCATGTTCACTAAGGTGGCTGTGTGGTTTTTTGGTAGCGTTTGTGAACAATGAGGACACTTATCAGTAACTCACTGAGCTGGATATAATTCATTTATCTACTCTGTTCAACGAGATTTAGAAATACTTTCCTTCATTTGCGTTCATAAATACGATATGATTTTACTAACTTAAATTGCATGTTGTTTTAGTTGAACTGTTTACATTTTTACCGTAGCCAGATAATTATACTGTCTACAAAAGGTAACCGCATGAAGCATGAGTTTACATTTTACGGTCTAATTGCTAGGAATGCACAATGGAGAATTTAGGTGGTACCAGAAGATATCCATTTATTTCGGAAAATCGACTAAACTAAACAAATATCTCATTACAATATCAAAACTCATTTGCCATGAATATCACTTGGTAGTGTCGTGAGTTAGACAACTAAAATGTATTGCAACGAATTTCATGTCTCCGTGGTCTGGTTCCACTCTCCTCATTCTGTGAAGCCTATAACTACCGGAGGCGCTTCGAGTACGTTTAGTTACCTTGTCGCGATATTTCCCGTTGCCAAAAAGTTGTATTACTGATTCGGAGGAAAATGATTACCTATATCTTACCCCTAACTGAGCAGGTCTTTCGCACGGCTGACGGGATCTGCCATACAGCAAAATCCGTTCAGTGACTTTCCTGGTTGCAGTAGCTATCGTACTGATACCAATTTGGCAAGTAATTTCACAAAATAACTATTTCAACATTGAACTATTCCATCAATAAAATGGCTTTATGGACCTCGCGCGTGTAACTTGGCGGGTAAATTTCTGTCAATGGTTGCAGTTGAAGCGATAGAAGAAGCTCTTGTTTCAAGAGCGAAATGTAGACGCAATCGATGCATATTAAAATGATTCGATTCTAAAAACCTTCCAAACTTAGGAATTTTCAGTCGATTTCAAATTTATTCGATGATGCACTAAAGACCCTTAGTTGCTATTGCTTTCGCTAATTGCTCTAAGTATAAAGTGGCAATCTGATCATTGGAACAAGGGAAAGTAAGTGGTTATTAATTGCACAGCCATAAAGGTACGTGAAAGTGGGCATAGTTGCTAACAAACTAAGTGAACTAACACAGATTTTTATTGGAAAAACTCTAGGACGAAAAGAAAATAGCTATTACATACCTAGATCAACTATCAGATTCAATTGTATGATCGTATTACTGATACTGGCACAGATTATACAGAATCCTCTGATCTGCAATCTATCACTGTCCTTGGCTAGTTTCTTAATACCTTAGAGCCAAAGCATCGGTTGATCACACATGAAGGGCTACTCTATTTAGCGTAGTTAACAAAAGCATCACACAATGAAGTGAGTGTTCGTCAGATAAATCAGGGACATGTCAAGACTAAAGCATAAACATCGAAATGCGAAACGGTCTGATGTGACATACATTACAAGGTCATTGGCAACATCCACTTCAGACAATCAGACGTCGCCACCTGTTGGTTCGAAAACAAATGAGGTACTACGAAGCAACCGGTAGTTAATATTGATCAGTTTCTTGGTACTGCCGGAGATCACTAGTCGTGTAAGCTACCTATATACCAGCATCGGTGGTAAGGCATCTTTGTAAACGCTGTCGTGTATAGCTGTGACAGAACCCCGACCCGCGTTCATGTACTGCAGGAGACTTAGTAATGTCCCATGGCAGTCACTTGATGTGGCCGCATCCAATTTGCGCTCTTCGTGTTTGTGCAGTATCTGCTCTTCACTTTACGACAGTACATTCGCTTACCCTCATTCGGATCACACTAATTTGCTCTATCCTCTTAGCCATCTTGCACGGACGTATTTCCTGCGGATCAGGGTTCCAGCAATTCTAGATGTTTTTACGAATTTCGTGTTCAAATCTACGCGTGGAACCTCATCGCACTTGGGTTAGGTGATAAAGTGTGGTACTGTGTACTATAGAGCCATCTCTAAGCCGACCGATAAACACGGGTTCGCTCATAAACGGTGGTTTTCAAAGCAGCTACGGAACAATTTGTGAACCATTGTTTGTCCATTATTCTCATCCAGGTTTGCGCACATCTCGCTTGTTTTCCAGGTTCGCCGGCAGGTGGCTCCCACCGATCGATCGGCCTACCAATCTGCTCTAACAGCTGTGCGCGCAGGCCTATAGACAACCAAACTGTGTCCCACACTAAACATTGGCTCAGTGCTGACCCCGGAATTCGTACTAAACCACAGAATCCGCACGTGATGATAAAAGCGTAGCCAACATTTTTAACCTGATGTAACGCTGCGACTGCTCTTAAGAGAAATTAAGTCAAGTCCTTACGATGAGTATAACGCCTACAAAATGCAGTTGATCATTTCGTCCCAACTGCATGGAAAATGCCGTCCAAGAAGTGAGGTATAAAAGCCATGTAGCCGATGCATTTTGGTTCTGTCCAATATTCCAGTTGTCAACCGTTTAGTTGTGTTGATGAAGAATTGCAATAAGTTAACCGAGACAATCGCGCTTTCAATGAACATTTGGATGGCACCCTTGGTAAATATGGCTGTGCTGGTACATCAAGTAGGTATATCTATCGCCGCTGTAGGCCGAAAAAGATGTCCAGACGCCCCAACCGCACAGCAAGGTTTGTCACCAAGTACTCTGGATCGCCTCACTCCTATAAGTGTATACGTGTCGAGGGTGAGTGCCTCCACTACTTATAGCGGTGCAATCCACATTTATTTGGTGGCGATGATGGAAGCTCCAAGCCAACGTTCGCCCACCATTGAGAAAGCAGGGTATCGTACACATATGTTGCCTCCATGCCAATTCCGGTGAGAACACCCACAAATCCGGTAGCAGCACAGACAAACATCAGGTTGATGCAGCTAATAAACCCAATCAAAAGGCTTAACACGATAACAATTAATACCCGCAACTTTACACAAATATGAAGTAATCACATCACTTTAACTGTTGTGCGCATAGAGGTTCCAGCATCGCAGTCTAGCAACATAAATGGGAAGCTGATGGACGACTGTAACCAGTAAATATCTGTTTCTGGTGTAATTAGCAGTTGGTTGACCCTAAAACCCGAGACGTGTCCCAGGCCACAAAAGTCCAGTGTATTACGGTGAACATCGACTCCTCCGGGTGACGCTGAGTTCCAAGGATAACACAGAGGCCATTCTACTGTCTTTGATTTGGCCCCGTAACTCATCAGGTGAGGTGTGCACTCTTCTGTACATCACTTAGAACGAAGGTACAAAAAAGAATTGAAAACTTATGGAAGTTTGTACATCTGACTACAAACGGACGATTATTGTTTACGAGGTTCCTGAGCTTCAAACATCCGCCTCTGAGGAAGCGGAATCACACGACCGGGAGCAATGGAGTTACATCGGCCAGGAACTCACCCACTAGAATATAATTACTATGTGGTTGACAAGAATACCATTTTCACCCAACTACAAGGGAAACGGTCCCAGGCTGATGAAAATGAGACTTCATTCGGAGCTAATGACACCGTTTGGCTTGAAATGTTTATCTAAATTCCGCAAGATGTCTACAGAAATTCGGTCAAAAGCAACGGGTACACCGCTGTGGGTGGCTGAAGACTCACTAAAGACGGCCAACGTAGTGAATATTCTCCTTATACAGCTTTATGAAAGGACTGAACTAATGGCAAATTAGCCCTCTAACATAATACGACTAAATACGGAGGATCCTCGAGACCCAAAAAGCAGCGAGCAATCATATAACACAACTGAATTTCAAAGGCCAGCGACTCCACAAAAGCTGCTAGTAACGGAGAGCTCAACAGTCGGCAAAATATCCATTTTTTGTTTAACATCCGATAGCTCCCTTTTGGTTGCTTAGAAACTGACCTGCTTGTATACTAATACACAAGGCCTTATAAGTAAGTCGGTCGAAATCCGTCATCGTCAAATTTTAGTTCCCCCAGAGATCATATGATCACCGAACTGTGGCTGAACTGTGAGATTATTGAGATTGAGATTGCTCAATCCGGTATGTCACTTATCGGAAATTGCAGAACGTGTAAAAGTAGGTAAGGGCCCATTTATTACAAAATGAATCTTCGCTGTGCTTGTATAGGTGATTTTCAAACGTGTGTCACTGGTCTCTTTTGGTGGTAACTGTAGTTGAAGGTCGATGACATATGCTTAGTGTCTGTAGTTTACCGACCGCCTAAGTTCACTACGGAAATGGACCAGAGCAAATATCGGCTGTGTGTATCGTGATTTTGCATAATTATAGCCATATTCTCATTACAGGATATTTCAACATTCATGATCTGGAAACCCCAGAAACTGAGAGTGAGCAGTTCAAATCCAGTCTGAAAGAGCTAATCTCTAGCATACCCCTATACAACCACATCACCACTCCCACTAGGTTCAGAGCAGCGAATAAGCCGTCGATATTAGACTTTGTGGTCGACAGAGAAATGGCTAGTTGTGTGCTGTCATTTGCGTTTAAGCAATCAAGTGTCTACTCCCGGTGGGTGCTCCAAATCTCGAAACTCAAGTGTCTCCTCCGTTCTATTGCATTTGCTACGCGGAATAAACATAGGCAGCTCCCAAAAGGATGCAGTCCATTCCTCATTACCAAGTATTGTCAGCATGCGTTGAAAAACACTAGTTGGATATTTATGACTGGGAGCACTTCATTTATAACCTGGGAAACATTCATAAACTTGGTCAACTCACCAGACACAAACTCATCAGAGCAAAAAGCTTCCCATCTCTCCCTCAAACCTAAATACTTTTAGAAAAACCAAGGATAAATAATCGGACATGGCGCATCTACAAAAACATTCTCAGCTCCGAAAATTGGTCAGCTTACGTTGCTCAACTTAACAACTGTGTGGGGTTGGTTAGTGAAGACAAGGTAACACACCAGCAGGAGCTAGTGAAAGGATTCCGTTCGAAGCACAAGCTTCTTTACGAACACGTAAATAGACTTCGAATGGTGCATCGAGGAACCCGACTACTCGCTAAGGCTGGTGGATATACATATACAGCGCAACAGGCAGCCAACGCATTACAGGCCCAGGACTCACCGACTTTCCAAGCGGTAGAAGTCTTAAAGGCTAATGCTACTTCCGTCACTTCAGCAGCAGTTCTTTCAGTGTCACATCTATCGCAAAAATTGTGCTAATAAGATACTACACTTGCAGGCACCCAGCTCCCCTGCAGCGGATAACACGTACCCCAATCGCTGCAGATAGCAACCGTACATTTAGTCAGACAACTAGCTGCATTCCATCAGCGTTGCCTAGAAAAAACATAGTTCATGCAGAGTATAAACGAGATATTTTCAACCCTACCCACTTGGGATGAAGTCGATTTAAGCCTGCTGATTGCCACCATGGTAACGCTTCTCCTGGCGTTCGTCATGGCGATGGTACCAATCATCGCAGACGCAATGATGGGCTAGTTGCAAAGCCACTGGGTCATCAAGCCGGAGCAACATGGGTTTTGCCAGCATCGAGTATGTACCACAATTCGGCTGATAGCACGCGACAATTGGACAAAAGCAGTCGACAAAGTAACAAGAACCGACGTTATCTACACGGAGCTTTCAAAAGCCTCCGATCGCTTGGATCATCGAATTCTGCTTCACAAAGTTTGTCACTACGGCACCAGTGATACAGTATCAGGATGGAATGATAAACTTTCCTCGAACGGCAAGTAGAAGTTACAGTCAGAACATGCTTTTCCGACCCTACTCGAGCGGGTTGTGGTGTACCGCAGGATTTGGTACTTGGGCCTCGCCTGTTCTTAGTTTTCATGAATGATCTGACGAAAGATATCACCTCAAATATTTTCTCTTTGTGGACGACGTCAAGGTTTGGCGGATGATCAAGAGAGTGGAGGACCACAAACTTTTCCAACGCGACCTCGATGAGGCCCGGAATTGGTCGGTGAGGAATGCACTGTTGTTCAATGCGAACAACTGTTTTATTGTCCACATCTGCCATCGACACGACCACGGATACAAGTTTATGGCACACGATATGAAGACCACCATTCAGAACCTTGGCCTCGGTGTGCTGGCGCAGGAGGATCTCAGTTGCTCCAGGCAATCGTAGTCCGTTTCATATTGAGGTAACCAGCACGTTGGCCATTTGCGGTGAGCACTCGGGAGTTTCGATTCCTCCTTTTTTTCGGATGCTCAATGATTACATGCGTCTAATGTCAAACAAGATATCCAGAATTGTCAAGTTCCGCTAATATCCATCAACACTCGATACCCTGCAACGTCAAGCGACGAAAATGACAAGAGTTTGTGCCTATTTTCGTACAAGAAGGATTGAAGATACTGCAAATGCTCAGTGGACGCTACTGACGGCTTTATGAAAACTACATATTAGTGTATCAAATACTCAGCTACTCCAGTCGCGCATGCCGCCACATTTTCAAACTCAGCCCAATCACCAATCTCAGAGGCAATAGCTTGAAATCGAGTCGACCATACAGACGTCTAGATCGTCGACGAACGTAATTCTTCATCGGATTGACCAACCATGGAACGCCGTACCAAACACAGTCATCTGTGACTCCACCCAAGCCATTCTCAAAAAATGGTTGAATATCACATAGAGCTCGGTAGACTTTGTTATGTGGATGTATTCAATATAACTAGCTCCTTGGGAACTGTGACCCACAGTGGTGCACATAAATCGATGCAGACGGGTGAGCAATCCGATTGTTATCTGTTAGCAACATTAAACATAGCTAATTGTAAATACGTTTTGTATGATACGATCTTACCACCGCATTTTATTTGGTCTAATTACGTAGTATTCGATTTGCGATTCCCACCAGTAGGAAGCTAAGAGACGTATTAGGCTTGGGCTATTTTGCTCACCATAAGCCATTCTTCCATTTCAACCTATTTTGTGGTCTGAATTCTAAGACCAAAATTCAAACTGGCTGTAATGGTAGTCTGGATAATGGGTTGCGATTGGATCCATAATACAGTAAGCGTCTGACTTCTGTATTCATGTCGTAAACACTAATTACGTTGTCGTTATTTATTAGTAAAGTATGGAGTTACAGAAACCTTATATAGTGTGGGCTTCTAGCTGAGATGATCTCCTCATAAAAACAAAGAAAGAACCCATTTCTGGTGCTGCGCATTACCTGACAATAAAATTCGAAGACACCGTACACATGTGGCCATCTCCTTGCATAAGGTATAATATATCCCCATCAATTACTTTGTTTGATGCAACAACGAGGACATAGACATCCCTGACCAATAATATAGCATTACCAGATAGTTCATCTTATAGTTATCGCTACTAATGTCTAACCCATGCATCCAGAGATCGGTCAAATGAGGGAACCAAAAGGCATGTTACTAACTATCCACCTATACTCCTGTCATCGCAAATTACTCGAAAAATTAGTTAAAAGTGCAATTATAAACTTTATCCTTCGGCATGGGCCACTTAACAAATCCCAACATGGATTCCTCGAAAAGCACTCCTGTACAACTTGTCAGTTGGATTAGATAGACTACAGCACAGAAGCCATTGATTTGAAATATGCAGTTATAATACTGTTCCTGGATACTCAGAAAGCATTCGACATAGTATCTCAAGAGCGGCTATTGAAAGGAATCGAGTTGTTTGGAATCAGACACTCACTATTTGGTTGTTAGATAATCATACCTAAACGGACGTTACCAGATTGTCACTCTGGGTAATCGTAATACCTCCCCACGCCCAATCAGTAGTGGTGTCATCCAAGGGAGTGTACTTCGTCCTTCGCTTTTCCTACTTTATATTAACGATATCACTGTGTTCATAAAACATGGCAGGCCATTTTTGTTCGCCGGTGACATAAAGATTGTTTATAAGCTTCGACTGGACGACCTCAATAGCTCAATGCTGTTCCTTCAAGAAGACCTCGATTCACTTGAGAAATGGTGCAACGCATGGATGCTAAAATTCTCAGACAGTAAATCATGTATTATGTCACACGGCTGTTTAATCCCTGAAGAGACTGTTAAACTGAACAATGAACGTATCTGTGTGAAAGTTTACAACTGTGATCTAGGTATACGATACTCTTTAAACTTTAATTTCTCACAGCAAGCTGAGCATCAAACAGCATGTGCCAAGCGATCTGTGGCTAACATATGTCATATAATCTATAGGACCCCTGTCAGACTCGAGCTTTTCAAAATATTTACACTTCCCCTCCCTGAATATTGCAGCATTATCTATGGGAATATGCGAATGGGTGACAGGAAAGCTTTAGAAAACTTGCAAAGACCATTCACTTATCGCATCTTCAGTAAATCAATCACCTTGAGTTATCAGGAGCGCTGTCAACAGATTAAACTCGAGCCCCTTTGGTTGCGACGACTGAAAAAACCCGATGCTGATACACAATCTCATAAACCAAAAGACATACTCCAATCTGTGTACACTTAAAATTCAACATAAATTCACTCGGTATATACGAAACAAGACCTGTACATTGTGTGTGCGCAGAACCAGGACAGCCATCTGATCAAATTTCTTCCTCGTCAGATATGCTGTCGTGTGGAATAGCCTACCAGCTACAATGAGATCTTGCACAAATTCAAGAACATTCCACATTCAGCTTACCAAATTCTTTGACCAGAACTCGATAATGACCATGTTTCTATAGTGTAAGTCACCACATGAGTTCTTTCAGGACGGACCAAGAAATATATAATCAATGATTAGACATGGTACCAAGAACTCAGCAACGACAATAGTTACGTGATTCCAAATTATTTTGAAATCATACATCTCATATTACATATTTCGTTCATGTATGAGCATGATAATTATTGTACCCATGATCTGTGCACAATCAAGGTACAATCAAGAAATATACGTATTAAAACTAATAAAGTACTCGTTGCATACTTCGTAAACCTTATATATTTACTTCAAGTGAGTCCAGGACGACATCCAGTAAGTCATGCAGTTTGCCATCTACATGCCAGCAGAAATCTTTTGACTAAAAGTGCACTTATGTAAGCGAAAAGCGCGTTGACCTATCCACGTGTGGATCAATCCGAGAAACAAATATTTGCAAAAACGGTGTGGGCGAAAAAAGGAAAGAAACCGGCAAAGTGGGTTTAGGAACAAGTGTTATTGCCCCGTACTCAACTGTTAAACAAGCGTTTCGTTCGAACACGTTTACTTATAGTATTCAGTACAATAGTATGACAGTGATAGGAGAAGTCGGGTTGAAGAAAAGGAGTACGACTACAGAGTCTCAGTGGTTCTCTTAGCTACAAGTCATGCGCAGTAATAGTTTCCGTCAATTACTGTGTCAGTAAATTGAACTGCGGTCTTTTTTTCATCTTCATAGTGAATTGAAACGTTAAAAATTTTAAGGGGGCCCAGTGGGATCAATCATACAGATTCTTTGCCTTGCCTAATTGTGACCACATGCGTGGACATCGGCTTAAGCTCAAATAACACAGGTTTCGGCTAGACATCAGGGGAAAATTATTCACAAACAGCGTCGTGAGCAGCTGCAATAGGATTCCTCCTGATTTAATAGAATGTGAAACTGTAGAAGCCTTCAAACTTGGCCTAGATAAAAGTTGGCCAGAGCTTTTCCTTGAATGACTGTAATTTTACTGAATAGAGAATACCAAGTTACTCTCCTACTTTTGTTTCCTTTCTGCGCAGTAATACGGAGAATCATGGTAACCCCAAAGTACCGCGGACTTAGTTCGCTCACCGGTGAAGGAAGCGGGACGCCCGTTAGGCGAAAGACACTATCGTCCTAAGGAACTGACCTGACCTGACCTGTATCAGTCTTGATGATGGATCAGGCGATACCAAACCAACACTAGGAGACAGCGGAGCTCGAGCTGCAAACCATGATTTATGATGTCCGGGTATCCTAATTTGATACTGAATTAAGCTGGAAATTATTGAAAATATCTGTAGCTCCAGGTGTGGATGAGAGGAAGATTCTGTTCTCCGGTCCGGGCATTTCTGTTGCAGACGTTGCGGTACCAAACTAGGCAACATCTTCAGTGCGGCTATAAGTCCTGGTTAGCGGAGTCTCGCAAACTACTGCCAGCTCCGAATGACTAATGATTGGTACCTGCTTCGAATGTCGGCCTTCGATTGTTTCACATGAGTCAGCCGATTGATTACGTCTTCTCCTTGTCGAGCTGGGGTCTGTTGCTGACCTTACTTGCAGAGCTTCGTACACACCCTCCAGCTCCAGGGGTTTGTTGATTTATTTCTGGCCAGAATGCCAGGCCTCGAGGAAGTAAAGCGTTATGCGGTTTCTTGCTCTTCCAAGTATTTCAACGTTCTGCAGATCGAACTGACGGTTTTGTGCATCCATGTTTACTCCCGTTAAGGATTTCTCATCATGGTGGTGGATGGTCAGACTATGTACCAGCAGTCTTGTGTCAAATTTTCTTCCAGTCTGGCCTACATTGTGCTTGTCACAGTTCTTGCAGGAAATTTTTAAAATAAACGTGATGTTTCTATCTTACCCATTTGCCCTTTACCTTGAAAATTTTACTTCGGATGGCTTCCGTTGCTCCGTGTGCAACATCCATTGCAGGAGGCATTAGAAGCCTCGCTACTGTTGCAAAAATCCCATGCATGTTGCACATGTGGACGAGGGGTTGTGAGTGGTCCTTCAGGCAGCTTAGCATAAAGTTTCAAGTTAACGAATTTCGCTGAAACATGCTAATTAGGTGGTCCTCCTCCGCCTTCCTCAGTTGCGGCGTGCAACAGTGGGTCTGGGCCCGTCTAAAAAGCGTCCTTACGCAACGTCGCTTGTAAACGGTCATATGGAAACTGCGAGAGTTTAAGATCTGATCGGTGTGAGTGTGTGATCAGTGGGTTACTGAAAGCATACTTGGCACAAGTCTGAATGAACATAGCCTGGTCATCCACCACAACTATGGGAAATCCTTATGGGGACTACACTTGGATAACAGAGACCATCAGTTTTATCTGAAGAACGTTGAAATAAGTCGAAGAGCAAAAAACCGCATAACGCGTTACTTCCTCGAGGCCTGGCATTCTGACCAGAAATCAATCATCAAACTTCTGGAGCTGGAGGATGTGTACGAAGCTCTGCAAGTAAGGTCAGCAACAGACACCAGCTCGACAAGGAGAAGACGTAGTCACTCAGCTGACCCAAGTGAACCAATCGAAGGCTGATATTGAGAGCAGAAACCAATCAATAGGCATTCAGATCTGGCAGTGGTGTGCTGGACTCCGCTAACCAGGACTTATAGCCACACAGATGCAGTTGACTAGCTTGGTGCCGCAAGTTCTGAAACAGAAACGCCAGGTTGGAAGAACAGGACAATCCTCTCAGTGAATTAAACCATCTTGAGAGGATTGCCTTACTCCGTGACCGCTCCAGAGTGTGTAACGCAATCAAAACTGCATGACAAATGTAACTTTCATGCGTGACATGGGATTTCTCATACCAAACTGCAACATCCTAACACAGCACTAATCTCCACCAGCCTAACTTCACACAAAAAAGGATTTGGGATAAATATTGAACACACGTGCATGTCTGAATAGAGCGCTACTGTTGATAGCAACAAATTCGCATTGCAAAGCTTCTATCAACATCTAACAGCACAGATAATTGTTAAAACGTTCCCGATAGATTGCATACATAGTGCAATTGAAGTGCTCCCTAAAAAATGTGATTTGCATCCGCAAGCCACTTGTACATAGACTTCAACGCATTTTACCTACATCCAGTATCATTCCGACGTACCGAGTGCGAGCAGTGACCTAGGAATTAAGGTAGCCCAAAGTAGCCAATGACAGTAAACTTAATAACCCGTGCATAGATATATGATTTGGTAGTGTGTGGTGGAGACGCGTAGGTAGTCTAGCCGCCCCCCAACAACGGCGCCTCGCCGGCTGCTAGTTCCACGAAGCATAGGGGAACAAGGTTTCCAAATACGTGGTTCGACTGATTAGAAGGATCAGCGGGCTTAAGTGGACTACCATATATGTAAAAGCTTGCCTTGCGAACGGCGCCAGTGGGGGAGGGGTTGCGAATGCGGTAATTCGACACCCCATTGGCGGTCTAATGGCTACTATGACACTGACGCAGCATAAGATTTTCGACGACCTACCAGCGCTCGAGCATACGACAGTACTGTGTCCACATATTGAGGCAGTCACAAGTGCATGGCTGCGAATGACTGGACGCGGTGTGACAGACTTACCAGTAAAGCGATAAAGGGGCCTGAGCAACCGCAGTACAACTTCTTAGGTAGCCACCTTGAGTTGTAGAGAGCTGTCTTGAGCGGCGGCCTGCTGAGATAGCTACTGAAAAAATAAAACTGTGGCTATTTTGTCGCAAGGCAAAAAGGTAGTGCACTGTTACAGTATGTGTCGCTTAAGGTCATTGTGGATGCAAGGCACTGACCTGATGGTCCCTACATGAAATAAGATACTGCGAACGCGCTGTCGGCAGTTTGCACACGCTGGTCTGTACATACACACGTGGACGGATTGGTGCAGATCCAAGGTAATGACAACTTGCACGTTATTCGGGGCGCATCAACTGAATTCGTATCCTGCACCCAGTTCTGTGGTATGTTCGCGCATGGGAATCCCTCTTTGGCTGCTTACCAGCTATGTCTAACCATTTCACCGCCTGTTCTCTAGCAACGGTACTTGATCGACACAGCATATAAGCGAGAAACACTACGGTTACTTCTTATGTTGCTTGCACCTGCAAGCCACATGATTCCGAGATGCCGATCACACTCAATTTTCTATCTAATTGCATGTGATCACGTAGTCCACAATCGCAGATGGCAGTACAGTGGTAGATAACGTGTCAAACAGATAACGCTTGACATGTCCCGTAGGATAACTGTAATGAAGAGAGAAAGCTTAAGTACTGAACGTACCAATAAAATGGAGTGTGAGATGGGGATATAGCAGAGATATTTACATGATGACTGGTATACCTCCATTTAATTGCAACTAAGCGGCAGAAAGCGAGAAGATCGAGAACCTAATTTTATACATGTTATTTCATTTATACTTCCAAGCAAGACATTAGAAGACGAAAGTTGTGGGATAACACTGTTAGGAGGATTTACCAGCGCTCAGGCGTGTTCGGTGTGTCTGAATATTAAGACAGTCAAGGGAGTATAACTGCGAATGATCGGGGTTTTGGGTGCCCAAATGTTATGCCGTGTTTGTGAACAAAGCGATTTAAGAGGCCTGCGCAACTTGTCACTGAACCTTGGGTTGACAGATGGTCACTTGTGTAAGGGAGAAACATCATTGGCAGCACTCTGTTGAGAGGGCTTGTGCAGTGATACATCTGCGGCATTCTTGTTTTTCACGTGTACGTAGCAAAAGATATTGTGCACGGTAAGCCATACGTAGTACCCCATACCATACATCTCAAATTTAAATTGATGTGCTGAACTTGCCCTAAAGTGGTTGCATTGATGGGCACGTTTTGTTTTACTGGTTAATGTGTAGACGAGCGCGATGACGTCCACTTTGGTCGCTTGAGTGGTTCGTGATCTCCGAACGCAGCACCACTAGCAAGTAGTGGACGACTCATATTGCACCGCATACATTGGCGCAATTTGGTGCCGAACCGAACGTAATCGACCGCACAGGCCTCTGAAATGTTTGGCAGTAAGCAACAAACATCTATTTCGCATCCTGAGATAGTACAGTGGATTACATTCGACTCGTTGTACTAACGTACCTCAGAGTACCTCTCATCGTTCGACTACATGTACCATAGGGCATTATGCAACTTCTAGTTATTCGCAAGAATGATTAACCTAAGGGGCAACAGAAAGATCTCCCTTTGTTACACACAATAGTTCTCTGAGTTATACCAACTTAGTATTGTTTCCTCTTCATCAACTTACGACACAATTGTACGTAACAACACATGACCTCACATCATTAGCAGCAATGTAGTGCCGATTTTCAGGAAACTTCCGGACACCCTCTGGTTGTCTCGCATAGCCTAATGCGGAAACATGCAGGAACTCTGCGAAAGCATTTAGCCTAAACACAATGGTTTATCCCTGCTTGTCGAATCAACGATTTTGCCATGCATAGCAATGACAAAACCAGTTCAAAATACCCACGTTTATATCAACATAATAGTATCACTTTACAAATCAATACAATTTATTACGCCAGTGCCATTCTTTTTTACATGGTCTATCATGTGCTGGCAGTGTTGAGACATCACGCAGTCTCGTGCCTCTAAAACAAACTGCTCCATGAAACAGATTCGGCACTAGATCTTACAGAGTATTTCCTCAGGAAGTCCCTGAATCATCTTGAAATGTCGCTGCCTCATAGCTTGCTTCACATTTGCTGTTATGACGCTCCAAATTGTTTTCAGTGATAAAAAACATCGGTGGAAGACGCAGACGGCTGCCTGAAAGGGGCGATTTCTCTTAGCATCCATGTTCTAGATTCGTGTCGCATGGCACGTTACCGCATATCTGGAGGCAATTTTGGGCAAAAGTCGAATCCCTGTCATCTAGTAGTCCACGCAACCATTGCGCACACATTCCTTCGTTGTAACTCCCTCTCACAATAGTTTACTGTATCAAGCCGTCAGTTGCTAGGGGTCCAATAGGATGTAGGTCCCGTCGTAGTGTTTGGGGCACTTGCTAGAGCGCTCTACTTGCACACCGTACACGGCCCCTGGTGCGAACACAAAAGAGAGCGCAATTAGTTTCATAAATCAACACTGCTCGTCTCCGTTCGTCCTCCGACTTCTGCAGTGTGAAGACATAGGATTTTCTCGAATCGTCAGCAGTGCGTAATCAATATGGTCCTTGTAGTGCTCGAACCCGCAACCCGACTGTTGGCAGTCCGTTGTAAGGACCACTGAGCCAGAATTCTCGAAGGGATGCAAAGGTCGTACATTGGTGTTCCAGGGGTGTGATGGCCTTCTGAGTGATTCTATTTGTGATTAATTCCGTACTACTCTTCTGTAAACCTACCGTTTTCGCCGCCTTCTTTTCTCCTATGTGTTCGCGGACTCTGGAACTGAGTGTAATTTCTTCATGGTTATCAGACTCCAGTGCAGTTATAGCGCTATTGTGCTAAGGCTCACCACAAACATGAACTCAGCTTACTACCGCAGGTGCCGTGCTTGGATAGTGACTGTGAGTTCCGACGATACTCATTCTATTAGGTAAATAATGTGGCTTTCTGCCAGAGACTTTCATCACCCCCACCTTGCTTCGCTCTTTGTACGATCAATTCCAGTCTTCGTTCCCAACTGCGGCAGGTATTCGGCTTGACGCTCAGTATTTGTGCAACTGGCTCCCAGTGGTTTCCTTCCTCACAAATCTGCAGTATTCTGCTCTTGACCTTAGCTGAGTGGCGTGTACGGGTGCCTTTTTGTGCCATTCTAAGTATATCAAACTGAAGGTTGCCAGTTGATTTACATATATGTAATTGTTTGCGCAAGCTTCGTAATGTACGATAATGCTGAACCGGCTAGCTACTGCCCGTTGAAACTTCTTCCAGTTTATCCCGAGGTCACGGAATCCGTTGTTGCAGAGACCCTGATGAAATACTTGGAAAGATGCAATATCTTTTACCGGAGCAACATGGTTTTCACCGAATCCACAAATGTACCACGAACTTCACGTTAGCCCGTGCCAGATGGACAGAATCTGTCGATCTTGAGAAGAGCATTGACTCTATTTACCACGATTTCTCGAAAGCGTTTGAGTGTCTTGATCACAATATCCTCCTTCTCAAAGTTCAGAGCTCTGGAATGGTTGAACTCAGTCTGGGTTGGATAGGTGCGTTATTACTGCAACGTTATCCGTAGTGCCTTATCTAACCAGCGAAGCGACCCACAAGGCTCGCTTCTTGGACCAAAGCTAATCCTCGTCTTCATGTACAGCCACGTGGGAGTGGTGGATTCAAGCATTTTACTCTTCGCGAACGATCTCAACATCTGGCGGACTATCAGGACGGTAAACGACCACATGAAATGTTAAGGTGATCTCGCCAAGGCTCATGATTACCCAGTTCAGAACATTCTTGAATTCAACGCTGACAAATACCGAGTACTGGCATACACCATCAGAGAATTGACGCATACCGACTGCGAGAACACCTTTTGTAACGGTTCTTCCTATAAATTATCTTGGAGTGCTCATGCAGACCGATATCGGTTACTCAAACAAGTCGAAAATGCAGCAAAGAAATCTAATCAGCACTTGAGTCACTTGCGGAGTGCGTTTGTCAGGATTAATCCATATCTTCACATATGCTCAAAATTTAGATGAGGCCACAAGTGGATTACGTCATCCAGGTCTGACACCTCAGGCTAGAGCATGATCTTGCTGCACTACACAAAGAAGAGCAACAACAAATTTTAAGGGCATGACTCATCTCCCTTACCAGCATAGATCACAGACCTCAGCAGTTTTCGGGGGTTAATTACCGTCGCTTGTGCGGTAGTCTTACTCAGATGTTTCGGATCCCAAAGGATCGAAACTATGCATGTCGGCACTTACTGAAAGTAAATCACAACATCTCACTCTGAGGCCATCACTTAAGGTTAGCCAGACAGTCCAGCCGGTTGGAAGGCCGCCGTCCTTTTTTCTCACATCGTGTGTCACAGTGGTGGAATGCTCTTCCGATTTCCGTCATCTCCGCTTCTGCGTTAACTGAATAGGAAACACAACTTGATGAAACAGTACAACACATGCACCACAAGACTTAGCCAATGTTATCAAGATACATTACGACATAAAAAACTACGTACACCAGGGAAAGTTTGGTGAGTTCACCGATATGTGCTACCTTTCTTGTTGATATATTCACATCCAGTTATCGCTTTTTGTCTACAGAATTTGTGATGCACTGCTCTTTTACCCGTGATAATTCCTTGATCCATTGATATAATTGCGCATAAGCGTACTTCTGAATGCAACCTCACCTTACTTGGGTGCTCACCCTATCAATCAATCCACTGGTGTGGAACACAATGGTGACTGACAATCACCTCGGCAATAGCTACTGTACAAACATGTGTGACGCCCTTCCATGTGGGCTTTTCATCTCAATTCAGTGTTTCGTCGATCTTAACCAAACCCTACTAGCCCAACTTTCAAACCTATCCAATATTCAACAACCTGAAGACTCATACAACCTTGGAATTCATTGCACTACCTCACCTATCCCAATTATCTATCCGTTAACACAAGTAGGATTTCTAGTGACAATACGGGGTTTGAACATGCGTTTAAGTGCGGCTCAGGGTTGCTACCCTAATATCACATCCATGTTCCAAACATGTGAGTAAAGAAATTACATACTCACAAAACCACCAATACTCTTAATTTACCATCGCCATTTGAACACCTGAAGGACAGATACTTCGGTGCATCGGGAAGTGACGAGTGAGTGAGCCAATCTGCAACATCAGGACAGATACTATGAGCCTATTGGCAATACGTCGCGGACCAAACAGAAGTCATGTATTAAATTGCGTACCTGATCGTCAGTCCTCGGTAGCTCAGTTGTAGAGCAGCTAATCGGTAAACCGTATGTCCGGGTTTCGATTCCCCGTCGAGGCAGATTATTATAAGGTTTAATCTTCGATTCTACTTTCTACAAAAATTACATACTCACAAAACCACCAGTACTCTAAACTGAGAGTACTATGCCGTATGAAGTCCAACGTATCAAGTAACACTGAATATTTGACATAATCAGATGGCGCACATTTGCTTGTGGATACAGACGCATGATGACATACTTTACCTGAAGTGTACCACCTCATCCTCCTTGCAAGCTGTGCAGTTTAAGGGTTAGGACGAACTCGAAATGGACACACAACTACACACGCTCGGTGTATCTGGATATCAAGGCTAACAGATGAATGACGGCAATGGTTTTAGGACGGGGATGCTAAAATGTTCTGACGTGCTTGCGAGTAAAGCAGCAAAAAGGTCTTGCGCAACTTGCTTGCAAAATGGGGATTGGAAGGTGCTTGCTTGTGTTTACGCCCATAGACGTTATGTACAGCGTAAATGGTCGTCAATTTACCTGCAATACCGCACAGCACCCGATATGAAGTGGGTTAATGACATAGCATCAGTTCTGATTTACTGATCTGTACGATGTCCTATGGGACGGTAATTTAGCTGACTGGACGGCTTGAAAACTATGGACTTGTGCAGCCCCTGTGTGATCACGAGTACCATCCGGATCGATACGCAATAATGACACAAGCAGACCGAACCCGTTAATGGATTAGGGTAAATATCGCGACCGTTAAGTGTGTGTGACCCCAGGTTGTACATAGTAACTACCCGTGACGAAATAGCTCATCGTAGCTTGTCGGCAGCATTGACTAACTTTCTCACCACCCTCATCTCCCGCAAAGATGTTTCGCCAGAAATGCCCAACTTTTGGTAAACAAAGAAGGGTACAGCTTTAATGAAAAGGAAATCAAGACAAGCAAACTTGTTCATGATGTAGTTGGAGGTCAACTTTTGCGTTCGACAAGAAAGCTTCATCAGGTCAAGCGAACGAGGAAGACAATAATTGCGGTTCTCAAGATGACAGCAGGATGTTGACCAGCTTGCAGGTCAAAGTGTTATTTTAAATGACACATTACTGATAGTAAGATTCCAGGTGGTGCATTGTACGAGGTCATCACACTAAGTCTCTGTTTGCTATGTGAGTAGGAATGGTTTGATATTGGCATTGTAACAGATCAGTCCGCAAAACCTCTCAGACTGACCGGTTAAGTCAGCCCGCCACACTACACTCCACACTACACACCTGTTTAAGTAGCCGCTGGCCTAGGCAAATTCCGGCAGCTCAGCACTTAGTAAATGGAGTATGGATCACAATCTCTACTTAAACATTTCGAAATAATGCGTCGATTTTATGCCCAGTGTCCTCCTGTCTGTGGGGAGTGAGTCATTCAAATGCACCAATGTCGGAAGGACCGTCTGACTCTTCTGGTAAATCACCTTTATATTTTTTGTTTAATACCTTTCGGATGGCCTCTGAAGTTCCTCTTTATGAGGAGAGCCACTACAGGTTGCTGATCGGATTAATGCTTTCAAAACACTTTGCGCTTCTAAGGTGCAAATCACATCCCGAGGAGTGCAGCGTTAAACGCAAGTCGATTCCGTTTTCTTACGTAGCCCCTGGGTCAGACCCAAAGGGGATTATGTTGTCAGCGTAACCAAGGTTTGTCAGTCGGGTACCTGTCAGAACTAAAATTACTAGTTCTAAGTGCTTCATTGTTGTAGCGAAGTGAAGTCCATCACCATCACTCAGCCGATTGAGGCACTGTGTATGTGGCTGCACGTACCTGGCTCCTCTGTGTAGTAAAAAAGCATTAGAAGGTAGATGATGAACTTTGGACCAGATATTGAGGTCCTTCAGACGATTTCGAAATCTGATAGAAAAAACGGCGATTCGATGAGTGATACCCAGGACGATGCCATCAGCATATTATATTGGGGTAGCTTCTGCGGGGGCAATTATTAAACTGTCGTAAGCAGTTTAAGGTGGAGTCAGGACTCTTTACAAATTATGGATCAACCAGGTGAAATGGTTTCATCCACATAGGTTTGTTTATCTTTTGACCACGACCTCTCCAAATATTGTGACAAGTTGACTAGCTATCTATATTGTTTGACATCTGTTGTTCTTGGAAAACCCTTAACCTTCCCGCAGTCAAATTCACCTATCCCATCTGAAGAGGCAGTCTCATGCAGAGAGCGTGTAAAGGAAAAGATCGTATCTCAGTGATGTCTGTCACAGCTGGGACCAAGGAAGCACTTTTTCACTGGACTCACTCAGAATGCACGAGTTAGTAGCAAATGTTTCAACATACTAACCACCAACTATGGTGTTCTTCACAGAGACATACTGTTGCCATTTTACATTCTACGTACATCAATTCAATGACAGTCTAACAGTAAACAACGCCTGTTTAACAAATGTGCCGCATCCGTACTTCGGTTGTAGAGCTCTCAGTGGAGCGCCGCGCAATACATCTTTCCTTTACGCGTAAAATCCGAATTCAGTGACAAGTTGAGCAGGCCTCTTAAATAGCTTTGTTCACAAGCACAGCATAACATTTTGGCACCCAAAACCCCGATCATTCGCAGTTACACTCTCGTGACTGTTTTAATATCCAGACAAACCAAACCCGCCTGATGGCTGCGAAGTCCGCCTAACAGTGTTATCCCACAACTTTCGTCTTCTAATGTCTTGCTTGGAAGTATAAATGAAATAACATGTATAAAATTAGGTTCTCGATCTTCTCGCTTTCTGCCGCTTAGTTGCAATTAAATGGAGGTATACCAGTCATCATGTAAATATCTCTGCTATATCCCCATCTCACACTCCATTTTATTGGCACGTTCAGTACTTAAGCTTTCTCTCTTCATTACAGTTATCCTACGGGACATGTCAAGCGTTATCTGTTTGACACGTTATCTACCACTGTACTGCCATCTGCGATTGTGGACTACGTGATCACATGCAATTAGATAGAAAATTGAGTGTGATCGGCATCTCGGAATCATGTGGCTTGCAGGTGCAAGCAACATAGGAAGTAACCGTAGTGTTTCTCGCTTATATGCTGTGTCGATCAAGTACCGTTGCTAGAGAACAGGCGGTGAAATGGTTAGACATAGCTGGTAAGCAGCCAAAGAGGGATTCCCATGCGCGAACATACCACAGAACTGGGTGCAGGATACGAATTCAGTTGATGCGCCCCGAATAACGTGCAAGTTGTCATTACCTTGGATCTGCACCAATCCGTCCACGAGTGTATGCACAGATCATCCTGTACAAACTGCCGACAGCGCGTTCGCAGTATCTTTTCTCATTTGGGGACTATCAAGTCGGTGTGCTGCATCCTTCTTGACGTTAAGCGACGCATACGGTAACAAACATGACCCTTTTTCCTTGCGACAAAATATCCACAGTCGCATTTCGTCACTACCTTCCTCAACAGACATCTGCTCAAGACGACTCTCTACAACGCATTACGGTTACTTACGAACTTGTATTGCGGTTATGCAGTCCCCTTTGTCCCATTACTAGCAATCCTGTTACAACGCGTCTGGTCATTCGCAGCCATGCACTTGTGACTGCCTCACTAACAGGACACAGTACTGTGGGTTGCTCGAGCGCTGGTAGGTCGTCGAAAATCTTGTGCTGCGCCAGTTCATACTAGCCATGAGACCGCTAATGGGATGTCGCATTACCGCATTCGCAGCCCCCTCCCTACTTGTGCAGTTCACAAGGCATGATTTTACATCCATGGTAGTCCTCTTACGCCCGCAGAACCCTCTAATCATTCTCATCGCGTGTTTTGAAAACCTTGTGCCCCTATGCTTCGTGGAACTAGCAGACGGCGAAGTACCGTCGTTGAGGGGCGGCTTGACTACCTACGCGTCTCCACCACACACTACCAAATCATATATCTATGCACGGGTTATTAAGTTTACTGTCATTGGCTACTTTGGGCTACCTTAATTCCAAGGTCACTGCGCGCGCTCGGTGCGTCGAAATGATACTGGATGCAGGTAAAATGCGTTGAAGTCTATGTACAAGTGGCTTGCGGATGCAAATCAGATCCTTAAGGAGCATTTCAATCGCATTATGGATGCGATCTCTTGGGAAATGTTGTAGTAACCCTAGACTGATCTTCCACGTAGGCATTAAACTACAAACATTTTGATCGATTGAGACATTCTAGATAATTCCAGGAGTACATATCAGAAAGAGAATGTGGCGAGCAAGGATGTTTACAAATGTTCATTACAGCATGCTCGAATGGGGACATGAGGTTTAAATTCGGTGAACCTCTGGACAAATTATCTATTAGGTAGGATTACTTGACTGGTCTGGTTGATGTGAAATCGCGTGAAGTGGCGTGACAGCAAGTGAGAGATACAAAACGAAATGACTGCATTGCCTAAAGCAGAAAATGTAACCGACTCTGAAATCTTTCAATACAACAGACCAAGTGACCAGTGATTCCAGCAATCATGGCCTGTTCAAAGTATATAAATAGGAACTACCTCTAAAGCCGACGCTAGTTATACGTATTCGTCTTTTTATCCAACCACCAAGTGGATCGTCAAACGGCTATCATCATCATCAGTTTATTTATGTTTCTCTCCAACAACCGAATGATTTGCTTAACTTGGTAAACACGGTTTGTGGTATCAGTCTCTTGACGCGGCATATGCAGAACCTTATTCCTGCGTAGTAGTTGAAGTCTGAGTCACACCAGAGACGTGATGTAAGGAACGCACCTGAAAATCATGTACATTAAACGATATTATATAGACTTCAGAGTACCATATAGCCAGGCATCGTTGCGTGCGATACGTCTTTTGATGGTTCTTCTTGAGGCATTGCTGTCTGTTTGTTTGATTGCTGCCTTTTCTTTGCCCGTTATTCCCGAGATTTTCACAAATACGTCGGCCGGAGCAAGAAGGTTCATGCCTTGGGACTGCCTGACCCATTCTCAATAGCCAGCTGACTTGAACACTTGATTCTTTCTCCTAAATAGCAAGAACAATCCAACACTCTAAAGAACCCACTCATCGTTCCAAATGAAATTCTTTCGCCATTCTGCGGATGCCACTTTTACTAGGTCTAAACAAATGGGTTTAGCTCGCCTCGTACTCACAGTATCACAGCTTACTAACCTGTTTCAAAACAGATGACATTTTATCCTATCGTGACTACATTCACTGCCATGGACAGCTTTGCATATTCTCACTGGCTTTCGAGCAATTGCGTTCAGTGCCTTACATTTCCGGAAGACGATTCTGATTCTCCATTCGGATGGAGCTTTTCGGATATCATTTCATTGGCAGCTTTGCTGCTCCTCAATGGCGCTCTGACAAATGGCTTTTCCGATGACCTATTATGAAGTTTTTAGTTGCTCATGAAAAACTTTAAAACTTTTATTACCTACCTACCTATATTTAAAGAATACCGATCCAGCTTTTCGGTCTAAGATCTTTGTAACAATCCCAGATTTGACAGAGGATTGGCATTTTCATTTGATGCCGACGTATGTAGCCACAAGTACCAACTGCACTCACCACCCTCATGACAAGTACAACGTGGACAGCTTGACATGGTCTGCACAACCCGGAAAAGTATACCACAGAAGAAGCCAGTCTCTATTTAACTCGCCATGTTTACTTGCCTGTACCACTCATCACTCCATACGACACTTTTGCATCTTCGACCGGTTTCAGCGAACACTGCCGGATCCTAACTAACCTAGTCGGTCAACAGACCGAGAAATTTGGCAGCCTGTAGACTACGAATAACCGGGTGCAAAATCGCTCTGTAGGAGCCATCGCCAGATTGAACTACTGTTAAAAATAACCAACGGCAGTGTTCCAGGACGTGGCGCGTTTTCGCCTGGCAAGCGCTCTCCCTATAAAAAGCCACAAACGTCCACTTAACAACACTGCGACGTGGCGGACGTGACTCGCCACTGGATAACGACCCACCATTTCACACTGGCGCAGTCATCAGACTTCTACATACAACTTGTGCACCCGATTTTGTTATGGAGAATACTTTGATTCAGCACCGAACATTCCGAGGTTTTAATGGACAACGATCGCACTGAAATCTTACGTTGGCTCCTGTACCCATGGATTACCACGTGGCGAAATCACATCGAGCTTGCATATTGACACAAAAATTATAACTAATTTTTCCGCGCCCCAGCGCCAACGTGTTCCTGGGTCCGACTATTACCTGCCAAAATGCTCCCTCGTATGAACAACGAAAAGTTGGGTCATACATTTCATTGAAACGAAATATTTTACTATTCCAAAGCAGCTATGCTTGAATGTAAATTTGATATCGCCTTCGCCGGTGAGTCTCGCTTCACTGAGAATATGCCATTTATTTATTTATTTAGTTAAAAGCCATAACCAGATACAGTCTCAAGGACACTTTGATTTTCTTGACTCAGTGAAGCAAACTAAAGTATCCATAGGTGTCACTATTTACCAGTTTTCTAGTGGCGAGTTCATCCCACTGCGCAACCTCGATGTTGTTATCCCACCAGACAGATTTAGAAAACTTCTACTGATGTGTACGGGAAATAGAAAGCTTCGGTTCAACGGAACGCTATATCCAAAAACAAAAACATAAACCGCCAGGTGTACGCCGTAACGGCGCCATGCTTTTACGCGGTCACCGTCAATCGGGTGTGGGCTGAGTAGATCGCGAAGACGCCCATGAGTTGACCGTTAGGGTGGTTGGTCGCAGGCATCTTGATGAGCAAAGTGGAGAGCAACCATTTGAACGAATCCATCATGAGCTTGGGGTATGGCGGTCAACGTGTAGACGATATCTTTTGTTTCGCGAATATCGGAGCACGCGCTTCTTCTCTATTGACCTACTTTAACTCCGCAGTTAGTAACAGAACACTGACTATCAAGCTAGTAAGTAACGACACGTTGGCATTTTTCAATGTCCAGATCAATAGGGCATTAGAAGGATCAATGCGGAGGAGGATGCACAGAAAGGTAAGTTGGAATGGACATATATCCCCTTGGCTAGTTTTTTCCGATAAGTCAGAAAGGAACTCTCGTCCGCTGCTTAACGGAGAGAGTGAGCAGGATATGTAGAGAAGTTAGGCTTTCAAAGGAGCTGAGCTTTGACCGAAGCTTGTTTGAGCGTAACGGATACTCTAAAAAAATTCATCCAGGGGCACATTGAACTGCGAGAGCCAAAGCGAAACCCCATTGTAGCAGAGAAGCGGATGGGAAGAGCAACACTCAAGTATATCCATATTTTCGTAGAAGGTAGAAGTCACCATTAAACTCCATACTAAAATCTGCCTCGACGGGAAATCGTACCCTCGTGTGGGGTTTAATCGTGACTTCTACGTTCTAAGAAACTTACGTTACTCACAAACGTCCTTCAAATAATCTACCATCGTCTTTTCGACTACGGATGGACAGTTACTTCGGTCCACTGGGAAGTGACGAGTGAGTGAGCCGATCTACAACATCAGGACAGTTACTGTGAGCTCATTGGCATTACGTCGCGCAACAAGCAGAAGTCACCTGTTAAATTCCGCACCTGATCGTCAGTCCTCGGTAGCTCAGTGGTAGAGCTGCGAACCGGAAATTTGTGGACCGGGGTTCGATTCCCCGTCGAGGCAGATTTTCGTGTGGAATTTAATCGTGACTTCTACCTTCTACGAAACTTATGTTGCTCACAAACATCCTTCAAATATCCATATTTATCATTAGTTTTTAGCTTGACGTGGTAACGGAACAGCCCCACCGTGGGCATTCCATAGCAACATCGAGAATGTAAGTTTCTGCCGATCTGCGCCGTTTGTGCGCCAACAACTCAAAGACAGGATATTCGTGTCCCAGATTTGCTTCTGTGTACACAACTTCGCTTGCTCGTGTCGAGCAAAGCGTATTGGGAAAGCAACTATGCGGCTGTTTGTAAGAGATGGAGAGCATTGTCCAGCTTAGCTCTACAACGGTGTGAGAAAGGAGATAACGAATGTAGACTTGTCGCACCTAGTAGACTCCGATCCCCAAATCAATTCGCATGACTCATTCACACCAATCTACTATGTACCCGGACGTTACACACGAGCAGATGTCGACTGTTTTTGACAGCAAAGGCATTCACAATTCCGCTCCAAAACCAGGACGAGTGTGATTAGAAAAATGCTCGTCCAAACCCACACAGTAATTTGGCAAAGGCCAGCATGAGTAACAACAGCGGTCACGCCACTTCAAGCGACTTCACATAGAACAGACCAATCAGGTGGCCCTATCGATCAGATACTTTGTTTCATCGACTCACCGAGTTAGTCGTGGTTGTATATTCGCCTGATGATGATACCTTGTAAACAATCTTGTTCGCTACTTTCTGTTCCGTCGATTTACACAACCAACCCATCATTTGTTCACTTAACCCAACTGCAACTTGAAACGCTGTCCTGTGTTCCGAATGAAGTTTATGTTCCGCCGAAGACTATTAACAAGATCGAACCTCAGGCGAAGCTCGAATTATCTTTTTTGCAAATTGCTAGCCTCACGTCAACATCCGGGGATAGCTAGCAGTAGCTGATAACCAGACTCGTTGATCTGAATAATGAGTACCAAATTACTACTTCCAGACAAAGATCCCACTTCAGCCTAACCATTTAAATGCCATAAAGCAGCACAATTCTGAAGAAAACCTAGTCATCCTTCACTCAGACAATGGATCGGGCGCTGCGGTGCTAAACAAGTTCATCTAGTTGGAGAAGATAGTGATGTCACATAGAGACTGCACGCATTTCGAATCGGACGATGGCATTGAGGACTCGGAAGAACTAGAGAGAAGGATAAACAGAATCGCAGATTCGTTGGAAGGGAACTTCATTACTGCTGCAACCGCAAACTTCTAGAGACCCAGGGGAACACAGATATCTCAACTTTATGGGCTGCCAAAATTACACAGGGTGGATGTCCTACTGAGGTTGGTACTCTCCATAGCAACTCACCGCAACACAAGCTGGCTCTATGGCTGGTGACAATACTGGAACCACCTAGGCAGACAGGGATTAAAAACAGCACAAAACTCACGTTCGAATTAGTGAAACAGCTGGGTGGTATTCAACTGAGCACGAACTCCCTGGTCAGCATCGATACATTTTCCTTACATCCCGAAGATACCACCGAAAAAGACTATCCAGATTAAATACAACCATATGACTGATAGCCAAGTGGAACTAAGTCTTCCACTGTCTGAAATCAAACAACCTTCGTGGGTAAGCACCTTAGATGTAAAATGATATTTTCAACATAAAAGTAACCACAAGTGGATGGTGTAGAAACGGCTACGCTACTACGACAACTTTTAGCGGATATTTCTACTGTCCACCTAAAAAGCAAGTAAAAGTTGGAATTCACCAATCCGGGCTGTTGAAGCTGATATCTTAATCACTAGTGACGGAAAGGAGCAGCTAAGCAATCTAAGCAGCAGATTAAAGACATTGCTCCAAAACAGCAGGGACAAAACAGAGCAAGAGTAGAGCGCTAGTATGCTGTTCATTAGTGAAATGGTCAAAAGCAGAACTGATGCATGAATACGTAGACCGGTGTCTAATACGGCGTGGTAGAGGGGCAGTATGTGAATTTCCATAGTTTTGTCCCTAAGGTATTGAGGCAGACTCTGTTTGATGGAACAAGAAAAATCAATACCTCAGACAGGCCAGGTTAACAGGTGAGGTTCTTTGATAAAACCGTAAAACAGGTATCCAACTTCTTTCATCGCTCATTGCAGCAAGGAGAAAGAGAAATAAAGGTGCCCACAGTGTCAAAGCTTAAAGTTACATGGCATCTACCTTTTAATAGAGATGAGGTTGGCCAACTATTTCAAAGAAGCTTGAAATCCGCGGTAACACCAGTTTAACTAGTGGCGCAATCCGTACTGCATATGCAACGATGCTCAATCACACCCCCTCGGTTAAGTCGCCATTACCTCTGCCCAGCCATTCACACGCGAAGGTAACCACCTGTTTAAGTAACACAAGTTTTTCACCGCTTAAGCGTTCATCATGTAAACCTTATGGATCCAAAACTCTGCGTCTTGACCACCTTGGTCCATTCCCTTCAGTGGTCAGCTTACAGTTTTATATGCATGTAAATGCAAGACCTCTTACATAGGTATAACAGAGCGCCAGTTGCGGTGGGGGATCGCGGAGAATATCCCAGCGTGGATACGGGATCACGCTTCGAGCATGACGCTGTCCAACACCTCAGGTGCGCAGCCAAGAAAAGAGAGTAATCAGTCGTACAAGACACCTGCACCATCAAGTGCCCAGCACCTAGTGACAGACAAAGATTTTATGGCCCCCACCTGAATGTTTCGTGTTATCTGGTTGACAGCATCCGGTTCCGGATTTTCCTGTCACTGTGGCGCCCATTGGAACAGCCATAGGACGTCTGCGGCTAAGGAGAACCATGAGTGGCTTGCGCTGCATCACAAACAGCTTCATCCATACACCTCATATCCAGTGTCAAACCCGAAAGAATAAGACCTGGAGGAATGTGAATGGGAGCGCGGATTAATCAACTGAACCTGGCCACACTCCTTCAACATGCTCAGAAGCAGCAGCCTTGTCTGTCTACATGGTGAAGCATGTGAGCAAGAAGAATTTAAAGCGGTGGCTGCGCAGGAGCTGGTTTCACACTGGTTGCATGGAACCACTTACTGCGCCCGACGCAGTTATCAGGACTGTGAATCGCATCTCCCAGCAAAGATTAACAGTCTTCCTGAGCCAGCATAATAGTGGTAGTGGCTTTTCAACAGGTAGGTAACTTATCAATATACCCATCAAGCGCATCCACACCGGGAACATCAAACATCCAATACAAAACTTGTAGGGAACTAAAAATGCAAAATTGTCAAGGATATACGACAGAATACATTTACCCAGGTTAAGATCTAGGTTTGGTGTGTGTCTGTTTAACCCAACTGCAGTGAAGAGGCATGAGGTATGCAGCGGCAAACTCAAAATATACATGTTTGCGATACGCTAAAGCGGCCACCATCAAACAGATCAACCTTAGTTTGTGCGCACAGAAGATCGCGTCTGTCACATTGACTTTACCCTGCTAGTAATCCAGTAGACATAAGCTGAATTGACAAAATGATGTGTGGGTGTGCAGGTATGCGTGTAGGGAAATTGGTGCTTTTACCATCTCAACTGTATGAACTCGTCATGTGTGCAATAATTGCACGTGATCTGTAATACACACTTGACAACATTCAGAGAAATCTGTCCGAAATTAAATCGTGCGGTGCTTTGGTGTTTTACGATTTTGCTGAACATTTTTGGAGTAGTCGTGGACTTTACACAGTCGTTAAGTGGCACGGTATACAACGTCTCGGTTTGCGCGTGCGAGCCAATTGGCGTGACCCAACTTGCCAGTCGGCTCTAGCAAACATGTGCTTACTGAGGTTAATGTATGTGTTTGGGGCATCACGTTTGCAATGTAAGGTAAAATAAGTCGCATACAATCTGAAGGACCCCAGACTAGACTAATTTAACCTCGCAAGTTGTGATGTCTTCGTCCCGTCCCATGTAGTAAGTGCGATTATTCGCCGCGTCGAGCTCCATTATCGCCAACAGGATACCACTGGAATAAGGAGTGCAAAAGTTAACTAACTACATAAGGATAAAGCTATAAAGAGCAGACTTCCCGCTTCACTCTCGATGGTGCCATGTGTGGGATCATAAAGTAATGAATACCGCCAGTTACAAGCACTTGGAGACATGGTGTGAATTTGGACTAAGCGAACGAACTGCATGGGGTTGTGCGTCGAGTTAAAAGTAAAGCACGTGTTCACTGAGGTTGTGCAAAAAGAAGAAACAGTATGTAAAAAGTAACAGAAGAACCTTTCATTGCGTAACGGTTTCCAGTTTACAATTAATTTAATCATAGCCCATGTCGCATAATGGCTCAATGCTTATCCTATAGGCTGTTGCCATTAAAATGCATAACATTCTTCGGAAAATGGGTTTGGTGAATCAGTCTATGGTTGGCTACTAGGCATTGCACTCTTCTTTACAGATGTCGCTAAAGATGCAAATAATCATCGGATTGCTCAGCCTAATGATTTGTAGAGTCAAATGTTTAACTTATGTAAAATATTTTGACAATGAGAGTAGCAAGCAAAGGAATCAACTAAACACACATCCTCAAAACGATCATCCGTGCTCCATGTGCATCCAATTCTGAGTAGAATGGAAAAAGTTACTGAATCACAGGTGGGTAAGATATGATATTACTTCTGATTCGATTTGCAACGGTTCCACTTTTGTCCAAAACCACTGCAATCCGGTGAAACACTGGACTGCATTTCCAATCCTTCGAGACTTGGGCCGTGGCCAGCGACCCTACTTATTCCAGTCACAGTGACTGCCGCTCATCCCCTTGGTCGCAGGAGTGGGATCGCCAGTTCCAGATGGGCAGATGGAACGCTCACTGTTGACATTCCTTGAAGGAATGCAATGGCTGTATGTGATACGTCAGATGTGCAGTGATTATCTGACCAAGTGGAACAGGGGTGAGTCAACTAGGGAAAATGAATCAAAATTACTTTTTCACTATTAGCTTAACATAAGATGACATTTTCAGCTTGACCATACGCTAGGAAAGACCACGAGATAGTGCATCGGTAGTTTTATATTTTCTTACTTTGTCTCTCACTCCTTACTTCCGACGCAGGTGGCTTTTTTATCTTTCTATCAAACTTTGGTGTCTCCGAATTCCAGGCATTAAGATCGCCCAAGGAAATCATGTTCGGTGCTTTGCAGTCGCTCCTGCCCAGAGACTGACTGTGACTGCTGGGTGTGTCATATTTCCGTTGAGCTTCCAAGGCAGCTCGAGGCCCACTGACGGACGGTCGTCTATCAGCATTGTAGATTGGGGATCTTTCAACAGGAGCTAGCAGAGCGGAGATGTTGGATGAGAAAATTTGAACGCACATCCTTAGAATTTGTGCTTTGGTTAGAGCGCATAAAAGGAAAGTAGTTTGCTTTTTTCGGGAAGGCTCTCAATGAAAATAACGATTAGATACCAAGGTGATTTGTTGAGCTGTTTAGGATCACTTTTGATTTTAACAGCCGCTACAAAATCAATAGGTGTGGTTGAATGACGGATATTATTAACTGGTTTTGTGCTGTTTTACCACGACATGACTAGTGCTAAGTAACTTTGGACTAGAATCTAGTACAAATTCCAAACCCACCGCAAATTCAATTAGACGACACATATATGCAAGTTGTCTGTTTTTTGTTTTTAAAATCCACAAGGAACTAGTGAAATGAGAAAAAATGTCACAGAAACAGCATTTTCAAAATGCGCTTGGCCAATCAGCTTTTGTCTGATAAATGAGCGGGAGTGTATTGAAAGACCTAGGTACATAATTGTTACTACATCGCCTCATTTTACGGGCGCTTCAGCAATAATGTCCGGCTGTTAACTCACAGTTCAAATATTGTTGTACAGTTTACACGACAGCATAACTAAAGGTGATTTATGTAAATTTAACACCGATAGTCATTAGGTATCTTATTAAGCTTTATTGTAAAAGGATCATTTGCAATTAAGATCAAAATAGTTTAAAGGAATCTTTATATACAACTCAGAATGATCTATAAATGACGATTTGGTTCAATGTCAACTGACCTCGAGTGAGTAAAGATAAGTTTAGGTAAACTGATAATGCAATTGCATAATGATGCGTCCGTCAAAGTTACCAATTTTACCCTATTAGCGCTTGATTGCGCTGAACCGCTTTGGCTAACTCGCTACTTTAAATAAGGCACGAATTTGGTCAGACAAATAATGGGAACCCCGGAGCATTCAGGAGGGCGCATTCAATCCGTTCGAAAGTGGTATCCGCTAGCGGCCCTTCGGATTCCTTTTTATTGGAATCCACCGAAATGAAACCAATTTTGTCAGCTAAGACACATGGTTTTTGATTTCAACCGAACACTTAAAGGATCTTTTCCAGTTAAACCCCGCCAAAAAGTTAAGCCCCGCCACCCAAAAAAGATTATGAAAAGGGAGGATATGGAACTTGAACTTTTACTCTCTATTGAAGATAGTGAAATTGAGACAAGTCATTAATAATTTGCATGCAAAGATCCATTTTTCGTTGTCTTTGCCTCCAAACGAACTCACACAGGTAGCTGTCCATTAAAGATCGGTGTGTGCCGCATTGGCGCTTATTCTGCATCTTGTAAATATGCCAGAGAGATTCGATGGTTTGTGTGTGAGCTCCAGTCGTTGGATCCACAAAGTTTTCGATATGATTAACCGTTTGATGAGTATAAATCATGCCAATCATCGATGCAATGCCTTGGTATGATGCCCACATATTGGAAATGATAATTGAGCCGGGAGCGATGCAGGCCTGGATTGTGTCCAGCAGATTGGCCGCAGTTCGATCTGGCACTGCATACAAGAACACTTCTTTAGTCTCCCGGCAAATCCCTCCGAAAATCCACCGCTGGGGAAGGACTCGCCCTGGATGGTTTTTACGACGTGATTTTAGGATTTCATCGATCTCGACATGTAGACCTGGGCCGCCGACAATCGTTGGAGTCTGCAAAAGCTGCCAGGCGCAAATTTCACGCAGAAAGTTCTTCCAGTCGGCAGCGGTCGCGTAGCCAATAAATAACTCTTCTGAGCAGAATTTGATTGTTGTCAGATTTTTGGACCAGCAATAAATGAATAGGATTATTGTCCTGAAATCCATCCCAGACCGCTGCAGCCAAGTTCCCTTTCGAAGACCGATTTCTTGCCGACACTGTCGGGCATCACACCTCCACCTGTCAGAAACAGTTGAAAGTGTCATTCGGTGTCCTCGTCTGCATAAACGTTGATGATGAATCATTCCAGGGCTTTGCAAAAAAACATATTGCTATTTCCTTACCATGAAGGACCGCCGAAAGCGTCAGAAAGTTCATGTCAGGTTTTACGTGCGAACGTAGAAACCTTTTGGACAAAAATGATCTTAGCAACGGATAAGGAGTGTTTTTATGGGGCACGAGCTGGCAAACAGTGACGGGGCTCAACTTTTCACGCGTGCCCTTTTTGCACTATTGGTGGGGCTTGACTTTACAGGTGTACCCTTTTTGCCTTAGTGGCAGGGCTTAACTTTTTGCGCGTGCTCTTTTTGCATTAGTGGCGGAGCTTAACTGAAAAAGATCCCACTTGAAGTCCACTTTTTTTTAAACAGTGGTAATTATATTGTCAAAATACCCAGTTTCGGGACCGGCTGGTAACTTATACAATGTTTGGCAAACGACACAAAATTTGGGAACGATTTGCATTAATGTTTAGTTGGGGATACGTTGTATAATCTACCACTATGAGCAAACAAAACTTACTAATCAGGGCTGGATCAAAGTTGTCAATAAGCTCTGCCAAGTGATTCAGACCCGTCAGAAGTGCCACTTCAGATGGTGTCTGACCGGAGGCATTCATGTGCTCCCTGTTCGCACCGTATCGAAGCAGGAGTCGAAGACACGTTTCGTGATTGTTGAGCGCACATATGTGCAACGGAGTATCTAAATTGGCGGTTTGTGCGTTCAAATCTGCACCATACAAGATCAGTTGTTCCAAATGAGCAGGCTTGTCAAATAAACAGGCCTGTTGCGGTATAAGATATAAAAGTGCTGGAGTGAGAGATGACTCAAATAAACCATTTACGTATGGCTATAGATGGGCTGGATGGCTGACTTGCAATATTAGTGGTCGCAAAAACAATGTCTATAACTCAGCCAAATAATGCAAATGCACGGAAACAGCATACTACATAGTGAGAAACAATCGTCTATCTGTTTCGGCACTGTTCATCTAGTGTCTTTGGATCGACTGCAAAATTTATTGTTAGATTTAGGACACAATAACTTAATGGAAAAAATTCGCTACGCTTTTATAAAAAGGCTGTAATGCTAATGTTTGGCGTCGATGAGTCAGGCTACTATATAGAGCGGTGCAAAATTGGGCAATTTAATTAATCACGGGGAATGCTGATCCTCCCGAAGAAAATGTTGCTCAGCTACACCTTAAACGTGCAGTTTACTTTCAACGTGAAGATGTACCGTCAAATTAATGGAGTTGCCATGGGCTCACCATTGTGACCCTTTCTAGCAGATGTCTTTATGGCAAAATTGGAGCATAACGTATTAAGAACGCACATCAACCAAGTCGAGATATATACGTTATGTAGACGACACATTTATACTCCGCAAATTGGAAGCGCAGACTGTAAAACTGTTGGAAACTTTTAATGATGCCCATCAGAATCTACAATTCACATGTGAGCATGAATACAGAAACCGACTACCGTTCCCAGACGTTGCTATCATCAGAAAAGCCGATGGATCGTGCAGCAGAGCGGTGTATGGAAAACCAACTTGGACTGAACAGTACATCAACTTCTATTGTGCGGTACCCATACAGTACAAACGAAATCTAGTCCGCGCTCTTGCGTTCCGGACACATAGAATTTACACACCGGACACAATCACCAAAGAAGTGCAGAGGATCGGCGACGCGCTAAGAGCGAATGAGTATCCAGATAAATTCATCCTCAAACATTTGAAAGAAGGCAAGATAAAACCACCGAGGATGAACGTGCCCAAGAACGAACGAATTGTGCATATTCCTTTCAAAAGCAACTGTGCGGCTGATGCCCTGTCCAAAAGCCTGAAAAACGCTGTTGAAAAGACCTATTTCGCGGCTCGCCTACGCATAGTATTTCGCAACAAGCCTTTATTCGCAAAACCTTTGGAAGACAGGCTGCCTCCGGTGACTCGATCAATGCTTATTTATCTTTAATCGTGCTCTTGTGGTGCACGATACGTGGGTCGTACCACGAGGCGCTTATCTCATACGATTCGCGAACACATCCCAAAGTGGTTTTATAAAGGCGAAGCGAGGTCCAGTAACAGTTCCATTTTGTCTCACCTTCTAGAGTGCAGTCACGCAGGGACGGAAAATGATTTTAGAGTTATCTATACTGTTCCTGAACGTTTCACGCGCGGATTCCGGATGTATTTTCTGTCTATTGCGGAAGCTATCTACATCAGCCTCCGCAACCCAGAATTGTGCGTACAAAAGCAGTTTGTATATCCTTTACTTCTACCGTGGCCTACAACTTCGGCTGTGATTCCCCTGTACATACTTGCTACTTTCAATAACCCCGTGGCTTATTGATTTGTTCCTGTTGAAATTAAACATTCTGTTCAATACTCAGCCCCATCCGGCATATTTAGCACTTCCTTGTCATCATGTAATGTTTGAGTCTGATGAGGATTACCGAAAAAATTCTTTACTCAGATTCTGACTCCGTTGATTCATTCCAATTTAATTAATACTTAATAACCAGTTCATATACATATTGTGCAGGCTCGCAAACTCGGCAATAAAGGTTACATTTGGTAAATCCAGCCCAATGGGACCCGCCAGTGAATTCGTTTTACACTTGCATACATAATTACAGTTGCATATACGCTTGCGCCAATTATCCCCGTCCACTTACATGGCAGGATGAATTATGGGTAGAATCGAAGCAAATAATTGGATTAATTGCAAAACTACATTAAATCACCCAATGGGTGAATAGATTGCGATGCACAAACTCAATGCAATGAAACATGTTCGTAGCCGGTCGTGAAGCTCGTGCTTTTATAAAAGCAACAGCTAATAGCTGGGTGCTTGCTCAACATAGTCCAAGCAACATCGCAGTCTGCATTGAGCCTGCAATTCACAATCCATCCATACAACGATCGCTTCAAAATGAGCCACCAATCAGTCATTAAACTTCGTGGAAAAACTTGTCCGTCGTGACCTAATGACCAAAAGAGTTAGTTTCGGATAACATCTGTTTGGTCCCGGGTTCGAAACCTTCAACCTCTACCTGATGATATCAAATATGTTCGGAACAGCATGATTGCTTCCTGCTTATAATCGCACTGACAACACCATCCCTTATGGTAGCGAAACGTTTGCTAGGAAAATGTCAACCTCGGCGAACAAGTGAAAAACCAAACGTTATAAACCGGTCGAGGAGTGGTCTTCGGGTGAGCAAGGCCCAATAATCATCTGCACCTAAGTGAATTCTTCGGTTACCACCGGCCACACGAAGGTAAGAACTTACCTTAGACAACGGAACATTTACCGTTTACCCCAGTGAGATGGGTATCAACCTGGCAACATACAACTGGTGCTCCAAGGCGCCGTTAATTAAGACAAACGTCCAGTACTATGAACAGGTTGATTCACTTGCTTGATAAAACAGTTAAGCTTAAATCTCTGCTACAGTGAGACACAGTGAGATAGACTCATATCGCTTGTCTCTACTCGTGTTTAATCCACAAGTGTACATACAATAACTCACTAAGCAAACCCGTGTAGAGTTTAGTAGACAAAGGCTATAAAGGAAAAAGATGAAGTTAGGGCGAAGGCCGGTATAACTGATTTAGCTTGGATATAACAGAGTTGAAACAAGACAAGCTTTTCCAACACCTTAGTACAGAATAAAAATAATCAGTATTATTAATAAATAAGAAGTCATGAGTGCGCAAAAATTATCTAATCAAAATCCCGTCTGATATACCTGATGGATTTCTTGTCGATTCTTGTCGTCTGTCACTCCTAAGATGGCGTGATCGTACAATAATATGGAAATGCATTCGACGGGAACGTCCAAGGAGACAGCGTGATACAGTGGGGTCAATTCCCTGCAATCGCGGACGTTAGGGTTTACTCCTAGATTCAAGAGGACCTGTATGGATGATGTTGTGAGAAGGTTAACAAAATCACAACCAAGAATGACATTGTTTTGCTTGTGCTTAAGCAAAGAAAAATCAGAAATATGTGATATCTGAAAGTGAGAATGCTTCCACTAAGCTAGTTCGCTCCCATGATTACAAATTGTACACCGAACGTTGCAGTGTTGCGATGACTAGCTTAACTTCCACCAATAGCTCGTAATGGCTCCTCTAGCCAAATCAGAGTCGGACCAGTTGCCAACTAATTGACGCTTGATGAGTGAGATTTGTAAATTAGCTTGAATATAAACACTTGTCATCAGGTGGCATTTTAAAGCCCACATATCGATACTGGATTACAACGTGCAACCACAATGTAGACGGTGATTTGCAATGACGTGAACCTCGGTAAATTCGATCATTGGCACTAAGAGCTGAAGTAACTGAATGTATACTTGGTGGTGTTTGCCCAAAAGCATTGAATTGTACGATGGCTTTAGAGCACTAGAACCGCGGCTGATGCAGTTTTTACACTTAGGACCCACCGCGACTCAGTCGCTTTGAGATGGTGGTTTCGAAGTAAACCACCCATAATTTCTATGTAGGTGCAGAAGTCCTCTGGTTGTCCTACGGAGGCTGCAGTGTGCAGATAATTTGGACACGGGTGGTGTCAGTCACAAATATATAGATATATATATATATGTATTAATGTATTTACTTTTTATTCCTGTTGACTAGTCACCAGATGCATGCCGAAGTATTGCCAAACATTGGATTTCTTTGGTCCATTCTTAATAACTACCTTCTTCGGGATATATGAATAGGTAGATCTAATAAAATTTTTTCGTTCTGTTTGTGTAATTATGGGGCCAAGTGTTACTTATTCTGACACAATTTTAGTAGCTGTTACTAATAAGATGTCGCATTAACGGTAAGGTGTGCCAGGTTTATCCATTCGAATCAATTCATTCGGGATAACTTATTACATTAAAAGAACTCCACAACACAGCTTCAGTCACAAGAAATATGCTCTTTTACTTGCAAATCTTTCCCAACAGTGGGAATAACTATCAAACGTCTTGCTTACTCTTCCTCTTGAGCCAAATTTTTGAAATCGCACTCAAGCTGGATCCGGGTAGAAGTTGGACAAGCATCGACACTCGCTAAATAGCTATGCAGTACACTACTTTTTCAGTGGATGCCGGTATTAAATCCGACTAACTGTTCAAAATGGCGCCATGGCGTCATTCGACACTAATTGGGAAAGATGCTGGGTTTACTGACGGTTCGGAGCATTTTGTAGGATAGGATTACCACATGTGAGACCATCTTGTCAATCAGGGTAAGCCCCTACAGAACCGACATAGCTAAGAAAGCCGATCCGGTTTGATACGGTGCCTGGGAACACAAAAGTGATTTGCTGAACTTATACCAGGCTCTACATAAGTAGCACTTAGAGATCTAAACTATCCAGTTTCCCGAGAAACATGAGTAGCGACAAGGTTATTTTCGCAAGAAATGCTGTACTATCCGGCATTTCCAGTTGCTGGCATCTTCTTTTCGAAACTTAAAGATGAGTTCTTAGAAGCGCATTCTGTTTTAGCGAATGCGCGATGCAAACTTGACGCTCAACTGGGAATGCTGTGCTTAATCTAGTAGACTCAGTCCAGATTGCTTTACCCGCTATCTAGTTTCGCAATGACAATCTCGGTAGTTCTTGGCTTTTGGGGGAAATTTCAAGGTGGCCTGTGGGGTTCAACGCGAAACACTTTTAGAACACTCCGTGAGGATGATAAACCATCGCTATTTTACTAGCCAGAATATTCCGACCTAGTGGGTCATGTGTGATTCTCTGGTGACAAACGGATCGATGCGGGTAGCTGCAACTATGTCACTTGTGATGCGCGACATGTTACTTAACCGCTCCAGATGTTCTTTTCACAATTATTATCAACTCAGTCACAATCAGACTCGGGTCACTGCTGCGTAAATGCACAACGCGGACCAGGTGATCGTCTCCTGATATTAGCGGGTGAAAAACATCTAGTCTCTAGTGTCGTGATGATATCACGAAGCGCCAGTCCACCGAACACGTTTCTCTCGCATAAGTGGCACACTGGCGGATGTGGCGCACTGCGGTTCACCTCCTGTCTGACTGCCGAACAGAATGACAGAATGGGTGACAAACAGGTCATCGCCTGTCACCACAATTATATATGTACACTTCCGTTGGCGAGTTCAGCCAAGCAGACCAAATTCGCTCTTTGGTGGGACAACCCGCACCCCAGCAATAAGAGCCAGTGCCTTACTGCTGACTAGTGAAATCAGTGAATAGGCCCTGCGGACGAAACTCTCAGTTGTGCCAACATGTAGCTGAGGATTAAAGCTTTCCATGAATATATTTTATGTTGTCCGTAGGAAAACACCACACTCCACGATAAGTTTCGCTCTTACGAGGGGTGTACAAAGAGAAAACGAACCTTAGAAATTGTGTGGTAACTGGCAAATGGGGTGTGCTGCTACTGCGCGCAGGTGGGGACTTACCTAGACAACAAACTGCCATTTGCCGCATTTCGCTGTAATTGTTGGTTGGAGAGCTACAGCCGTTGAAGTGAGCAAAGTGCATAAGCTGCTCATCGTATTAGTGCTAAAGAGACAGTGAAAGTGCTTGAAGAACAACGCTTGTGTGTGAACGTTTGACACAAACATGGCGAAACTTTTAAAGTAACATAACGATTTCCTAACGCAGCGTACTGCAAGAGTCGCACACGGTGCTTTGTGTGGTATAATGTTTCTGAACACGACGGAATGTCGATCGGTGCACACGCCAAGCCTGGACGAACTACCACATCAACGAACGATTACGTTTGAGGGATGCTGTGCGCAAGAAGAGGCAAGAACCGTGGGAAAACCAATTGCATGTTGTATCATTACAACATGCCGGCCAACGCATCTCTCGCTGTCAGCAGCAATCTAGCAAACACCAGACTTCAGGTGCACCCATCCACCGTATTCTCCAGAACAAGCACCTGTAGACTTTTCGGTTTTCCAAAACATGAAACCAAGTTGAAAGGATGTCGTTACTAAATCATAGTGGAGATTCAGTACAGTGCAACAAGAGACCAGCGCGCCATTGCAAAAAGTGCTTAAAATTTTGTGCAGTGAGCAATAAAGTTGTTATAGCAAAAGTTTGCTTTCTTTTTGAACACACCTCGTATTTGATCGCATCAGGTAGAGAAAACGACAAATGGAACCCGGGACTTATGGGACTTCAGCCAATAACTCTAGCTTAAGACAATTTGTCGCGGCGTGTAAAGCTTGCCACAGTGGTCAAATATTGATTGAAGGGATCCATTTGAAGCATTCTTTGTGTGTTTGGGTTACGAATTACAATAGGGGAACTTTCAGCGGCTACCATCCAGCACCAAGTCATGAAACCCGTGATCACTAGGAATCACGTTGTCTTTAACAAAATGACGTGAAGGAATCATCTAAGAACGCACTACTAAAATCTGTAGACGGATCCTTGCGTCCGGGGGTAGTTACGACGCCAGCGTCTCTCAACTGAAAAAGAAACCCCGAGGGTATTTTCCCCAAACACTATATCAAAGGAACCCAACTTCGATCAGAGGTGTTATCGACCGCCTCAAATCCAAGAGATTTGCGCTACCGAGGCGCTTGCAGACAAAATGAAACATTTTCGTATATCTCTTAGTCTTGTACAGTAACTTAAGACGCTCGCTGTAAGGTACAACAATCTCGTGAAGCAACTGAACAACAGCCTCCGTCACAAAGGTGCCCAAATCATTCCGGAGCCGCATCAACTTACAACGAGCTGGATTTAATCGCTATCAATAACGAGCAAAGTGCGCTCGGAATTCCCTGGGGTATTAATTACTATGAGTCATCCGATAATCATCAACAGCTTGGGTCATATATTTCAATCCTCCGCCAAGCATATTTCGATACAACGGCTCACCAAAATGGACAAATCCTACTTGTATGTGTCCATCATGAGCGGATCCATCAAAATGTACCACACCTACATGCAGGACGCAATGCCCTACAGCTCACATTAACAACCTACACACAAACATTTGGAAGCGGTTCCGACCACCGTTTATTGCCTTTAACATGCTTACTGTTTCAACATTACGTCGGAACCTTTGTTCAATCTCGGCGAATTTACGTACTACCCAAATCTTGAGTCATGCATGAATTTAACGAGAATATATGTTCATGGAACGCGATTCGCTCTGAAGTGAGGACTTGCCATAATGCAGCATTCGGAAGGCTGAAAATGACACGCAACGCCCAGTACTCAGTTGTTTCATCAGTTACAGTTCCAGTTTCGGTACAAACCGCCATAAGCATTAAGATTCCGCGTCGATAACGAATCACGAGATAAGTGCCTCAAACTAATCCCTCAATCGGACAAAGCCTTCGATTAAAATTGACAACTGCACGACTTCTTCGCTTAACTTTACAGTCACCAGGCCTAAACTGAAACTTTTCTGCTTTTCATTGGAAGGAGACGACAAGACTCTACGAAGCGATCATTTGCTGCTTGGTGCTGCCAGTTCCGATTTCGTTCTTCCTGCTGGGAATTTGCTTGCGCGACTGAGTCGTCTAAAATATAAAAAGTTCAGCCAGATATTAGTTATTGGCTCAACCATGAACGGACGGACAACGGCATGCTTGTGCTGCAACTGTCCACGAGCACCAACTGTTCCTTAGTAGCACCGCTTTTAGACACAGTGGACCCCGAAGTGCCACTTGGCATCCTTCTGTAGTTAACCAGCGACGCCAACACAAACTTCATATAACCACGATTTACAGGTGGCGTTGTTCCATCCTGAATTGCCGTTCGTCCTGGAGTACTTTCATCAACTCTGATCATGATTTGGTAAGCCGTCGTTTTTCCATGAAAATTACCGGGAGGCTCACCAAACGCTTCCTCGATTGGCAACTGAGTGATTCTCTCAGCGCTCGTCCAGCCAAGTCTACCAAGATGCCGTGCGCACTGAACTTTCTCTCTCATGTTCTAATGACACTGAGTCTCAGTGGAATGATATCTCGACTGCTACGCACGACACAGAAGCATCTGCTTGTGGCACTATCAATCGTCACCGCACAAGTCACTGGATATCCGAGAAGTCGGTGAACAAGTTGGAATCGAGAAGAAAAATTCTCGGCCGGCTCTGAGCACAGTGTAATCAGACTGAATATCAGGCGCGAACTACAGTAGATTCCCCCACCTACAAAATTTAAGAATGGAGGTGAGGTTTTCCGCATAATGCTGACCTCCCTTTTCGAACAGGTCTGAAAGGAAGAGACTATCCCGATAATATACAAGAAGGGCAGTCGCATCAACTGTGATAACCACAGGGTTATTAGCCTACTTTCAGTAGCGACAAGATTATTGGCATCAGTTCTCGTTCGTCGTCTCACTGCGGAACGGGAATCCCAGATCAGGGAAGAACAGGTAGGACCCCGACTTGGAAGGTGCTGTATAGACCATATATTCACTTTGTGGCAGATTTTAGAGCAGCGCCACGCGTACACGCAGACTGGTAAGAGTTGTGTTCCTCGACTTCAAGTGTGACTTAGATTCAGTCAGTCGTTGCATTCTGTTCGAGATACTTGCGCGGAACGATGTTTTATGGATTGCGGGAACATTTTAATTGTTCTATACTCAAACACGACAAGCGGCGTCAAGATCCACGGCGACTCATTGGATGTCTTTCTGTCAACAAGTGGCGTTCGTCGGGGTTGTCCAATTACCCCATTTTGGTACAATTCGTAGTGCACTTCACCAGGGAATATTCACTTGTGGAGCTTCACGACGCAGGTATTGGGGTGATGCCTGGTGAAAGGATAGTTGATCTTGAGTATGCGGACAATATTGTCTTGCTGTTTAACAAGGTTGGCGACAGCGGTTAACCTCTAGAGTGGTCCCATCACTTGGTATGTGCCTCGCACATTCAAAGTGTAAATTACTGGTGCAGGACTACCAGTAACTTGATGACCGCTTGACCTTGATAAGGAGTAACTCGAGGTAGCTGCTGTATTCACTTAACTTGGCAGCCGTATAAAAAACGGTGGGCGCGAAAAAACTGAAGTCAGTTCACTTATTTCTAAATTCGGAATTGCCTTCTTACATCTGCGACATCATTGACGACAGAAAGGAGTTTTCCTCTGTCTGAAATGCCGTGTTTACAAGGTTACAGCCGGCCTGTACAACAGTATTGAAACTTGGCCCTTCTCTCGATCTGAGGATCTAAAGCCTTTACAAGTCTTTGATCATCGTTGTCTGCGTAGCATTGCTAGTGTCGGTTGCCACCAGCGTATCCCCAACGATTATGTGCGTAGGCACGTGCTCGGCTGTGGTAAACAGGCTTATCTTTCGAACAACAGATAATACTGAGTATGCTACGTTGGCTTTGGTAAGTACTATTTATGTCTGGTCACCGCTTACTGAAAGCAGCCTCGTTTTATTTTGCCAGATGTAGGGTGAGGCAAGGATCCAGGTGGACGAAAATTGACTTAGCAGGGGAAAAGGAAGATACTGACGATCAAACTGGGTGCTACTGGTCGCTCTCCCCTTTGGGGCTGGAGTCCACGTGATTCGTCTTGTGCTTAGCTCGATAATTTATAAGACATGGCTGGCAGTTGACAGCACTTATGCGACTGTTGTCGTATCCTAGTCGGATTGCGCGTTTAAAGTGTGTATGGTGCTGAGCTATCTGCAAGCTAATGGCTGATCATGACGCGGAACAGTGGAGGCCGCAAGGAAACAGTCTCAGTGATGCGGCGTTATGTTTGCACAATAGGCAGCTGTTTGTGACGCTACGTTGTTGATACAAGGTGTAGGCACCGCTAGAATGAATGTTTGCTTAGAGAAGTAAGGTCTTCCGATAAGTCTCCGTTCTCTCCCTCCTATTATTCTACGTTCCGTGGGTTAATGTGGTTACATAGCAGCGAAGCATCAGTTAAACTGGCTGTTTGCTGCTGTGTATGGTGATGATGAGACATTTAATCAAACAGCTGAAAGACATTGAAATTGGTACTTCAAAGAGGTGAAACGGCCTGCTTTGAGATGTAATAAACTACAAACACGTCATCATCATCATCATCATACACGTTAGCTAGAGGTGGCGAGCACCTCAGCTACTGTGCCGCAATACAAAGAAAAAAAGGAGAGAGAAAGAAAACAACTGGTGAAAGCTGGCTGAGCTACCGGTAACGGCTGGGCATCGTTCCGGTAAGCTACCAGCCGGCTGCTGAGCACCCAAAAAAATAATTATTATGCAAAATTATATAAGGCTAAGTAATGAGATCGTGGTCAATTTTAGAGCAGTTTTGTGAGTCAACTTTGTTTTCTGAAAACAATAATGTCAGGAATTGAATATTCTCTTTCTGTAAATAAGCAAGTCGGCATAAAAGCACTAGAATTCGGGCAACGACTAACTTTGGAATTCACTTGCTTGAATCTGTTCTCGTTCATCGGTAGTCCATCTACAAAGCGGCACCTTCGAATAAGCTGAATTGTAAAAAACCATAGAGCTGTTCGTTATCCGATAAACCATAGGGGAATAACTGCAATCAGTAAAGTTCAAAACAGACAAAATATCCAAAATTGCCAGGTTACTAACCTCAAACATTACTAGAACGAATAAAATCACACAACAATCCTACCGTGCACTCCAGAATTCACAAGGTTATCGACAAATGGATGGAAATTTTCAAACCAAAAGCACTTGGCCCCGCAGTAAATATTAGTAAGCACACAGTGTTCTCCAATTTGTGAAATTTTCCTGGGAAATGCTAGGTTCTATCGTCACCAAAATGTCACATACCATCTTCCAACACTAGAAAAGGAAACTCGAAATGAACCGGAAAGCAGACTCACTGCCAACCGCCTTTAATCACACCGGGAAGATTAAAGTAAATGTTCCGATTTCTAGAGCCACCTTTCCACAAGTATTAGAGGAACGGCTCCCACTATACATTACTTCACACTCATTAAATGCAGTGGAAAAAGTTCGCAGTTGTGTACAAGTCACTGCCTCATTTTGTAGACAAATGTGACACTCAGTTGTTCCCAAAATCTTTCAACATATTCGTACAACCTCAGTCGCAAAAGATATGACAAATGGCCACACTTAAATTGCTCCTGTCGTTGTCATATTCAAACTGGATCCAATCATAAGAGTAAGATTAATCCTTTGTGTTACTAAGACAAGCAGAAGCAACTCAGATTTTAGGAATAATATCAGATTTTTGTTTAGCGTAACGAAGGTCAAATAACATATTTTCGATAATTTCAGTTTCGCTTTGCTGCTCGTAACTAATAACCTAGATCCTGTAACAAACGGAAGGTTCTGCGCGATATTCTGATATTTAGTGATCTACCAAACGAAATGGGTATGAATCAGACGTACATGGTCCATAATAATAACATAATAATAATAATACGTATATTGCTTTTGATGAGAGAAACTGTGTCTATAGTGGCATAGATCAATTGGTACAGAAGAATCCATGCGCTTGAATAGGTGACATGCTTAGGTAGAGTATTAGGATATGCGTTTCATATAATAACATTTTGCCGGATGCTTGAAACCACAGTCTCGTTATGAAAACATTAGCAGTTTTGTTCGTCGCAATCAGCCGACAATTCAGCTAAGTCAACTACCTATCCGGAAAAGCACCAGACGGCCGGTTCGCCTTATTGGGGCTCGGTAGTGGTACGCATCCGAAGGGATACACTGAGGTTTCTCGCAAATCCTGACACTGGTCCCAACAGCTTGACTGTCGGCTGGGTATCGGATCTGACTAACCGATGCTTTATCCGATACCTTAGAGGGAACATTGCCACACATGCGTCGTAGTGTAACCAAGTGTAGCGAACCAGGCGATGCAAAGCGATACGCACCATTTCCAGCCGTGGTCGCATCTCACAGTCAATCTCCATCGCCTCACCGATCGACAGAATTTCTGGACGTTGGATAACCGGTTCTTCCTCAGCCGCTCCAACGCTTGTCTGGATGTGCCAGATACTTATGCTCAGCGCATGCGGTACCCAAAACCAAAAGGTTATTTACCCACAACCGTTATCTTGCTAAATGCTACACCATTAATCAAACTAATTAAACAAACCATGCCGAACACAAATGAATTGAAGGCTATGGGTATATTTACGAATTAAACGCAAATAACCCAACCTGGAACATTCCCACTGATATCATATTGAAATAAATTTCAGTTTGTAGCGTGAACAGTCTGCCAAACCTAGTTACTATGAGGATAGATATTTGTTTAGACTTGAAACCAGATCACATCGGTCAGTGAAACTGGATATACAGTGGAAAACGTTGAATATTTTCCATTTAAAACACTGCTCCCTACATTAGCGGGCGTCGTTTTGCATCTTTCAGACATAGGTTACCATCACATGGCACAAGCCTGAGATGTAGAGATTACAATCTCACCCACTAATCTCACCGACCACATCCGCGAATCACTTTGTCTGAACGATGTTTTCACTGAATCTTTGGCAAAAATTCATTATTCTTCTAACTACATGTGCTGCGGAGTAAAAATAATGAAATGGGTGATAGACTCACAAAGATTGGCAGAAGTCTTATTGGATATCTGGCTGTAATTTCTCTCCAGGTTGCCAAGCGAGATTCAGGAAAGACAGCAAATGCATAGCCACGAGTGGTTAGCAATTCGCGTGAAAATGCAACCACAGTAGAATTTTGTATCCACAGTATTGAGGAGGGATAGACGCAGTGGCACCCACAGCATTTGACAGCACAGAACGAATCACGAGTGAATATTGTGACCTGTGCTGCCATTCAGCCTGACTGAAATACTAGAACCAACATCTCACTAAAACATCCATTAGCTGCCGACTGCTGCAGGGTTCAAATTGAAGCCGAACAGGAATTTGACATCCACGATGGCACTCCTATAATCTAAAAATTTATCCCGTTTTTACATTAGCACCAAGGCCAACTTGTCAATTTAGCTGGAATTATAGAACGCCAGACCTCATGGCCGCAGGATCTCATCGTGGTTACGGGCAGCTGGTTTAGTCTTGGAATGAGTGATTCGGAAATCAAGCTATAAACGGTACTTCTCTGGTTCGATACCATAGAACTGGAGTGAGTTGTTGTGCAGTTCTTTTTTGCGAAGCTAACCTCTGATGTAACTTATTAATCTCACTGAAATCCATGCCAATGATTTGCTTTGGTGCACAGGATGTCAGAGGAGCAAATACTTGTGGCCGTAATATACCGTCTGTCAAACGCTACTTTGGAAATGGACAATAGACTGAACCATGTTCTAAAGTTTGCGCTGAAAATGTCCCACAGTCAAGTTCTCATAGCGGGAGGCCTTTATGTGTACCAATTCGTTAATTATGACCGGTAACCGACAAACGAAACAGAACCGTTTAATGAAAGCTCCCTACGCTACAGTGGCTAGAAATACTGAAACGAAAAAGCAATAAAACAAGGAAGGATGTCAAGGTCGTTGTCAACGAACCATGTGTGCGCCTGCTTTCACGATTAATAGTCAGCTGCATACGTGACACATGGGCACACAGTTTAAATCCTGTTTGCAAGAGTTAATTTCCAGCTCCGTACAAACACGTGACCCACTAGATCTCGGACTGCTAAGAGGTTGTCGATGCATGATGTTGTGCTCATCCACGAAGAACTCATGGCGGATAGAATAGTTACGAGCATATCATCAGATCGCAGTTACGTGGTTACTCCACTGTTTGACTATATATATCATGTGGAATATCCTGAAGAGGCGAATAACAAAGTATATCGTCCCGCGCTTCTGTCTCTTATCCACGCTAGTTAAGAATACATCTAGAAAATTCCCAACTGAAAAGCTTCCAGCGGTCGGTCGGGAAAGGTTCACAGCGAATTTTATTACAGTGATAGCGCACGCAACGAGGCAAAAATCGTTCTGGCGTTAAGCCAAATGCAGATCATTTATGAACAGCAAAACACAGATATCCAGGTCCTTGAAGAACTTAGAATAGAGAGCTCACATCATCATCATCATTATACAGTAAGCTAAAGGTGTAAAAACATCTCAGCTACTGTGCCACAATAAATAAAATCAAAAAGCAAATAAATACAACAGCCGCATGCCAGCCGAGCTACCAGCAACGCATGCACATCGTTCCGGAAAGCCAGCAGCCGGCTCCTAGACAAACAAAAAAATTATGATGTAAAGTTATACCATGCTGCAAAATAAAATCATGGTTGGAGGGGAGGCTAAAAGGGGTGAGGATGTACACAATCTCACAACAGGAACGTTACTGAGTTCGGCTCCTAGCCAAACGTGTTCATCGTCTTGTAAACTCCAACCAGGGGGCCATGAAGCACCAACCGAGGCCAGCTCCGATGTGAGGGCCTTCAGTCTCCTCGACCAAGTCATCGTTTAGTCGCCCCTCCTCTTCTTTCATCCACACCCCGGCGCGCAAACAACGCACATGGCGGGAGCCGGTGGGCTAACATGCGCAACACGTGGCCAAGACACCGGAGCCTGGCGCGTGAAATGACGGTGCTGAGCGGTTCGTTTCCTTTTCCTATGCCATAAGCAAGGCCTCAAACACGCTCGTTGCTCATGCGGTGTTCCCACCATATGTGAGCCAAACTGAAAAGGCGCCGACGGTCAAAAGTAACTAGTCTCTTCAAGTCCGCCAATCTTAGGGGTCTGGTTTCGCAACCGTACGGTAAGGTCCAAAGTACGAGTGCATTTTACACTCTACCTTGCAGGGCGAGAGTGATGCCGCGCCGCCGACATAGGTGGTGAAGACTAGCAAAAGCACTTCGAACCTTTGTTGTACGGTTCGTGATCTCGCCTTCGATCCCAAGCTTGCTGATAAAACTTCCCAGGTAGTTGAATTTTTGAGCGACTTCTAGCTGATCCCCACCAAGGGTCAGCGCAGGAGGCGATCCCTGCCAATCTTGGAGGAAGGCTTTGCACTTCAATGGTGCGAAACAAAGCCTGAAGCTGCTGACAGGCAGTGCAAAACTATCTAGTACATTCTGGCATGTCTGGCAGCTGTCACAGATTAGGGAAATATCATCAGCATACTCCATGTCAAGTCGTTCACATGGGAACAGATCTACAACTTCTAACTCGTATCCTGTGAAGGCGATTGCCATTACTTCGTCAATAGCGAAGTTGAAAAGAAAATATGACAGCAAAAATCCTTGTCTCACACCGCTGGAGCTACTGAAGGGCAAAGACAGCTTGCCGTAAGCCCTCACTCTGCCCGTGCTACGCACGTATAATGCTTGGATAATATTTACAAATTCCTCGGGCACACGTTTTCGGAGTAGACAATCCCAAAGAGCACATCGATCAACCGAATCGAATACGCCTTTGATGTCGAGGAACACTAATAACATGGGCCTAGAATATGTGTGACGGTGATCCAACAATTGACGAGAAGTGAAGCGGTGGTCGATGCAGCCACGACCACGACGGAACTCGGCTTGCTCCGCACGAAGCTGGCTTTCACGAGCGCCAGTCAGTCTGTAAAGGATTACAAAGGCAAGTAATTTGGAGGCGATGGTGATCAGACTGATTCCTCTATGGTTGCCGCATTCCGTGATTAAGCCTCCCTTGAAGATGGGAACAATTATGGAGCGGCTCCAGTCGGTAGGGACAGTTTCCTGTTCTCACATTTTACTAGTAATTCGTGTACATCATCCACAAGAGCAGGTACGCCGAATTTGAAGAGGGCTGGATGAATATCATCTGGTCCTGCGACTTTGTTAAACTTCAAGATTCCGTTCTCACATTCGACTTCTGAGAGAGAGGGTGGATCAAAAGGGACAGACCACGGAGCAGGGCGAGCACAGGCCGGTGAGGAATCGAATAATTCCGGCCAAATAAATTACTTTTCATAATGCTCAGCCCAACGCTCCAAAAGTTTGGACAAATTGTGGATAGGCTGTCCATTCTCGTCACAAATTGTTTCACTAACACCACGTCTCCTGATGCCCGTTTCCTGTATCAGAAGGTTGCCAAGGGCAGCGGCCACTTCCATCTCTGACGCATGAAAAGACCACCAGGATTCGCGGTCTCCTAAAAGCGTTTACGCACTGCTAACCTGTTAACCGCACTCAATAGCTGGACTGAAGAAGTCCATGCTAGGGCATGAGGCTAAGTCATCTACTCGAAATATTTCAAAAGCGTTTGATCTTATAGACCATCTAATTCATCTTCACAATCTTCAGGACTACGGCATTTGCTGCCCAACCTGGGTTGCATAAATAGTTTTCTACACGAACATCGGGTTGGAAGTGTGAGTCCAGGAATCTCTGTCCAATGCAAGTAATGTGGAGTGCGGTGTACTACAATGCTCGGTGCTAGGACCTCGTCTATTCTTAGTTTTCATAAAGAATCTAACGGCATCAATTGGTTCCGGTTTCCTGTCCTTCGCAGGTGATTTGACGAGCGATCAAGGAATCGGACAACTACAAGAGCTCCTTTGCAATCTTACCACTATTTCAAACGGTTCAGTTTGCAATGCTCTACCATTTAATGTAAACAAAGGGCGTGTCCTTCAACTACGCAATGGACATACCTACATTAACATGCTTGGGGAACATGGATTGCAGACCAGCTCCCAGGAACTTGACGTTGGTGTGCTCATACAGCGTGACCACAACCGTTCAAAACAGATTGAGGCAGCTGCGGAAAAAGACATGCAGCACGTCGGCCTGCTGCGGAAGTTATTCGCGAAATTTGATCTATCAAACTTCTCAATAATGCATATTTCTTACCTGCGCCCTCGCGTCAAGTAAGCCATCCAAGCTTAGCAACCTTGGTTGAAGCGCGATTTGGATGGGCTACAGACGCCATAACGCAAAGCAATACAGAACATCAGGGGCCTACGAAATCTGCCTTAACAGCAAAGGCTAAAGTCACTGGAAGCTTTTAGTGGGAGCGAACGAATGTTGTGCAGCAGTCTCATATTATTGTACCAAATAGTGAATGATCCTAAACAGACATGCCATCCCTTGTTGACACCCAGCCATAACGCTCCTCTCAGAGGTAACTGTCTGAATCTGATTGAATAATAAAGTCTTCAGGAATACCGGCGGAATTACTTTCTCTTCGTGTTTGCCAATCTTAATACTCTATCGAAAAATCAATATTCTCCCCACGTAGTATATTTTCGAAAACGATTGGTTGTTGTCTTTATCTCGTTACCTAAACTGTGTTACTGTGGAATATGTCAATCACGCCCTCATCCCGGATTCATGTATAACATGGACCCAAGAAGGCCGTACATGAGTGACCGGTCCTTATTCCATTTTTCTTTGCAGAAGTTGTGAGATATAGCCGCCATTCCTGTTAGCTTATATACTGGCATTCAATTCTCCTTACACACTATCGTACATAATCTTTATTCAGGAGGGCAGTTAGACAGATGGCTCACATAATTTTTTTGATTTTGTAGATTTCAGCACAGCTATCCTACGGGAAGTATCAAGCACCATATTGTTCACTCGTGATAAACCATTGTTCATTTTGCAATGTCCACGATACTTGTCACATGTATAGACTCATTATTTGAGGTTCAGTTAAATATTTTTGCTGTGTCCTCTTCTAAGCAGTTATATACACAAAATCCTCTACTGGTTTCACTTACGAGCCCTATCCTGAATTGTTTCCAGCCATCGGCACTCTTCGTCCGCAATCAGGCACACTTGTGGATCAAACGGTAGCAAAAAGCATAGTCAATGATCGCGTATGAAGTTGCCAGGTGGATATTGGACCACCGCGTGGTCTCTTCCAGTTGAGTATTGCATGAGCAACCACAGCGCGATAGGGCAAACGCTCAACTGACAGTCGCAGGACGTAGTCCAGCCATCTTAACTGGCGCAGCAAAACCAGCTTGTTGAAGGGAATACTCGCATTCCCTAAGACACGACGTCTGACTTCACTGTTGCAAAAGTGTTGTTGCAGACACGTACGAGTAATACTTATCAAGAACCCGTTGTCGAAGGCTGAGTGCCGGCACATTTCGTCCACGCGAACTGACCGTGACTCGCTTCCATATAGCAACATCCTTCGAACGGTTGCCGTTGAATACACGACCCTATACCAAGAGGGAGACATCGCGACGACGCCACAAGTGTTGCAAGTTGATAAACGCCGACCGAGCTTTAGCGGTGCGAAGGGAAACGTCCTTTCCAACGGTACCAACAGAAGACACAGCTGTCCAAGTATACACAACTATCGACTTGTTCAAGCTGTATACCTTCCATAGTGAGCACGGGAATTAGTGGGTTCCAATCCTAAAACTGCACTTCATACTTTGACTGGGCAAAGCATATTCCGTACCTAGATGCCTCAGTCGTCAAGCGGTGTAGAATAGTCTGCATACTCTGTGAGTCGCCATCAAGTAGAGCGATATCATCGGCATAGTCTAAGTCGGTCGCACGCTTACACGGTAGTAGCTGTCGAGCAAAATTTTGGAAACCGTCTAGAGCTCTCGACAAGTCGTCTTCAACTGCAAAATTGAAAAGGAGCGGGCACAAAAGGCAGTCCTGTCATACACCACTATTGACAGCGAAGGATGACGAAAGCCTGCCAGAGAAGTGGAAATACAGTGAGAGTAGGATGGCAGGAGTGCTGGCAGTTTTGCAGCATGATTTGCTGGAAGGCGTGCAGCAAACTTGATGCAAACTCACTGGTTTCAACACAAGTGAATGAAGTAGGATTGGGCTTGAGCCAATAGTTTAGTGACGGGCCAACTCGTTTATTTGGGATTTGTTGTCAAGTAACAATAAGCTTTGTGCACCCGTGTGGAAGAATTTTCAACAAATTACACGAAAACTGGGGATGTTTCATGACATATAATCGACGGGAAAATAATGCAAAGAGACAGCGGAAACAAAATGCGTTAATTTTAAACCAAATAAATGATCTCGCAATTGAAGCACCATTAATTTATGTTGACTACTAAGCAAGACAAATAGGGCAAGGTAGATATCTGGTGCCGGAATTCACGAGAAAACGAAAATTATATTTTCGATCGCTTGGAACCAATATTTGCTGCAATTGATAGAAGAGTGGGTGGAGAGTGAGAGGAGTCTATCGGAATGTTGGGTAGAAAGTTAAACCAGGCGTGAAAAATGCTTTCAAATCATAAAATCAACGAGATATTCTTCACTTAACCCAGAGCATTGGGAAATAAATAATGATGGTCACACAAAGGGCGCATAATTCTTCGGAAGAAATCCGGAGAAAATAACAGGGAGCAAAGTGTAAACAATGGTGGAGAATACATGCCTTTACAATCCTTAGGATTATAGCAAGTAGTATGCAGAGCCGTAGGAGGAGCTGAATGGTATAGGTTGAAATTCGTCACATCTAGACTCACTCAGACAGCCGCCACACGCCCGGAAAAGCACTGTACGCGCGTTTCATCCTTTCGGGAATCGTCAGCAGTGCGCATTCCTGAGTGAGTCTGAGTGAGTTTAGATGTGATGAATTTCTGCCCATAGTATGCAGAACATTTTAAGTCTAATATAGTAAGACCATACTCTTCTGAATTTTTGAAAGTTTTCTATATATTGCGCAAACCATGATAAATTGAAAGATAGAAGAACACCGAGATCAGTCATGGAATATAAACGGGTATTGTTTTGATTACTCACGACTAAAGGAAGAGAGGCATATGCATAAACTCATTCCGGAGAAACGGAGAAAAGAGAATGTGACATCGCAATCCCTATACTACTTAAAGGAGAGGAACTGTGGGATTGAGTAAGTCAAGTGTTTGCTTTGTCCCCCTTGTAGTTTCATAGATTTCTCAATAATCTGGCTTCTGTACCCTAGGACGACGGCATCAACATATTTATATTCCATGAAACTGGCTAATATCGTAAACATCCATCATAGAAAGAAAACAGAAATGGGATAAAATAGCAGGACTCCACAACCACCTGGGATTGCGGAAGACCTTCTGCTGCGGAAGTATGTGAAGCATATGCCTTTTGCAGAGTATTTATGCATTACATTACATGAGTGTGCGGGAACGCCGTTTTCAATCGAAAGATTCATTAGTAATGATATGTCAGGACTCCCAAAGGTATTAGCACACTTGAGGAACAGGAGCCGTACATTCTTGCATTTCTTATCCAAAGCGAATGTACTGAAATGCACAACCAATCAAACAGCGTCTAATTTAGAGTGTTCTGTCCTGTCCTTAGTGATGGGTGTAAAATTTCCATGAATTAGCAATTTTTAGGCATCTTCAAGAGCAAGGAGCTGCATGCCATTTGGCCGATACTTCCATAAGTCCTCCATGGTTCCAGTTGTTGTTCTGGTTGCTTTCCATGTGTCATGGTTGCAAGCAGACGTTAACCATTGGTCGAAAATCTGTCAGCGGTGGCTTTAATTGATTCGCACACTAGTTAAACATACTTGGCGACATGGCATTAACACCACCAGCGTTATTTGCCTTAGTGTCGTAAGTTCTCTGCAAACCATGATGTAGTAAAATGAAATGTGTTGGTCATGATTTGCTGGGTAGGTAAGTGAATGCGTTCGATCTCAAGGAGTTACCCTGTGCGCTGGGCTTGTTCCCATCTACAGTATCGAGTGGACTACTAGAAATTTTGCCTATTAGCGACCTCAAGAGCCTCGACAGCTAACGGCCTAAGACGTCTTCAAGGTATAGGCTAGGTGACCTTTTTACCTCTGCTTCTCTAGCCACAGACAGACAAGTGACAAGAATCATTGGCTTGTATTTGTAAGCATATTCTCTTTTGCTGCTCTGTCGCCTGATTAGTAAAAATGGAAATCTAGTTATCACAAAATAGTCTCGGTTTAGCTCTGAAGATTGAAATAGGAAGGTGCATGGCCTGTAATGTGCTCACAATGAGCAGACAGGTCCTCATACGCGAAATGTCTGTAGACTAAAGCGTCAAACTGAGCTTCTGGATGTTTTCCGTTGTACAGTTTTGTCGCCTAACCATTCTGAATGGCTTTGCTGTCATTGCAAACTAGGTGGGGCATAACGTCTAGATGCCGTGATCTGAACTATCAAACCAGATGCTTCTTCCTTTGGAAAACAGGTCATGTTTGAGAGTAAAAGCTAATCAGAAGTGTGCGTCCAGTCTGGTAAGAAATTCCACTCAGTTGGTTACACACAGCATTCTACTGAAAACGTTGTCACCGCTACTGAAGTCACCAGCAGTGATGCAGAAGGAACATCCGAAATTTAGTTGCAATTCTAAGAACAGGCGATCTGCCAAGGCGGTTATCTGTGATAATATAGCTTTAGGTGTTACATTGACGTTCCTGACAACCACAGATATCAAATTACTAAGCTTTGCTTGACATTCTAACAGATAATAGATTATTAACACCGTTACGAGGACAGCTGTGAAACCGATGTACACCCTTCTTTGCTAATGTACGTGCTCATACCTTCGCGGTGCTGGGGTTTTCCTGGGCGATGGGATCTAATGTGTCGATAGACAGTGATAATGCTTGTGCAGTGTTGTTCCAGCCATACTTTTCTCAACTAAATCGTCCTAAATGCATCCACCCCACCACGAAAAACATCACAGGTTTCAGTGAATTATCAAAGTAGCAGTCCTATTGGTAGGTTGCACTTCAGCACAGGGCTAGTGGATCGATATCAAAGCAAAAATTTTAAGCTGCTCATTGACACTGCAAAGCAATTTCTTTAAAAAATGTGTTCGTAGCAATAGGAACGGAGAGAGTTTAGTTCATTTGTGGTACAGCGTTACAAATGATGTCCTACTGTAATGGATCACCGCTTTGACATCAGTTTTTTTTAATCGTTATTAGGTAATTATCGGCTTTGAATTCGTGACAAATTTTTCCTTAAATATCGGAGTTTAAACATTAAGGAAACTCTTGCATCACCAGTAATCAAGGCAGCGGTCCGCCGCGATTAACTCTGTAGCTGCGATATCGCGCGGATAGGCAACAGGCAATTGCCGTATTTTGATTCGTAAAGGACACAAGCATCATAAAAATAGAGTTAAGCTTAGTGCATTGTATATGAGAAGAGAAGAACCGCCGAGATTACGATTTAAAACCATTTCCGGTCCCTGGGTTTTCTTTTTTCAGTTGATAAGCATAGCAGAGTAGCGTTAATTCTATTAAGGAAAGTTTGTGATGTGCTTTCGCTGCAGTTATCGAAATAAACCCTATATCATAGTTCATTGGATCAAAATTTCTTTCTCATTGACCGTGAATAAAGTGCCAGCGTTGAAGTGAGGAGCTGTTGGATTTTGCAAGACTTGGTTATGTAAATATACCCGATGAGAAAAATTAGCCATATACTTTCTGATGGAACACACACGGCGGTTTTCCAACTAAATATACTGCAATGTAGTAATCAGTTTTAGCTCGGAAATTGAGGCTCCAAACTTTTCGGGTGACATGTTAGTAGGTGTTACTGATAAAGACTCTTGCAGGGATAGCAAAAAATTAATGAGGAGATCAATTATGCACAGAGGCATTGGTAATTTATTAATGTCTAGATGCTTATCACAACGATTGGTAGTTAACAAATTTTTCAGACTGTTGTGTGTAATTCAGGTTTCTGCGTTTTATATGTTGATAAAAGTCTGGTTGCAGGAAACTGAACTCAATATATTTCTGTGTACTTCGAATCGTGTTGATAATTACTGCATTTAGCAAAAAAACTAATGGCAACGTTTTCTCACCCTCTAATACATATGCATTTTCAATGTCCAAATCACGATTCTACTTGATGACAAATGGCAAACTATGGATCAATGTTCATTGTAAACTCTGGAGCCAGATGAGCCAGTTGTATCACTTGAAAATTTCATTGTGCTCCAGACTATGGATGCGGTTATCAAGGCGTGGTTTCCATGCCCCAGCATGAGAGATTGCTTCAAACCGGACCGATAAACATCTTACCTTTTAAGATCAACCTTACAAATATAGACCTTAGAAATTCTACCTTTCCGTAGAATATGCTGGGTATGTATGAGATTTTGGTTGTTAGCTCCGTCATACGAATTTTCGGGTTGCTTACCATCAAGGTGGCTGCCTTATCCACACCGTTTTCATGTGATTCCGAGTCGATTCCATTTTTGCACACCTCAGTCGCAGATGCAATTAGCTGCGGATACTCTGTCAATAACCGTTCCTCCTGCAAGAACTTCCCTTTCTGTACTCCATTGGGTGGAAGGAAGAATCCATAGTTGATATACTGTACAAGATCCAGTCGACAAATATCGAATACACGACGGAGCAATTCCCGCACAAGTGTATTGGTTGGGGTTCTGAACACAAACTGAACAATGTAACAAGCGTGTATAATGTAAGTAAACCGGAAGCATCGGAATTTCTTGCAGCTAACGTTTCAACTATTTCAAGGCCTGGGAACGTCCAATTCGTACCAAAAAAAAATCAAAACTCCTAAAAATATTACAAGCAAAACCTTAAGCTGCTTTATAACGCTAGACCATGTGTAACAGCAAAATTCAATGAGTATATGATTTAACGTTACGATGGAACTAATCAAGCGTAAAAAATATCAATTATTCTTTCACTCACCCTACCCCTTTATTACGTACATAAGTGTGACCTATTTCAAAATTTTGCCTGTACATTGGCCAGTAAAATAATCAGATTTGTTTATCTCTCATTCAGCCCACTTTAGTTTTATCTCACTTCGAGGCATAAGCTATACGAGCTGAACCACTGTTCGATCCCTGTGGGCACCTCTCCACATCGGAGTGGAATTTTAACTTGCTTGGGCAAGAGGCATTCACTAGTGGGGACACCTATGAATCGTCACATGTAGGACCTAGGCCCTTTCAATGCGTATTCAACCAGTCTTGGTCTAGAATAAAGCACTGCATATAACCTGAGTCTGACCATTTATCCTTCTGTATTGGAACCACTGATGCACTGATACATCGTTCATCCCGATTCTGTTTAACGAATCGTGGACCTGCGTTTGAGTTTTTCACAACATAAAGAATTGCAGTATAAAAGTTCAAATACTCTTATTTTTCACGCTAGTGAACTTAACCTATTATTCGTCTAATGTCGATCCATTACGAATGACAGCGATGCATCAACTGGGTACAACTAATCATATTATTCGTACTTACAAAACGTGTCAGTATAATTTAAGCGTATTCGGGACCGCAGATCCTAGTGGTTAACATGAGTTAAAGCTGATCATGCGTTAGTACGTGCGTCGGTTTGCATGTGTTTTATGGTTTGCCTAGAACTAGACAAACACGACTTAACTCTGGTAAACCGGAAGACTTCGCAGTGTAATTGGAACATCCAAAGCAGCTTCGTAAGAACCTACCTTCTCCGCCTCCTCGGGACGTTGATCAGCATTGGTTGCGATTGCAACAGCTTTTGTTTTCGGCTGGTTTATCCAGTTGCGTTCTTGTTCGTTGCACAACTAAAAGTTGAATCACGGCCACGTCCCGGGAACTTTTTGACTATCGGCGAGTCATGCCCGTCAGTGTGAGGCACGCTGAGCACTGCCGTTCTATTTCCAGACAAATGAAAGCGATTCTATTCGCCGTGACCGTGAATCTTGTTGATCAAAACATGCCAAGGAAATGGAAGTGGTTGTTTCTACTGGTAACAGCTGCAGGGTTTTTTTATCTCATCCGATTCACCGGACGCAAAGTTCAGGCTATCAGTCAGAGCGTCTGTGAGTCAGACGGCACAAAGATCACCAACCCAGTCAGAAGTCTGGATCGTTGAGCACAGCATGAAGTCCCTGGCCTTGACAGTCTTCCCCCGGCTTTATTCAAAAATGGGGGAAACATAGTTGTCACCGAAATTCTATCAATGTTCACAAAAGTACTGAGCTATGAGAAGATTCATAACTCATGGGGAGAATCTGTTGTGGTTCCGATCCACAAGAAGGGCTATCGTAGTGATTGCGCCGACTACCACGAAATTCCACTTATCTCTGTCGTGTCCAAATTTTTGTGTCTCTCCTGCTGCCTAGGCTCTCAGTTACCCGTGAAAGCTTGTGTCGTGAGGAGCAGCCTGGCTTTCGTTTGGGTCGTGGTTGCAGTGACCAGATTTTCACGTTGTATCAAATTCCCGGACATCGTCATGTCTCCCGAAGACCAACAATAGAAGTTCTTAGGAATATCCGAGCCGTTATTTACTTAATAGAAGGGTGGTCACCGTGGAACTGTCTGCTACGGAACGGCGTTCCCGACAAGTTTGTCATACTCTTAAAAATGCTGTATAGTCACACCTCAGACAAGGTTAGAGCTTATGGCAGGTTTTCTTCATCGTCTAGTGTTACCGGTGGAGTGCACCAGCGTTGTTCTATCTGGCAGGTCCTGTTCAACTTCGCCATCGACGATGTCCTACATCGATCACTAGAAGGAGCTCAGATCTGCGGCTTTGAGCTTCTACCCAGAAGCAGATTCATGGACGTGGACTATGTTGATGACACCGCTTTGCTGGTGAACGACTCGCAGCCTGTTCAAAACATTCTAAAACGTTTACAGATAGTGGCATCTAAGTATGGTCTGTACTTTGCTCCATCAAGGTGTAAAGCTTTGCTCCAGGATTGATAGGTTCCTGTGTCTAGCTCAACATTTCGGGTGTCAGCCGAAAGCATGTTCACAGCTTTACTTACCTCGGCAGTTGCATCACCGCTGGTGGCGGTGTTACCGATGAAATTTCTCAACGAAATGCCAAAGATCGCCTTGCGTTTACTAACCTGAGACACTTGTGGCGTCGTTGCGATGTCAATCTCAAGCTCAAAGGCAGAGTGAACAACGCTACAGTCCGTGCTATCCTGTAGTAAGGCTGCGGGACCTGGCCTGTTCGATCAGAAGATTTGAGGTGATTGTCTACTTTCGATAACCGGGGCTTGCGTATGGTGGCAGCACCATGTGAGCAACGCGGAAGTTAGAAGCAGAGTCCTTGAAGCGGGCAGCCCTTGGCTCCAGAGCATATTCGTCTAGCACCGCTTGCCTCGCCGCCGTCGCGCACTACGCATGCCGGCCCACCGCCTTCCACGTCGCGCACTTGCTGGACGTGAATGGAAAGAGCCGCGGTGGACAATTGGTGGCTTGGAAACGGAGCGTGAAGATCCTAACTTCGTGTCTAGCGTCTCCCCTGCTGGGGACCACGTAAAACAGATTCTGAATGGTTGAAACTCTTGGAGGATATGGTCCGTAGTAGGAGTCAACGACGTCAATGTTGTTCTACTATCTCGTTGTTGTGTAATTTTAAATTTGGTACATTATATGAAAACAAAACACATAAAACGTCCAAAACGGCATGTGTGAAGCTTAAAAAGCACTTTTCTAACATTTTACTCTCTCTCGTTGAAAATTTTATTCTCTTATCCCAAACACCATGGTTCGGATGGCATATGTGTATGTTTACAGACTTGTGAACAGATATATATATATATACACATATATTTGTAATGGTCCATAAACCAGTTCTTTAGAAATACTGTCAGTAAACCATCTGCACATCTGTTTTATCTACCATAATTAAATCGGAAGTTAGTATGAGCAACCAGGTGCGTAGAGAAGTTTGAAAAAGATTGATTTGTAATGTCTATCATCGGACCAAATCTATACAACAGATGTAGACAGATGTCTGTAATAACTTCCCGAAAACCGAAATAGGCATCGTTTACTGCTTGGTTAATTCTTTAATATGAATAAATATCAGAAATCATTTCAGAGTAAAGAATTCTTTTCGGTAAACTTTAATCAGACCCAACCGTTTACATAGCATTGTTTGCATGGAAAAGGGCCAACTAGGGGTAGGAGTTAGTTCTGGGCTGTTTGAACCATCAAAATCGATAACTTTAGACTGCGATATGGATGGTAAGCCAAGTAAACTAGAGAAACATCCATACACAAAGCTTAGTAGTCCGAAGTAATTAAGTAGGTAAGGTAACAACCAAATTACTCTCTAAAAGTCTCAGTTGGCCACAGTAGTAGTATTGGCCGTATGAATCGTTTTTGTGCCCACAATTTCAGCTTCAGAGGGTGGATGTAGATAGGCTTGGCGATGGATAAGAGCTGTTTGCGGAAACCTTGGGAGAAGTGTTCAGGTACTGAGTAGATGACAGGCATCTACTGGAATATTCTCCTTCGGTTGTATCTCTACACAGTTTGTAGTCATTTGTCCACGTGACCCGCCAAACAGGTTGTACGCTGTGCAAGCAACACTTAAAAACTTCAATTAGTATTTTGTCGCGTTTCTAAGAAATGTACAATGATTTAAATGTTAATTTGTAAGGAAGCCGTCGCACGACTGTTCCATGTGTTGAGCGTGAACAGTTTTTGGTTCGGAAATGCAATAACCAGTCGCGCATGTTCAGCATTGTACAAGGACGCTCACTTTCCAAAATTGTTAAGTTCAGATGTCCGTTTGCATCAATTACATATACGTATGCACCGTACTCATTAAAGTTATTGTATTGAAGTACTATTAAACCTGTTCATTGAAGATAAAGCATGAAATAGTGTAGACGAACCAGTTTCAAACAATACTGAGAGGCACTACCGGTAATGAAGATCGTCAAACATTACATGTAAGGGACATTTTAACTGGCAAGAAGAAGGATGTCGGTACAACGTCAGTGACTTCTTGGTGCCAAAAGTGTCCGATTTTTGTGCCCCTGATCCTCTCAGTGACGCACATTTCGGACAACCAGAAACAAACATTAAAGACATTCCGACGTATGCCAAAAATGCACTGTTCCTGTTCGCAAATGTCATCTGATTCTAACGAAAAACGATTTCCATAGCCCTATAATACCGTAATGAATTTATAAGGCTATGCTTAAATGTTTCGGTAATATATGTGACCAACATTTCTCACTGGGATAACCAGAAGCAAACCAATGGGTTAAACACTGACAACTTATCGGTTTCTCACGTTGACAGGATGCATGTTTCTTTAAATAACGATTTAAATGAAAATGCTGGTTTCGCTAAGAATGCAATATAACTTTATTGCTATATACAATTGTATTGCCAAATTTATTTAATCCTTTTTATATTTATGCGATTAATCGAAACCACGCCCAATTAAAACAGCTAGCCTTCAACCTGTGCCCTACAGTGTATTAGTGTCAAGTCTAGATCTAGTAATGGCTAATATGGGTTATAACACACACAAAACAAGTGAAAAAGCAGCAACCTTTACAAGCCTAGAATAGATAAGACTTTAGGCCTCTGTGAACTTATAAGTGATTCTGGCCAGCCCAGAGTTCAAAAGTTGTTACCTTTTGGACGCATAAGTTGGACTGCTATTCTTTTACGCCCCAGCTTTCTATTCCGCAGCATAAACCACAGTGCAGTTTAAGTTCCCTACGGAATGCAAAAGTGCGTACAAAATCTATTCGAGAATGTGCTGCGTGTACCTGCATCTACTAAGGCTTGACTAGATGGTGTCGTGAAATGAATATATTTTCAGTACCGGGGAATTGATTCCGGCACTTTGTTTACATTCCCTTTATTACTGTTGTTCGTCATTAAAGCAAAAGTATAAAAACGCTTTCGGTAAATACAGCCACTTTTCACGAGTATTTTGCTTGCATTATTCGGTTCAAAACGCACGCGGGTTTGAAACTAATAAAACAACAGAACATTCACACACTTCGCCAGAGGAAAGATAGGGAAGCTAATTTTGAAATATCAACAGCTTTGTCGTTATCTTCAGCTTCGAAAGTAATCAGTGCCGTAAATTTGTATAGATATACCTAAGGGACGATCAGAAACACAAATAAACATGTCAGGTTTATGGTAATCAATTTGAATTCCTTAACCCGTTCCATCACACCAGAATCTTCGGAATTTTGTCATGAGAGGACTCAGCGATTTAGTTGACTGCGTTTGCCTGATGGCAGTGAACCATCATTTCATATCTTCCTATATCTCTTGCCTCATTTCCTTGCATTTAATGAAGCTGGCGCGGTGTTACAAATGAGAGATGAGCCAATTTTTTTAACCTCCAATGAGTCCATCGGTGTTGACATCCTTCAATGGACGCACAGCTGTGTCATACTTATGGATACTGAGTACTTATGCTACACCGGGAAAGCCCATACGCCTGTGCGACCATCAGTTGAGCACACTAGACCAATTCTTGAAGGCTGCGCGTTAACTGTCTAATCAGTTTGACAAATATTTAAGCCAAGGTATGGTTACATTGGTAGATGCTTGCCTACTCCAATGGAAATCGCAAATACAATTTGACACAAGAGTACAGGATGGTTTAACATTTGCATGTTCGCATTATCAGCTCAGTTAATATCTGATTGTAAAGCTCTATTACACCCACCAAACCAACTAGGTCCAGGACAAGAGAAAAATATAGTGATTTGCATAAAGGGTTATGAAAATAATACTTCACCTCGAGCATGTGTATATGAAAGAAGCGCACGTTTCTATCTTCTGCTGGCGGACTGTGTGACCAATAGTAACAATGAAGCTCGAAACATAATCTAAAGTCTTCTTACAATAATTCTAGTACATGAAGCGCCCAATAGAGTTTGCATATCTACATCGGTGAAGTTGATCATTTTTCCAGAAAATGCACTACAATCGTTTTTGAAATTTTGTACAGGTTTCTCGTTTTCGTATGTCTTAGGTATGATAAGTTCTAAAATACAGCTTTACCAAGTCTTTCGATGGTCGGAGATTCGCATGCCAATTTCTAATTATCGGTGCCTATCCGCTGGCACATGGGATTCCAGCATTCTTAAAATATTGTTCACCCAAGAATGTCTTGCTATCATCGTCTGTAGCCGACGTGATCGGTGATCAGCGTGAAGTTACGTACTTAGCGAACCTCACTCATGCAATCAGGCGAACAGCAAATGTTAAAGAGTTTACCTCACGCATTCCTTTACAAGAAATCGGAAGCAGGCGGTTGTAATCAATACTCTTCATGTTCCGGTAGCGTTAGGTACCATTACTCACCCAAAGAGCAACCATTGAGATGCTTACTTGTGTGGCACCTTTCTTTTGATTTTACTCCCTCTTAAATATCTATTTACTAACGACGATAGTGACCGGAGTCAGTTACCACATTCATATGCCTGGTAGGTGTGTTTTATCGGGCACTGTTTCCTTGACAGTTGGTCGAATGTCCGGGTTCCCAAAAGAACTGTATATGTAAGTGTTCAGTTCTCATCTGATGTAGCTTATCGTTGTGTATGCAAAAGCGGTTAGCAACGGCAAGGAAAAGACAGCGGGGATTTAACCACTTATTTTAGAAATGCCTATCTTGACCAAGCAAATTCAGTTTCTAATTGGAAATGTTGAGCCACGGTTTTGAGGTCCTCGATGAACCGAAGAAATGTGCTGTTGTCGCAGTTCGGCGGTTCGTGGTTTTATATCTGACACTTACAGCCATTTGAAGATATAAGACAATGTGTCAGTTATGTGCCGTGACGATGCTTCGCTGCCGCGAGACCATCATCAGTCGCGCTTGGGCTGAGCATACCGCGAGGACGTCCGCCCCGCGGATTGCGAGCCTGGCATGTAGACCACTCGGCCACCGGCAATTCGAAAGAACCAAGTTTTGGTCGATTCCAATTCAGTCATTTAAAATGCTCCCACTACTCCGCAGCATTTAACTTCTTCCTGAGATGACATTACAGTTATTCCTTTGTTCAAACAAGTGAAGAATTGGTAAAGGCATCGGCGATCATGACAATGCCCATCGCAAAATGTGGTTAGCATTTCATGGATGTTCAGCACAATATTATCGAAACGCAGCACACATTGGGCAAGTGAATATAAACAACGAGGACATAACTCACTATATGTGCTTGTCGCATCCTGTCGAAAGTTTTCTTCGGCTCCAAATACAACAAAATAGCTCCAATAATCAGCGCTTTTAAGTGTTCTTGCACACCTGTGGACCCAGCAATGAATGGCCCTGTACTTTGAAACGTATTCATTGGCCGGTACAAAGTCCCTTGTCACTATAGCAAAAGGCGGCAGCAGTAGGCCGTTACACCTTACCGACATCTTACTGTCACTCAACTACCACCAGTCGCGCTTTGGCTACGGATAATTCGAGGACCGCCCGATCCTCTAAGCAGGCTGGAACCCGCGACCTCTGAGTTGCAAGGCAGAAGCCGTGATTTTTCGACCACAGGCAGAAAGTACAGCTAAGCTCGGTCTAGGGCACGGGTCACCAAACTTCGCACACAGCGGGCCGGATAACAAGATAAAATTACAATATCAATCGCATAACTAACGAAATATTTAACGTAGGCTGCATGAGCGGTATCTACAATACTTGCAATCTACAATGAAATCTCCGGGAGGAAAAGATAAAGCGCAACACTCGTTATCCGCTTTTCTTTTCCTAGCACTGCTAGTCTAGACTAAAATAAGTTAGCTCTACACAGTAAAATATATTGAATCACAAACGTAACAAAAAGGACCTTGAAATAGGGCAGGTATAGACAGCTAGTGATTATTGGTGTAACCTCGGCTCACCAGAGATACGCGCGATTTCAGTGGTGCCTTTGGTAATAGATTTAATCAAATAAGAATGTTTGCCATGTACACATTGTTGTGCTTTTCGTTGATTGTACCGATAACCTGCTGCTACCGTGCAAACTGACCGAACGACTTTCCAGATTAGAAAACAAAGGCCTCAGGCAAACGCTGTATGGAGCAACCGACAAGCAGTTTAAACAGGTCAAAGAGGGGTCGAATCAAAAGTTAATAAAGGAACGGCATAGTGCGCACTGGCGGGCTTCAAGGCAAACGATCCACATTGGGATCGTTCAAGCTGAAGCGTCGGCGTTGGTTCGCTCTCATTGTTTGGCCACTAAGCTTCGGCCTGCTTCATGGGCAACTGTTTTGTGGATGCTAGCAAAAGGGTGTCTGATCCCTGAATGTATATTTATATGGCATTATTTCTTTCTCCTTACATGTGTATCTCGATCACTTTTTACGCCATCCTGAATCTATCACGGCTACTTTGATAATTCATTTATTTCATATGCTAAGTTAAGGTCATACCCTTACAGTCTATTCGATCAATTTTAATCGACAGTTCATTTCATGTGATTAGCTTTTACCTAACTTCACCGATGTGGCTGCGCTTAATGTGCATCTTGATAAGGTGCCTACCTGTCTATTTCCCTGTCTATTACCCTCGAAAATACTGGCTCCAGGAGGCAGGTGCTCGTTGCTGTAGGGGACGGGGTGCACGGTCCTCGCGACGATGTTAGGCTCGAAGCGTGGTTCCATCCAGCTTGGAGCCGACTACTGTTTAGCCAGCACCTTGTGTGCGCTTGAATCCCGAAATACAATGTGCTTGTGTTTGCCTGTGAAGGAGTGTCGGTCGACTCGGTTGACGAAACGTGGCTCCTATCCACATGACTCACGGTCTTATTTCTTCGGGTTTACGCTGCATATGGGGTGTGTGGATGGAGCTGTAGGTGGTGCAGCGCAAGCTATCCATGGTCCCTCTGTAGAAGTAGGCGTCCTGTGCCTTTCCCCGTGGAGGCCACAGTGACAGGCAAATCCGGAACCGGATGCCGCCAACCATTCCGATGCGAAAATATGTTGAGGTACACAGAAGCCTATTAGTCCGCTAGGATAAATAGGTCTCTTGCATGATTACTCTCACATAACATTATGGTTGTAAGTTTCCACGCCAGTATCCAAAAAAATAATTTTACGGACAACCCCACATACAGTCGCAAATGTAAATTGGATCAAAACGTTTGGGTTTTCGTATGCTTCACCCGGCGAATACGATTACCATTTGCTGGCTGGATGCGATCCGCGGCCTGTAGTTCGGTGACGCCTACTCTAGGGTAAAGCTAAAGCTCAGAGATAACAAGTAGGCTCTAAACTGCTAGGAATATTGATCGTTGGGAAGGCTGGTTTTGCTATCGCGGTGATTTTCATCACCATTAGTGACGACACCAACAGCACAGGACTGATGACAGTTTCGTAACATGGCTTGGTGGCAAGTAGATCCAAGGATATAGGTACAAAGAAGGACGTGCGAGAAACATTGCGCAACTTTACTGGTTTCAGCATACTTGAATGAAGGGCACCGCTTCGACTTGACAAATAGAGATCCTGGCCCAGACGAAAACGTAACAATGGAGGGAGTTTCTCAGAATCTCCTCCTCCACTACGAATTTATTCATTATGCATTTCAGCATCGATCCAGCATACTCACCGCCGGGAAAAAAGGAGCTCAAGAGGATCGACGACCGCAGTTCGAAGTACCCAATCGGCCGCCCAGACAATGAATGGAACAGACAATGTGAGCCCAGACTGTTGACTTATGTCCAATCTGCCAATCCAAATGCCAGATTCCAAACCATCTCGCAACAATATTTGTGCATCCAGTAGTAATAAGCTTAGGGCAACTGTAGTATTTAGTGAATGACCATTCAGCACAAAGCTAATTTAATGGCCTCGAACGCCTATATAGAAAACAGAGCTGTAGCTTGTGATCCCATCCTTGGATATGCCTTCCACTCCACTTGGAAACTGTCATGAATTCTGCATTAATGATGTCACCTCGAATGATGGTGAAAAGTCTGTGATAAGTTGCTCGGCTGGACGAACAACACAAAACTGAACACACTATAATGCTTTATATTAATATTTTTATGTGACACGGCTAAACACCGTGGAGTAACTCCGGAGAATTCAGAAACCTGACGGATGGTTGCTGATCACTCGAAGCGTAAAGCGCGCGTTGGCTATACCCCTTATTAATTCACCTGTAACTTTGATTTCTGTTTAACCTAATTCAGCTCATTTCCGTGGCCTCTCTCAACCTTAGAGCATACCGCAGCTACGAAGTAAATCAATGACCATAATTTTTAGTGAAAGTCCACGGATAGTGTGTAGTGTTACTGCTGTACCTGTTGCTCACAAAAATGCTGATGGTGACATCTGGCGAAAAATTGTGTCTACTTACGGATACACCATCGTTTCAATTGTAGTTTAGTCAGAGCCATAAAACTGGCAACACACGTTGCAATAGTTCATTTCCCGCTTAGCTACGCACACGCATTAACCAGGCAAAAGTATTGGAAGGAACTTGAAGAAACGCACAATCAGGTCTATTTATCATTTTATCAGTAGGTGGGTAAAGGTTTAATAGATTTTTGTAAAACTAATTGCGCGTCACCCAGAGATGATCAACAACCGACAGAAGCGTACAAAATAACTCAAAAATGAACATACCGATTTTTTTGGAGTAATGTTTATTCCAAAACTTTCGGGTATGTTGCCTGATTATAGGACGCTTATCTTAACTAAGAAAGAACATATGGTAACCAACCTTATTTTTAATTAAGTATTATTAATTTATAACGGATAAAGGAGCAAATGTTTAACATGTCCATCAGGTAAAAATTAAGGCCAAAATGTGAAATAATCAAAAAACTAATGCGTATTTTTGGATTCCGTTTGATCACATTGTCCCGAATCCCCGTAACTTGGGTTAAACGTTTTAGTACAGGTGGTGTGATACCCCATCGGGTTGAAAAATGAATTCAGCTGACATAGGAGCGGAGATGACATAACACGAAAAATCGTTCTACAACTAGAAGACGCAAATGTAGGAAAAGTTCCCACGATATTTCCTTCAGCTGTACTAAGTGACAACGGTTAAGCCGTGGCCTCTCATTTAAGCATTGTGGCTGAATCATACTAAGTGTCGGTGGACGTGGTTACTATATTTAAGGATATGATAGGTCAGCATAAGACCACTCTGCAAGCGACGACCTGTCCACTGAAGGCTCTTAGAGTCTTCAGCTTAAATTGATAAAGGACACTTAGCCAACATTTAAAATACTTTGGGATCAAACAGATCAAACGCTCGCCGCATGTGGTCTAGGTGTTGGCTGGATTGTTCGTTGCCTTTTATGCTTGCCTGCAGCTTCCTAGATCGTATCGCACGAGCACCTTAAGATCACTTTCATGGCAGACAAACTGCAAAACTTTTTCTTCCAGTACATATTCTCAGGTTGTTTGATGACGTATGAACAATACTTTAGATTTGTTGACATAAAACTAGGGAATGTCGCGAGCCGACAACTCGTAAGCCATGTCGAGATCACGTGGCAGTGCTATATGGTCGTCTATTTTACTGAGTTCGATCAAGCCACCGATCTGCCCAGGGACAGAGGCTTCAGCCGATATTTCCACTCTTTGTTACACAGCGATTATCAAGTAGTTTCGAAATCAGACGTGAATTGCCTTGTTTTCGGACGGTCAACATCCAATGTTGACCGGCTTCATCAATTTGCAGTCTCAGTGATCGAAATGACTAAGAATGCGTTTTATGAATATCGAGGTCCACATTGAGGTTGCACGATACATTCCATCCACAAAAGGAATGTTTCATGGTAAATACCATCTACCATACCGATTGAAACTGAAAATCCTAAGAGTATGCAGATGACAATACCATCTTCATAGAGACTCCATTTTGATCTATTAAGTTTCAAATAGCCCCAGTCAAGTTTGTCTAGCTAGCTACACATTAGAAACGCCTTAAATGACGCCGAATTTGTCTGCCGTGAAACGTTTTTCCCAATTATGTCATTGTGGGCCACCGACTTTTCCCCATTTTAATTAAAATTTAAGATTGCCTAAAACAGTTGTATCATAGGATAGGACCTAGGAAAGTAGATAGCACAACCAAAATGGATAATCGTCCCTCCATTGATATCAAGTAGGCAAATTTGAATCTGAACGTATGTGAATGGCTCGCAGTATCCGATTCTAGCTTTGCCTGCAACTGCGGTCTTCTTAGAACAGCCACAGTACGTCTGTACCTACAAAGAAATCATGGGTCGTTTGCGCTACACCGCCGACAGCTCCATCCACACATTCATGTCCAGTGTGAATCCGAAGGAGTAAGACCGGGAGGCATGCGGATGGGAGCCACGTTTCATTAATCGAGCCGGTCAACGTTCCTTCAACATGCTCAGTAGCAGCATTTCTGTCTACCTATGTGGAGAAGCATGCGTATCGAACATTCACAAGGTGATGACTGGGCCATTTCCGGTTCCACCTTGGATGTATGGAACTACTCATTGAGCTTAGCACGGTCACGAGGACCGTGAATCCCGTCTCCCCCAGCGACGACCGACAATCTGCTGTATCCAGTATAAACGAGGTAATGGTTTTCGATAGGTAGGCACCTTGACAAAATCCACAGTAAGCGCAGCCACGCCGGGGAGATCAATTAGTAAACATAAAATGAACCGAAAAATTGCGATCCAATGACACTACTGCGCAACTCAAAAATGGGCATTGATTCTGCTCTAGTGTGCAGGTGATCTATGGAAAGTATAAGCGTATGTTGGAGGATATCAACCAACCAACATGGCAAATACAATAATTAAAAACATTCGAAATAAGTAGGGAATTATTGAAGGGACACTTTCGGAGGATCAGCAAAATTAATCAAATAAACTCATACAGTTTGATCTAGTGTAATGCGGAACAAACAAAGTGTAAATCGCTGAGCCCAACTGAGTTGAAGAAACAAAATGTTTATACATCGGCCTCAGCATGAGGCTTACAAATGTGAATCTCGTGGTTTGTAGGTACAGTGCGCAATCTATCTGACCGAAATTTCTTTCTTAGAGCTCATAATTTTCTTCCAGCTCATTCTACGATGCCTCTACAGCTATAGGACCCATACCTGCAGTCTATCATTTTCCCACCTTATCATTCCAAAGAAAATTTAGTTAAACACCCAAAGTACAGTAGTTTAAATAAAGCACACACAAACAAACGCAGGACAAAGACATGACTATAGATTGCAATTTTATTAAGTTATTTTAAGGGTTCCTTGTTAGTTGTGATTCGCAGCTTTGCATAGAATGCACGGTTGCTGGCATCAAATTCCGGAGGTGCTTGTCACTGTGGCATCTATAGAACAACCACTAGACGTCTGCACCAACAGATGGACCATGGGTAGCTTGCGTTGCATCACACACCCCATATGCAGTAAAAACGCGAAGAAGTAAGACCGGGAGGCATGTGGATGGGAGCTGGATTTCATCAACGGAGCCAGCCCACACTACTTCAAGATGCACAACAGCAGCATTCCTGTCTATCTATGTAGGTAATCATGAGCACCAGGCGTACACAAGGCGGTGGCTGGGTTGTAGTCCGCTCTGTACTAGATGGGACCACTCTTTAAGCCTAGCACGGCCACGAGGACCTTGCACCGTGTCCTATCCAGCAACGATTCACAGTCTTCTGGAGTCAGTAATCGAGGCGGTGGCTGTCAGACAGGTCAACATTCACATCCGACGCAGTCACACCGGGGAAATCAAACAATCAACAGAAAATTTGACGGACCACAAACATACGGAATTGACAATATATGCAGCAGAATAAGCGAATGGAACAGACCAAATAATGTGATAAAACTTTTATCCGGATTAAAAATCTAGCTTCAGTGTAAGTTGCTTATGTCCAATTGCAGTGAAGAAGCATCATAAATGCAACATCAACCTGCGTACAGAGTGTTTACATTTATGAAAACCATATACTACAATATAAATAAATACTAGTGGGTTAAGATTTCCCACTGGCATTGGGACACGAAGTTCCTAAAAGCTGAGTCTAGGAGAGAAACCAAGCACTTCTCAGCGGACCTAAAACTCGCTATACCCTAGATAGGAATAAAATTATATACCTTTTCATTTATTAACCATTAAAAGTTATATATGAGCAAATACTTTATGCTTACCTTCCACTCATGATCAGGAATAACTATCTGTATGAGGACTTTCGATGAAGGACTGCTAACTGAACTAGAAGACGTCGAGCCAGCGATATTGCTTGCCGGATGGTTGAGGGTTGATTCTCTATCCACCCTTCCAGGTGGACCATCCATGGGATGTTGGAGTACTGCAGTAATCAGTGATACTCAACGTTAAACGAAACAACAGCTACTTCCTACGGCCCAAAACGCCTCACATCTTTTTGCCCAGTTTTGTCGGTTCTCATAAAACTTGTGGTGCTGAAATTGAAAAATGGGGAAACCGGTGTTATTCTCTCAGCTAAGGTATATTAAAGCACTTTTGTCCACAGGTGAAAGAAAATGGAAGGGCTGACAAATACGTTCGCTGTCTTAATTTGGCCCTGAATTTAATTTACAGAAACGCATTAATTTGCTATTTACGTAGGAGTAGTAGTGGAGTTGAGTGGTATAGGTAGACTTTCCTCACATGTAGACTCACTCAGGCAGTTGTCACACGCCCGGAAAAGCACGCGCGTTTCATCCTTTCGCGAATCGTTGGCAGTGCGCGTTCTCACAGACCCTGGTAGGGCTCGAAGCCACAACCCGACTGTTGCCATACAGTGGTTGAGACCAATGAGTTACGGGGGACGGCAACGACCATCGTTTCTAAGTTGCTAGATGTGATATAGAGTCGCTCACTATCCACTGACTTGCACGTTACTGCCGTGCAGAGGACTGAGTAGACCATTTACCAAGCGACGAAGTTACCAAACTTAAGCCGCCTATTAATGTATGGCATTATAGGCAGTTTAGTCTGTCTACTGATGAGAGAGAATTAGTGAAGGGGGTTGAATGTTATTGGTAGAAATTCACCAAAGCAATGGTCTCAGCCACTGAGTGCCAACCATCGAGTTGCGGGTTCGAGTCCTACCAGGGTCTGTGAGAACGCACACTGTTAAACATTCCCGAGAGGATGAAAAACGCGTTCAGTGGTTTTCCGAGCTTGTGATGGCTGCTTGAGTGAGTCTTGATGGGAGCAATTACGACCAATTTGATATTTCTCCAAAATACTTAGGTCTGCTCCGATACCCTTGTATAATATGTACTGACAATAAGCACTGCTTCCCCGATACGCCTGTAGCTGGTTTACTCTTTATAACGTGTGGCTTTCATGTAAACATGATTTCCGCGATATCATGTTTTACGAGTTACAACACAAAATATACCTCATCAGGACCTACAACTTGTTTAATTCCTCATGTGTGGATGATTATTCACTAGCGAACAAGCGGCACAACACATGGACACCAGTACGAGCTTATGGTGTCCTAATTGTAACAAGTCTCCCATCCTTTATGATTTGGAGGGCAGAAAGTCTATTTCTGGAACGATTTGCGGGAACACATATAATAGAAGCAAACTCAGTGCAGCTGTTCAAAATATCGTTAGATGTGAATTTTTCAACTCATACATTAGTAAAACGATTACCTAACGGTATGGAGGTCTCCTATTCATCAGTCCCCAGTTACCGTAGCTTTCAAGTTGTTTTAAGACTCCACTAGGGAACTAGAAAGTGATTAGAGTATGGAAAAGTCTAAGATAACTTTTCTGTTTCCTTACGTTTATGATAATATTTCGATGGATTTGTACTAATTGGAAATTTTACTTGCTTCCATAATGCAGTAATAAGTATTTAGCAGACAGACTCTACCATTCTGTCATGCGGTACTTCAGGCAACCTGGCCAATAAACTCAACCCAAATCATATTGTTGCTCTTTGGACCTTAAAGGCCATATTGAAATCAAAAAGACGTTGGGTTTCATCGTGGAAAAACTTGTTGATAAGTTGAAGCAGCATTTCCACATAATTACAACCTGTAATGCGAATTGTTCCACGATAAGGTAGAACGAATTGGGTGCAGCGAGCGGAAAGCAAAACTAATCCCATTGAAATATTGAAGGTGACGATCAAGCGGAAGACATGAACGTCACTAGAACGAACGAGGACCGAAACAGACACAGACATCATGGACGAGGTCAGACATTTCAATGCAGGTCCAGCAAAACGGGTGGAGAGCGGATCGCGAGCAACGAAAGGGAAACAGCCTGAGCCAAAGCGAACAGCTAAGGTATTTATTGAAAGGCAATACATCAAACAGGAATGCCTTTTTCGGTGCCCCCGGGAGTACACCCAAGCAGTGACGTCACTGCAATCAAGAACTTTAGAAGAACTTCAGGCTTGACAGAATGCGGGCTATGCTAGCAAAGATACGGAGTAAGATAGGTAGCCAAGACTCACAAAGTTGCAGACAAACGAGGCACGAGTGTGACCTAATAATTCCCTCTGTATGTTGCGTTGTGGGATGGAAACAGGGTTGATATACGCGCGCATGCGTGCTCCTAATGGAGCAGTAATTGGGTGCAATAATGATTGTACTTTCTTGCCTCTTTGTTTTAGCTACAATATGATAAGAGGAACAAACGTCAGTGAATTTGTGGGGGAGCAATGTGCAATTTTTATGTACGGATTGATTTACAATGTGTGATATGTAAGAAATGAAGTGAAACTTGATTTCGATGAACGCAACTTTGTTTCTAAGCACGGGTAATAGCTGGAGATCACCTGCAGCAGTCCGGTTTTCACGGTTTGTCTGAGTTATTTGGGAGAAATTTTGACCAAATTTCACAGCGTATTGTGCAATTAAGAGATGGGTGCAGAATGCAGAACAGTATGTGGACTTCGTTTGTTTGAATTTGACCCGCTCTTGCTCGGCGTCTTCGCTGCACTCCATCGCACCAAAGTGACGGGTGCTCTGGATCTTCGTTCCCCTAGCTACGGACATCATCGGTGTCTTTTTATAACTAGTATGGATTGAGCCTTTGTTGTAAAAGGAAAACATTACGATTACAATTACAAAAACCTCCTACTCATTTGTAATATGAAATGGAGCCAATCCTAATTTCAAATGCCATGTACTTAGCGTCTAGTGAGAGGAAGTCATGACCTTTGGAGGCCAGCCACTGTCATGTACTAAGGTAGTAAAATACGTGGCAGTGGAAGATAGGTCGTGCTATATCCCAGTTAACTAGCAAATTGGGTAGTCCATCCGGCAGTCCCCAGGGCTCAGTCGCTTAAGCTGCTGATAGTTGGCATCTGCCTAAAGCGGTCATGGGGTGTATCCGTAGTAGCGGACCAAGGGAATGCACACCACTGCCGAGCCCCAATAACGCGAAACGCTTCTGATGCTATTCCAGACTAGGCTGTGCTATGTAGCTTGTGAACAGCTGGGACGAAAACATTACGATTACAACAGGAAATTGCCCATGCATCCAACGCATTTCTGAAATCATACTCTGAGTTCACGCTCAATAGTTCGATGATGTATCATGGGATACAAAGTATAACTTTACAAGACCCACAGGATGGAAAATGCGCAAAAAAATTAACATCAAAATTGCTGTAAAGTTGAAGGTGAATAATCAGTAGTAAAGACATCGTACTTTATCATACTGTTATGTGGCGTATAGCACTGTGATGAAAGTATAGTATTCTCTCGGATGTCGCGAGATCTCATGCGTTCACCTCATGTGTTGGTAAAACATTTCAGTTGGAATAGATTCTAAGAGAGTAAAAATAGTTCCTACAATCCAAACGGGAGTATTACGTCACTAGTTTCAGGTGCCGGCCTCGACATTAGTTTTAAAAGGCTGGGGTCAGCAGTGATGCATATGGGAGGTGACTTGCAGTTAGTACCTGGATTATGATGATGATATCTCCGCGAATCCATCGGTATTCTGTGATAAACACACAGAGTAAACGAAGGCGTAGTTCGTAACTGAGACCGCATAGTCCACGTGTTGCTTTGGTAGCCCTTCTTTGGGGCTGTTCCAGGAGACAAATATCTCATTGTAACCACGGGCGCCAGGCCTGAATCGCAGAATCAACATGGGGAAGAAGATATTTGTTGAACCACTGTGATGTTAGCCGTCGCTCAGTGGTGCCGAGAGGTCACTTCAAAAGCCTCGAGTTCAACTTCGGCACATTCGCTGCGTTCGAGTATTGGAGCGAACTACCAAGACTTCCTTGAACGGTGATACCCAAGTCTCATTCACTATTCACATGTCGCAAAACGTGCTGTTCCTGAAGATATGTGCTGCTGAAGCTGCTACGCGCCGTCAGCAGGGGGTACTTTGCATGGTTCAGTGGGAGCCGATTCATTTCTGCCTATACGTTAATCCGGTTCAGATCGTTCTGGAGATAGTCACAGTCGGATGTTGAGCGAATTGCATTCCATATTTTAGCATCATCTGCAAATATCTGCATCTGGGATAAAAATGTTTTCTGGGAGGTCATTTATGTAAACTAAAAACAGCAGCGGACTGAGGACGGATCCTTGTGGTACACCACTGGATACGCACAAGCTTTCAGAGTGAGCACTGGTTATTCTTACCTTGATGCTTCTGCTTTGTAGGTAATGTCCAAACCAGGTGAGCAGAGAGCCGTTTATACCGTAGACAGCAAGAATTTGGAAGAGAACGAAGTGAGCGACGCTCTCGAATGTTTTATAAAATTCTAAGTAAACCACATCTACGGGGACTTCTTCATCAGCCTCCCTGGTCCGTGAATTCCGTGTAAGCAGCAAATTGGTGATGCAAGATTGTCGGTGTGTAATCATGTTGGACATTAGAAATTATTTCCAGACTTTCAAAGTATCGCGTCAGTACGTCTGCGATCACCGATTCCATCACTTGTGATAAAACTGGTAGGAAAGGATAGGTCGGTAGTTGGCAGGTTCCGATCTCTTACCTCCTTTGTGTTTCGGAGAGCTAATTCCGTTTTTCCCCACAGATGAGAGTGTGTAGGAGTCAAACAGACTCTGCAAAGACGCTGCACGAAGGAGTAAAGGTTTTAAGCACCTTTGGACAGATCTTGTCGATTCCCGAGACAATGTTTACCCTGGAGAAACGGTACTTTGTTGACAACAGCCTCTGGAGTACAGATGATACTAAATAAGCCAACAGCATTCATCGGGAGTTGACTGAGCAAAAGTTCCATGGTATTTGTAACCACTGAGCCAAACTGCAGGAGTAGAGCGTTCGCGGTCTCCACAGCAGGAGGCGTTAAGCGACTAGCTGTCTTAAGTGGTGGTATTCTAGCTTTAACCATCCTTTTATTGTTCACATTCCCGTATAACAGTTTGTTGTTACTCGCAAACTTGAGTGCCAGCTTCTCCTGTCATTCGTACTTGTCTGCCCTAACAAGTGACGTGCAGTAGTTTCTGATTGTGTTGTAATTCTGCCACGAGGTGTCACATGGGCTTGGTGCGTGTCGCTACCAAATCTTATCTCTTCTGTTAATTTACTAACGATTTTTGCTTTGATCCAACAGTTGACCGGCATGATACTTGTAATGGTACAACTTGAGACAGATTGTATGACCCAGTTAAATTTATCTTTGAATTCCTTCAATGCGTTATGCGCCGAATTAATTCTGCAGGCCCCAGTCAACGGCTGTCACCTAGTTGTGAAGCTTGGAATAGTCAGTAATAGTTCGTTGGGTTTCGCATTCTTTATCAACTATACTTGCATAACACCCAAGCACAAAAATCTGATTATAAACACTAAGACGTGGCGGATGTGACTCGCCACAAACTAAAATCACCGTCACGTGGATATCCAGAAAATACTGTCCAACCCACGGACATCAATCGCTTATTCTCACAATCCTGACGATTACAACGGTAAAAAACGCTACGGCACATTCACAAACACATGCTACACAACTACATTCATACACAATTAGATAAGTATATACGCCCAGACACACATTCATTGTCATACCAAACATCTATTTTTGCACATTTTTGATCACACTATGTTAGCTTAGCATGATCTTGCCTGTAAAGGTGTGCCTCGTGTTGTCGAGAATAAAAGTGTATCTATGTATTTAAATGTTAGGACTGAATGGTCGCTACTGCCTAGAGGAGTATCGTGCGCGACTGACCCAACCCTCAACTCTTCATTTGTCAGGATTAAGTCCAGGATTGATGAATTGTTTGAACCACATGCACATGGTTTTACAAAAGTGCCATATCCATGAATTCAAGGAGCTTCGACTTATGTGGTGGCCCATTAGGGAACACTGACACTATTGAACGTAGGTTGAAATCGCCCAGTATAAGGTAAGGAGAGAGTTTTGTGAAACTGCATAGTGGAGTGCGTTTAACAGAATGTCATCACTGTCTGTGGGGGAGTTCGGTGGCCTATAGACAACTGCTAAGAGGCAACAATCCCTCGTCTTCTTCTGTGATCCACCATCTCGACCTGCTAGGTGCAGTCGGCAAAAGAATGCGTCAAAAATAAGAAGGGCATGTTCGGTAATGGACTTACATGTATGGTATTCCCAATAGTAAATTGCAACACAATCACCGTAAGATGGACGATCATTTCGAATGATGGACATCTCACTAACTCCAATCTCTGTATCAAGTATGTCGTTAGAGAGCCAAGTTTCAGTCAATGCTACGACGTCACCATTTGATGTTTCACGCCGATGGCGTACTTCTATCAGCTTAGAGTAGAGGCCCTGAGCGTTACTGTAGCAGCATTGTTTTTGTTGACGTATAAGGAGCTTAGTTCACTGTGAGCGAACGGCACAAATAGTGTCAGTCAGCTAGCGTTTTTTGAAAAGTGTTGTTTTACTGTTGAACAGACTGAGATAAGAATAATCCAGATCGGCTCATCTGTAACTAAAGGTTTTATTGCTTGATGGAATGGTCTTAAGCGTACCTGGAGGCCCAAGCTTCCAGTTGTCATGCCACGTTTGGATTATCTTGGTTACCATCTCGGGTTTAGACAAGATAACTTCAAAATTCTTGGCCCGCTGCCGTGATAGTTTGGGGAGGCAACTATATGGATCACGTCAAAAGCGAGGACAATTTGCACTTTATAGAGTTCTGTGATGTACCCCCACTCTTCGAGGTCATGCTTTTGTCGTTCACTGTTATCGCCAAGTATTAATTCTCGTGCACCATCCACCAGGACCACTTTCTTTGCTTCATTTTATCGTGACACGTTCGGGTCAGATTTCCGCTTCTGTCTCTCTGCCCTTGGTCTGCCAGGAAAAATGCGGGCACTGATAGAAGAGTTCACGAGCATGTGGCTTTCTAAGAGTACATCTTTCACTTCCCGTGTGTTGCCAAATGCTGCTCGCAGTAACCGAGGTTTCTCTAGGTACGATGATGGATTTCATGAAAGGCGAGTAAGACCGGATGGGAGAACTTTCTCGCCGATGGCACAGGATACCACAGCCCAGCGGTTTTGCTGCTAGGTTTGTCTGCCTTTTAACGATTCCCTGCTGTGTTCTGGGACGTTTGAACATCTCACTGTAAAGGCCTTTTGGTTGCGTAGTAATTGGTTGTTCCGCAGTTCCTTGTGAGCGGTGATTTGTTTTGTGGGAGTGTCTGGCTTGTCTTCCGTGGCAGACAGTCCAACACTACAGCGAGATTGTTTACGTGCAACGCCGTTAGTTGCACTGTCTGTAGGAGTCAGCTATTGCTGCCCAGCTACTGACAGAGGTGATCGTGCAATTTCTGCGTAACTCTGCCTGCTTTGGAGCATTACGTGAGACTTGGGAGACGGTTCAACCGGCCTGTTTTCACTGAGATTTTTCACTAACGGTGTTTGCCTTTTGCTGGGCTGTGTATCATTTTGGCTATTGAACTTTTGCTATTTAACAGGTCGGGGACTCGGGCTAGGTAATACATTAACCTGCAACTCGAATTACGAGATTTCCCCGCCCAGTACCTCGATCAGTTCGTGTTGCTCTGCCGAGGTAACAGCCAACATTTCACGCCTTATCTTAAGCGTTTGAATAATCTTAATTATGGGACTATCTGAAAATATCACAGCATCACAAGCTATCTGTAGATGCGCTGTTAGCTCCGTTACGTTTACTGTTCACATTTGTTGCGTCGTAGGAATTGCCACAGAACGAACACGTGCTTTTTGATATGGTATCTGTCAACCGCTTGTCTACGACTGACCTTGGGTTTGTTGTTCATTGGATTCCCAGTCGACAAACTTCTCCAGACCATGGTTCATTAGTTCGTATGCACCTTTAGATTGCTCTCGTCACGCCGTTTTGTCTGCTCCGGTCAGCGCAATGGTAGCCAAACTCACACAGGATTTGCTCAGTAAAATGCGCAGAGCAATATTATGGTAAGGTTAGATGACAAAAAGCATGTAGCTATGGTATACAGTGGTGCACAGTACTAAGCTATATATTATGTGATAGCCTTAAAAAAGCTCTGTCGAATGGTGTCTCTAAGGTACAGATGAAACACAGATAAGCAAAGTTACACACCTTGGCCTTTGTGAATAGACTTCCGGAGACTTCGTTTGTGGTGTATCAGCGTGTCTTTGGACTGACTGCAAAAATATAGATCCCGTTGGTTAGAGCTTGGCGATTCGAATCGATTGAGCGTACTTCCGAAGAGGTGACACAAGAATGTGAGGGGACAAGTCCAATTTAACAGGATTTGCACAGGATTGCACGATTAGTGCGCACACGCTGACAAGGTCATGTGTAGAACCTGGCAGCAGCTAACCCCTTGTTCAATCCGGACTAAACAATCCGGTTGAAATTATGTAAACCGGTCGCGTACGCAAAATTAAGGATAGGCATGGTTGTTTGCACGCATACTTTATACTGCCGGAGGTGTATCACACAAAAACTTTAGTTCCGAATTCCAAGTCTACTACTCTGTGAGCTGATTAATGACAGTCTTTCGGAAGCGTATGAAAAGCAAGAATAAGAAAGTTAGTAACCCGATAATTAGGTATGCGCAAGCGTGTACTCCGAATTTTCGGTACCTGCATTTGGTGTGCATACATTTCCAAACATTTGCCTTTTTCATTCTTAATCAATCCAGTGGACTGTTTCTTTGAGGCTAAATTGCATGCTCGACGCATCCTGGATCAAGTTATAATCTATGAGTTAGTTCCTACTTTGGGGAAGAATTACATGATATCTAGCAGTGGAAGTGGAATAACGATGGCATTTGTGAGTATGACATTGCATTTCACATAACCAAATAAACTGTATACATTTTACCTGTGATATAGCTATTATTTGCCTTTGCAATATCTTACGGATTGCTTCCAAAAGGAAAACTATACAGCAGCTTTGCAATATAAATGCTGACTTCTTCAACCCATTTTCTTCTTGCTTTTAAAGTGGGTACATTATAAGTCGGACACCCGTAGTAATGCCACACGATTTAATTAAGCAAACTAACTGTCCGTTCGCTTTACATTTCTAGAAAATTAAGAAGTTAAGCGGAATTATCTGCAGCAAATGCTATGGCTACCGCTTAATAGTTGGTAATTGTTTGGTAACAGTCTTGTTATTTTGACCCTGTTCATTTGCATGCAGTAGGCTCACGCAGTTGTATGCTGTGACATGTCTTGTCATCAGATGCCAACTTTGTTGGAATCACACGCGCAGGTACGTTGTAGTAACCACTCATCAAGTGTGACTTGATGAAGTGCATCCCCTTTAAAGTGGCGACTGTGTGCAAGAACAATGACATGAAGTTTGATGTACACACTTCAAGTAGCATCACCGTGGTCACAATGATTTCTGACACAGAATGACATTCCACTGCGTATGTAACGCCAAGACCGATAGGACAAGTGTGGCATTTGAGTTGGTAATCGATTCCCAATGGGTATACTGTTACATTTCACAAATGCCACGTCCATACAAAATAGCAATTCTGTCTATCGGTGGAATAGTTAAAAGTGGATACTTTTCTGAATGCACTGCCAACGATATATAATTTGAGTAAACTGGAATTGCCACAGTTAGACAGGTAGGTTTCTAAAAACATTATATCCAATTAAAGAGGGGATGTTACCTCCCCTGACGTGAACAGTCAACTCCAATTAGTATTTTTGTTCGTCGCAATCAGCCGACCGCTGTCATCTGCATGGCAGGTGCCTGCATGGCAGTGGAGGATGCGTCGGGCTAAATCGCATTTAGCTAACAATTCACGATAGTCAGATACCGTCCTCCATGGCGCAGTTGCAAAAGCTGCGGGCTAGTTGGCAAGAGTCACTAGCAGTCAGGGGTTCGATCCTCCGAAGATGACCGAAGGATGCACACCACTGATGAGCCCCAACAGGGCGAAACGGCCGTCTGGTGCTTTTCCGGATAGCTGGTCGACATATCTGAATTGTCGGCTGATTGCGAAGAACAAAAATACTCACCAAAATCATTCCATTCATAAGTAATTCCAATTAGATTTCATGACTTATTTGAAATTCATCCGTTGCAAGCGTACCACACTTAGTCATAATTCAAAGCATTCTTCTGTTATCATACATTTTACTGAACACCATATTGTTATGGACGAGTCTGTAGCTTAATTATTCCGTGCTAGTTTAGCTGCGATGTATGATGCTGTTCTCAGTTGATAGCCAATTTACTAACTATAACCTTACTAATGAGTTAAGCATATAGCGACGAATACTCTCCATCGAGTCCCAAGCTAACAACATCAAAAGAGCTGGTTTAAATTTTAACTGACTGATCTTAGACAAACAAAGAACATCTTTCATTGCGGTTACGGAACAATGCGGTGCATATGATACATCTTCTTGACTACTTGGAGTCTTTAGTAACACATTGACCAACTTACAAACAAACGCAATCTTCTGGCAAACTAGGTTCGAGCATGAGTTAACCGTTAAACGTTTGTAAATGTGTTGTCATTGCTTATCAGTTTAACGGACGTGCACTGGGTTGAGATAGGTCCATCGCGATAAACCATAACTGTGACTTATCAGAGAATCAATAAAGTTGTTTAAATGAACAATAAAGTTTGCCCTCAAGTTCCGCGGTTTCAAAATTGGCAGAAGCCAATCTGCAGCAGCTTACCTACTACTGTAGGCAAAAAGAATACGAGAAATACCTAGCTACCTCAAAACATAATTCAATGTAGCAAAATCCTGGGTACGACGTATCTACACAACTCCGGATCTTCATATTCTTTCACTTAGATCTAACTTGCACTCTTCTTCAAAGTAAACTGAAACCAGATCAAATTGGCTCACAATAACCGTTAGAATAAATAACAAGATTCTGGTCAATCTCATACAGAAAGTAAGAGACTCATTGGACTATCCTTACAAGGGTGGTCAAATCCGTTTGTCTTTCAGATGCCGTAGTCAAATCATACATTTATAAAATGGGGACATGCCACCCACGGAGCTCAAGAGGGTTGCAAATTGGAAAAAGGTTAGATACATCTGCTTAAACATTCCTGAGTTGTACACGATACATTAAGAGCATAGCTTAGCAGACATACGTTGCTCAAGTCCTTGGAATATTTCACTAAGGAAACAATTTCAGAGGCATTGTGAAGTTGAGATAAAGAATTATTGATACCAAATATCCCCAGAACCAAAGTGACTTAAGCGACGGTGTACTGGGTAATGCCTGGAGCTCTTCATTATCATTATCATTATGCACGCTAGCGGGAAGTGGAAAAAATCTTGGCTGCTGTGCCACAATATATGAAAAACAAAATGAAGTAAAAACGTGCAACCGATGAATGCCAACTGAGCTACCGGTAAAGGATGGGCATCATTCCGGAAGGCCACCAGCCGGCTACTAAACACCAAAAAATTTTATTATACAAAATTACACAAGGTTAAGAAATGAGATTGTGCTTGCACGGGAGGCTAAGAGGGATGGGTAGAGGCAAACAAACTCTCAGCACGAAAGCCATTGAGGTTGGCTCCTAGCCATGTCAACAAGTGTATCCAGCCAAACGTTTTCCTCGTGCTTCGGTTCCTAACCAGGGAGCCGAGAAGCTCAACTCTAGACCTACTTTAAAGTGAGGGCTTATATTGCTCTCGACCAAATCATCGCTTGACCGCCTCTGCTCTTCTTTTATCCACACCCTCGGGTGAGCAAACAACGCACATCGCAGGAGTCGGTGGGCTAACAAGCGCAACACGTGGCCCAGCCACCGGCGCCTGGTGCATGAAATAACGGTGCTGACTGGTCCGCTTATCCTTCCTGTGCCATAAACAAGGTATCGAAGTCGCTTGTTGCTTACGCCGTGTTCCCACCAGATGTAAACCAAACTGCGCAGCCACTGGTGGTCAAATGTAACTAGCCTCTTTATGTCGACTAATCTAAAAGGGCCAGGTTGCACAACCGTACAGTAGTATGGAACGCACCACTGCATTGTACACCCTACCCTTCAAGGCGAGAGTGATGTCACGCATGCGCCAGAGGTGGCGAAGGTTAACAAAAGCGCCTTGAGCTTTTACTACAGGGTTGGTGATCTCATCTGCAATCCCACTGGTGCTACGGCAACTTCCTAGGTAGTTGAATTTAGGAAAGACTCCCAAGTAATCCCCACCAACGGTCAGCTCATGAGGCGGTCCCTGCTATTCTTGGAGGAAAGCTTCGCAACTCGACAGTGCAAAGCAAAGCACGAAGCGGATGACAGTAAGTGCTAATCTGTCCAGTCCAGCTTGGCAATTTGTGAGCTGTCACAGATGAGTGTAATACCATCGGCATACTCCAAGTCAAGACGTCGTTCGCCTTCTAAGTCGTGTCATGTGAACGCGATCTTCATGACTTCGTCAATAGCGAACTTGAAGAGGAATGGTAACAACGGGCATCCTTGTCTCACACCGCTGGACATATTGAAAGGCGGTGAGAGCTTACCGTAATCCCTCACACTACCCGACCTATGCGCATAAAGCGCTCGGATAATATTTATATATTTCTCGGGCACATCTTTCCTGAGTAGACAGTCCCAACGGACACATCGAGCAACCGATTTGAAGACAATTTTGCTATCGGGGAACCTAACAATAGGCATCATATCACTCCACACATGAACAAGATATTATTTTCCACTTATTCCCAGGACGTAACAACGCTTGTAACCACAGGTATGATTATTGCTGGGTGCTATAAAATAAGATACAATACATGGCGATTTAATGAGGTATACAAACATTCTGCTTACTACCGAAGTCACCAAACTGTACTTGTAGTAGCCTTTAGGAACTCTACGTTGTCTCGGTGGAAGTTTCAATCATGTGGACTTACTACGGTACACAAGTACAATTTAGGCTTGGAATGTACCTTGGCAAGCCCTATCAATTATATTGTGTATTAGGTAACTCACTGGTGAGGCAGTGAATTCAGTTTGCAGCAAATTTCAAGCCATGGGCTACAGTCCAAGTTTGAGCCGATCCCGTGTTAGTGCTCAGAATGTGCAACAGCTGAAATTTATCCGTATCAACAACGGTTCAAACAAAATTTGCCGACTCAGTGTCACTTACAGTGGATTGCTGTTCAAGGGGTTCTTCCGTGTAGCGATTAACTCCCAATATACACTTTTAACAAACCCCTAGTCCGTCACAAAATATGACGCTTTTACTGACTGAAAACTTTCATGGACACAATATTTTGGCGGCGTAAGAGAAAATATATGATATTCCGCCCTACAAAGGCGGTAAACTTAGCTTATGGCATTTGCGAAAGCATATATACAGTTGCTGATTCATCCGAAGTTTTAGTTTTGAGTAACTTGGTATTATACTGCCAACAGACGTATAACATATAGCAGCCTCATATTCACTAGCTGCTACCTGTTACGTGACCTTCTCTTAAACCAACTTATTAGTCTATGCATTGTGGGGTGGCGAAAGACTGTAAGCTTGGCGCAAGGCACTGCATCATCTAGTATGTTGAAAATATGCGTTGCGATATTGCTGAATTTAATGCGCTTACAGTCGAACGGCAAGCATTGTACCTTCCGCTCTTCAATAAGTCTAGACTGCCGTTAGAATCCAGAAAAAATTAGTAACTTCCATGGGGTACAATGCTCAGAACACTCTAGCCGGTAGTGAGGCCAAATCATTTTTATAGCGTGATCCACGCATGCCGTCACGACTATTAGCTAGATCTAGTGAAGCCCAACTATCTCCGTAATCTGCACGGCTTCTGTAAGCGTTAGAAGGAATTGCAACCACAACAACTATTTCCTAAAGTGTATTGGGCGAATTGAATACGTTTACTTAAGTGGACACACTTTATAACGGATATAGATGTAAATGATTTACAGGAGCATGGGCAAAAGATCAGTCACATCCCTATAAATATGAGGCGTACGATTCCGTTCACGTTTCAGCACTTTAACATCAAGCCTCGGTTATAAGCTTCACTAGGTTACAACGTTTTGTGAAGAGTAGGTCAACGTAAACACTGCGCCATGTGAGGCTCAGAGATAATGAACGATATTCCCTTAAACACAATGCCATCTAACAATATCACTGGCAACAAAAACGTGCACCAATCAGACGAGCAGCTGTTATTTTTAGACACCGCAGATGATGAAACTAGGGAACGAATCAGTTGACAATTCCAACAAACCACCCATCGCCACATCGTCTCCCTGTCACCGTAGTTTGTTTTGAAAAGCAAGTTGAATATTCCGTCTGCACAAAAGATGCATACCTCTCAATATTACGGTAGGAGGCGGCAGTTGGATGTTACCTCTGTAATAAGCCATAGAACAATCTGTATAATATGTAATTTTCCAACATCCTAGCGCAGCATCAAGCATATGGTAAAAGCTAACTTCTCTACGCAAACACGGCTCACCGGGTGTCGACACCATTCGTCCAGAGGCATTGGAAGCAGCAGCAAGCCAACTGGCAGGACCATTAGCTCAGTTCTTCCAGGGCTGCTTAGACCAAAATCCAGTTCCCGCCATGTGAAAGCTTGGAATAATAACTCCGATTCACAAAAGTGGAAGCAGAACTGATCTCTCCAACTACCGCCCAGTATCCCTCCTTCCTATACTCTCCAAGGTATTGGAATCCATGCTTGTCGATGCACTGGTGTGTTATCTGGAAAACTGTAACATCAACACGCCGGAGCAGCAGAGCTTCCGTCGACAGCGGTCATGCACAGCGAGTTTACTAATCGCACATATCAGTTGGACGGAGTCAACTGACGCTGGAGAAGATGTTGATATGATCTACCTGAATTTTTCTGGACCATCGGACAGTACCGTCCAAGCTCCAGCATTCCGGGTTGGGCGACCCACTTTCAAGATGGAATGCCTAGTTTCTACTTCAGTGGTAATTAGTGGTCATAGTTCGAAGCTCTTTATCGGAGTGTAGTGTGCTACAAGGCTCAGTACTAAGTCCACATTTGTTCTCGGTGTTTATGAATGACCTTTCACAGGGAATCGCTTCAAAAGTCTCATGTTTGCCGATGATTTCACAATTTGGCGCATGATCCAGGTGAACGCCGACCAGCATCTGCTTCAGATTGACCTAGATACGGTATATCAATGATCATCCCAAAATGTACTGCCTTTCAACGTCAGTAAATGAAGATACTTTTCATCCGACACCAGAACAGCTACTCATACTGACTAAGTACGACTGTACTGAAACAATCAACTGTCGAATGTGACTTGTGTGTCGTGGCTCAAGATGAGTTGGGTTGCTCCAGGCAATCCGAAAAGGCGTCGAAGACTGGAACCAACAAGTCTGGCTGCTGCGACGGGCGTTTGGACAAACAAACAGCTCCATATTTCGACAAATGCTCAGTGCGTATGTTCTCCCCCATCTCGAATACGCGATTCTAGCTTGGCATCCATGGCTGAAACACGACCTTAATGCACTGGAGCAGCCTCAACATCGGGCGTCTAGGAACCTAATTGGAATGCGCAATCTTTCATACCAGGACTGGATGAATCGATTAGGGGTTTGCAACGGATGCAAGCGCAGATTACGAGACTACCTGATTATGACATATTTGATTCTGCATGACCCATATAATGTGTGTTGTCCTATACTGCAACTCAGCAGCAATACAAACCAGGGGGGCACTCATTGAAACTCGCAGACCAGTATAGCCGTCTGGAGTGACGCAGAAATTTCTTTTCCATTCGTGTAAGTCCACCGTAAAATGCCCTCACAGAATCGGGTTTCACTGCACCGTCACTAACAGTATTTAAAAGATGGTTGGACGATGCACTCATTCACTTACACCTTGTCACTTAGCACTTCGTCTCCACCCTACACTTGGAGTTTATCATGGACTTATTTAATGATGACTGTGAGTGCTGTGACTCGAAGCTGGTGGCAGGATTACAGTGGAGCAAACCATAAGTCCCTATTTTCATATTTAAAATACTAACTGTTTTGCTATTATTATTATTAGTATTATTATTATTATTATTTCGATATACCTACCAACTACCCAACAGGATTTGCAAAGCAACCCCACTTAATCCCTACAAATTCATTGTTTATTGTCCACATTCCATTACAGGATATTATAAAGCGCCACTTGAGCTATAACACTCCAAAGAAGCGGTTGCACTGACGCTGAAAATGGATCCATCAGTGAGTGTTTTGGAACGGTCGATTACCTTAGAAGATGAATGCATTAATAATGTCTGAGTTCACAACCTTCAAACCAAATACTTCCTTCGGCACAAACCTCTTGGCTGAGAAGTAAACGTTCTGTGCTGAAAATCTTCCAGTTCCAACGGACCCGTTCACTTAACATACGACCCAATGTAACTACCGTACTCAGCTTTTTCGCGAGGATAGAATGACGTGTCGGCAGAAGTTGGCAGTGCTTATGGACTCAGACCATAAGCTTCTGTATCAATACGACAACAGACTACATAAACTGAAACGGGGAATTCCTCCTCTTCAAACAACGGGCGGACCCACACGGACACCGGAAGAAGGGGACGAATGTCCTGTGCCTACGGTATGCTACAACATTTCAGTGCAATCATTGGCTACATAACCCTATGACAATAAAAGTTTCATCCCCAAAGCTCACCCACATATCTTTCACAGCAGAAGCTGTACTGTTGGGTATGCTCAAGCACAGCTTGCCAGGATTTGGTAATATACACACCAAATCGCTAGCCGCAGTGGGACAGAGTTTAGCTGTGTCTTTGGCTGGGTTCCTCCAACACTGTTTTAACGAAATGTACGTGTCCGACATGTGGAAACACCGGACGATTACTCCAAACCACAAGGGAGGTAGTCGTTCCAACCCAGCCAACTACCGACTCACAACTTTATTACCGGTTCTTTCAAAGGTCATGGAAGCTCTTATTTCTGATTCGCTAAGCGCCTACTTAGAAGAATTTAACTGCCTCACACCTGAACAGCATGGCTTCAAACGAAATCGATCGTGCACTACCAATCTACTACTAACACGATCCAGCTAGACTGAAGTAATAGACTCCGGCACAGGTGTTGATGTAGTCTTCCTTGACTTCTCAAAGGCATTCGATCGGTTAGACCATAACATTCTGCTCTTCAAACTCCAGACCTTTAGTATTGTGGGTCCTGTTGTAGGATGGCCCATCAGGTCGACAGACATGAAGAGGCTCGTCACATTCGATCATCGCTGCCTTCACAGCTTAGCTCATGTCTGGTGGGAACACCGCGTGAGCAATGAGCGTGTTCGACCTCGCGTATTTGGTGCAGGAAGAGCGAGTGAACCGCTCAGCACCATTATAGCACGCACCAGGCTCCAATGGCTGGGCCACGTGTTGCGCATGCCAGCACACCGACTCCCGCGACGTGCATTGTTTGCGCGTTGTGGGTGCGGTTGGAAGAGGAGGAGGGGAGGCCAAGTGATGACTTGGTCGGGAGAAATGAAAACCCTCACTTCGAAGATGGCGTCGGTTGGTGCATCCCGACTGCCTGGCTGGGGTCCTAAGGACGGTGAACACGTTTGCTTGGACACACTCGCTGATACGGCTCGGAGCCGGCACCAATGGCGTTTGTGCTGTGATTTCCTTTGTCCATCCCCTTCCTGTTTAGTATCCCCCTCCACTCACGATCTCACTTGGTAGGCATAATATGACTCTCTTTTACGGCAGCCAGCTGTTAACTCTCCGGAACGATGTCCATCCGTTACTGGGGACTCAGCGGGCGTGCCACTGTCACCGTTTTCCTTTTCTTTTCTTTTGTATTGCGTCACGATAGCTGAGGTGTTTTCCACCTCCAGCTAACGTGTGATGATGATGATGTAGGATGGATAAGAAAATTTCTTTTACAGCGGCGCCTGAAAGTACGCGGGCGTGGTTCCCTGTCAGATTCCATCCGAGTTACATGTGGAGTACCACAGGTATCGGTACTAGGATCGCGATTATTTTTGACGTATATTAACAATATCATAGGCCTCATGAGCTGAAACTGCCTTCTGTATGCCGATGACATCAAGGTAGGGAGGGCAACCACCAGATAATATCACAGTACTTCAAGGTTATCTGGATAGGGCATAGACGTTGTCCATCCGGAATATACTTCAATACAATGTAGACAATCGTAGTGCTGCATCTACGGCACAAGTTGGTGCATTCCAACAAACTAGGCAACCAGATGCTTAAAGCGTCTTCTGGCAAGAAGGATCTGGGGGATTTTGTGCAGCTTGACCTTGGATATGCCAATCAGACTGGAACGGCGTCAAGGAGGGGCATTCAACACGTGGGCCTCCTGAAGCGTGCATTCGGACGATTCGACACTTCGATTTTTATACGACTTTTCGGCTCATACCTACGGCCATTTGTGGAATACGCAATAAAACTCTGCCAGCCATGGCTGAGGAGAGATCTTACTGCCTTGGAGATACCCCAACACCGCGCAACCAAGAATGTCAAGAGTCTACATAATTTGCCTTATGCAAGGAGGCTTCAACTGCTCGAGGTCTTCATCGGACGGTATCAGCGATTGCGCTGGGAGCTCATTTTGACTTACCAGATTTTGTGCGATCCCAATCACACGTGCCACTAGTTGCTAGAGCTAAGTCACAACAGCAATTTGAGGGGCCCCCATCTCAAACTGGCAGAACGGCACAGTCGCTTGGAATGCCGTCGATTTCTTTTCCGTACGCCTTTTCCGTACGTGGAATGCCCTACCGGAATCTGTTATTTGTGCTCCCACGCTGGCAGAATTCAAAGCCCGAGTTGACCGTGCACTTATTTCGCTGCACCATCTTACATGACTCATGACCCAGAGATAAGCACAAGTGCCTGTAAGAGATTTCACTGGCGGTCACAGCACAGATTTCTTTCCAGGTTTTTCACCTTCTCTATGTGTAGGCGAGAAGGGGACATGATTTATATCAACATCCACTTTGCCGTCGTTTCTTATGGATTTACTTTGGATTTACAGTTTATATTACGTATACTTCAGTGAGTTCACTGTGTAAACCTATTTTTGCTAACAATATTTTTATATTTTGAATTTTCATCATAACCAACCTGCGGAACCTGTTAAGCATTACTTTTTTACCCGTATAAAACATGGTTACATTGCTCCTAATCAACTTTCCTTTACAAGAAATAATTGACGATTTCATTGAGTATAAAAACATCAACAGGCTATAAATTCCTACGGAATTGGTGAGGTAAAGTTAAACTGTATATTTCTTGATGATGCGAGGCATAGCTCAACTGAGTATTAAATTGAATTTGTACATGGGGATAGTATGAAATAGATAGTTGTTTATGTTTTATATGATGAATACTAGAAGGGTTTATAAAAGAATAAACAGGCTGAATGTATTTGAGAAACAAAGAATCTGTGAACAATGACAAATACGTCGTTAACAAAATTTTAAAGTGAAGTAATAGAGTTATCCATGGAGCCGTCCTTACGGGACCAACTACCATGATAGGTATTAACTCGAAAGGTTTCACCCGCTCGTTCACCATCCTTTGGGCCGCTTGACGGTGTAAAAATAGCAAGCAACCCATCACCCGTTTACACATTTAAGGCCTGTTTTTAATGTATACATATACGTATACGCACTGGGAAACAGAAGCTTCGTTACCAGGGCATGATCATATTGAGGCACTCACGTTCTAATCTTGAGTACAGGTCATGGGAATCGAAGGCGGTGGATCGGCATGCATGGCGCGATCTAATCACGAAGGCAGTTGCCAAGGTGCTGGAGAAAGAGTTCATGCATGCGGAGAAGAAGCAGCAAATGCGGAAGCGGCAGGCGCCGATGAGTTGTACTGCACACATCGGGCGCATGGTGCTGTAGCACATGCGGTCGCAAGTGCCTGAGTCAGGCAGGTCTAGTGAGCCATGAGCGAGGCCACTCGGGGCCGCCACCGAAGCGACGGCGTGTTCTGCAGAGAACGTAGACAGGACCGGCGCAGCGTTTGTAGGTACGCTGCATTCGATCTACTAACCACGTGCTTGTATGTTGGGTCTCTTTATTTCAGGTGGAGGGCTTGCTATATTGTCTCATTATTGTGTACGTGAATTATCTTCGATGAACTTGCACACGTTGCGTAAGCTAATTGCAGTTAACTTCGATAACATTTTCGTGGTGGTGACATTTTCTTAAAATATATTTTCTGCCGTCTACAAACTATAGCGGATTTTCGCAACCAATTCATCTCATATGCTCATTTATTAAATAGCTATGTCGACATATCTGCATGTATTCTGCCATTTATTTTATTTGATATCGTCTTTTCAAGTGACTGGCTGTTGCTTAATATCCCCGGTGTGACTGCGCCTGATGTGCTTGTTGACAAGGTGCCTACCTGTCTATTACCCACTACCTCGTCCATACTGGCTCCAGGAGCTAGTTGGTCGTTGCTGGAGGGGACGGGGTGCACGGTCCTTGTGACCGTGTTAGGCTCGAAGAGAGGTTCCAAGCATTCAGTTTGGAGCGGACTACGGTCCAGCTATGGCCTAGTGTGCGCTTGGTGTCCCAACAACAGTGTACTTGTGTTTGCCTGTGAAGGAGTGTGGGCCGGCTCCGTTGATGACACGTCGCTCCCATCCCCATGGCTCCTGGTCTTATTCCTTTGGGTTTACACAGGATATGGGATGTGTGGTTGTAGCTGTGGTTGCTGCAGCGCAAGCCACTTGCCGTCCCTCTGTAGGCGCAGGCGTCCTGTGGCTGGCTACAGTGACAGGCAAATCGGAAACCAGATGCCGACAACTATATGAGAGGAACAGACCACCAGTTCCTTAGATCATTCATCTGTTTTGTGCAAGGTACTTATCTTTACATATGACAGAAGGATGGTATTGCAGTGTAGCATATCATCAATCTTGCCGGTAAGTCGCAGGCACTACTCATTTCATTTTTATAATCCTTAGCTTGAAAACCATAATGTGATCCTTCTGTAGACAAATAATAACTGATTGCCAGGAACAACACTGAACAACGGTTTGTGACAGGTAAGAAACCATTGCTTGACAAGTCTCGTAGGAAGACAAGGATGTGTATTAAAATACCGATGAAAAAAATAGATGAAAAACGGGAAAATTCAGGTTTCATTCGGCTCATCAAGCCATTCACATAAACACGCATCGTTACGTTCAGGAAAGTGCTGGTGAGCACGTAGCTTTTATTGGTTTATTTTGCTCTCTGAGCGTAACGGACCACATCAAGTGATGCAAGGGAGAGTTTGTCGTTAATGCATTTTTTAGTCAGTTGTCAGCAGACGCATTAATGAAAACGAAGGAGGAAAACGCAATATGGCACCAAATGGACAATTTTAAGTGCACGAAATATTGATTATTTATGTCATCTATAGATTTGGATGCGAGCAGTACGCATACAACTATAAACCTGATTAGTGTGCACCCGAATCTTATCCTGATGTGTAAGACCTATAACTTCGACCTGATAACCTTGTGTTTCTACTGGCAAGACGACCAAGTCAGTAGAGCAGTCTGGTAAACCGACTTGATAGGAGCAGTCCCATAATTCAAGAACTGCTTACCCACAACAAACAAAGGCCGTTACTTCCGAACTTGCTTTCACCAAGCCTTTACAAAACAGCACTGCGGACAAACTGATAACCGACAAACTGATAACAAACTTTCGTAGAAAGTAGAAGCCACGATCAAGCTTCGCACAATAATCTGCCTCGACGAGGAACCGAGCCCCGGACACACAGATTACCGGTCCGCTGCTCTACCGCTGTGTTACCGAGTACTGACGAGCAGGTGCGCAATTTAATACATGACATGACATGACACTACTCACAAAACCACCAGTGATAAATAGCTGGCTGACAGCTGTCCGTTTGCGATCAAGCAAGAGCTTCTGTGACATAGCGAAAGGAAATCAAATGCCAGCAGTTCCAAAGAAGTATGGACTTCATAAGCTACTGTGTTAAGGTGGCAATCTCCGGAAAGCCACCAAAAAACGGATAAAAGTGTCCTTCGAAAAGGTACACAATGCAGTCGAGCTAGGTCATTGGTATCGACGATACCGCTACTTCGGTGTTGGGTAAATACACTGATGTCAAAGCAGCACACGTTTATGTGCCTGTGAAAATTTACTTGTAGCTGTCGAGATAGCCGCGTTAGGTGAACTAATCGAATTCTGGTTCCCCGATTTAATGACCAAATCCAAAACTTGTTGCACAAAATAATGGAGATCTTAACATTTAAGTATGACGGACAGAGGAGTAGGGCTGCTGAATCAGCAAATAAACCCAGACGCATCTCTAATAGCTATTGGGGGGCGCCTATAAACGAGTGTCCAAATAAGGCTGAGATTGACAAGAACCTGTGAACAGTCAAGTTAGAGCCTAAATCGGCAGTCACCAGGCCACCGATAGATAGCACATGATGTATCTCTCACGTCCCCATTATCTCTTGTGAGTAGGGGATTAAAAAGGATGTGCGAAATGGCGAGATCATCCCACAACTTGAATTACCGTACTTCATATTTGGAATAGCAGTATTGCCTATTATTACGCTAGCGGAAGCGAGCATCCATGTACATCACTGTTGACTCTAGCCCCATACAAACAAAACCGAGGCAACCACCTGAAAACAGTGACGCAACACTCTCGTTAGAATTGTAGAAAGTATTTTTTCTCACTTGGAATCTGTTCTCACAGGAATGCATACCAAACTATGTGGTGAACGCACCAGACATGACGGCATTCGAAAGACTCTTAGCTTTTCATCTTAGTGATAAACGATACACAACACCTTGCTAAAGTGCAATGATTTAACCACTGATACTTTACATTCCACGTTGGAACATTTTGATTTTAATTTTCTTTTGCATAGCCATCCTGTGGGTCTTGTAAAGTTATGCTTTTTATCCCACCATACACCATTGAACCATTCAATCAGCCTGTGTTCCCGTTCCCCGGGCAAAAACTCAGGTAAAAGCCGGCATTTCTCCTCCCAACTCTTCGGAATAAGTATGATACATTAGTTAGGCAAATTATGAGTGCAGAAATGATTTGCTTTGGCGTCTATACTTTTTGAAAACCTTACCTTCCACTTTGTTGCAAAAAATGTAGCAGCCATCTGGCACACATGTGGACCTCGCGACTAGCCAATAACTGTGAATGTAGCGTCTATCGGAGAGCTCCGAGCCATTCTTTCAGTAGCTAACTCTCTACTACTCGTAGAAGTTTCATAACTGGCAGGTCGAAGCCTCCAACAACCTCAACAGCAACATGAAGTGGGCAGAGAAATCGGACCTCCCATGGTCTCAGCTCTGGTGACATCCGTGATGTCTGTGATGGTTGGTTTATCAGCTCAATTAGTGGGACCCCGGCGCCAAATACAAGGCCTTACTTTGGTTCTTGAGCAACGTTAGCGGCCTAGTTCATGGTGTCGTTTCCCAAAACCAGATGAATATAGCGAATTTTTATTCTTGCTGTAAAGTAACAACATCCTTAATTACGGAAGGCCCCGCCAAGCCTTCGTTGCAGGACATGGTAACTGACTGGCCGTCCAGTAATTTTGGCGAACAGTGTAGGCAAACCGCATAGCTATCTCATTTAACCTAGAGACCTTACTTTCAGTATCCTGATCTTATTTATTACCGGAAATAAAAATTTTTACCCCACCCTTCGTAGTTTAACCATGTCAGGTGTTTTAATAAATAAATAAAATAAATAAATTAGTATTTTTGTTCATCGCAATCAGCCGACAATTCAGATATGTCAACCAGCTGTCCGGGAAAGCACCAGACGGCCGTTGCGCCCTATTGGGGCTCATCAGTGGTGCGCATCCTTCGGTCCTCTGCGGAGGATCGAACCCATGACTGCTAGTGGCTCTTGCCAACTAGCCCGCAGCTTATGTAACTGCGTCATGGAGGACGGTATCTGACTATCGTGAATTGTTAGCTAAATGCGATATAGCCCGACGCATCCCCCACTGCCATGCAGATGACAGCGGTCGGCCTCCCGGCGTCAGGACTTCCCAGTTACGGCAGCTATGAATCGACATAGCATTTTGTGGAATCCGTAAGGGCGAATTGGTAATACTTATGTCTGGCGCAGTTGCATAAGCTGTGGGCTAGTTGGCAAGAGCCACTAGCAGTCATGGGTTCGATCCTCCGCAGAGGACCGAAGGATGCGCACCACTGATGAGCCCCAATAGGGCGAAACGGCCGTCTGGTGCTTTTCCGGACAGCTGGTCGACATATCTGAATTGTCGGCTGATTGCCATGAACAAAAATACTCACCAAAATCCTTCCATTCATAAGTCAATAAATTAGTATATTTACCGACAGACAGTACCCGGCCCCATAAGTGGGAGCGATCATTTGTATAGTGAATAGGTTTCATAGTTTATGCGGCGTAAGTCATAATAGCAAAGCAAAGTTTATCAATAGATTTTCGGATCATGTTTATTTTCTTCGGGTCCCAGACCCGTGCACCTCATATGTAACATTACGGGTGTTTGTATCACAAGGAGTAGATAATAAAGGGGAGCGGCTACTAGGCTGCACAGACACAGGATTTGGTATGGTGGGTAATGACGTGTAGTGGGTAAGCTAGTTGTAAGCGAATATCTGCTCATATGTTTTTCATACCAGCTTCTGTCAATGTTTCTAGAGTTTGCTGTGAGTCAAATATCTTCAACACATTTGGTGTAGTGAGGAACTTCTGAAGGGAAGTTCGAAACGTGAAATCGCTTGTACCCATGCATAGTTGTAGGGGTAGTTTGTTCCACAGATCAGTGTATCTCACTAAGAAGAAATTCGATCGAGTTTTATGACTTGAAAGGCTTGTGCGTAGCCAGTAGCAGCCATTACGTGTGGGGCAGACTGCAGTCACTCTTAGTTTAAGTTCGGTGCTGTCTGCGCAAATTCGTTGGTTTACAATGTTGTAGAAGAGAAAGTAGTTGTTCTTTAAGCGTCTCAGCCAAAGAGGATCCAGTTGGAGTTTTCGACAGCGATGTTAATAAGTCAGGTTTAAGCAGCGCATCATGACCAGCTTGGTAAATGATCGTCAGACATTTTCCAGAGCCATTCTGTCTTTCTTTCTCAATTGGCTGTGAAGGATAGTACAATATTCCAAAGTCGGTCGTAAGATTGTCTTGAATGTCTCAAATCGTGCTTCAGGTACGGAGAAAGTTCTGGTGTAATAACCGCATAACTGCCTTGCTTTCGCAACCTGATAAAGTACATGTTCGGAGAAACTGAAAGAGTTAGAGCACCTAATTTCTAAGTCCCCAACTGAATCAGACGTTGGGATCACGTTTCCGGCAAGTATGATGGAGCCTTCTGGGATGCGGCATCTGTACCCAACTACTTGGGATTTCACTGCGGAGAACTTCATTAATAAACGCTCACTAGCTATATTTAATGTGGATAGGTCTTCACAGGTGTTTCCCAAGCATATTTTTAGTTTGTCTGGATGAAATGAGTAAACCAGTTTGACTTCATCTGCAAACAGAAATGGGTGTCCATGTTCGATCGAGTCACATATATTGTTTACGTAGATTAGGAAAAGCAGTGGTCCGAGCATACTTCCCTGGAAGACGCCGCTGGTTATTTGTTTCGGAGTAAATTGTTGCTGACCGATTTTAACTACCTGAGTTCGACCGTTTAAGTATGAGTCGAACCAGTTAAGCAGAGGATTTCCTAGGCCATATTACTCAAGAGCAGACAGCAGTGGCTTGTGCGGCACGCGGTCGAACGCCTTTTGCATGTCCAACAGAATTATAAAAAACTGCCATTCGTCTGTCAATCATAGTTGTGACATGATCGATACATTGTAGGTGGCAAGTAACGCAGGATCTTTTTGGGAGAAAGCCATGCTGTGAGGGGTTGATCAGATCCAGTCTCGTAAGATATTGAACAATGTTCTTCTTGACTATTCGCTCTAAGGCTTTGGAAGCAGCAGAGGTGTGATTTATTGGGCGGTAGCTTGACGGTTGATTTCTCGGGCCACCCTTATGCTTAGGCATTATAATGGATTGCTTCCATTGAGTTGGAAAGCCGATGGTAGTGAGTGAAAGTGTGAAGATTTTTAATAACGATAGAGCGACGTATTTTCCTCCGAGTTTTATGACAGCTGGGGGATGCCATCTGGACCTGGACGAGTTGATCGTTTTATGGATGAGATGGCATTTTACACCTCTCTTAACGTCACAGGGATATTGCAGTATAGTTCGGTCGTCCTTTTGGAAGTGAAGGATGAAGTGGCTGAATGTTGGGGACAAAAGAGGAGGCAAAACTAGAGTTCATGGCCTCGCATATACGGGAGATGTCGCGAGTCATTGAACCATTGTCTAGAGCCAATGTTTCAATTTTCTGAAGTGGTTTAGGGTTCCTTCTTTTGACTAGTTGCATCAATGTACCTACCTTCTCAGGATTTCTGAGTACCCGACTTTCTTTTTTGATTTTGGCCGTTTGAGTTAGACGTTGTAAATGTAGTAAATTCACGTGTATTTGTAGCAATGTTGCGAAGCTATTGCTCTGCGACATAGCGATTTGAGTTTCTTTAGTTTGGTTTTGGGTTTGTACAGATGCTTGAGTTCACCACTATGTCCATGGGTATTTCTCCATCCAGTAGGTGCCAGTAGATCCACACCAAGGGCAATATTGTTCATAAACTCACTTGTAGCCACAGTAAGGTTGCGAGTTAGGAATGACGTATTCCAATTCGTGGAACTGATAAGTTCGTTGGATGAGTTCCAGTCCACATGATGGAGGTTAAGAATGGGTTTTAGCATTTTACTTGGTCGTTTAGTTGAATCTATAGTCATGTCACAAAGCACCGTATTGTGATCACAGCTAGATAGTGGATTATCAATGAATGTATAGGCCTAAGAGACTCCCACCGTGTATACAAAGTCTAAGGTAGTGGCATTTCTGGTGAGCTCTCTAACATGCTGGGTCCAGCCATTGAGGTGAATACATGAGATGGTTTCCTCAATCTCCGCAATATTTCTGAGTGTAGGAAGCATCCAGTTAATATATGGTAGGTTGAAGTCTCCACACATAATTTTGGATTTGTATGTGAGGTTGGAAGCAGCATTGATTATATGGATTAGCTTTTGCGTTTCACATTGAGTAGTTCAGGGCAGCCGATAGATACAACCCACTAGAAGATCAGTAGATGAGCTCAATAGCCATAATGTATCTTCTAAGCCACTGAACACCAGTTTATCTGCGGGAATTGCAGTCAGATTATTTCAAAGATTTATGACACACCCACCACCACGTTTGTGTGACCGATCCTTGCAGAAAAGCTTATAGCCTAAGATGCTAAGCTGAGAACCACTAATTTCTGACGTGCACCAAGTTTCAGTGATAAAAGCAATATCGGGGGATTTCATAAACATAAGTGTTGGAAGTAGATCTAATTTAGGTAAAAGGGAGCGGATATTAATGTCGACAGATTTGAAAGACATTGTTAAATTGGTATGAAGTGGTGGGTATGTTTGTTTCATCGTCATTGTATCTAAGATCTGTGTGTTGTGAGGTAGTTGAGGCACATTGCGCTCTAGATCTACTGGATAGAATGAGGTACATACTCCAGTAGTTTGATTATTCTGTTATTCGTTATCGCAAGTGATAGGGGCTGGACTGGTGAGGGAGGAAGTGGTGGTGTACAATAGTCTATAAAAGGAGTTAAATCCGGAGTATGCAGGGGTGTGGAGATGCTGAAGCCAACAAAATCATTTTTTTCCGATTTTATTGTTGCCAGTTGAGTAATACTGGGGTGGTGGTGAGTGCTTTTTGACTTGAGGTAGATAGGGGTTGCACCCTCTTACCTGTAAGTCCGTATGGCTTACCGCCATTTTGTTTGCTATTTCGGTGTCGCACACATAAGGGCTTGGGCAGCTTGAGGTCGCGGAATTTGGAAACGTAGTCAGAGACATTGTGGGTAAATATTTGGCCGGCTCTCTGCGACTTATCCCGTCAACTGTGTCGGTGTTGCATGTAGAAGCTTGAGGACGTACACTTTTTCTCAGTTGGCCTAGCTGCATATCCCTACGTTCTTGTGGTGGTCGCTTCAGAAGACACTTCGTAAAACGGAGGTATAAGCTAAAACTACCCGATGCACCAAACAGTTTAATTCGTTTTATTGAAGTAAATGCAATGTTTCCAAGCAGATCTCACATTTCAACTTCTGCAACCAAATATTCTAAATGGCTGGAAAAGCAAGGCGATCGTCGTATCACTGTCCAACAGCCACAATAATCGTCACACTGGTCACAAGCGACAGAAATTCACTTTATGTACTTTGCTCACTGCAACCGGATCGGTCCTTAAGTGATTGGTTACTCGTCGTGAAAGAGGACCTGTGACATATTTTGCATGATGACTGTCGTAATGGCAGTGGACTGAAAAGCGTTGGGGGAAGCGAGGTCCCAAAAACACCATTTTCGTGGCTGTAAAGGAAATCTCCCCTTGAGAATTTTCTATAATGGCAAGCGTTTATATTCCGAAGCGCCTGCTACGATAGCGCACCACTTATGTACTCCTGTCACAACCAAAGAATAAGGATGACTAACAGTCATACATTCAGAAAATACTGAGAACTCTTCCTTCTAGATACCAGTGTTCACACGCACACAATACCCGTACTCTTCAATTAGTGATCTCCACCTCTTTACCGGCATGCTTAGCGAGGCTTTCCGCCATCAGCCAACTAGAATAGGATCACGGCGAAGAAACCTAGAGTATTGTTTTAGCAATTTGTGCCCTTCGATTTCGTATGTCCTTTCTGTTTCCAATTAATAATCCATTTACTAAACGTTTATCACCGTCACTTTGTTTTGTCCGGTGAGTTACATGATGCGTAGCCTCAGGATTTTATTTACCTCTAATTCCTTATGGTTCTACGTACATTTTCCAATAGGTGCCAATAAAACTGTTTGGAATGCGCATAACTACTTCAGTACATTTTCTCTGTGGTGTGTGCCTCTTCGAAATGAAACGTAAAGACTTGTATCATAACCAGCAAAGTATGTTGTGTTATTTTCACATCTAACAAAGTTTCGCACTGATGGGCATCAAATGACATCGCAGCAAACCTGAATTAACGTTGATAATAGCAATAATTACCTTTTAGCTAGCCAAAAGAAATACATCGTTGTAAGTTGTCTTCCGACAAATGTTTGTTTGAGTAAATAAACTGCCACATTTGCCCAACACTACCAGGCAAAATGGTGCGTTAGAACGTAGTGACAAATACACAGCTCAGACGGCTGATAAAGATAATCGCCAAACGCAACTCACATAAAACACCGATGAAACTAATTTAAAAGAGGTCATTATAATTGACAATATGGTTACAAGCTTATTTGTGAATATATATGCAAATGGTGGGAGGCTAGATAAAATGCATTCCACTATATTTGGTTCGTTCTGCCTACTTGAATAATCGTCTATTAATTGGCCTTGTTTCTTACGCTAATAGTGGTGACCTTGGTTAAATTTATTATGTTTGCCGCACTTTTTGTGAAACTTCCGGATATTTTGCAGTCACCGCGGATTCGTTGCAAACCAAGTAACTTCATATGCTAATTTAGCGAAGGGGTATATCTGCAAATCCTTATTCTTCAACAGATATGTTTTATTTGAAAAAGTTATGTCAAGTTATCGGCAGTTGTTTGACATCCACGGTGTGGCTGCGCTCGGCGTGCAAGTTAAAAAAGTGCCGACCTGCCTATCACCCACTACCTCAACCATACTGGCTCCAGTAGGCAGTTAGTCATTGCTGGAGGGGACGGGGTGCACGGTTCTTATGGCCGTGTTAGGTTCGGACAGGGGTTGCGTGCACCCAGTGCCAGTAATAATAATCGCCAGCTGCACGCCGTACCGACGCTTTGCTGCCACGCAACCAACACTAGTCGCGCGTGGGCTGAATAGACCAAGAGGACGCCCGACCCTACGCGGAATAGAACCGGTGACCTTGTGGTTGCAAATCAGGCGCGCATACCACTCGGCCACCGGCCGTAGCACTCAGTGCTGAGCGCACCACGGTCCAGTCCCCGCCCTGTACGCGCTTGGTTCTCAAACGCGGCACGCTTGTCTTTACCTGTGAAGGAGTGTAAGCCGGCTCCGTTGAGGAAACTTTGCTTCCATCCCCATGGCTCCCGGTCTTATTCCTTTGGGTTTACACTGGACACGCGTGTGTGGTTGTAGGTGTGGGTGGTGAAGCGCTGGCAACCCATGGTCCATCTGAAGACGCAGGCGTCATGCGGCTGGCCACAGTGACAGGCAAATCGGAAACCGGATTCCGCCAATCATGGCGTGAAGCAAGGTTGCATCTTAACTCCTGCCCAGTTTACTAGTTATCTTCATGCGATTATGTCTTGTCCTTTTGATGCGGTTTGTGTTTACGGTGTTAGTGTGGGGCACCGTATTGATGTTGAGTTGCTGAACATCCGTCGTTTTGGTGTGAGAGCCCTAATATGTGAGACAGCTATCCGTAGGTTGCTGTTTGCTGACGACCGTGCCTTGTTTGCAAACGACGCGGAGGAGTTGCAGCATATGACGACTGTCCTATCTTCGATAGCCGTCAAATTCGGGCTCACCATCAACACAAGCAAAACTGTCTGTCACTTTCAGTCTTCAACGGAGGTACAAACTTCAATATTGCCGCAAAGAAGCGTTGGTGCTGTAGTATTAGAAACCACTTCCCGCTACTGATATCTTGAGAGTGTGAGGTCGACTGACCAGCAGCTTCATAGTGAGCTGCGTATCCGCGTATCGAAGGCAGCGGCGGCCTTCGGGAAGCTTGAGTACCGAGTGTGGAATAGCCAACAGCTTACTGTTGGCACGAAGCTGATGATTTACAAATCCATGGTACTGTCCATTCTTTTATACAACAGCGGAAGATGGACGACGTACCGCCGAGATGTGCGATATCTCGAGCGGTTCCATCAACAGTGTTTGCGACGGATTCTGCGCATTGGTTGATGTGACAGAGTTGCGGACAGGCAAATGTTGCCCCGAAGTGGACGGTATGCAGTGGAATGCATACATTTGAGGAGGCACCTGAGGTGGCTCGGTCATATATGGCCTATGCATTCTACGCGGATACCGGAGCCGTTATTTTATAGTCAGCTGAATGTGAAGTGATTTTGGGGATAACAAAGCTTTTTATTAGTATATCATCAAAGTAGGGCTCCCACGTTCTAATCTTGGCTGCAGATAATGAGAATCGAAAGCGGTTGATCGGCGTGCACGGCGCGATCTGATCACGAAAGCCGTTGCCGAGGTGCAAGAGAAAGCGCTCGTGCATGTAGAGAAGAAAGGGCAACCGCGAAAGAGACAGGCGTCGATGGGTTGTACTCCATCGACAGCGAGCGCCTGGTGCTGTATCACATATGGTCGCGAGTGCCTGAGTCAGGCAGGCCCAGTGAGCCATGATAGAGGCCAGTGGAGTCCGATACCGAAACACGGAGTACCTAGGCAGAACCGGGCCAGCGTTTGTAGGTACGCTGCATTCGATTTACTAAGCGCATGCTTGCATGCTGGGTCTCTTTATTTCAGGTGGTGTGTTTGCTATGGTGTTCTAATGCTTTTTTACCTCACAATAATGTCTACCTGAACTATCTCCTATAAATTTGCACAGGTTGCGTAAGCTAATTGCAGTTAACTTTGATGACATTTTCGCGTTTGTCCTATTTTCTTAAGTTATATGTATGACGTCTTTAAACTATCGAGAAGTTGTTCGTAAGCAATTTAATCTATACTCTCATTTATTGAAGAGTTATGGCACGGTCTCTGTATGCATTACTCGATTTATTTCATTTCAAGGACGTTTCAAGTGATTTGCTGTTGCTTGACATTCCCGATGTGGTTGCACTTGATTTGCATGTTTACATGGTGCCTACCTGTCTATTACCCACTACCTAGACCATATTAGCTCCAGGAGACAGTTGGTCATCCCTGGATAGGACGGGATCCACGGTCCTTGTGGCCGTGCTAGGATCAAAGAGTGGTTCCTTGCACTCATTGTGGAGCGGACTACGGTCCACCCACCGCCTTGTGCGCACTTGGTTCTCAAACGCGGCGGGCTTGTGTTGGTCTGTGAAGGAGTGTGAGCAGGCTCCGTTGATGGAACTTGGCTTCCATCCACATGGCTCCCGGTCTTATTCCTTTGGGTATACGCTGGATACGGGTGTGTGGTTGTAGCTGTTGGTGGTGCGGCGCAAGCCACCTATGCTCCGTCTGTAGGCGCGGGAGCCCTGTAGCTGGCCAAAGTGACAGGCATATCGGAAACCGGATGCCGCCAACCTTATATTAATATTGAGACCAACGTGATCAGGTTTGCCTATCAATTGTGCCCAATCCTAGAATAAGTCGACATTCTCTTCATCTCGTTCCTAAGTTTCAAAGTATTCTTTTGTCAATATTTTGTAGCCGTCGCTCGACGTCTCTTGCAATACCAACGAGCTTAATTTGCTCATTTTCCTGGCAGTGATTCACCTGTTTAGTCCAGACTGCTGCCGACGTTATCCTTGAGATATAGCATTTCTGTTGCTGGTTTGCATTACAAATTTGGTGAGAAGACTTTTAGTATCTGATGCGCCGATCTTTATAGGTCACCATAAGTCGTTTTTGCACTGAGTCACATTTAAACAAAGCAAAAAGTATAGTTTCGGAAGTTTCACACACCCAGGCCGTAAATAACTGAAAAAGCTACTTACAGCTCTGTGTTACTCTGCTATTGGTAAATGATTTTTAAGCAGTTGTTAAACTTCTGCATGTTGTGGTAGCTTTATACTGGACGCCTTTTTATAGTTACGATCTTCAACTACTGTTCATGTACTAGACGAGTGGCAATGGAGTTGAGTTAAGTTCCACTTTCTTATTTCAACGGCACGACAAATTTACCAACACATGGAATCACAGTTCGTAAACCAATGAAAAAACTGGAAGAAAATCTTTCAAAATGGCTACATTATGTTGACCCCGCATCCGTTTGGAAAAGGTGTATGAATTAACCTTTATATAATTGGATATATATCGAAACAACGCTCTTTTGACCTAAAAATTCTTCCACAAAATTTTGGCTTCAGATATGCTTTTTGAGCAGCCTGCTGAATGTTCACTTGACTTGCTAGTGAATAAAAATATAATGTAGGGCTCTTATATGGCGCTAGTGTACAGTAGGCGCCGACTGTAAAATAGCTGGAATTAGGAACACGTTTGCTTCATCTTGAGGCGTTAACTATTCTAACATGAAAGCATGCTCAGACGTTGCTTTCTCTAGTCAAGTAATTAATGGTTGGTACCGACTGCCAGACGCGACGGTTAAGGCGTCGTCAAAAGTGAGGTTCAAACATTTGTTATACTTCTATCTACAAAGCACTCCAAGATTCTGCAGAGTTAACACTACCTAATCGTGAGCGAATCTACAACAAACACACCTGCAGGCTTTGGAAGAACGGGAAGTGAACTACGCGGAAGCTCGAGCTTTGACGTGTCATACCGATTTGATTTCTAGGCCTAAATATCGTTGAAAACATTGTTTGAATAAACATGGTGGACAGAATTTGACTTTTTTCAAACTCTTCTCAAACATAAGAGAAATAATGGCAGCGGGGTGTTTGAAGTGTTGCAAAGCCGTCAGCATCCGCTCAAGGACTGTGCAGTGTAAGACGTGAAATGGCTGGCTGCATTTTTCCGGTGGCAATATCGATGCTAATTTGTACGAACTTCTCCAACGGACCTTCTTCTCGGTTGTCTTCTTCGTTTGTGATGCGCGCCAAACGGCTGAGGCGGATGAGAGTCTCATAATCTGTTCAACCTCGCTCAGCCCTGTAGTCCACGCACGCAAGCCAAAGGCTACCACCCTCCCGCCAATCATCGTGTTCTGTTGGACGATTACGAACATAAATCATAGTACAGGCTTCTCTGCTTCATCGTCGGTGACCATGGTACGTGGCGGACGTAAAAACAAGACGACCACTCCTGCTGTCAAACGTAGCCGGGTCTTAGCTGCTTTGCTTTCAGAGCTGCTGACGCCTGCTGTTGGCGGTAAAGCTATGAAACCCAAAACCTATGTAGCAGTTGTTAGCAACGGCGTAGCCACAGTCTCCGTTAAGCGAAGCACAGTCATTCAGGGAAAAACCGTCCAAAGCGCAACAAGGCATAAACCAATGACAGCCATTCCTCCTTCCCAACTAAACCAAGTTATTGACAGTGGATGCCAAAAAGAAAAGCTGATTAAGTACAACCCGCTTCCTAAGCCACCAGTTAGTGAGAGCAGCACAAAGCGGCATCGATGCTTAATCATCATAAACGCTCCAGAATTCGATAATGATACTGTGGTTAATAGGATAATAAATGCTCATGACTTTTTAGCTTTGGAACGAATGCGTGATGGACAGCAATATTGTTTCTGTCTTTTGGCTCGTCAGGAAGCAAGTAGGCTGCTCAAAAACTTATCCACTTAAGGTTATCTGTCAGAATGAAGATGAGTGCCGTCGGGTTCACAGACAGACCTCACGTCTTAACGGGTGAATCCTTTTAGGTAATCCGAAACCTTTCTACAAACTTCCCGTCCGAATAAAGGACGCTGACGAAGAGCTACGGAAACGTAGGACAAATGGTGAAGTTAATCTTCACATTGTGAATGTTCGCGTGGTACAAAAAGCACCAGTAGTTCAATGGAACTCAATCCTGGGCATATCCAGGTAGCAAGAATGTGCTACAAGTCATAAGTGCGAAGCATACGAGACAATCTTTACGAAATTCAAGTCTTTGTCTCAGAGAAACAACTGGATTTAAGGACCTTCACAGAGACCTGGTTATCTTCGGTCACACTAGATTCAGAGGTTCAAATTCCGGAGAATCACTTTGTTCGGGCTGACCGTTCTGTAGTGTGGTTTGGGGCTAGTGTGATTTTGTAGTCAAAGGAGAGCCTCGTGGCACAAACTTCGGAAGCGGCCTGCGGCAACGATGCAGCTTCCTAGGTATTTTGTTGTAGGTTTCATGACGGTTATAGTTCACTTATGGTCGGTGTCATTTACAATGCACATATGGTGTCCGGAACTTGCTTACTGGGGTCGCTAATGAAGCCCAGCGGGGGTTAGAGACTGTCTAATAGTAGGAGACTTTCATGCTGCTGTGCTGATTGGGATATATTCCATTGTTAGCTCTCTCCGGATTCGACTCACTTCTCCTCGAAACTATGCTTGGTTGTCCTTTACTCTAGCATGTTGCAGCGCCCACTAGAATATATCCAGGCCAGCTTCCACACGTACTCTCACCGGCCTACTCAGAAGTCTTCACACTGACTTTACTACAACCTATTGACGAAAATGACCATTTTGTGGTTTCTTTTGAATAGACTCTCCGTCTCACTATTCATGACCGGAGTGTGTACCGTCGGTACTACTAGCGTGCAGACCCACACTGCCCGAGGCTAGATGCTAGTACTCTAGATTGGAGCCTTCTTGAGAACCTGGTCGTTGACGATACTTGTGGCCTCTTACACTCAGAATTAACGTCACTCCTTAGTTAAATAGTCCCACAGTGTAAAACGAAGCAGTTTTTCAAGGACTCTCCTTGGATCCTTAAAAACAAAAGATGCAGAGCATGGGATAGATTCTGTTATACAATATGGGCTTTAGACCACTGGAACTGCAAGGCGGTTAGGAACCTATACACACAAAGGAAACACAAGAAGCGACTGTAATACGATCTTTGTTTTGCAGAAAAATCTAAGTCCACTCCGAAACTATTGTTCTCGTATCTGAAATGAGTACAGTAGCTGGGTATGGGATACCTCTGTATTCTAGCAATAATTATACCTTACTGTATGAGAACTCTGCCAAACTGGTCACCTGGCTTTACAGGATACCTCCGTCTTTCGCATCCAAGCTCCATTATCACGCGACTTGTTGTCACCCCGCTCCGCTACACCTGAGCATATCGAGCTAGATGACGAGCTGGTTATACGACCATTTTCTGACTTTAATCCAAACTCTTAACCTGACCCAGATGATCTACAGCCTTTCTTCCTCAATTCACAAATTTCTTCTCTCAGTTGCCAACATTTCCGTCTCTCGCTCGACGCCGGACGCCTTCCAAAGGTTTCAAAACCGGATACTGTGAGGCATATATACAAGGCGTGAGATATTCAGGATCCCGAAAACTACTGGGTGGTCTGTCTGGCAACAAAAATTTGTAAACTCATAGAATGTAGTCTTACGACGGCCCTACCGCTTCAATTGGAGCATTTGCATATCTTCTCATGCGCTCAATATATTTTTCGGACGGCACATTTCTGTCGCTAACTTGCTAGTTGCGATAAAATAAATGAGATTGCCCGATGTGGTTTACTTCAACTTTAGCATGGCATTTCACAAAGTTCCTCATGGACATCTCCTTCACCAACTCCGGTGAATAGCCGTTTCTAGAAAGATTCCTTGGTCGCTAGCGTCCTGCACGGCCGAATCATACAAGTTAAAGTACACGATACACAATATAAAGCCGGTTTTTTGATCAGCGGGGTCCCACAGAGCTGTCCATGGTCCTGAGCTCTTCAAAATTTACATCAACTCTTTTCTAGCTGACCTACAAACTGAGTGCTACATATATTCTGATTACCTGAAACTGTGGCTAGAGGGATCAAAACTTGCTGATGCGGAACTGCTAAATACAACGTTGAACTGATTGCACTATTGGTCAATTGTGTGACAGCTACCCATCACCCGTGCTAAGTATTCAGTCCTCACAAGTTCTGCCCCGGACCTATTTGGTGCTTCTCACATTGGCGGAGTCCTGCTCATAAACGCAACCTAGGAGAAGGATATTGGGGCTTTTGTCTCTTTCAAACCTACTCCTGACTCAAAACAGCCTAAAAAATGTTGTCGCTATTAATAGGAGGTGCTTCTCTATACAGAAAGCCTTCTTCCAGCGATACTTTGACTTCTCTTTAGATCCCATGTTCGACCAAAGCTTGAGTACGGTATATTAACATCCTATCCTCTCAAGAAAGACGAATTCGTACCGATAGAGTAGTTTCAGCGGCGATGATCGAAATCCGTCATGACACTCCGGAACCTGTCTTAGCTGTAATGACTTCAAAGAGTGAACTTATTCTCTGGAGTATCGTCGTCACCATGGTTGATTTACATGGTTGATTTACCCAACATATTCTCATAGCTAAGATGGAGAATGCGATACAAGTTCATTCTTCTTTGTGCGAATAGTTTGACAAGATGTCACGGTATGAAGCTTTTTAAAACATGGTAGCTTCGGGTTTGCTTTCATGTAAATTTGTGAACACGTGTGGTCAGTGACTGGAACAGTTTACCTAAGCTAGTCGTCAGTGCGCAAACAGCAAAATATTTCAAACTTTTGTTACAAAGCTGCTTTCTGGACAAGCGTGGAGCTTGCTATGTTGACGGTGACCGCAATGCTTCCTTGTGGACGACTGTGCCACCTCAAATCACATGATCCCTACAGTGACCGGGTAATGATGGGGTGGACAAAGGTTTCCCTTTCTGCTCTCTACAAAGCAATGAAGCAATAAACCACGAAACCCCGTCTCACCACTATCATTCAACGAAATCAATAAACAATCTTAACTTAACAATTGCGATGCATTTTCACTTTCACTAAAAATTAAAATAATTGGGATAACTAATCAAATCAAACGTTTAGTCAATTTTAATGGCAACATTTTATATGATCACGCCAGCATATGAAAGAATAAAGCAATTCAAAATAGATATGGTTCACATGTGCTTTTTATATCACATGTGCACACGTTTTTTGACCACTAAGTCTCGGCAGCCACAAATTAGCCTTAACTAATAAAGGCTTTTGCGCAAACCGACATGTATAAAGGCTTAAAAAACCAGTCAAAATTAAACAAATATTTGCAATTTTATGTGGGTTGAAATGCGTATTCTTTTTCTTGCGTGTTACTGAACAAGCCTATAACGCCATAATCAAAATAACAGGATAAAATAAAACACAATAGTTTAATGTGAATATTCTAATGTTAACTGCACACCATTCCCAACATTGGCGTGGTGACTCGATGTCCAACTATCACATGTTAAAACTGCATTGCTCAAAAGTTGTAGTTAACAAGACAGTCTTAAACTAGTCAAAAGCTATGAGCTATCTAAAATGTAGGCGTACGTTATGAGCAACATCAAAAACATTGTTTGGTCGCGTTGTTGCTTTTTGGTACGTAGACGATTAAAGAAGCGACTGCAATATCAAAAAACAGACAACGAATGTAGACACAAATATGGTTATACATACCTATTTATTGCAACTAAAACCATTTCCAAAGTAAATGAATGGGTGCAACCAACCGGCTTAACTAGATAACCGAGAAAGCGAAAGTATTTGGAAATTGCACCATTTACACTATCAATAAAAATTGTTTGATACAAACAAACAGCTACAAACCTATAGGTTTGATATACGACTTAATCACATTCTATAACAGGAAAGTAATGTACATGAACAATTCCTGACGTTTAATGCTTTATATTGTATATTGTATATTGACCAACAAGATTGGGCCTGATCTAACTGGACTGTTCCAGCCGGCTCAGATGTCATCTCTTCGTGGTCACCCTCTGAAGTTGCATAAGCCTAGATCTGATCACGTTAGAGCTGACGTTCGGTTGTCACGCAGGGTCATCGACTCATGGAACGCACTACCCAGCGAAGTAGTGTTAGCACCAACGGTGAAGGAGTTTGAACATCGACTCGACGCCCTTGGGTTACAGTTTCAGACCTTTCCTTTTAGTTCTTAACTTTTACATCTATTTCCTTGGCTCCTCACATCTATTACTATTATTGTCTTAACCACACGTTCTCTCCTGTACTACAATTACCATTATTTTGTTTTTGTTGGTTCCCTTCTCTTAACCTTTATTCTATTCACGTGGCCGGTACAGTGGGGACTGCTAGTGCAGGCCGCGTGGGCATTGATTGGTTGACCGTTATGTGATTCGTGTGTATTGATTTGGCTCCTCTCGGCTCCAAACCGCTCCCGCGAACTCCATCCTGGTTCAACGACGCATTGAAGAAGGAACACACATGGGAATCCTCCTACCGTTCCTGGTCCAAATTGAACTTGAACTTGAACTTAATCTACTGAGTTTTTCATCGAAACTTGAGCTACTCTGATCTGCTATATACTCTGATTCCATTCAGATCAGAAGTAAGCCTGCAGTAAAACCTAACGATATCAAATCTAACTATGCAATCAAGGCAAAGTGCAGCTCTGCATTCCTTGATCATTTGCGTGAGCAGCGGACACATTCGCAATGGCTGTTGCGGTTCCTCGCTCCAATAGATCGTTATATCGTGCGTCGTCGCCATTAAAAATGGTGGTTTCAACGCGTTTTGTCTCAAAGGTCTCAATGTAACTCATTTCTAGCAGTTTTTGAATAACATTCACTCTTGCACTTAGGGTCTTGATGACTGTTATCTAAAAAAACAGATGAATGGGTAAATTCAGCAACGCAAGTAGTTTACCCTCTTAGCCAAGGCCATGATTTTAAATGTGGAATGCGAGGCGCGTCTCGCATTTCCAGTAAGCTTTTCTGTAAACACTGCACCAACTAGCAATTTGGAAAACAATTCCAGCCCCCTAACTATTTGGAACTCATATTTATGGTAAACAGACGGGACACTTTCAAACAGCAATCTGCAGTTCGTATTTATTGGCACGGTAGTTCAGCCGACCTATACATCAATAGACTGTATTCATTTTTTCGGCTTCCCAGTGGGTGCACACTTCCAAGTGGTTTCCATCCAATTTGTTTCGGAGGGATTTTCTACTTTGCTTTGCCTGAGTTAAACTTTTGTCTTTCGCTGTGTAAGAATAGTTCTGAGGAGCTGCTCGAAATCACTGGGAGCATTTGTAAATACGAGGCTAGGGTATTTTGTCGCGTGCTTCAAGTAAACCGGCCTAACTTGATAAGAAATGAGTAGGATAAACGATTAAGCACTGGAGAGCCGATGCTGGAACTGGACACTTTTTTGTTGATAATAGTCTGATGTATTGTGGCGATTAATTGGTAAGTGTGGTCACATAAAAGCTAGGGCACTGCGCCGCGCGCATTTGGTAAGTCCTGATAGCTTACTAGGAGAATGCTATACCCGGTAGAGTAGGGGCAATCCAGTAGTGGCGCTGGACACACTTTTGTTACCAATTGCCAGCGGTATTTCAGCGATGCAATGGTTAACGGGCATAGGTACACAGGAGGCAAGCACGTTGCGTTGCACGCTTTAAGTAGGTATGACTATTTCGCTAGCAGAATAAGGCTAAAGCGGCTTTCGTAGTGCATAGCTAGTTGTGGGTGTGTGAAGCTAAGGCGGATATGAAATTGAGACACTGGTATAAGCTACAACAAACGATGTCAATTATGCAGAAAAAGCTTCTTATTATGTATGCAGGGCATCGATTAGGAGGGCTTACGCCAACGCGTAGGTCACGTTGGTCAGTTTTCAAGTGAAGCAAAGTCCGTTAGCTTGCGTTTGCAAAACAGCTCACAGGTTGACTCACGATCATAAAAATAAAGTGAGCGATGGTGTCTGAATGTCACTGAGCGCTAAAACGTGACTCTTTTAGCATCCCGTTAGGACTGGTTGAGACGGTGCGGCAATCCGGGGATCAGACGAGCAGGAACAAGGGATTGCGGGGCAGCGGTACACTAGTGGTCGGGCTTTACCGGTCACTGCGCTGTAGTACCAAACATTCGTGTGGTTAGCAGGTACCTGGAGCGGCCAAATGCGTGTCCAATCCAGGTTTCTAAACTCAACGCTGTAGGTGGGAGGCAGGCGTGGGGACCATTGTACTACTGGCGTACGCTGGGTGCAAGATCATTACCTTGTATACGCTTAAAATTATGAAGTAGATATCATTGGAGTTTACTGCGGTGCAGACTATAAACGTTGCTACGATATTAGTCTATTCGCTCGGACCTAAATAAGGATAGAATCTCGCTTAGTTTCCGCAGTTTCACTCTCAAGCGGGCTAGCACCAACTTGAACGACTTCGGTTGTGCTAACATGCTTCCACATTGGAGCAATGGTATATGACGGTATAAAACGAACGTTTTATATATACCGTAACGTGGTAATGGTGAAAGTCGCGAAATAACATGCATGTCAGTAAAAGTAAGTGTTAGCTACATGACTAACCAAGGGGGTTGGAGTAGCACGTAAGTGTGTGTTACTGTCTGGATTATAGGGGTTTTTTATGCCGTCCATTATTCGTTTTGCACTAATGCCATCACCTGAGATTCCCGCGCTATGTCACCTGGTGTAAATGTGTCTGAGTATTGTCAAGGCGTTTCTGAAAGAGGATAAAATACAGGCCTTAATTACCTTTGCCAGTAAGGCTTTCCATGTCTGTAAACTAGGAGGGTGATGCAGCTTCACCGATGTTCCGGTCAGCTGTACTGCGTGAGTAGTTTAACCTGCTGACAGAGCTTTCTGTTAATGGGTTGCAAAAGAGAAGTGCCTATGTGGTTGAGTTCATTGGGATATGATACACCATCATGAGCTTGCCTCTTAGACGCCGCTAAAGTCCCACGTATATTTTGGAGTTTTCAGCCTGAGTGAGTAGGGAACTAGGGTCGAACCTCTGAAGCTCTATGTCGCTCTGCGCTGTACAATATCGAACGCGGTGATTTGGTGCTTCTGCTGGGGTAGCCACGCTTGAGAATAAATAAATAAATAAATAAATAAATAAATTGTGTATTCTCGACTAAGCGAGGCACGCCTGCGCAGGCATGATCATGTTAAGAGTACAAAGTGTGATCAGTTAATGTACAATGGAACAATGGGATTGTTGCATGTGTTTGTGTATGAACGTATGTAAGTTTGCATGTAGGCGTGTTTAGCTTTGTTTATGAGATTGGTAAATGTTTCCTGTCGTTTTGCTTGAATGTGTTTGAAGGTGTCGCCAGTGCTAAATGGATGCTTGATATCTGTGGACTTGAAGCGATTGTCCGAAAAAGCTGTTCTGTGTTCGGTCTCTCGTAAGCGCCAGACATTTTAGTATTGATTGAGGAGCCAAACGTCCCAGATGCCATACGAAGCAGGCTGACACGCTTGTTTCCTTTCTTTGAGGCCTTTTCAAGGTGTCTCAAACCCCCGAGTTTCTCTTGCATACGCACGCTAAGCCCACAATCCTGAGTAGCCCGCTGTAGACTTTCTGGTACAGAGTGGTAATATGAGTGCTCCCTTGGTGTACGTACAGAAGTTTGCACTTTATAGTGGTGAAATGCAGCATGTTACTCACGGACCATGTGTACACTTATTCCAGGTTATCCTGTAGCTCTGCGTTAGCCTCCAATAAGACGACAACAGCCAAACCTTTAGATCATCTGCAAAAAGCAGCGAGTTTAACGACAGCACCATTGCATGATCATTTCAAAACTCCAGGGACAAGCGTGGCCCGAGTACCGAGCACCGAAATATGTCGCGTCCAACTTCGATTGTTTTCGCCAGCCTGCTGCAAGCCCTCAAATTTTGGTAAGCTCGCCAATCCATCCTAGGACGGGATACGTGATACAATAATTCTGGCGTTTGTGCAGTAGAATGCGATGGTCCAAGCGGGAGAATGCCTTTATGATAACCCGTTAGGCCGCATCCACCCTTACATCAGCGTCCACAAATTCCGTCCGGTTTACCCCATCTATGAAGGCTTTAGTAACGTAGAATCAACTTTAGCGAAATCCGTACTGCTTCGGAACGGGCATGTTTTATTCTCTAGGTACTGCATGAGCGCCAGAACACAACGGACTCCAGGAGGTTGTAGGTAACCGAAAGAGGGGCTAGCGGGCGGTAATACACGGTTACAGCACGGCTGCCACTTTTGTATATTAGAGTGATGATTCCGTGCTTCCACGTCTTGAGAAAGTGCAATGCATTAAGACATCGCTACCGGTTCAGCTGAGCTCATGGCGGCGAATATCAATGCTTCTAGAAAAATGCTGTCTGCACGCGGAGAGCAGTATTCGAGCAAGGACGTCAGCTGCTACAATAGAGCTGCGGTTGTGAAGGATACTTGGGTAAGGCCTGAAGGCGTTTTGACCTACCTATTCGTGCTGTAAGATAAACATATGGATAAATAAAAATTTCCTTTCCGACCAAGCGGGGCGCGCCTGCGCAGGCATGATCATGTTAGGAGTACAAAATTTCATCGGTTAATTTACAACGGAACAACGGGATTGTCGCATAGGTTGATATATGAATGTATGTAAGTGTGCAGGTACGCGTTTGCAGTTGTGTTTATTTAATTTGTAAATGTTTACTTCCCTTTCGCTCGTGCTTGAACGGGTCGCCGGTGCTAAATAGAAGCTTAAAATTTGTGGACCTGAAGTGGTTGTCCAGGTAAGCAATGGATTTGCATACAAACATCAAACAGCGTTAGAGGTTAGAAGTATGTCTAAACCTAAACGTTGCCCAAAAGTTTTCGATAACTGGTGTAGGGCCGGCTGATAATCGTTTTCTAGATAATTTTCATGTTTACACCCCAAAGGGATTTCGGTCTGTTTCATAGAGCATCGACTATCTATGCTTTTAGAAACAGTTCGCACTGACGCAGTCCTCAGCCTTCTACATCCAACCTGTGCAACTGATTTTACTCTGAAGAACGCTTTGATGGAACACAGAAAAGCCCGAATTCGTAATGGTCATTGATTGCACCAAAACCCTGTTTTGGCTCCTGTGCTCATGGATCACCACATGGTGAAATTACCCCCAACTGGTATCTTGACGTAACGGTTGTGACTGAATTTGCGCTACACAGCGTCCTCATGTTCCTTTGCCTGACTATTACCTGACAATATGCTCACACATATTGACCAGATCATTTCGTTTATGACTTTCATTAAAACGAAATGTTTTAACATTCCAAAGAAGCTATGCTTGTATGCGTATTTGATCAAGCCTTTACAGGTTTGTCTCGTTTTACCGAGGATATACCATTTATTTATTTATTTATATCTGCACCGGATTATCTGTTTCTTCCTCTTCAGAAGGCTGCCTTGCTGGCTTGCCTACCGACCTCAACTTGGAGCCAGCTGGATGAGTTGGGGTAATCTTGGTCCTGCTAATGTTTCGGTGGTAATGTGTCAAGACGGGGCGGGTTTTCGCCTGGCCAGCCTTCTTCCTAAAACAGCCATGTAAGTCTTCTTAACAACGTTATGACGTGGCGGATATGAGCCGCTAGTTAATAAAGTCATAGCTTTGACAAACCGGCGAATCTTACATACATCGTGAGCGGGGCACAATTTATAGGCTCCTTCCCATCGTTTCCCATATTGGCGCATTCACCGAACACACACAACTGACCAGTAGCACTCACCAATTTACCCAAGACGATTACTTACATTTGGGCCTACATAAATAACGTTTGGCGCCATCCGGTTTCGGAATTTCCTGTCACTGTGGCCAGTCACATTGTGCTCGCGCCAGCAGCAGGACCATGGAAGGCTTGCGCTGCACCACCCACAGCTCCATCCACGCACACCATATCAAGTGTAAACCCGAAGGAATAAGACCGGGAGGCATGTGGATGGGGTCTAACTTTCAGCAATGGATCCGGCCCACAATCCTTCACGGGGAAACACAAATAAGCTCCCTTTGGGGAATCATGCGCACATAAGGCGGTCGCTAGACCGTAGTCCGCTTCACATTGAGTATTGGAAACAAACTTTGATCCTAAAATGTCCACAAGGACCGTGCACCCCGTCCCCTCCAGCAACAAGCGACTGTCTCTTGAGCCAGTATGGAGGAGGAAGTAGGTAATAGACCTGTAGGCACCATGTCAACATGCACATCAAGCGCAACCACACCGGGGCTGTCAAGCAACGTCCGATCACTTGAAACGACAAGATGAATTAAAATAAATGGGATAGTGCTTACAGATACAGAGACGTAACTATTCACTACCTTAGAGTATAAAAAATTATTACGAACGGAGCCGCAATAAGTACAAGAGGTCAGAAAAAATCTTTTAAGAAAAGGTCACGAACTCGAAAATGTTATTGAACTTTATTACAATTAGCTTCAGCAAGGTGTGCAAGTTTATAAACGATAGTACAGGTAGACAATAATATGAGAAAGTAAATCACAATGACAAATTTGAAAACCCAACACCTGCAATAAAGTGACTCAGCATGCAAACGCGCGACTAGTGAAGCGAATGCAGCGTACCTCAGACGCTGCATCGGTGCTGTCTACGTTCTCTGCAGGAACCATCTTCGCATCGGTGGTAGTCCCCAGTGGCCTCGCATAAGGCCCATTGAACCTGCGTGACTCAGGCACTCGCGACCGCATGTGCTGCAGCACCATGCGCTCGATGTCGAAGAAGTACAAGGCACCGGCGCTTGCCGCTTCCACACCGGCCGCCTCTTCTCTGCGTGCCTGAGGTCTTTCTCCCGCACTTCGGCAACTGACTTCGTGAGCAGCTTGCGTCATGCGCGCCGGTTAACTGCCTGGGATTCCTGTGGCATGCAAGCAAGATTGGAACACGGAAGGCTCATTTTGATCGTGTCCTGGGAATGTAACTTTGGTTCCCCACATGCCGATTCCTCACATTCATTTATCATACAATATTTGTTTCTGTATCCGTTTCGAATCCTTGCGGTTTACGGGACCAAGCCACCTAAAGCCACAGCAAATTTATGCAGTCCACTGATTACATCCCACTTCGGCGCAACACTTCCGTGTCCGTAATTCTGTCGCCCATTCTATGCGCCTAATGCACCGCAACTACTGTTGATGTAACCTCTCGAGATATCGCATATCCCGCCGGAACATCGTCCAGGTTGCTCTGACGTCTAGAAGAACGGAGAGCACCCTGGATTTGCACATTATCAGCTTCGTGCCAGTGTTAAGCTGATGGTTGTTCCACAGTCAGTACTCAAGCTTCCCGAATGCCGCCACTGCCTTCGACACGTGGATAGGCAGCTTTACCGTGCGGCTGCTGGTCAGTCGACATCACACTCTCAAGGTAGCAGAAGCGGGAGGTTGTTTCCAAAACTTTAGCACCAATGCTGATTCGCGGTGATATTAGAGTTTGCACATCCGGTGCAGGCTGCAAGAGACAGGCCGTTTTGTTTGTGTTGCTGTGGAGTCCGAATTTGTTCGCTGTCGAGGCCAGAACACTCGTCATGTGCTGCAACTCATCCGCGCTGTGTGAAAACAAAGCGCAGTCGTCAGCAACCAGCAACATACGGATAGTTGTCTTACAGCCTATGATTCTCGCACCGATAAGACGGGTGTTCAGCAACCCACCAACAACACAGTGCTCCACACGAACACCGTAAATACAAGTCGCATCAAAAACGCAAGATATCATGGCATGAATATATATATTAAACAGGGCGAGAGCTAAGAGACAGTCTTGCTTCACACCAGACATTGCTGCAAAGTTAAAGGAGATCTCTACATGCAGCTGCACCCTCGCTCGCATACCACTGTGCAGACATTCAAGTAAACTTATAAACTTACGCGGGCAACCAAACTTGATTCTTGCCTCTCGGTTCCACCATCATGAATCTCAGCTCACGATTAATTTCCCCTATCTTGTTTGGCCTCTCTTTTGGTCCATATCGCATCCGTTCAATGGTGGTATAGGTGCCTCTAACGCCAACGCGAATTACTAGCTCCCGTGTGATTCTCTCGGCAACTATGGCACTCATCGTTAAACCCATTGGACTACTCCGGCCTCTAAGGCTCCAAATGCCTATAGGTCTCAAGCCAAGGCCTCTTTTCCTCTGAGGATCGGCTGCCATCGAGGCGAAATGATGAGGAAGTTTATCCACTTGGACTGGTCGACCCACCCTCAATAGCCAGCTGGTTTACATGCTTGATCTTTTCTCCGGGAGATGAAAAACCCACACATCGCTCCAAATGGAGCGCTTTCCGCCATTCTGGAGAAACTACCACCACGGGGTCTAAACAAATGGGTTTAGCTCGCCTCGTACTCACAGCAGAACAATTTACTCACCTGGAATAATGTATTTACATGGATCCACTGTTCCACAACCGAAGACAGACAATTCTGGCGTGATTACCTTCACTGCCTCAATCATTCCGATTCTCCAGTCACCTGGAGCTTTTCTGAAGTCATCTCACGCACAGCATTGCGCGCGTATAAGTGGCTCTTCCGATGATCTTTCATGGAGTTCTCACTTGGCCATGGAGAAAATTACACTTACATGTGAAAGAACTACTTCTCCACTTTGCGGAGAATAGCATTTTTCCTGTTATGGACATTTTCAGACACAAGAAACAACTGCAGTCACCGTCCCTATGACAAGTCCAGCATGGATAGCTGGACACGGGTTGCGAGCCGGACAATATAATAGAAAAAGCCGGCCTCAATTAACAATGTGTTTACTCACCTGCATCAATATCATTCGACTCTGCGACTCTTACATTATGGACCGGCTTCAACCACTACTGCCGGATCATTACTAAGCCATGCGGCCAACGAAGGAAGAACTTTGGCTTTCTACCGACTGCGATTAATAGAGTGCAAAATCGGTCTATACGATGCATGGCCGACCAGCACTACAGTTCAGCGGAAGCTACGACAGTGTTCCAGGACGTGGTGGGCTTTCGCCTGGCAAGCGTTCTCCCTATAAAAAACCACAAATATCCGCTTAACAACACTGCAACGTGGCGGATGTGACTCGCCACAAAATAAAGTCCCAGCTATACATTGCACACTGACGCAGTCCTCAGCCTCCTACATCCTACCTGTGCAACTGATTTTACAATGAAGAATGCTTTAGTGGATTACAGATCATCCCGGCTTCGTAATGGTCATTGATTGCACTAAACCTTGTTTGGGCTCCTGTGCTCATGGAGCACAACTAGGCAAATTTACCCCCCAATTTTCTAGGCGCAACAGTTTTTGCGCGCCACAGCGCCATCATGGTCCTTGATCTGACAATTACCTGGCAAAATGCTCGCTCATATGGACTACATCTTTCCGTTTATTCCTTTCATTGAAACGAAATGTTTTAATATTCCAAAGAAGCCATGCTGGTATGCATATTTGATCATGCCTTTAGAGGTGTGTCGTTTTACAGAGAATATACCATTTGTTTGTTTATTTATTTATTTATTTATTTACATGGTCGGAATGGTCAGCAATTGCGCACCGATGCCTGTTGGTTCACCCAAGAGGTGACCAAGGTGACGATCGAATATTGCAAATCCGACATTATATTCACGTGGTGTTGAGGCGGCGTTGCCCACCCAGTAGAATGTCTATCCAGCACTTGCTTCGTGCGACTTACGTTGCTCATCAAGCCGGGTTGCCCTGCGCGCCGCAATGTCGATATGGTAGTGCGCCAGTTCCATCGAGAACAGTCCTGTGCGTCGCTCGGGGCGCTCACTCAAGTTCCGGTCGAGTGGCTTGCGCACGTTCTAGCATTAGATGCTGAGTACTTTGCGCACTGACATACGATTGCCCTGGTGGGAAGTCGCACGCGACGTGGCGGTTGTGCTTCTGAGTTTTACTTGAGGAAGTTTACCCGGAGCTTTCGGCTTAGTAGCTTGGCCCATAAGGCAGGGGGTGATTTGTAGGTTTGATCGAGGGAATACGCCTGGAGCCTTTAGCTCAACAGCCGGACACACGAGGCAATGGGGAGCAGATCCAGCTCGGGAATGTGGTTAAAGTGATAGATTGGGATCTGCTTGACGGCGGTCATACACAGCCTTAGGGGTGATGGAACGATGCATATGTATTTGCGACCGTAGTAGGATACACCTAGAACCACGTCCAGACGAAGGCGGGTTTTGGCGTGTTCGCACCAAATTTGCCAGGAGTTGCCTGGCTTTAGGCGGGCAGTATGAAACCAGTGAACCCTCGGAGATGCCCGGCCACCGTCAGAGACAAATCGTGGCGCTCGTGCTCTACGCCAATGGTGCTGTGAGCTTGTAACCCTTAGACCTGTTGTCTCCCATGGCTAGGTTTTACGGGTAGAGGGCCATCGACCACTTCTTAACCTCCGAAGAGGATGGACAAAGGTACTGTTATGTCGCCCACACCTGACAGTAGTGCGACTCGAGTCCTCAATCAAAGCCTTCGATTAAATGTACACCCGGAGGACAGCGGGGTTATCACATGGTCAATTCACTGACTCATGCCGATTGCTATCCTGGATCTTAGTAAGTAGAAGGGCGTAACCCAACTCCCACCCAGCGGTCGGCACGAGGAGAAGTCCAGGACATGAGGCACTGGCACAACAATAGCAGCCGTTGGTAGAACATCTGGCAGGATCTAGCTACCACCAGCCTCAGCGCACCACAGGCTGTCCCGCCACATACACACGTAATTATTGGGTAAATCGTAACCTTTTTATCCCATTACTATGTTTGTGCCCTTTTATCACCACGATCGTGCCCCTGTAGGCATGTTTTTCACCGGCGAGTAGAAGTCGTTTATCTAGTTATTGTGTTCCTGTTTGTAAATGCAGATAGCGGAAACCGCGACAACTTCCCACTAGATTGTGTTCTCTCAGCCAACATCGTCCCGGCTTCGAACGCCTTCAGAAGTAGCTCTGCCGGCGGTTTGGTGCGTAATTAGTGTCGACTTTCGAGCATTTTCAACCAGTTGGTTGAAGTTGCGTTTGAGTTTTAACTATTTTGGTCCACCTCCTTTTTGGTTGGGTGACATGGGCTACCTTAAAGTTATGTTCGCAATCACGTTATGGAAAGAGAGAGCATCGTTGGGTGTAACACTATTATTCAGGTCAAGAGCTTTTGCCTGCGATTCGTCTGCTGCTTGGCTTTCGGAGACGCCATGGCTGGCTAGCCTAACAACCTCCTCGTGGTGCCAACTGAGTGGTACGGATTAATGCCGTTCCAGCAAATGTGTTGGCGGCGGTGTTCCAGGACGTAGAGGGTTTCCGCCTGGCAAGCGTCCTTCCTATAAACAGCCTCAACTATCTGTCTAACAACACCGCAAAGCGGTGGATGCGGTGTATCTGTGTCTTCCTTAGCATGTTATCTGTCATTCCCATCTCACAGATTTTGCCTGGATCAATTGCATGATAAGCCTTAGAGCTAAGGCTGCAACTCCGAGTTTATGAGCAACTTCAACAACGTTCATTATCGTTTGCCCGATTTCTAGCCAGCCTGCAGTCACTAAGACCCTAAGCACCCATTTGACAGCAGTAAACGCAGCTGCAAAGGTGGACTATTACGCTCAGTTGGTGTCCTTGCCACTACGACTGTCCACCTCGCTGGCTAACTTACGACGCCGCAACTAGGGCGATACCTGGCATACCGCTCTTTAACGGAGTGGCAACTAAGCATGACCTGTAAAATGTGACCATTCCGCAGGCAGCGGTTCTTTAGTCGCACCTCACTTCCTTAGCCCCTCTTTATTTTGCTCCATGGAGTAATGTGCCGAAATGGCAACCCTACGCTGTAAGTAAGCGGCAGTTTACAAACCCCTGAAACCATAAGGGGCTGTCAGTTTTTAACTGGACGGTCGTACATCTCCCGCAAGAAGTAGCTTGGGTTACGACCCTTAATTTCTTATACTTTTATGCTCCATTTGAAAAGCCACCTTCAACTACACAATCTTGCCTACATATGCGAGTCTCGCATTGCACAAGGATAAAGAATTTATTCATTTTATCCTCATTTATCTGATCCGTATCCTCCATGGGTCTGAACATATTTGATCTACTCATTATCCCTTTCGGAACAACTGAATGAACAATTTCATCTACTTGCAAATCTTCAAGTTACTTTAAATCCATTGAGTTATGCTTCGTCCATCAGGCCAGTGGATGACTTCTTCCTGGTTTCAAAATCCTCATTTAATTGGGGTCATTATACAATGGAGACTTCACCCACCTCGCCAGTGTGTTCTGAAGATTTTATACCTTCCGAATGTATATTGTCTGTGGTCTATACTACCGCGTTGGGCCATACATGAATCCAAAGACCTCAGCAAGCTGCTCGACTGTTAGAAACCTCCTTTCCATGCAAATATCCCACTTAGCTGCGAAGATTACCTCCCCTGGACCTACCAGAGACGCCCACGCGGCCCGTGGGTCATTTGCTCGGGCAATGATACTGCTTATGAGTTGAGTTCCATACTCACCTGCATAAGGCAGCACCCAATTTACACAGCCTACCTAAGAAACAGTACCGCTGTCCCCAACCGCTCCTGATGAATCGTGACTAAGCCATCCGCTGAGCCAACGGAAAATCGGGTGTACCATGACTGCGAATATCCTTTCGGAACACCGGTCCTACAGAAGACACTGACCGCGCATAGTATGAAACCGCTCGTTTTTGACATTTTGTTGGTTATTCTGACGTTTTGCTACTATTCAGTAGAATAGTTAGACTCTATGGCTTATCATACCATCTTGTTTCTAGGGAGAATTAACGTGGGCAACAGTGTTTTATTAAACACTGAGATCATAACTTGAAGTACCACTCTTCCGTTAGAACTAAGTAAGATAAGGCGAGCAAGGCAATCTGTGCACATACCTGCTAACAACTTGGCTAAACCAACTAAGCCACAACCTGATAATACTGACTCAGCCCCAACTTCTGACTGCAGGGTAATCCTATCAGATCCACTGAAAGAGGCACATGATAAAATTAACTTTCTTGAGATCGAATTGAACGCACTCAAAAGCAACATCTCTGTACTGAGCGAAACCCTAGCAAAAATGATGCCACTAGCTCAGCTCTCGGGAATCACACAGACCAATGATGTGAATGAACTCAAACTAGCAGGGGAGCTACTTACACACATTGCTAATGAAGTTTCCGAACGAGTTCGTCGTACAAATAACGTAATGATATTCAATGTCCCCGACAAAACCAAATTAGCGAAGGTGAAGCACTCGCTCACCAATCTCTGTAACATGACTCCTGACTCCTTCGAAATTAAACGTCTACGAAAAACATCCAAATGTAAATCGTGCCCTATACTTATCACTTTTAGAGACCAAGTACTGGCCAAGACTTTAATAGCAAAACGATTCGTTATGCGAGAGTCAGCCAATTTGGGCCTATCGTGATCAAGCCGGACAAAACACCTCTGCAAAGAGCATTTGCATCAATCAATAAACTTCCGCCTAAGCAAAGGGCGGAAGGTTCCCCACCGCGACTGGACTTGCTACCTCACTCCCAGTAGATCTTGATCTGTCGCAACAGCATGTGGACCCTAATGTGACAAAGGCCTACAGCACTGAACTAACTTCGTCCAACACAGTGAAGACGCTAGCTCTCTCGGTAGTGCACTATGAAACTGCTTTCGGTCAAGATGAGGCCGAAGTAGCTAAACCAAACGATTCCGACATGTGTGACACTGATACCGAACCTCTGACAGAAGAAGTTATTAGCAATACATCCACGAACATATGACAAGCACCCTAATGACTACTAAAGAGCTTTCAGGCAACCGCCCAAAACGAAGGCGCAATAAAAAGCCTGCCTCTTGCAACTCCTACGTGCCGAGACATCAACCCAGTAAACGTCCCAACAAAAACAGGCAACTCCCACCCTCCGCGCTACCTACCAAGTTCTCATCTCAGAACAGACAGACTGCAGCCTCAAAGTCATTAGCTAACAAGTATGTGCCACTGTGGGGCCCACGATTACTAACGAAAACGTGCCGCCCCCAGAAAGCCATACATGTTTCCAACTCCAACTGCTCACCATATAAAAGCCAATGTCCTCTGCCACAGCCAGGACCTGCGCGACTCCCGCTCGGCTCCCGGTAGCGCTAACACGAGCAGCAACGCTGCCCCACTTCACCGCCCCCAGCCAAACCAGCAACTCAATCCGAGACTGTCCAATATAACACGGTCCGCTGGCGAATCCCCACCCTACTCCCTAATGCTGACACTTCCGCGGAGCTACCAAGCTGACAGTAACTATAATCAATAGCAGGGACCCCGCTTCAAACCTGCTTCACATAAAACACTCCGCAAAGTAACGAAACACACCACCCAACCCTCGCCTGCAAAGCTTAACCGCCCGCGCCCTACAAGCCCAATGATTACTGGACTGCCTAACACGTCAGTACGCATTCCCGCTCCTTGTTATGGAATATGACGGGCTACGGCTCGCCACAACTCACAAGACTGTTGGACGAGGCTGCCCTCTACCATCTTTACAGGCGCTTAAACATCCCACAGATGTCCTAGAGCAATCGCTACCAACCCCTCCAACACCTCGTGTAGTCGCCGGCTCATTAAAAACTACTTCCAGAAATAGCATGCCTTATCAGTCCCTATCACCCTAGGTGAACCTGCTCAAAGTTCCCCTGCTGCGCAACTCAATGGCCCCAGCTTAACGGCAACGCTGGTTTTTGCTTCCCCTGAGACACTGCTTGTCGCACTTACGAGCTTGTCTTCCACGCCTCCAGCCGACGACCTAACCGGGAGACCAACCATTGGATGCAAACATGCCATCAACCCCTCCGAGACTTGGAAGGCGATGCAGATACCGCAGTAACCAACCCACATCTGGCAGAACTATGCTACTCAGGGCCGCACACCCACTGAATGCCATCGTTTTCTACTACTGCTTACGTACAACATATCCCTGCCAATACCTTAGTCCTCGCCAATCACCTTTCTTACACCCACAAACCTGTCTCCTCTCTTTCGTTTCAGCATGGTAACCAAGCAGTCCCACTCCTACAACCCGATCTGCTCTATGCTAACACGGACAGTAAAATTTTTCTGACCTCTGTAAGGTTATAACGCTTGTCACTCTCTCTGCGCCAAAAGCAACTATACCCACTCAGCTTACTTCTGTCTCTGATAACGCAGCAGCTTCTCACTCCTGCAACGAGGCACTCACTCTACTTCGCATGAACGCAACGTCCATCATACATGAGCTTCAACTTAGATACACCGTCATTACCCTATCCGGGTAATTCTCAGCACAGGAACGTGTACCATGCTAACACTCCCGATGCACAGCTGCGAATCCCGAGCTACACCTCCGTCAGCAATGGACGTACCGATCACCGTGGTGGCGCGCTCCTCATTTACGTGCGTGACGATTTCGGGGTGCCATCATTTCAAGAACTTACAATCGGCCCTCTGGAAGACTCGGTTTGGATTCAGACTAGTAGGGGACAGCACGATCTCTTAATTGGCTGTCTGTGTAACCCTCCACACACTAACACAATCGGTATACGAAGTCTATTTGACCTCTTCACAGACGTAGACCTATCACCTACTCACTATAAGATAATCGGTGGTGACTTCAACATGCAACAAGTGCCCTGGCAAACGCAAGCTGCGTCACCCAAATACCGCGCCTTTGTGGACCCCACATATGCATTTGGGTTGACTGAACACGTGCATACCCCCACTAGGCACAATAAAACCTAAGATTTACTTCTTACAAACGGAGTTGCGCATGTACCTGCTAGCGTGACTGACAAGCTAACTAGATGCGATCACAAAATAAGAAAGCTCACTTTCCAGCTGCCTGCCACTCGTCCCCCAGTGGCTAGATCCGCGTGTTCTTTTCGGCCCTTCAAACGCATCAACTGGACAAATTTTGCTCTACTTCTGAGATCCATCAGCTGGGATGTATTCTTTCTGGCTACAGGTGCGGACACTGCTTCTTCTGTACTATATAGTAATCACACTTACTGCCTGGACCTACTTGCACCTATACCGAACCAAAAATCAATGCGGCCACCGCAGGATGCAACTCCTCACGCAAACTACTAGTCAAGCTCATAAAGCTACGTTCAAAGTACAGCAGGACTCAAGAATTCTTCCGCCTTATTCGCATCACTGAAATCCTGTTGGAGTGGAGAAATTTACTAACCGCCGCATATCTGTCCGAAGAACACACTGCCCTAAACTCTAGCAACCGTATCAAAGCCCTCAACGCTCTGATGAGGCGCAGAAGCTACCCCGCCTCGAATTCGATTAACTCGATTATTCGTCCAGACAACACAGTTACCAGTAACCAAGCTGAACCAAGTGAGGTCATAAGCCGCTACTTCTGCGACTCTTTCACCTCTGCTAACCTGACCCTGCCTCTTAATATTCCTAGTTACACCAATGATACTTTACGTGCAGCACCATTTGACCTGCGTATCATTACTCGGGAAATTTAAAATCTCTAATTCTCCTTCCATGCCGGACCTTATGGCCTCCTATCCGCTCTGCTAATCCTAAGTTGCCTGGATATCGCCGTCCTTCTTTTTAACATCTTTACCCTTTCCATGAAACAGGAACCTTTCCCACTGCTTGGAAACATGCAGTAGTCGTGCCAAGACGCAAAAGGGGTAGCCGTCAAAACACTGAAAATCACAGGCCCATTAGTCACACCCATTCACTTCACGAGTGATGGAGAGGATGGTCAAGGAAGTGTTCCTACGGTTCTTGACTCATCGTAATGTTAACAACAAATCCCAAGATGGATTTCGCCCGTCTAAATCATGTCAAACATGCCAGCTGGAGTTTCCGAAACATATTACCGCCATGGTTGATTGCAGGAAAGCTCTGATCATTAGCTTGTTGGATTTTTATGTAGATTCGTTGCGGTTGGACACAGACAGACTGCCACCACACATCCAAAAAGCGATAGACGTCCGTTTCCTCCTATTGGGACTCGTCTGCAGTGTGCACCCGCCGAATGCTGCCGGATTCGATCCCAGGACCTCAGACTTGCCAGTCAGCGACCTATGTCACTGAGCCATGGGCGACTGCAGCGGACCGCCATGACCGATATCTAACTGCGATATAACGCGGCTCATCCTCCACTGTCTTGCATGTTATGAAGATGCAGATTACAGGGCTGGATATGAAAACAGCGTTAGACCGAGTCCGTCATACTGGACTACTAACTTAATTGGCTTTTTACGGTATATCGGACCAGTTGCATTCTTGGTTCTCATCCTATGTCTCTTGTCGAACACAGTCGGTGAGACTAGGCGACTTCGAATCCTCACCGAAACCAGTTACCAGTTGTTTGTTCCAGGGAGGTTTACTGGGCCCAATACTCTGCCTACTTTACATCAGCGACATATTTCAAGCCCTTGAATACAAAAAGGCGTACCTGTACGCCGACGGTATCAAAGTCTTATTCTCCTTTGGCCCGGGTAACCTAAGTAGCGGTCTCCTCAATATTCAAAATGAACTTAAAGCATTAGACTCTTAATGTAACACATGGTAGCTTGATTTTTCTCCTGCAAAGTGCAGCGCCCTGTCCTACGGATGCACTGTACCGCCCAGTGCGCTAACCCTGAATGGCGTCTCACTAGCCAACTGTCAAACCGTAGGGGATCTCGGCGTGCACTATTCAAGTTCACTAAGTTTCTCGGAACAAGTTAGCTATAGCGTATTGAAAGCTAGATCCCTCAATGGTCATATCTGCAAGAGAATGCCCGTAAACGAATCCAGACTCACCCTATACAAGGTACGTGCTAGACCACTTTTGGAATACTGCTCAATAATATTTAGCGATTCCAGAAAGAGTGACCGAATAGCAACTGAAAAAGTACAACGCTCATTCCCAAGGCGCCTGCTTCGCCCTTCATCTCTCAACTACCGTGAGTGCCGTAAACTCCTTGGTCTTGAGCCTCTATGGTTCCGAAGAAGAAGACTCAACTTCGCCTTCATATTCCAGACGATAAACAACCCAAATAAGAGCCCTGCAGGACATATTCAACAAAACGGTGACTCTCGGTATCCACTCCGCCATAGACCCTTAAACTTTACCCTACCTACAGCCCACACCAACGTGCGTAACAAATTCTTTCTCAACAGATTCCCACGCGCCTGGAACAAGCTACCATTACAGGTTAGAAAAGCCAAGAATACTGCACAGTTCCCATCATCCCTACATAGAACCCTTGTTACCATACCTTTAGGCGAGCTATTTGGCACCAATATACAGGAGAATGAACTTATTCTGGGACCCTGGAGGTATCCACCAGCAAGTAGAAGGTTTTACTCAAAGGGCATTGATGGCCGTTGATTCTCTCTCGCTTAGTACCATTATCAGTGCTTCGATTTACCTACGTCACCACTTTTCAGCTGCAACGAGTCGTTGTAGGTAGCTTACATCTTGGCGCTAGAAGTCACTACGTATCTCCGCAACTCTTACTCTCTTGGACTGTTTGCATCACATACCTTCGCTGGTTTGTTGACTTATTCTATCACTGCAGGTTTCCACTTGTAATTAGAAGGCTTTAGCAAAATGCCATTGCCAGCTACCAATATTCTCACTCCTCCAGCGACATTACTTGTTCCTGGTCTTAACTTTGGCACATCTTTTCAGCTGCAGCGTGTAATTGTAGGTGGCATGCATCTTTGCGCTAGGAGCCACTCCTTAGCTCTCCAACGTTTATTCTCGGACTTTTTGCATCATATACCTTCGCCCGTTTGTTGACTTATTCCGTCGCTGATGGTATCCAATTGCACTTAGAAGGCTGCATCCAAATGCAATTGCTGCTCACTGATACTCTTGCTCTTAGCGCCATTATCTGTTCCTCAGCTTACTGCCGTATGGCAGCAGCTATCCTTGGTAGGTTCCAAACCTCTCTGCGCATATTCGGACCTTGCTTGGAGCCACCTTTTCATCCCTTCAACCTTTATTATATTAGAGAGTCTCTCTATTGTACATTTGCTCTTTATTGACTTATTCTGGGACACTATAAGTATGGTTGGCGGCATGCGGTTTCGGATTTGCCTGTCACTGTGGCCAGCCACAAGGCGCCTGCGCATACAGAAGGACCACAGACGGCTTTCGCTGCACCACCCACAACTCCAACCACACACATACCCCATTTCCAGTGTAAACCCGAAGGAATAAGACCGGGTGGCATGTGGATGGAAGCCACGTTTCCTCAACGTAGCCGGCCTACACTTTTTCAAAAGCAAGCGCATGCACGCTGTATTTGAGAATCAAGCGCAAACAAGGCGGTGACTGAACTGTAGTTCGCTCCGCATTGAGTGCATGGAGCCGCTCTTCGAGCCTAGAACGGCTACAGGGTCCGTGCACCCTGACCCCTGCAGCAACGACCAACTGTCTCCTGGAGCCAGAATGGACGAGGTAGTGGGTAATAGGCATGTAGGCTCCTTATCAATATGCACATCAAGCGCAGCCACACCGAGCATATCAAGCAACAGCCAATCAGTTAAGAGGAAGATAAAAAGAAAATAATTAGTGCAATGTATAAGGAAACGGTGACATAAATCTTAATGTGCTTAAGAAATAAGTTGTTTACAAAATAATCCAAGGTAACTTCACGAGGTCAAAAAGTATAGTTTACGGAAATGCCCCAAACACGAACATGCAATAGGAATTGACTACAATTGGTTAAAGCGTGGTGGAAAATTTTATAGAATTGAGTACAGGTAGATATTTATATCAGAAAGAAAAGAATTAGGACAAAACTAAAACCCGCCGCCTCAAATAAAGAGCCTTAGCATGCAAGCACTTGGTTAGTAAATCGAATGCAGTGCACCTACAAACGCTTTGACGGTGCTGCCTAGGTTCTCTGCAGTACCCGTCCTCGCTTCTGGAGTGGTCCCGTGTGGCCTCGCTCATGGCTCACTAGGCCTGCCTGACTAAGGCCCCCGCGACCGCATGTGATACAGCACCATGCGCTCGACGTCGACGGAGTACAATCCATCGGTGCTTACCGCTTCCGCACCTGCCGCTTGTTTTCTGCATGCATGAGGTCTTTCTCCCGCACACCAGCAACTGCCTTCGTGATTAGATCGCGCCATGCACGCCGATCAACCGCCTAGGATTCCTGTGACCTGCAATCAAGATAAGAACGTAAGAGGCTCACTTTAATCATGTCCTGGTAACGTAAAGTACACTGTAGGTATAAACTTGTACTTATAGGCTTCATACAAACGCCATTGTTATCCACCGATATATACATTACCAGTGCCATTATCACTTCTTCGTCTTTCAACTAGGACCACTGCTTGGCAGCAGCTGTTCTTCATAATCTACATGCATCTCCGGGCCTAACCGAAGCCTGCTAAGAGCCGCTCTTTTATCCCTCCAACCTTTACTGTCTGCGACAGTCTGCGTCACGTACATTTGCTGTTTGTTGACTTATGCTAACACCGTAGGTATCCGCCAGCAAGTAGAGGACTTCACCCAAATGCCATTGATAGCCGTCGATTCTCACTTCCTTAGTACCATTATCAGTGCTTCTATTTACCTACGTCACCACTTTTCAGCTGCAGTGAGTCATTGTAAGTAGTATCCATCTCTACGCTAAGAGCCACTCCTTATCTCCACAACTCTTACTCTCTCGGACTGTTTGCATCACATACTTTCGCTGGCTTTTGGACTTATACTGTCACTGTAGGTATAAACTAATAACTAGGACGCTTAAAGTGAACGCATTTGCTGTCCACTGACGACACATTGGGTTTTGCGTGCGTAGTTTAAACAGTCTGGGCAGTATATATGCATCGAAAAATATACATGTAGGCAGGGAGTATCTTACTCTTGGACGAGTCAGGAAAATATTGAAATATGATGCCAGTCAACTTGCCAGTAGGTAGTTGTGGGCAGTGACTTTATTCAGTAGCGAGTCACATCCGCCACGTTGCAGTGTTGTTAAGCAAACATTTGTGGCTTATTATAGGGAGAACGCTTGCCACGCAAAAATTTACCACGTCCTAGAACACTGTCAGGGATCCGTTTGGACACTAATGTACAACCGGCAGAGCAGCTGGCCGACTGACTTTATTCTGGGTTATCCGCAGTCAAGTGTCTTCCACTTTACTCTTTTAGTTGATCAGTTGTCTTGGTCAGGGCCGCCATAATGGCTGAGGTCTTCACGAGAAGTCGTCTTTGTGAGTGTCCAGGTGAGCAAAATGTCAGTTACTTGCGTCTGGAATTTTCAGGTTTAAATATACTTTTCAAGAGTATGAATGCATCGTGTCCAGCTAGCATTACTGGACAACGGTGGCGGTAGTGAGTGCAGTTGTATCTACTTGTTGCACGACTATGTTCTTTGTAGGTCCTTGTGGGTTATGCCCTGTCCCTTGCAGGAACTCTTTTTCGGTCCAATCCCAGCTCCTCAAGAAGTTCCGGACCTCGGAGGAAAGGGATGGCGGTGAGAACAACTGTGGGGTGGGTCGGCGGAACTAGACGGGTTAAATATCAAAGCGGCTATATTATGCACGGATGATGAGGATCGGCAAGCTTCTCAGATTGAGGGAAACCGAGCAGACGACACCTGATTCATCAATGTATTGAGGTTGCGTCGTACAGGTAAAATAGAAAGAAACTAGAGGGGATCAGCAGTAAAGAGTAGGAAAGAGAGAGACGAAGCTGTTTTGACATTGGAGGAGCAAGTTCAGCAGATTCTGAGACTGCAGAGCCTAGACCGTTAAAATCCCGGTGGACCGAAAGAGGTCACAGAGAATCAGACCAGTTAGATGAGGCTAGGTTAAGGAACAGCATTGAGATTTGGCTGCCCGTTTAAAGTATTAAAAACAAAGAGCGTAGAAAGAAGCTGACAGTCAGGATGAAACTGGCTTACTGCTAAAGTGTGGAGAAGCCAACCATGCTCTCGTACGGAAAAGTATGAAACGTTCATTCTTCCGAACAATAGCCGGAAGTGTCAAAGAGTCTGAGAAAATGCGGTGAGCAGCAACCCATCAGAAAAGACTGGATTAGTCGACGTAATGAGATTGAGTTACACAGCTAATTTTGGAGGACAAATAAATAAATAAATAAATATTTTATTCTCGACCATGCGAGGCACGCCAATTGAGGCATGATCAGGAATGTACAGCTGTACCGACATTTTATGGGATCTGTAGTGACAGTAGAAAATTGTTCATATGTCCATGCTTGGAACTGTGCGATGGTGAACATGCGGAAGAACGATTTGGTTGTAGTGGGCTCGGGATCCATTTGTTTGGATATAATCGCTCTGCCATATATCGCAGTTATACCTCGACTAATAATAGATAAAGAATCCCGAGTGATCCATTGGAAGATAATTGAAGAGCAAGCTATCCAGTATGAAGATTCTAATTGAGCTGCCAGTGTGAAGTTATGGGCTGTGACTTTATTCGGTGGCGAGTCACATTCGCCACGTTGCAGTGTTGTTAAACGGACATTTGTGGCTTTTTATAGGGAGAACGCTTGCCAGGCGAAAACCCACCACGTCCTGAAACACTGCCGCCAATCCATTGAATTACAAGTTGTAACTGGCTATGTTTCTTGCTGAACGATTTTTTGCTCCGTTATTCGCAGTCAAGTTGCATCCCATTTTTCTGCTGACTGATTCGTTATGCGAGTGGCCATTGCGTGCCTGGGTCCTCTCCTGTGCCAGATCGGTAGGTCAGGAACTAAGCCTTCTTTCTGGATATGATGTGTGGATCATCTGCAGAACCACGTGAAGTCTTGAAGAATATACGTTGAAATATGTTGAATTCTTGGAGGACAGGATAGGTTCCGAAGAAATAATCGCAGATCCCCCGGGGTATGTAGTGGATTTGATTAGAGATAGAGGAAACCACGGCCATTTGAGCGGTCAAAGCGGATTGAAGAGCTTAGAATGACCGATTGTTCAAGCTTTGTGTTGGCAGGAGAATGTGCCTTCCGTGGTCGAAAGTCCTCTAGTCAAGAGATATGTGGAAGTATTATTAGGTAAATTGAACTCAGTGGTTCATGCTGCGGAAGAATTGTATCAGTGCAAGATATCAAATGATTTGTCCGGTTGGTAAGTAATAAAAGAATTGATAATTTTCCGCTCTTGTCCAGGTAAAGGAACTGCGTGCCTTGTATTGTTGTCGCAACGGTGGACAATTCCTTGGGTGCGTGTCAACGTATCTGTGCCAGGCTCGGGAGAAAAAAGAAAAAGAACAGAGACAGCCACACAGACAGAAGAAAGGAATGCATCTAGAATGCAGTCAATCAATTGCGGCGATGCCTGAACTTTGTACCCGTATGCACGTAATTGTTATTGAAATATCGCATATACACGTATATCATAAGTGGAGAAATACGACGAGAATCGTGCAGAACACTGGTCAGTAAGGAATGAAAGATTGAAGATAAAGCAAAAGTGTTTGGGGAGGGGTCAGAAAGCAAAAGATCGTTTAGCTGAGACTGGATACGTCAGCAAGATGAAGCTAGGCAGTCAGCTTAAAGTAGGAATAACAGTAGTGAATGTCACGAGAAAGAAAATTTGCCGGACTACAGAGGCTATATAAAAAGCCCGTTAGCACATCAAACGAAGCTCTCAGGCTAAGGGACAGGGTGTGTTGTGACAGCACAGCCTAGAACACGTGCGTCTCTGATTTCTGGGAACAGTCAGAATGTAGGAGACTGGTCAGACGAGGCCAGAGTGGAGCCAGGCCCGAAGTGTTATCCGTCCAATGGATAAAGGAAGGCAGACGGAGCGCGAAAGTGAAAGAATGTAATTGTGAAGGAGACACTTCAGGGGAAGTGGAAGAGCCTACAATGATCTCGGGATGTTGCGAACAGACCTTTGGACCTGTCGATGGTTCAAAAGTATGGGCTCAGTAATCGGAAAGCAAGAGACCATGGAGATGAGAGGAGGATATCGGCTCATGGAGAGAAAGCCGTATTATAAATGTCAGAACGTTAACAGAGCGTCAATAGGATAGAAGTGTTAAGGATAACAGCGGATATACTAGTGATGAATCATGAGCAGCAGTGCTCTGGAGGCGGGGGAGACGGAGCATTGCGTCTGCAGAGACTCGAGCATTTAGAACTCAGAAGTCTGAGAGTGGTCAGAAGGCAGGAGGCCGTGCAGCCAGAACCAGATAAGTCAGACTAGAGTGTAAAAAGAAGCTCTATGGGTGAGAAGAGAAAGAAAAAGAAGCCAACGATATGCTCCAGGTGCTTGCGCAGACCGTTGGAACTGTCGACTTCTGATCATTAGGGTCACGGAAGTCGGTAGGTACGAGATTGTTGAGACGAGCCCAGAATGTCCGCTCGTAGGGTGAAAGTCATATTAGTAAAGTCTAAGTGCTGACAGAGAGCACCACCAGAAATGGACATGTTAAGGAAAAAAGGGGACATGATAATAAGGTTCAATCATGACCAGCGGTGGTCTTGCGGTGAGGGTAACAGACTTTCGTCGGCAGAGTCTAGATCACGGAAGTCTGAGCGATGTCAGAAGACAGGAGAGCGTACAGTCAAACCCGGGTAAGTCAGCAAGCTGAAGCTGGGCCTCCAAAGTAAGGTGGGAATAAAGTAATGAGTGTCATCAGAAAAGCAGTTTGGGGAGCAAGTGGCTATATGTAAAGGCGGTTGCATGCAGAGGAACGGTCTCAGGATAAAGGGGACAAGGCACCAGGACAACGAAGCAAAGATCGTTAACGTTTGGAATGTATGGAAGTAGTCAGAAAGCAAGTGGCTGGTCAAACGCCGCTAGAGTAGTGCCAGATCCGGAGAGTTGCCTGACCAGTGGAAAAAGAAATGCAAACAAAATGAGAAAAGGAAAAGTTTTCATTGATGAGTGAAATGTCAGCGATATTCCCGACGTGGTATGAACAGACCATTAGGTCTGCCGACCCCTGATCATTAGGGTCACAGAAGTCGGAAAGTGGGTCGTTCAGACCAGACTAGAAAGTCGCCTCATAAGGAGAAAGGTGTAATAGTAAGCTATGAAATTTGTCGGAGAGCATCAGCAGGAATGGACACGTTTGGGAGGAGAGGGGGCATAATGATAACAATTAGTCACGACCAGCAACGTTCCTGAGGTGAGGGTAACAAAGTGTTGCGTCGGCAGTGACTAGAACAGTTAGATCGCAGAAGCCTGAGAGACGCCAGACAACAGGAGACCATTCTGCCTAACACTGATCAATAGGGTCACGGCAGTCAAAAGCAAAGAGATCACTGAGACAGGAAAGTAGACTGATAAGTCTGCCCATCCCTAATCATCCAGGTCACAATAGTCAGAAACAAAGAGATCATTGAGACGAGATTAGAAAATCAGCTCAAAAAGTAAAAACCGTAGGATTTAGGTCAGAAAGCAGGAGACCGTTCAGACGAGACCGGATAGGCCAGCAAGATGAAGCTATGCCGCCAAATTAACTTGTGGATAGCAGAGATGAGTGTCATAAGAAGAGGGACGACAGCGGCTGTATGAAAAGCCAGTTAGCATGCCAAGGAAAGGTCTGGAGATGAAGGGAACAAAGCGTTTGGAATGTAGAGCCTCCAGTGATAACTTCTCGGGTGTCAGAGAGCAGTGAGAAAAATGAGACTGGTCAACCGAGAATAGATTAGAGCAAGATCCGAAGAGCTTTAGGTCAAGAGGTTGTCAAGGTTGTCAAGAGATTGACAGGTTGGAGATGGAAGTGTCTATATTATTAAATAATGAACAAGTCTAGCAGGCTGTCAAACTCAGGGCGATTTAGCTCTGAGGCTACAGTGCGTAGGCCTTGTATTCCTCGGTAGTTTGAAAGACCAAAAACTCATACTGGTCAACTAAGGCTAGGTTAGGGCAGAGCACCGGAAGTTGGTTGTCCGACTGAAGAAGAATTGAAAGCAGTGCGTACAGTCTTCAGTACAATGGCTGGTAAGGTCACAGTAGTCGGAGAGCGTGAGACCGATCAACCAAAACTGGATAAGTCGACACACCAAGATCGGGTCGTACAGTTGACGTTGGAAGGCAGATGGTGTGTGTCAGGAAATGGACAAATCAGAGAGGAAAGTGGCTATATTAAGGAAGGGTGAACCAGTCCAGCAGGCTGTCAAGTTGAGGAAAACGTGGCTTTGATTCTACCGATCCTAGACCGTTTGTATCTCGGTAATCTTGAAGAAGTCAAGGAGCGGCAGACTTGTCAGCTTAGACTAGGGAAGGCCACTGTGAGTTGGCTTTCCGGTTGAGGGAGAAATGAAGACTGAGTGCGATAGGGGAGGTCAGAGTCGAGATAGAAAGGTTTATAGGCAAGAGATGGAAAGTCAACATGGCTGTACATGCAATGGGGGCAGCGTCTTAGGTCTTCGAACAATGGCCACTCATGTCACAATAGTCGGACGGAATGAGACAGATCAGACGACACTGGATTAGTGGGCGCATTGTGATTGAGTCGTATAGTACATTTGGGAAGATAAGTGGAGTCAGTCCGTGGGATTGGACAGGTCAGAGATAGAAGTAGCTATAGTAGCATAGGGCGAACGCGTCCAACAGGCTGTCGAGGTGAGGAAGGCACTGGTTTGAATCGACCGAGCCTAGACCGCTAAAATCCCGGTAGTCTGGTAGTAGACCCAGAGAATTTGACTGATCAGATGAGGCTAAATTAGGGCAGGGCACTGAGAGTTGGCCGTCCGATTGAAGAAGGATTGAATACAGAGCGCAGCTCAAGGAGAGCAAGCCATAGAATTTTGGTGTAAGTATTAAAGGTGAGCATTGGCAGAATGGACACGTAAGGAAGAAAGGGGACATAGTAATAAGGATGAATCATGGCCAACAATGCATTTTAGTTGAGGGTTACCCGACGTTACGTCGGCAGACCCTAGGTCATTTAGATCTAGGAAGTCTGAGGTGGGTCAGAAAGCAGGAGACTGTTCAGACGAGTCCGGTTAAGCCAGCAAGTGGAAGCTAGGCGGCCAAAGTAAGGTGTGAATAACAGCAAGGACAGTCATAAGAAAGGAAGCTTTCGGAACGAAGGCGGCTATATAAAAAGCCAGTTAGCATGCTAAGGAAAGAACTCGGGATGAGCAAAACAGAGTGGTTGGAATGTAGAGTCTAGAGTGATAACGTCTGTGATGTCGGGGAGCAGTCAGAAGCTGGAGACTGGACAGCCGAGGGTAGGTTAGAGCCAGGCCAAAAGAAATATCCGTCCTTTTGTAAAAGTAATGCAGAGTGCGAAAAGGAAAATACTCTATTCACAAAAAGTGGAAAAGCCAACAATATTCCCCGGGTTATGTGAGCAGACAGTTAAGTCTACCCATCGCTGATCATTCGGGTCACAGAAGTCGGAAGCAAAAAGAGAAACGCGTAGAATTTAGGTCTAAGTACTAAAAGCGAGCACCAGCGTAATAGACATGTAAAGGAAGCAAGGGATATGATAATAAGGATGAATCATGGCCAAAATGCATTTTTTGTGGGTTACGGGATGTTACGTCATTTGGATCTCAGAATTCGGAGATGTGTCAGAAAGCAGGAGACCGTTTAGACGAGTCTGGATAAGCCATCAACACGAAGCTAGGCCGCCAAACAAGGGCGGGGATAAAAGTAATGGGTGTCATCAGAAAGGAAGCAGCTTGGGACGAAAGTGACTATATGAAAAGGTAGTTAGCCGGCCGTGCGAAAGGTCGCAGGTTGAGAAGAAAAGTGTCGGGACCTAAGATCCCAGATCGTTAATACCTCGACGTCTGGAAGTGATCAGAAAGCAAAAGGTTGATCAGACGGGGCCTCATTAAAGCCAGGCCAGAAGAGTTATCTGACCAATTGAAAAAGTAATGCAAAGAAATGGCACGAAAAGGGAAGAATTAGTATTTATCACTTTTGCAGCGATTTCTTGTTGGCTCCATGCATCTCTGCACATATCCGCCGCTCGCTAGGATGCACTCCTGGTCTCTCCATCGTACATTCTCTTGGAATTTCTGTATCACTTACCTTCGCTGGCTTGTTGGTGCATCCTGTGACCCTGTAGGCATAAACTAGTGACTAAAAGTTTTATTGGAATAGCTACATCTGGCCACTGATAATTTTCCTTAGCGCCACTATCGGTCGATGGTCTTCAATTCGGCCACTGTTTGGAAAAGCCAAAGGTCTACGCTCTATGCAGCTGCGAGTACTCAGCGCTTACTAAGAGCCACTCTTCGATTTCTCCAACCCTTATTATCTGGGACTGTCTGCGTCACATACATTTGCTGTTTGTTGACTCATCTGGGACACTGTAGGTATACACTAGTAACTAGAAGGCTTCATCCAAATGCCATTGCTGATCACTGACACTCTTAATCCTAACGCTATTAACTGTTATTCTTCCTACATCTGGCACCGCTGTTTAACACCAGTCATTCTTCCTAGGCTCCAAGCATCTCCGCACATATCCGGAGCCTGCTTAGAGCCACGCTTTTATTCTTCCAGCTTTTACTCGCTGGGACTGTCTGCGTCACATATATTTGCTGTTTGTTGACTTATTCTGAGTCCCTGGAGATATCTACCAGCAAGTAGTAGGCTTCACCAAATGCCATTGCTAGCAGTCAATACTCTCTCCCTTAGTACCATTATCAGTGCTTCTATTTACCTACTTCACCACTTTTCAGCTGCAGCGAGTCATTGTATGCAGCATACATCATTGTGCTAGGAGCCACTCCTTATCGCTGCAAATCTTACTCTGTTGAACGGTTTGCATCACATCCCTTCGCTGGTTTTTGGACTTATGCTGTCACTGTAAGTATAAACTAATAACTAGGACGCTTAATGTGAATGCATTTGCTGTCCACTGGTTCTTTCTTTTACACCATTATCGGTCGCTCCTCATGTCTTCATCACGTTTTAAGCAGCGGTTCGTTGTAGGCTCCATACATCTCTTGCGCAAATCCGGAGGCACCAGGAGACACTCCTGATTTTCCCCATCATTCATTCTCTTTTAATATCTGTATCGCTTACCTTTGCTGGCTTTTAGATGTATTCTGTAATGCTGTAGGCATTGACTCGGGACCAAACTGCCCAATGGAATAGTTACATCCGGCCACCGAAATTCTTTCATAGTGCCCTTAGCTGTCGATCCTCTTAACCTCAGCATCACTGTTTAGCAGCAGCTAGTGTTCGCGTCTTACATGCGCTACTGCGCATATCCGGATCTTGCTAAGAGCCACTCTCTTATATCTCCAACCTTTATTCTTTGGGACTGTCTGCGTCACATACATTTGCTGTTTGTTGACTTATTCTGGGACCCAGTAGATATCCACTAACAAGTACTAGGCTTCACCAAATGCCATTGATAGCCGTCAATACTCTCTCCCTTATAACCATTATTAGTTCTTCGAATTAATTACGTCATCACTTTTCAGCTTCAGCTAGTCAAGGTAGGTAGCATACACCTTTGCACTAGGAGCCGCTCCTTATCTCTGCAACTCTTACTCGCTTGGACTGTTTCCAACACATGCCTTTGTTGGTTTGTTAACTTATTCTTTTACTGTAGGCATCCACTTGTACGTAGAAGGCTTTATTCGCATGCCTCTGCTGGCCACTGGTACTCACTCTCCCAGCGCCACTACCTGTCACGCTTCTTATCTTCCTTACCACGTAGCAGCGATTTGTCGTAATCTGCATGCCCCTTCTGCGCAAACCTTAGCTTGCTAGGATAAACATTTTGTCTCTCCATCATGCATTCTCTTGGAATGTCTGTATCACTTACCTTTACCGGCTTGTGGATGCATCCTGGGACCCCGTAAGCATAAACTAGTGACCAAGCGTCCTATTGTAACGGTTACATCTGGCCACTGGTAATCTTTCGCAACACCACCATCTGTCAATCGTAGTAAATTCTGCACCACTGTTTAGATGTAGCTAGTAAACGTAGGCCTCATGCAGCTGCAATTGTCTAGCGCTTGTTTGGACCCACTTTTTATCTCAATAACCTTTGTGCTGTTGGAATGTCCGCATTTAATTTTTCCGCTGTCTTACCACGAACGGTACTTTAGACCTCTCTCGCGACAAACTATTTATTCTTAACTCTCTTATGCTGCGCTCCCCATCGTATCAGGCTGGCTCCTTGCTGTTCATGCACCATGTAATCACCACCGGCCTTCTAACATTCTTTCCTCTCTCCCAACGCAAAGATTGCCTAATACTAAACATTTCATACTGGCTCAGTCCTCAGCCTTTTACATCCAACCTGCGCAACTGATTTTACTTTGAGAAATGCTTTAGTGGAGCATCGATAATCCCGTATTCGTAATGGTCATTGAATACACCAAAACCTTGTTTGGGTTACTGCACTCAAGGAACAGTACATGGCAAAATTACCCCCAAATTTCTTCTTGACGCAACAGTGATGCCTGATTTTTCCGCGCCACAGAGTCCACATGTTCCTTGGTCTGACTATTACCTGACAATATGCTCACTCATATAGACTACATCTTTTTGTTTACAACTCACTAAAACGAAATGTTTTAACCTTCCAAAGAAGCTATGCTTGTATGCATATTTGAGCACGACTTTACAGGTGCGTCTCGTTTTACCGCGAATATGCCATTTACTTATTTATTTATAGTTCGTGGATTACCTACTGATACAAGGCACTTGTCTCTACGCAGACGTTAGCAATCTACCCATGTGGCTATTGTTTAAATAGGACACTCAAAAGGCATTTGCAGCATATTTATTGTTGCACTGCGTACAGGACTTTGTCTCAACTCCAAATGTTGTAACATAAGACTTTAACAATGTTTAACTCCACGCCCGTTCTTGCGGTCTTCTCTCGGTTGTCCCTCACATTCTCTTTTCTCCGAGGCCCGGAACTGCTTGGAGATCTGGGATTGAACTGATGAACAGGTTTCGTTAATAACCGACAAGAGCCTATACGGAGCATGGCTGTAAATAAATGGGACTCCACTGCAATCACCCCACCTTACCTTTGGCTAGTATGGAGAGCTGGACACCTCTTCACCCTCCCGAAAATTGTACATCTGAAAAATCCAGACAGCAGAAAGTTTGAAACTTGGCTCACCTGGACACAAGACAACTATTCGTGCTGTTCCCATCCTCGACTGGCCGCAACAGTTATGTCGGCCTTGATCAAAATTTCTGCCCTGCCAACCGTGGAAACTGGAAGCCATGTGACTGCAAATAACCGAATATGAAATCAGTCCTCAAGCGGCTTGCCAGTTATACATCATTGTTCAAAATGCGTTACTGCGGTGTTGTAAGACGTGGAGGGTTTTCGTCTGGCAAGCGTTCGCCTTAAAAGAGCCATAAATGTCTGTTTAACAACCCTGCGACTTGGAGGATGTGATTCGTCACTGAATAAGGACACTGAAAGCAAGTAAATACTGGCAAGTCGACTAGACTCATATTTCAACCTTTTCTCGACACGTGCAAGAATATGATACTCTCCGACTGCATGTATCGTTTCACTGCACTTATAGTGTCTTGACGGCTTACACTACGCACGATTGAATGCAAAGTATGTTTGTGATACACGATTGCCTGTAAAACTTAACCATGCCTGATTTGGTGGGCATCTATAAATTTTAGAATAACCTATTGATTTATTTATTTACAAGAGCGATACAGGTATCTCCTTGTTCGAAACACTGTGGTCAACGGCAGTGATCCAAGACGTGGTGAGTTTTTGCCTGGCAAGCATTTTCTATATAAAAATCCACAAATATCTGTTTAAACACATTGCAAAGTGGCTGGTGTGACTCCCCACCGAAATAAAGTCACTGCCCCCTGCTTCGCACGAAGAACGATCTCGATATCCCATATTTGCTAGCACGTGTCTATCAAACACTCTAGCGGCTTCTGCGCCTACGGAAAAACGGGGATCAATATCAGGAACCATTTGAACTCGCACCCAGCATTTCCATTAAAGCGCTTAGGGGCCACATGTCACTTTGACACCAGTGATCAAGCCTTTCATCCCTGCATCATTCCTATGCAAAATTAGGTGCAATTGCCTAGTCATGTATTTTGCCACCACGCCTTTCTGTTGTGTGGTGTATACAAGCTTTTAGCGTCTCTATGGCTCGGTAAACCACTTGATCACTAATATATTGGCGTGCCGCGTTTTGGCAAGAATATAATAAATTATTCATTTATTTAGCTTTATTCCTTTTCTCTGCCTTCCGTTCCTTTAGTGTTCTTTAAAGCCACAGACTTTTGTCGGTCACACTTCAACTTCGTAGACACCTTTTCAATCTATTTATTAACCACACTTTCTTACCTAGTATTCGGTTTCGCTATACATGTTACTGCGCGCAATGGTGAACCTCCTGAGTTGACGGATTGTATGCCTAAACCATAACTTCACCAACATTTCGTTAGCCTTAGCTTTGTAACCATTACAACCCCGGAATAGTTTGTCTTGCGTTTCCGCATAAGTAGACCAAACATAGTAACCTCTATTTAGAGATACCTTCGCTACTGAGACCCGTGTAGGCGAACAAACATGCTGCTAGTCCGTGGAGTCCCTCACCCATCGGCTCTTATCAGAGCCCAACTGAACCCATCGGTATTATTCAACGCAAACCTACTAACTAGATAAATAAATAGTTTATTCTGGTCAATGCTAGGCACACTATCAAGGGGGTGATCGTGGTATTACAGACATGTATGATCAGCAATTGCACAAATTAGTACATTTTGACCAATAGCATGGGAATTGTATGTGAGTTGAGATGTAAAACCATGTTTAACCTTGTATTTGGAAGGGGAGATGTCGTGTGAGTCGGTAAATGTGACGGTGTGTGCTTCTGTTCTTTGTGTTCGCCGTCAAAGGGGGAATCAATGGAACGCTTCGAATCAGATGACATTCGTGATGTGTGAATGATCCCCCGGAAAAGGGAAGAGAGAGTAACTTTATTTAGTGGCGAGTCACACCCGCCACGTCACAGTGTTGTCAAACGGATACTTGTGGCTTTTTATAGAGAGAACGCTTGCCAGGCGAAATCCAACCACATCCTGGAACACTGCCGCCGAACCATTTGCTGGAACGGGATTTGCCCGAACCACCCAGCTGGCACCACGAGGAGGTTGTTCGGCTAGCCAGCCACTCTTTTATTTCTCTACTTATTTGACTACATGGCCGCTGTTTTTCAATATGGACTTCACCGTGTCTTCATCTCCTCCATTAGTCATCTATGCGTCACTTAGTACTGCCCCATTCGTTTAATCCTTAGCTGTACGAGTATAGTAGCTACTAATAACAGTACAGTTCTAGCTACTAGGTGAACCTCACTAATCCTTATCCACCTATTGGATGTTAACATCGCTAAATCACTATAAAGCTTGGATAAAACTGATATGATACGAAGTTGCTGAGCTAATTTTACTACTATCTGCACCGTCAGTTGAGTCACGGTCTCTGAAACCGGACATGGTTTCTCCAAAAAATAATCTTTTCAGGGTCAAGGCGACATGTGGTTTCGTTACGCTCTCCATTTCTCGTAACTATGTGAGATTTACACAGATTGGTGATTTGCGTACAGCTTGCATGTGATGCTGTTACTTTGGATACCGGCTTTTGCCTACCATTTTACCAAATTTGGGAAATTTCGTGTCATAATATGAGTTGCGGTTCGTGTCGCAATAGTTATCCAAGGTCACTTTTTCTACCTCTTTTAGCTTACTTATGGTAATTACTAAAAGACTGAGGCACTCTCGTTGCTACAGCATGCCTGGTAAGGCGAAAACTGTTAGCAAACAAACACCTGTCCAATTATGCAGTGGCTAAACAAGGCAAGGGAGTTTGTCACCTACAAGTATGATATGGTTTCCCAGCTTAAGGTTGATCTTGCACCTTTAAAGGTACTGTATAGCTCTATAATACTTGGTGTCCATCGATTTATAGCAACATCTAAACTTGTACGGCCAACGGAAGATAGGAGCGCTAAACGTATGGAGACAGCCGGATGTTTCCTAAAGAAGCTCTGCACAGAAATAATTGATCGATTAAAATCCCCAAATCAGGTGGTAATATATAACCTCCCTGGTCTAGTTAAAATTTATAATATTTGCAGGATATTAAGGATAGTTTGTGAAATGGAATGCTTCCTCTTTAATGGTCATAGGCTAAAGCCGAAGGTTCAGCAAACACATTGTCCTCTCCTACGCATATTTGGTACTGCAGCTCAGCGATGTAAATTAGGTCTCGGCAGGGGAGCGTTTGGTCCTCACCATATGCGTTGATATTAGGTTTGTGGCACTGCAGCCTTCTTGTGACACAATGAACGCAAAACACGTGCACAGTCTCGTGATTCCGAGTACTCGAGTACGTGGCTCGGCGTCTGCAACCGCTGAAACCGATAACGTAACCAAAGAAACGAAGACAAGTATTCCCGATAGTAGAGCTGGTATATTAACGAAAGTGAAGCCGATTGCACATCAACAAAATCCTGCATCGCAGATGGAAGTTGATACACCAGCAGTCTCTATAACGTATCCCATAGTGTTACTAGAAACGTTATAGAACACGGGAACCCATTGGATACCTCGCCAATGTAAAGCCAGAGGCACGCCTCAAAATCATCCAACATTATACCAGAAAGAGTTAAGCGTATACTTAATAATAATAAGAACGATAAAACAGCCAACAGGAGACAAACTATTGCTTCTCCCCCGCAGCCAAACTTGCCTAGGTGCATAAAAGTTACAAACGCCTGCGTCAACCGCGTTCCGAATGCTAAACGAGGACGTACAACCAATAATCCACAAAAGTCGCATAAAACAGCAATGCTCTGCACTCCGACTTCACAGACAGCGTATCCTGAGCCCACGCCAGCATCCGCAACTGTAGAGCATGAAGCAAAGACCAAACGTCAAGCTGGAGGTTTAAGCAAAGCGAAGTAACTGGCACATGCACCAAATTATGTGTGACTGATAGAAGCTGCACAAATGCCGGCTGCTAGGAAAAGTACGTGTTGCTAGAAAAATTCACAGAACCTGTAAACACCTTCCGTATCGCGCCAACCATGATCGAGATGCAAAACATTTTCACAACACAAGAACTAACATAACCACCGAAATAGTCGGTGTGTGTACGGGGAAAACAAAGGACGCAAAGCAGATGGTAGGGAGCCCAGGAATGCTTCTCACCAGCAGCCAAACGCAACTAAAAATTGCGCAACGGTAACACTGTAACACTGTAACTGTAATCCTGATGTCATCTTCAACTTTGGGTAAGTCGGCAGGGCTCGCTGTTGGCGTGTCATCTTGCACCACCACACTACTTATGCCCCGCGCAATAGTATCTACCTTT
>OX104069.1:14362900-14604176 GCA_944474145.2 Dicrocoelium dendriticum
ATGTCATCCTCAAATTTGGGGAAGCCGGCAGCGCTCGCCGTTGGCTTGTCATCTTGCACCACCACACTACTTATACCCGGCGCAGTAGTATATACATTTAATCCACCACGCTCTTCGTTAATCTCCCATCCTCGGGTTGCCTCAGCCATTATGGCGGCTCTGACCAAGACAATTGATACATTAACAGAGGAAACTGGAAGTTAGTTGACTGTGGATAACCAAGCGTGCAGTCAGTCGGCAAGCTGCTCTGCCAGTTGTACATTGGTGTCCAAACGGAATTCTGACAATGCTCCAGGAAGTGTTGGGTTCTCGCCTGGCAAGCGTTCACCCTATAAAAAGCTACAAACTTCCGTTTAACAACACTGCAACGTGGCGGATGTGACTCGCCACTGAATATAGCCACTGACCACAATTACCCACTGGCAAGTCGACTAGCATCACATTTCAATACTTTCCTGATACGTTCAACAATAAGAAACACCCTGCCTACATGTAACGCCCAGACTGTTTACACTACGCACGCTAGAACTCAACGTATCCTCATTCCTTGACGATTTTATTCCTCATGCTTACTAGTACAAGGGCCGCAGCCTGTGCAACTTTCGGTTTACTGCCGATTACGTACATAGCAACGTGCTTGTTGCGAAACATAATTGCGTGTAAATGATGGTCATGCCTGGCTTTGTGTGTCTCGACAATTTCGAGCATAGACTATTTAGTTATTTATTTTAGACCTCATTAGACTGAGCACAGTTGACCAACGCACGCTGCGCGATGGGTTTGCCAGCTGTGAGCAAACTCGCCTAGCCACCACTTTTAACCAGACCCCCTTTCTTCTTTAACTTCCTGGGTTTTACCTGCCTCGGATATCTGAGTTGTTTCGTCTCCCTTTCTTTAGCTGGTGGAGTTATCATCTGTACTGCCGTATCTATCTCCTAACCTTACTGCTTACGTCATTACTTCATTTCATTCTCTATCCTTCACCATTGATGCATTTGCGGTGAAATTTTTATTCCGCTGCAGGTTTTGACGAGACCAGCCCACCCGATATAAAGGTTGTGGCTCCTAAGCAGCTTACAATCCATGCCTCTGCTAATTGCTCTTTTACATTTGAAGATGTGTTTTCATGTAACGCAATTTTAGCCTCGGCCTTGAGAGGTAAGGACCCTAGGTGCACAACTTTACTCCTGCTTATTAACGCTAGATTGCTAACTAACAAGCTGCATATTCTTCGTCCCGTGGTATGAATGTCCGAATTAGATACGGTTTTCATCACTGAAACCTGGTTCACACTATATAATTGTGACTAGTCTTCTCATTATGGGTACCGGCCCTTTCGCGATGTCGCACACACAAGAGAGGTGTAGCGTGCGCTATATATGGAAAGGAGACTTACTCAGCTGTTGCTCTACATCCGCAAAATCCTTTATCCAGTGGAAGATACAGTTTGTGTTTCTTTTGAAGTTCATGGGATATCGTTCTTTTTTAACTGTATATATAAAGCGCCTGCTAGTTCATCCACTAATAATAATGCGCTTTTTAGGCACTCGAACAAGCATCCTACCACCAGTGTGCTGGTAAACTTATCCCCTGAGCAATAAACATGGCAGGTATAAACTGGCTTACGCCAGCCGCACCAGCAAGGTATGCAAGTTTACTGGATCGTATAAAGTTTGGTGGAGGGACTCAGCATGTTTCTTCACCGACGACAAAGGAACATATTCTGGATTTGGTTTCCAGCTTGAGTATCCCGAAACTAGAAGCCGAATTGGCCGATGGGTTCACTGGAAGTGAGCACAAGGTACTTCATTGCACAATACGGTTGGGGCGCCGGCTAACACGAACCATTACCAAAAACCTAAGTAGTGATTCGTCGTTTGGATCACTCTATAAATTGGGCTACCCTTTCAACGAACTTGAAAGCTGGAAACTGGAGTGAATTCCTTCTCACTAATTCCCTAACTGATACAACAACAATATTTTGCAATGTGTTGTTCTCTGTCCTGGGTATAACAGCTCCTGCACCATACTCAAGCGAAAAGCGTCCAGCGTAGAGAATTTGCGGTCGCACACTCAGGAAAATACGAAAGCAACGAATGAAGTACTGTAGTATTCTAAATTGCACCTACGTAATGAAGGCGACCTAATGGGATGTAGAGGTATCAAACCAAATTCGGCTACGTCAGATCCTTCAAGAACGCTTTGCGCTTATGTGAGGGAGCAAATTTCCTGCGCTAGATAATCTAGTGCGCCTTAGAACCTCGATGGATGCTACTAGGATATGTAGCGTAACTACTGGAAGAAAGTGTATTACCAGGGACCGCGGATACTGTGTGGACTGTTTTACTATTAGTTCAAGGAATCATTTTGGATAGAGAACTAAGGTAAGGCAGAAGAGCCGTTTGGAATGACTAAGGAAACCCTGGATATTGTAAAGTTTAAACTTAAAAGTATACAGGCATTGATATTAGTAACCAGGTAGTCCTTAAACCCTGGTACAGGTGGAATACCACCAATTTTAATTAAATAGCTGATGAAGATATTCCTGTCATACTCCTGAACGGTTTTACCTATATATGGCGATTGTTGATTACCCTAAAGCTTAGAGACACTCCATTGTTAAGCCATTACACAAAGCCGGATGAATGCATGGTGTATGCGATTCGCCAGATAAAACACACATCCATTATATCCCGTTTAATGGAGAACCTAGTAAAAAGGAAATCTTAGGTTATCCATACAGAGTAGGGGCCATCCATAAGTGTCAGCTTGGGTTCCTCACAGCACCGTTCTACGCGACGTGCAAAGAAGCTTCTTTTGACATTCTCACCCAAGCCATGGATCCTGGCAAGGCGCCAAACTCGTTGTATGATGATATAAACTTCCAAACCATTTAATGGCTTACAAAGCACTAAGCTATATTTACGGTGGGTTATGTTGCTCCGTATCCACTAAAAATGGTACACTGTGGCCTTCTGACCACGAGTTAATTATAAGTTTTCCTGAATTTCCTTGCATATATAATATTTCTTCCTGCATTTCTAGTACTTCCGTGCAACTATCGCTTATTAGCCTACATTTTCTATGTATGCCTGAAGATTTTGCTTTTCGGCCACATCCGATGTACCTAACTGTTGCGGGGTATTACTGGCTATTTAGAGCATTTCTAGACGGCTATGCTTATTTATAACATACATCGCTTCGCTACATTTTACACTTCATTTTTGCTAGCTGTTTGCAAGGCAGGACATTATTTTAGCGAAAAGGAATAAAAGAATTATTCGTAGACCACCATTCAATTACGAATAACGCCTGAGCTCCCACACATATTGCATTGGTTTTACCTTTAACGCAAGCAGCGCTTAAAGTTTATCCTGAGCAGCTTAGTCTTGTGCTACTTTGCGAAATACTCTAGCCTTAAAAAAGGTTTTCTTGTTTTCTGCGATATCCTAAGGTTGAAATTTGGCTCCAGAAGGCAAATTCCGCGCGAGCAAAGTTTGGTTATATTTTTGCTAATTTTGTATTTTCTAGTAAAGCACGCCGCCTTATTGTGTCTCTTGACAAACCTGCTTCATTTTTATTTGCCTTTCTCGAAAGTATTTTCAAGCTTTTCGTATTCCTTTGAAGTCCGCCACACTTATTTCGTCCATGTGTACACCAATAATTGTGGCAACTGAGCGGGCCTAAAGAGTCTAAAGCACTTAAAGTGAAGTTGGGGTTAATTGCACCATGTTCCAAAGAAACCCTGCGCAACTAAAGCCCTGCACAACTTTTACAATAAGGGAAATCAAGGATCTCAATATCGCTTGTAGGAACCAGAAGTATTTAAAGTTGGGCGCCTACCACTCTATCGGCTGTACACCAAACAACGATAATGCATTCTTAATTGCCAGCGTGGAGCACATACTTAACTTTTACCTACACTTATGCAAGAGCATAGAATTAGTGTAAATATTGAGCCGATCCATTAAGGGCAGCCTCTAGTCAGTCTATAAATATACCTATTTATTTATTCATTAATGTATATGCAAAAGGCGTGCAATCAAATTCCTCACCGGCGTTTAACGATTAAGATTAGAGCTTATGGCGTACGACAACCTCTGGTAAATTGACTTCGCTCCCATCTTAATCAACGTACGGAGTCTGTTAACATAGGAGACTTTGTATCACCTGCAACAGACGTTACAACTGTTATTGTTCAAGGCATCGTACTAGATCCGCTGTTTATCCCAATGTATGTAAAACGACCCGTGTGAAGTGTTAGTACACGGTCGCCCCTTTCTATTTGCATTTGATGTAAATGTGATATATATCTTTCAGCTAAATGGCCTATTACTTGAAGTTGTCAAAATGCTCCAGGACTTAGCTGCTTTAGTGTTCTGATGCAATGGGTAGCAGTAGCTATTCGCAGCCGAAATGTCTAAGGTCATTGTTGTTAAACACACTATATCTCCGGGGCTTTAACTATTAATAACACCGCTATTAACACGAGCCCCTCAGAGTAGGCCTCAGGGTTGCGTTATACCTAAAGGTTAAAATTTACTGAACCCTTACGTTTTAGTGTAGCCAAACCACGACAGTTAACCTGTCACACGAGCCGGCCCATTTGCACTGCTAAAGTTAGATAAGAAGTCTACAGAATATTCATTCGTCCGCAACTGGAATATTTCAGATTCATATGTAGCATCTTAAGGAAATCCGACGGCATCCTACTGGAAAATACCCAGAGGTCCATAAGTAAGCGGCTCCATAAGAGAAATCAGGACAAAACTTATAGAGCGCGCGGCATTCATCCTAAAGTCCAATCTTTTTGGTTCCGTCGCATGAAACTCAACCTCTGCTTCTCGCATAAACTCGTTTACCAAATGGTATATAGGTCACTCTCATGCTTGCGGCTAACCACCGGGTCTAAATTAAACATACGTACTAACAATAACACGACTATACCATTAAAGGTCAGACAAAAATACGAACACGTTTCTTCCTGGTATTTTATAAATCTTTGGTATATCTTACCTACGAGCGTTAGGGAGTGTACGCATCCAGTACGCATCAAGGTGTGCGTACGAAACTTTCTTATAAATGAAAACGGGATGGGCACGCTTCACATTTTTGACACTGAGGAGAACCAATTTGACACAATCCCCGTCGGCATCTAACTGCAGTTTGCTGCGTCAGTTATCTAAACTAAAACGATACCCTTGACGCCATGGCTTTATTTTGCATATCCCAACTTTACCATAGGAAACAACCAAGGAACTCAGCGACCTTTCACATAGATATTTTTAACAGGACCTGCATCTAACACTTGGACCAAAATAGAAATCAACAAATACATAAATTATAAATCAACCAACTAGCTTAAAGAACTTAGCAGAACAGAAGAAACTAACTAACAGGCAGGGAAAATTGCATAAATGTGTATTACTTTGTGAGGAAGTGTTCTGCATTTGCAGGAAAGATGAAAAAGAGAGGAGGGAAAATATATCCTAATAGAGCATTATGAGGAAAAATAAATTTTTAACAGTAAAATTTTAATTGTTTTCTGAAAAATTGTATTTGGCCGATAAATGTAGCTAAAACGGCAGTCAATAACAAGTTGTATTATCGTGTTTCACTAACCGCGTCGCAATACATTGTCAAGCATAGCTACTTTCCTCTAAGTAACCAAGACCACTGTACCACATTGTGCGACTCACCGCGTCGGCAATGCTTTTGCATCGCTGCTCAATTATGCTTTTTTCATAAATTCGTTTTGCTTTTCGGTTGGGTCTTGAAGAGTTAGCTCAAATTTCTTTTCCTAAGCGTACTTAGCAATCGTCTGCTTGCAACCTGGGAACACCTAATCTCTAATCGCGACGCAGCACCTCAACTGCGTGCCTTCTGGTATCCATGTGGCTTCGTGACTACCAAAAGACAATTCAGTTGGCTAGCGTCAAGCATCCAGTCTTACGTATATCTTGTGTGCCACGCCAGGTACAGCTAACGTGGCATACTGTTTCTGTCCCCAGAAACAATTATGCGAAATTATTAAACCTAACATGCATGGATATGTCTGCCTATCGAAACCCTTACCTAACGCTGGCTTTGTCGACATAGCTGTCTCTAATTTTTCCGCGCACCAGCCTCATCTCGGAATTCGGTGCCATGACTAAAGGACAGGTGTCTATGTGTAAAAGCTGAGACAATCTTCATTCCTACTTTTTAATAATAGTCCTGAACATTTGCTGCACTAGTACGCCTATTGTGCTCATCCGTCCGTACATTCAGGCGTTTATTGCCCCGCCGAAACTAAACCATGTATTTATTTAACTAAATAAATAAATGCTTTATCCTCGTGCTGTGCGAAACACGCCTGTGTAGGCACGATCATTTATTTATCACGCTCAAGCTATAGGATATATCAAACGGTCGCACTGATACCCGTAGTGACCAAACCGCAAAGGATAGTTGTAGTAAAACCTGGAAGCAGGAACTTTTGCCGAAGAATGCGATGTCATGTGCCACAAATGCTACCTATCCCCAAACGTGCTGACCCGGTATGGTAACCTACTAGGTAACTGCACAGCATTAAGAAAACTAGAAGTACGCTACTGAACGTCCCTTAACTTTAAAGCACAAGTGAGCTATAGCAATGCAAGTGCTAGTTCATTAATCGAATGCAGCTGTAAAATGTAGTCCTTGGCAGGGTTTAAAGCCAAAATTGACCAGCTTTGTGCAAGCCCCCTTCAAAATACTGCTCCATAGTGCTATGCATTCAAAAGAACTTGGACAGAGGTGCAGTGGAATAGGACCAGCGTACGTTTACGTAATAGCTATTGCTCCCTCCACCCGGAATTGCCGTAAAAGCAATACAAATATTTTCAACGGAATCCCTTATGTGTTCACCGCAGAATGATAATTTTGCTTTTCTGTTTCGAATCCCAACCTCTTCAACGCTGATATCTATGGAATCAAAGCAAGGACTGTACTAACAGATTGCCGATATAAAATATATCAAGCGCACTTAAACGTAAAGGGGCTTCTTTCCCAAATGAAATCAGGTGGAGCTACACAGGATGACCTCTAATTGTTGCTTCCAATCAGTAAACAGTAACCACTCAAACCACTAATGACTATCGATATCCGTCGCTCAGCATACCATAATTCATCATTCTAACAAATGGCAGACGCAATATACGAGGTACCCTTTACTTACGCAAATATGCGTTTGCATGGAAGCGACTACCATTACCAATAAGGTTCTCGGAGCTTGTCAAACGTAACACCCGGGTAGCTCAGTCGTGCGAATAGGAGCTTTAAATATTTTATTTAGACATCATGCGGCACAACACGGTAGGTACCGCTTCCAATCTATAGCAAGCTAGGAATGCCAAAGAGACTGTATGACACGACATCACATTGCATCTCAGCTAATCTCTCAATATATATCGTGCTCATGCTACCGCTTGCTGGAAACTTAGCAACATTTAATAACCTCGCGCGACGCAGGGTATTAACTTTTCATCACTCGACTCACGTTATTATTTCTCGTTTACTGCACCCAGGTTATTCCGCTTCCCAAATATATGCACGTTTCCCACTAGCCTCCCGATAATTATCGTGCCCCAGCTCCCTCTCATTAACAACCAACCACGCCCCTCACCCCTTGCGTGACACAGCGCATTAGGGTTTCCTTTTGCAATGTAAACGGATCCGTCCAACTTCAAGCCCACCCAGGTTATTACGCACTGCAACCTTCTACAATCTTAAGCCGCCAGTTCAGGCAACTAGGCCAAACGATCTGCTGCTTCCTACTCCACAACTTGCGCGAATTTAAACCGGGTGGGGATGAGCCACTACAGGTTCATCAAAGCACCGAACACGTCAAAGCGGAACTATATACTGCAATAGCTTCTCACTTACTTCTTACAATTTCTGCAGATGGCCAAGTTGCCAGTAGTTGGCTTTACTGCCTCATCCATTAAGCTAGTAGACTGTAATAGTTCTTCCTCACTGAAGCTTATAAATGCTAGGTCTCTAAACAATGAAATGTACATCTTGCGTCTACCGTCCTTCCTCGCCGACCAGGACGCCCTATTGGTTAAATAAATGAATAAATAAATAAATACTTTATTCTCGACTATACGAGGCACGCCCATGGAGGCATGATCAGATATGTACAACTGTACAAACATTTTATGACAACTGTAGTAGTGACAGTAGAAAATTGTTCATATGTCCATGATAAAAAGATTAAAAAATAGTTTATTCTCAGTTTCATAGAGACACACCAACTCAGGCATGAGCAAGGTTTAAAAACAGATGTGAGTCACGACGATACATCGGGTTCAACCGTGTGTAGTTGAAACGGTGTCGGGAATAGTTGATATGTGAGTCTAGTCGACTTGCCAGTACGTAGTTGTGGGCAGTGACTTTATTCAGTGGCGAGTCACATCCGCCACGTCACAGTGTTGTTAAACAGGCATTTGTGGCTTTATATAGGGAGAACGCTTGCCAGGCAAAAACCCACCACGTCCTGCAACACTGCCGCAAAGCATTTTGAACATTAATGTTGAACTGGCTAAGCCGCTTGACGACTGGTTTCACCTTCGGTTTTTCGCCGAGTAATGGCTTCTAATTTCCTCTGTTAGTTGGACAGGTATTTTGATCGGTGTCGCCAAGATTTTTAAGGTCGGTGGAGGAGAGGGACATCGCGATTTTTCTTCTTGTTGTATGTTCAGGTGAGCAAAAGTTCAATTTTTCCGCTGTCCAGATTTTTCAGATGTATAATGTATGGGAGTATGAGGGTATGTCCAGTTCTCCATACTGGACAAGGGTCGTGGTGATGGTAGTGTGGTCCTTTCGGAGTTCTATCATGCTCCATGTAAGTCCTTGTGGGTTGTTACGTCCGTCTTGGGCCAAAACTGTTCCTCAGTCCAATCCCAGATCTCCAAGTAGTCCCGGACCTCAGAGAAAAGGAAAAGTGAGGGACAACCGAGAGAAGACCGCAAGAACAGGCATGGAGTTGAACATTGTTAATATCTTGTGTTATAACATTTGGGCTTGGGACAAAAGCATGTACACTGTGCAACAATAATTATGCTGAAAATGGCTTTTGAGTATCCTAAAGAATCATTAGCCGTATAGGTGGATTGCTATCGCCTGCGTAGAGACAAGAGCGTTGCACCAGTAAATAAAGTACGAAGTATCCGTTTAGTATGAGCCAATAATTGCTTGGGGATAGAGCAAAGAGAGTTAGAATATTGGTAGTGATTGTCAGGTGCAGGAACAGCACGTAGTTAGCGTAATCCGAGAGGGGAGGCATAATAAGCGAAAATAAATAGGTTGCCGCGAGAGAGTCCTAAAGATCAATTGGTGGCAGGGCAGCGGAAGGATTGGATGCAGATATTCTAAAGGAATAAAGGTTATTCAAATACGGAGTGGCTCCTAATAAGCACTGGATCATCGCATATGCATAGGGCCAATGGCCGTTAGCTACTTCTGAAGAGAGGTGCCGAATTTACGACGACCGACGGATGGTGGCGCTAGGAGAGACTTAGTGGCCGGATGTAGCCATTCCAATCAGACGCTTGGTCAATAGTGTATGCCTATAGGGTCGCTGAGTGTATCAGCAAGCCAGTGAAGGTAAGTGATAGAACAATAGACCAGCTGAGCTGTGACGTAAACAATCCGAGAGAATGAACATTGTAAGAAGGGAGCGAGCTCCGGATATCCGCAAAGTTAAATGGAAGCTATGGCGACCAGCTGCTGCTAAGCAGAGATAGTGGCTCTAGCAAATAATGTATCAGTGGCTGGTGTAGCCATATCATTAAGACGTTTGATCACGACTGGATACCTAGAGTTTCGATGAAGGAATCAACATGTGAGCGAAGCTTAGAGAGACAGACGTCAGAGGAAAGTGAAGGCTGGAGAGTCAGGGCGTGGCTCCTTGCAAGCTACATGGAGCCAACAATGACTAGCTATTGCCAAGAAGAGTTGACGCGAGTAAGATGAACGACACATAACGGCGAGCTAAGTGAGAGATGAATGGCCAGCAATAGAGTTCGGATTCAGCCTTTAGTTACTAGTGGATCCTACGGTGGCACATAATAGGTCAACATACCAGCTGAGCTGTGAAGCAAACAATCCAAGAGAATGAACATTGTAAGAAGGGAGTGAGCTCCGGATATCCGCAAAGTTAAATGGGAGCTATGGTGACTAGCTGCTGCTAAGCAGAGAGAGTGGCTCTAGAAAGAATGTATCAGTGGCTGGTGGAGCCATGTCATTAAGACGTTTGACCACTACTGGATACCTAAAGTTTCGATGAAGAAATCAACATGCGGGCGAAGATTAGAGAGACAGACGGCAGAAGAAAATGAAGGTTGGATTGTCAGGAAGTGGCTCCTTGTAAGCTACATGGAGCCAACAATTACTAGCTGCTGTCAAGAGGAGTTGATGCAAGTAGGCTTTCCCCTTATGCTAACGAGCAGGTACACTCACTTCCTGACTATCAGCGTAGCATGCAATCTGGTGTGCATAAACGTGGGTGTGAGCCGTCATCTATACCTCGATTACAAACCAAGTAAAGTTATCCGTAATCATCGACTCAGTAGGGATAATGGCTGACATCCAGGGATCGACGGAGCCATTTTGGTGAGTTTACAGACCACCCGATACAGCAGCTGCTAGTGACAACAAACGTCTGCTTGCTGGTGACCAGCCGACAAATATTGTTTGGGAATACAAACTGGTTACAGCTGCTTTCAACCTGCCTGAGTTGAAGTGAATCCCAGCTGCTGCAACAACGACGTATGCAAGTCTATTAGCACGTATCAATTTGGGCGGCCGTGCGCCATACGTAACCGCCCAAACCAGGGTGTAGTATATTCTCGCCTTAATGTTTACGCTGGATATTCTATTAATCCGAATGTCAGTCGGCCATGGATACTAGGGTAGTGCTATTAGATTAGTGCCTTGCTCGCTTTATTTTATGCGACCGACTGCCTATATCAGCCTGGTCCCTGAACCCCCAAATGCCTATAGGTCTCAAAACAAGGACTCCCTTCTTTTGAGCATTGGCTGCCAACGACTAGGGTTCTCATTGGTATCAGTAACAGTCTCATGATACTCGATTCCGTCTGATTCCTTACTAGTATGCTTGGTCCCGCCTACCAAAGTTGAAATTTCCGGTCTCTGATTGAGTTTTGCCTCTTGGCTCCAATATCATGCTTCTCAGCTCACATTAACGTCCCCCTCTCAGGATTGGCACACATTTTGGTCCATAGCACAACCGTCTAATGGTGGTATGGGTATCACTAACGTCAGCGCAATATGCATAGCTTCGCTAGATTTTCTTTGACACTGTGCTTCTCATTCTTATACCTTTTGGATCAGTCTAGTCTCTGAGGCTCCAAATGCCTATAGGTCTTAACCCAAGGCCTCTCTTTCTTTGGTCATCTGCTGCCATCGACTAAGGTTCTCATTGGTACTAGTAACAGCCTCATGCTACTCGTCCTCGTCTGATTTATCATTTGTATGCTTGGTTGCAGTGTGGAATTCCCTATCTTTTTCCGCTATCTCCGGTCCCTTTGGAGCTGGCTCTGCATCCGTATTCCCGCTGCAGCTGTAGAATATAAACCGCATTCTCGTCACCACTTTAACACCGTCTCACCCTTTCACCTAGCTGTTTTACTAGCACGTAATTACTGAACATCTTACGTTGTTATTTTCGTGGGTCTCAAAACCGGCGTAGTAACTTCACTGGCTCTCATACATGTCCGAACGATAAGCTCTACCACTGTCAACTGATCGCACAACCTAAATCCTAAGCGCATATTAAACCACTCACTATGTTCTGCTTTACTCAACTCATTAACCGGTTAACAACGCCTGATACTCCCGGTTTCCACACAGGACAACTTTTGAGCACGCTAGATCACTTCGGACAGCATTTTCTCTCACATTCAACAAATACCGGGTTTCGTGTTTGCACGCAAACTACGGACATGATGTATAACATATTCGGTCATTCCATTGCATTCAACCAGCACAACGTTACCATAAATTTTATAGTTATACATTAAGCTAGTCCTGTTCACTTTCCTTGACAGTTTGCTCTGTCCGTTTTCCTTCTCTCCCTTGTTCTAATGGATAACAATCCCCACACGGAGCATCTCTGAGGACATACCTGTGACTCTCCCATGGACAAGGAATCAATACAAAACAAAGAAATCACCAGCACTTCATAATCCTGACACATTAACGGAACCAATCAAATCAATACAATTCACCTGAGTCCGACTTCAACAGCTCCAACCACTTGCGGTCGACTCCGAAGGATACTACACAACCCTGGGAAACAAACTGGCGAAACGAGACTGCGAATATCCGCCAGGGTATTCGGTCAGATGCAATCTTTTCAATATCCTATCCAGTCGGCAGTGTTTTAGGACGTGGTGGGCCTTCGTCTGGCAAGCGTTTTCCCTACAGAAAGCCACAAATGTCTGTTTCACAATACTACGACGTGGCGGATATTACTCGCCACCCAATAGTCACTGCCCCCAACACACATTGACAAGCTGACTGATACCGCATTTACAAATTTTGTGCATATATCTTCTCCCGTACCAACACGCTTATACATTTGATTAGTGACGTGCCACTGTTCTTACATATTTTGCCAGCTTTTCCTCATGTTTCACTCACCTGAACTGCACTGGGTACAGAAATTAATCGGACCGGTTCCTCATCAACATGCTACACCTTATTGATGTGCTTATTATCTCTAAATCTCGCACTCTGTGGCTATAGACTTCATACAACGTTTGGGCAATAAGGGTCTACACTACTGTCTCTAACTGTACTACGCCTGCGCTTGTTCCTGCTGATCGTGCTATCATGTACAGTATTGCAATATTCTGATCATGCCCAAAAGGCAGAAATATTTAGTTATTTATTTATTCCGCGATTACAGATGCAGTCGTTGTCCACCGCACGGTTCACTTCGTTAACTGGACAACCTAGAAATTTGGATGAGTTATTAATATCTGATTCTGTTAATGCTCTGGCTGCACTGTTCTACAAGTAGCTAATTTACTGTCTATATTTGCTAGCTCCAACTCACCTTTGGACGATCCCCGAAGAAGTAAGCAGCACTTATTAAACTTATTTGCACCCTAATACTGTATAGTTGCACCGCACATTCAATCCGTCGCCAGCTTCTGCTTTAAACAAAATTAAAGGGGCAACTACCTTAGCAAAACAAATCCACGCATTTGTTACCCCACCCCCTATGCAACCTGTCATTGCTTGCCAATACGGAAAGAACCGAATAATTGGCTCCATCTTGTTCCAACCCCTTTCTTATGAGACTAGCGGGAACAAGTTCCGCACGTCACATTCAACAAGCGCACACACCCTCACCCGCCCACATCTGCTGACTTCTACACTTGGAGATATCTTCACACAAGTAGCACTAGTGCCTGACCAGTGCCTGACATGACCAGAGTTATAAAACCTAAGAACTGCAGATGATAGTGCGGTAGTAGCGTTACTACCACTCTCTTGTTACGACGCTGCTGCAGAACCTGAAGACCAGACGACGGGATGCCGCCAATACGACACGTACACTGTACGCAATTTGTTAAGCTGAGGTTATGATTGCGACGAATGATGCAGCCTGGCATTCTTGTTTCATGTACGGGTGTAGGACTGCATTGATTCTCCTGCACGTGAAAAAGTGCATATATGATGAAGGCAGTAGTGAAATCACACAATGCAAATTAGCTGCGCTGATTTTATTGACAGGAAAAACTCGAGTAACTTGTACATCCACCGAGCATTTTGCAGTGTACGGCGGAACATTCAAGTTGTGTACGTTTATTTCACTACCCTGAACTGTAATGTTGGCTCACATACACGCTACCTACATAACGCTGCTAAATTTGCTGCATCAGGCTTGCGTAATGTGCAATATGCGGTAAGCGAAAAGGTTGACTCTCGTCCCTTGACGTAGTACCAGAGAATATATCGAGATACCAGAGTACCAAGGCCAAATTAATGTGAAGCACATGTCCTCATTTATTAAAACGGTTTATCCAGGCCAGATCAACATGCAAACCACAGAGGTCCATATGTAAGTCGCTCAGGGGCATTAAGCTGAACCACCTGGTTGCATCGGTACCCGGTAAAAATTTAACGGAACTTCAGGTTATAGCACAATCTTCTAGCTAGTGTTATAGTTTTAGCATAGACTATAAAGCTCTATTTGAAACCAAGTTTGCGTTTTTTATCCTGTGGTCAATTAGCACGGAACATCTTGACAGAGCGTGATTTCCTCTACCTGATCAATAATTGGCCGCTGTAATAGTTCGTTCCTTTACTATGTACCACTGCTCATGCCGGAACAGGCTAGCTTTGCACGTCTGCGCAGGCCCGCAGTTATCATTGCAACCTGGATGTGTGAACAACAGTTGCGACCAGCGTGGCTGGTAGGGCCAAGGCAACCGTGGGATGCGGCAGGGCTGAGCAGCCTTGCAAGTCTGCGCACGCACTCCGTTTGTATTACAACGTTGATGCATGGTCAACCGTTACGACCGGCGAGGCTAGTGGGCTGTGCAGGGCGACTTGCAGGCGAAGTCACTGAATCCTGCCTCGGCGTAAGGGCACACCGATATCTGTAAAACGGTATATAACACAACCCGGGTTTAGCGGAAATCCTTGCTAAAAGGCGTACGAGTTAGTAAGGCCTATGATGGGGACCATAATTACCCGCTGGAATGATCCGGTGTACACAAGATTGGGAATACAAAATGAGTGTGACATGATTCATTTCCGGGTCTGACAGGAAAACTCAACGTTGCATACAAGTCACTTTTCGTGCTTCCCGATCACGCTAAACGCGGTGTCATGCTTTTTCGGACCATCATGCTATGGCGAAACATAGCTCCACTAAGCGGTGTGTTCTAACAGTTTATAATAGTAGGCTTCGGTGTGCAATGGGTCAAAGCAACAATGCTAACTAATAAGGATGGGGAACAGAAATAAATACGAATAGGTTGCACTAGGATCACTTACTAGGCCAACCGGATAAAAACGACAGCATTGCGACGGTGTAAGCTGTTGTATACTGCACCAAATAAGTTCGGTCTCCTCAATATTCAAAATGACCTTAAAGCATCAGACCCTTGGTGTAACACATGGAAGCTTGACTTCTCTCCTGCAAAGTGCAGCGCCCTGTCCTACAGATGCACTGTACCGCCTAGCTCGCTAACCCAGAATGGCGCCGCACCAGACAACCGTCAAACCATAAGAGATCTCAGCGTACACTATTCATGCTCAATAAATTTCTCTTAACAACAGCTATAGTGTAGCGAACGCTTGATCCCTCATTGGTCATATCTGCAAGAGAATACTCGTAATGAATCCAGACTCACTCTATACAAGGTCCGCGCTATACCTCTTCTGGAAACTGCTCAATAATATTTGCCAACTCTAGAAAGAGTAACCGAATAGCAATTGAGAAAGTACAGCACACATTCACAAAGCGCCTGCTTTGCCCTTCATCTCTCAACTACCGTGAGCGCTGTAAACTCCTTGGTCTTGAACCTCTATGGTTACGAAGAGTGAGGCTCAACCTCGCCTTCCTATTCCAGCCGATAAGCAAGGCAAATACGAAACTTGCAGGACTTATTCAACAAAACGGTGACTCTCGGTACGCGCTCCGCCATAGACCCCTAACTATTACCCTACCTACAGCCCGCATCAACTTGCGTAACAACTGCTTTCTTTACAGATTCGCTCGCGTCTGGAACAGGCTACCATTACAAGTTTGGGTAGCCGAGAATACCGCACAGTTCCGATCATCACTACATAGACAACCTGCTACTATGCCTATCTGCGAGCTCTTTAACACTAATATACCGGAGGATGAACTTTGGGAACATGGCCCAGAGCCCCTACATCCGAAAACCCAACAAATCGGACACAGGCCTCACCAATTAACTCTCCCTTACCCTCTGGGAGTGTCTGCTTCACATTTATTTTCTATTTGTTGACTTAGCAGGATCCATTCTTTGTAGGCTCTAACCACCTCCGCGCAAATCTGAAGCTTGCTAAGAACCACGCTTTCATTTCTCTCTGGGACTGCGTGCGTCACCTACATCTACTGTCTGTAGACATATTCTGGGACACTTCAGGCATCCACTAGCAACTAGAAGGATTCACACCAATGCCAGTGCTAGCCGTCGATACTCTCTCCCTTGATACCATTATCAGTTCTTCGTATTACCTATGCCATTACCTTTTAGCTACAGCGAGTCATTGTAGGTAGCATACACCTTTGCGCTAGGAGTCAAGCAATATCTCTGCCACACTTACCCCCTGGCATTATTTGCATCACATACCTTCCCTGGTTTGTTGTCTCTTCTGACACTAGCTATTCACTAATAACCAGGAGGCTTAATGCGAATTCTGTTGCTGACCATTTTTTCTCTCGTTTAGCACTATTATCCTTCCTCCCTCTTATCTTCATTGCGCTTTCCTCAGTGATTCATTGTAGACTCCATACATCTTGCGCATATACGGACTTACCAGGAGGCATTCCTTGTTTCTCCTTCCTGTAATCTTTTAGAATGTCTGTGTCACTTAACTTCGCTGGCTTGCTGATGCATTCTGTAACACCGTAGGAATCCGCTAGTAATCAAACTTTCTAATGGACTGGCTCCTCTGGCCCACGAAAGTTTTTCAAAGCGCCACTATCTGTCAATCCCCTTAACCCCAGCACCCTACTTTAGTAGCAAATAGTGGTCGTAGGCTCCAATCATCTCTGCGGATATCCGAAGCTTGCTATATAAATAAATATATGGTATATCCACGGTAAAACGAGACACAACTCTTTTATCTCCAACCATCAGCCATTTGCGATTGTTTGCGTCACTTACATTTGCTGTCTGTTGCCTAATTCTAGGACACTATAGGTAACAACCAGCAAATAGAAGGCTCCACCCCAATACCATTGCTGGCCGTTGATACTCTCTCTCCCTTAGTACCATTATCAGTTCTTCGTATTACATCTGGCACCTCTGTCTAGCAGGAGCCATGCTTCGTAGGCTCCAACCATCTCTGCGCATATGCGAAGCTTGCTAATAGCCACCCTTTTATTCCTCTCTGGGACTGCGTGCGTCACATACACTTGCTGCCTGTCAACTCATTCTGAGACACTAGAAAACTTCACACCATTGCCACTGCTAGCCGCCGATACTCTCCCTTGGTACCATTATTAGTTCTTCGTATTACCTCTGACACACCTGTCTAGCAGGAGCAATTCTTCGCAGGCTGACTAGCCGAACAACCTCCTCGTGGTGCCAGCTGGGTGGTTCGGGTTTAACCCGTTCCAGCAACTAGTTCGGCGGCAGTGTTCCAGGACGTGGTGGGTTTTCGCCCGGCAAGCGTTCGCCCTATTAGAAGCCACAAATGTCTGCTTATCAACACTGTGACGTGGCGGATGTGACTCGCCACAAAATAAAGTCACTGGGCCGTGGACATCCGGAAAATGGTATCCAACTCACGGACATCGATGGCTTATTCTCACATTCCTACCGATAACAAACAGTCAAGAATTCTGCGGCACCTTCAAAAATACAAGCTGCATTCATAGACAATTACATACATATATACACCCATACACTTACATTCACTGTTATGCCAAACATGTACTCTTTGTACATTTTGTAACACTATGTTAGCTAAACATAATCATGCCTGTACTGGTGTGCCACGCATTGTCGAGAATAAAACTTTATTTATATATATATTTATTTATCCCTGCGCTTATCCGGAGCCTGTTAAGAGCCACACTTCTACTCCTCTCTGGGATTGCGTGCGTCACACATTTGCTGTCTGCTGACTTATTCTGAAACACATTAGGTATCCACTAACAACTTGAAGGCTTTACCTTTTGCCATTGCTAGCCGCCGATACTCTCTCTCCCTTAGTTCCATTATCAATTCTTTGTATTACCTATGTCACCACTCTTCAGCTGTATCGGGTCACTGTAAGTAGCAATGATCTTTGCGCCAGGAGTCACTCCTTATCCCCCCAACATTTACTCTCTTGAATTGTTTGCATCACACCTTCGCTGGTTGTGGACTTCTGTCACTGTAGGTATCCACTGGTAAATAGAAGGTCTAATCCGAATGCATTTGCTGGCCACTGATACTCTCTATCCTAGCGCCAATATATGTCACTCTTTCTATCTTCCTCACTACCGCAGCAATTCGCCGTATGTTCCATGTCCCTTCTGCGCAGGTCTTGAGTTTGCTAGGATACACTCCTTGTCTCTCCATCACACATTCTCTTGGAGTGTCTGTATCACTTACCTCCGATGGCTTGTTGATGCATTCAGTGACTTTATAGGCATACATTACTGACCAAACGTCTGATTGGAATCGCTACATCTGGCCACAGATGGGCTTGGCTGGCGCCACCCTCTGTCGGTCGACGTAAATTCGACACCTCTGTTTAGAAGTAGCTAGTGGTCATCGGTTCCATGTATATGCAATTATCCAGTGCTAGCTAGGAGCCAATCCTTATCTCAATAACCTGTATTCCTTTAGAATATCTGCATCCAATCTTTCCGCTGCCATACCGCCAATTGACCCTTAGATCTCTCTTGCGGCAACCAATTTATTTTCACGTATTCTGCGCTCTCTATCGTATTACGCTAGCTACTTGTTGTTCGCGCACCTTGCAACCACTCCAAATATGCTAAATTCCTCTTTGCTCTCTCCCCATACAATGTTTGGCCAAAATAAACCGATACGTCGTATTTTACTTCCTGGTACGACGCTCGTGTCTTTACGCAGGCGTTAGCAATCCACCTATACGGCTAATGATTCTATAGGATTTTCAAAATGCACTTTCAGCATAATTATTGTTGGACAGTGTACATGCTTTTGTCTCAGCTAAAATCGTTATAACATCAGACTCTAGCAATATTTAACTCCATGGCTGTTCTTACGGTGTTCTCGGTTGTCCCTCACTTTCCTTTTTCTCCGGGGTCCGGAACTACTTGGATATCTGGGATTGGACTGAGGAACAGTTTTTGCCCATGACATACGTAACAACCGACAAGGACTTACACGGATCATGGTTGAAAACGAAAGGGGCTCAATTGCCATCACCAGAACCCTTGTCCAATAAGGAGAACTGGACAAATCTTCATACTCGTTTACAGTTTACATCTGAAAACTCCAGGGAGCAAAGAATTTGAAATTTTGCTCACCTGGACACACAACAAGACGACTAGACCCGATGTCCTTCTCCTCCATCGACCTCAACAATCATGGCGACCCCGATCAAATTACCTGTCCAACGAACAGGGGAAGTTAGGGGCCATTTGTCTGCGAATAACCGAATATGAAACCAGCCGGCAAGCGGCTTTTCCAGTTCAACGTTAATGTTCAAAATGCTTTACGGCAGTGTTGCGAGACGTGGTGAGTTTTCGCCTGGCAAGCGTTCTCCCTATAAAAAGCCACAGATATCTGTTCAACAATACTGTGACGTGGCGGATCTGACTCGCCACTGAAGAAAGTCACTACCCACAACTACGTACTGGCAAGTTGACTAGACTCATATTTCAACTCTTCCCAAAACATGCAAGTATATGATGCTCTCCGTCTCTATGCACCGTTTCATTGCACTTATGGTGCCTTGACCGTTGCAACTACACACGATTGAACCCGAAGTATCGTCGTGATGCACAACTGCTTTTAAACCTTGCTCATGCCTGATTTGGTGTGTCTATGAAGTTGAGAATTAACTATTTATTTATTGATTTCTTTATTTAGGATGAGTGTGAGGCTGCAACCTACGGCAGCCTCTGCAACCTCTGCACACCAGCCGTAGTGTGGTTGTATAAAGATTACTGCCCTGTTATATACCAGCCCTCATCCAAGGAAACCGCTGGAGAAAATTATTACTAATGAGGTTACTCATATTTTTCTTCGTAGTGTAAATTCAATATGATAGAATCGTTACATACATCCGCCGTTTTCTTCCACAAACAACACAACAAACAGATTGTGGCAATTGTTATATCGGCCATTTTCATATATATTATGCAGCTTTCGGATGCCAGGTTGCATACCTTTTATCCCATTGCTGCTTTGCATACCTGTTACCCCGTTCTCGAAGGCCAGGTTAAAAATACAACCACCGCCAAACCGCCCTTTCGCGTAGGCAAGCCAAAACATTGGTCTGTTCAGTGGGAGGCAGCTTCCTAACTTAGCAGCATTCGAACTAAAAGGATCAAATATACACGCCTTCTCCGCACTACCTTTGCACGTTGCCGATGATAACTACGGAATCCTCGAGTTTCCAGCAGTGGGGGAAACCTACGAGAAAAGTAAAGCAGCAAACCTCAAAAAGACAGGTCTTTCAAATCGTCAACGTATCACAAAGTTATTGAGTGACATGGAGTTGGGTGACCTCAAGCCACCGCAGTTTTTGCGAAAGATGCAAACTTTAAGCATAGGCGACATGGTGGTCGACACATTTCTCAGAGATAAGCGACTGCGTAGATTGCTTCGTAAACATGTGCAATATCCTCTACGTAAACGCTGGCGCATTCTTAATGCTGATGGCGGCATCTCAGACCAAATTTGGGAATCCTACGTCCAGCTTTCGCAAGTTCCGTCTGCGCGAAGGACGCTATTGATGAGATGAATGTGCCGATTGCCGCACACACCGAGAAGTTTGGCGATTTTACAACTTTTGGGATTAGCTGCCAATATCCATCGTTAAATCACGAACGTCAATATTGATCAAAATCACGGTCGAAATCACCGCGCCGTATGTCTTCCAACTGCTGGTATCATCAGTGATTTCGCCCGCTGGCCCAGTTCAGTCGCCCACTCCGTTCCATCAAACGCAACGCAAAGGGAAACTGGCCGACCAGCACGTACAGACGACGGACGTAGCTGGGCAACACAGTAGATTATTCTTCGTTACCTATCGACAAACGGAACTTCGCTATCTCGTCGACACTGGTGCAGAATTCAGCGTCTTCCCACGTGATTACAACGGCGCAACCGCAAAGGTGACTGGTTCGCTAAGCGCAACCAACGGCACTAGCATCTGCAGTCCGTGCTCGCGCACGCTTAACCCCGACCTGTGACGCTCGTTTGTATGGGTATTCCTTTTAGCGGACGTCCAAAATTCCAATATCGAGATGGATTTTCTACCACACAACAAGTTGCTCTTTGATGCTAAGCAACATCGCCTTATTGCTCAGACAACAAAACATTCCGTCGCTAGAGCATCTAGCGATGCAGCGCCACTCAGTCCGGTGGACGGCACTACCAACTCGCTTGCTGGCAAAGTGTTACTTGACAGGTTCCATGAAGTCTTCCGACCTTCATCGTCTATGTCAACTGCAGTCGCAGGTACGCCGCATAACAAAGTTGCCAAAGGGCCGTCCGGTTCCGCCAAAGCCCGAAGACTGTTTCCGGAAAAGCTCAAAAGTCGACTATACTCATATTACAACTCTTCCCGACACATGCAAGAATATGTTACTCTCCGTCTACATGCACCGTTTCATGGAACTTATAGTGTCTTGACCGTTTCAACTGCACAAGATTGAACCCGAAATAGCGTCGTGATACACAAATGCTTTTAAACTTTGATCACGCCTGATTTGGCGTGCTTTTATGATTTTGAGAATGAACTATTTAGTTAATGATTTCTATAAAAGTTTGCAACTGTCACTGTTACAGTTACCATAAAATGTCTGTACAGTTGCACAAACCTGACCATGCCTCCTTTTTCGTGCCTTGCATAGTCGAGAATAAACTATTTATTTATTTAAAGCCGCCAGTGCGGAACTCGGGCCCATGCTCAAACATGGGATTGTCAGAGTCCCCAGCAGCCCTTGCTTTTCGCACCTTCATAAGGTCTTGAAAAAGTCAAGTGACTGGCGACAATGTTGCGAATGTTTTGCCCTAACCAACATGACATATCCGACCATTTTCCTATCTCTCACATACAGGATAATACAGCCGGTCTTCATGGCACTCGCTTGTTCTCAAATATTGATCTGGTGCGAGCTTATCGTCAGATCCTGGTCGACGACGAGGACATACCGCAAACTGCCGGTCTTACCCTATTTGGACTATTTGAGTTGCTGCGAATGCCATTCTGTCTGAGCAACGCTGCGTAGACATTTCCACGCGTTATGGACTTCGCTGCACGTAGACTCGACTTTATCCACACGTACATTGACGACATCCTGGTGGCCAGTTCTTCGGAAGATGAAAACTGAACTCATCTACGACTGCTGTTCAAACGGCTGAAGGCGCACAAGGTCACCATCAACTTTGACAACTGCGTTTTCAGGCAGCGGCGCAACGACTTCCTCGGACACAAATTGGATTCCCCAGGGTACCCGCCCTTTGCAGGACAGAGAGCAAGCAATGCGCGACTTTACTCATCCAACGACTCTAGCCGCCATTCTACGCATCAATGTCATGGTCAAGTACTGTTACTTATTCGTGCCACGCTGCGCCGAGCTTATGGAACCGCTCAGCGATCATCTGCGTGGACTCAACTACGGCAAATTTCATCTTACGCCTGCAGGACGAATAGCATTTGAAGCTAGCAAAGAAGCCCTAGCTTCCGTCGTCATGCATCATCACTCCGAGTCGGACGTTACAATCAAGGTGGCCGTCGGCGCTACAGAAAACGCAATCGGCGCTGACCTACAGTAGTTTTCAAAGGTAATTAGCAGCCATCAGCATCCCTATACCGCCGTATTCAGGAGAATGTGTCGAAATCCCGCACATATAGCCGCGAGTTACGCGCCCTTTGCCATCTTTACTATGTTCTCGAACCAACCATTTAACGATTTTACAGATCACAATCCACACGTAAATGCCTTCTGGAACCATTTGCCTCGACACGCTCCGCATGAAGTTCGTCATCCAGGTTTCGTGCTTCAGTTGTCGACGAACGTCAAACAAAGGTACCTCACAGTCAGTCAGGTTTCTACTCTTTTTAGTATTAACAAACTTGAAGACGACCTGTGGGAAAATGGTCCTGACCACATATAAGCGTTTTCCCCATCCTATCTCACTCAGCTCCAATTTAGTCCAATTGTGGTCCACTTCTCTCATCTGCTTTTTCCTGCTCAGTCTACCGTAGTATGCATTCTTTCCGTTTTCTGTTCACTCTTAACTCAATCTCTTTTAGCTCGCTTCAGGTGATGTGACTAACTCAGACAACTCACTGTATGCTTGCATTCTTCATGTCTGCTGTACCTTCTTCATTCAACCTTCTCAGTTCTCTTCTGGTGACCATTCCTTATGTCATCAGGCCAGCGCACAACCGCTGCTAGATAGACGCCCAGCTGTCACTTGCCTGTCTGGAACACATAAGTATTTGTAGTTCAGCTTTCTTACCGGCTTTTACACAGCTCCAGCTACCTAGCACGCCGTTATGCGTCGTTCCTCTTACTCATGTCAAATCTTCTTGACAGCAGCTAGTCAAAGTTGGCTCCATGTCGCTTGAAAGAAGCCACTCCCGGAATCTCCAGCCTTCATTTCCTTCTGCAGTCTGTCTCTCTAAGCTTCGCCCGCATGTTGATTTCTTCATCGAAACGGTTGGTATTCAGTAGTGGTCAAACTTCTCAATCATATGGCTGTACTAGCCACTGATAAATCCTATCCTAGAGCCACTAATTCTGACTAGCAGCAGCTAGTCGCCATAGCCTCAATTCAACTTTGCTGATACCCGGAGCTATCTTGGAGCTGCTCATTTCTTACAATGTTCATTCTCTTGGAATGTATGCATCACAGCTCAGCTGTTTGTTGACCTAGTTTGTGCCACCGTAGGACCCACTAGTAACTGATACCTTCATCCGAATTCCATGGCTGATATTCATCGCACACCTAGCGCGCCCTTATCAGTTGTTCGTCTTACTCGCGTGCAATTTTCTTACTGGCAGTAGCTAGTCGCTTTTGGTCCCATGTAGCCTGAAAGGAGCTACTTCTTGACACTCCAGCCTTCATTTTCCTCTGAAGTCTGTCTCCTTATTCGGCGCTCGTCTGTTGACATATTCATTGAAACTGTAGGTATCCAGCAGTGGTCAAACTTCTTAATCATATGGCTTCCCCAGCCACTGATACATCCTTTTCTAGTGCCACTATCTCTGCTTATAGGAGCTAGTCGTCATAGCCTCAATTCAACTATGCTGATACCCGGAGCTCCCTAGGAGCTGCTCATTTCTTACAATGTTCATTCTCTTGGAATGTATGCGACACAGCTCAGCTGATTTGTTGATCTATTCTCTGCCACCGTAGGATCCACTAGTAACTGAAGCCTTAATCCGAATTTTATGGCTAGCCAATTATCTCACTCCTAGTGCGCCTTTATGCACGTTTTTCTTAGTCGCTTTACTCTTCTTGGCAGTAGCTAGTCATTGTTGGCCCCATGTAACCTGCAAAGATCCACTACTTGACACTCCAGCCTTCATGTTTCGCTGAAGTCTGTCTTTTTAGTCGGCGCTCGTCTGTTCATTTATTCACTGAAACTATATTCATCCAGCAGTGGTCAAACTTCTTAATCGTATCGCTACTCCAGCCTCTGATACATACTTTTCTAGAGCCACTAACTAGCTAGTCGCCATAGCTTCCATTTAGCTTTTCGGATACCCGGAGCTCGCTCCGTTCTTACCATGTTCATCTCTTTGATTGTTTGCGTCACAGCTCAGCTGTTTGTTGACTTATTCTATGCCACCGTAGGATCCGCTAGTAGCTAAAGCCTTATTCCGAACTCTATTGCTGGCCATTCATCTCTCCTAGCGCGCCGTTATCCGTCGTCTCTCTTACCCGCGTTTACTTGACATGTAGTCAAAAGTCTTAAATATATGGTTGAATCAGCCACTGATACATCCTTTCCTTTGGCCACTATCTCTGCTCTGCGGCAGCTGTTTGCTGTAGGCTCTATTCAACTTTGAGAATACCCTTTGCTCGCTAGAGGTCAGTCCTTCTGTAGAACGTTTATTCTCCTGGTATAGCTTTTTCACAGCTCAGCTGGTTTGCTGTCCGATTCTTTGACACGGTAGTTATTCATTAGCACCTCGAAGGATTAACCCAACAGGCAATTTGGCCACTGAAACCCGGTCCATTATCGATATCTTCTGATCGTCTTACCTTCAACACTTAGTCTTCCTTTGAGATCCATTTAATCTTAGCCTGCTTCTAATATGTTCAGCTTCCTATCTTCATATACTTATGTACATTGTAGTTATGGTGTATTAGGTAATCCTTATCCCGTGGATCATATATACATACGGCCACATCGTCACTGTCTTTTGGTTTCCGATAACAACCAATCATGACTACACACCTACTTTCTAGTCTCAGGTAGAATTCGAACATTGTCAGCTTACACCTCATGAATATCTTACCGGAATCCTGCTCTTCATCCATATGCACATGAAAGTATTCTACCCATCAGGCCATGCCTTCCGCATAAGTAAAAACATCTTTAGCGTAATATCTGTTACACCTTGTACACTAGTTGTCTCCAATAAATGTCTTAAGGTAGGATTTTGATCAAACGCTAGGTACATTGACTGTCCTTTTTCGGTCTTCTCTCGGCTTGTTCCTCTCTCCCTTTTCTCTGAGGTCGTGAACATCAGAGAGCTTCGGGATTGAACTGAGGAACTGCCTCCGCCTGGGATGGGACGAAATAACCAACAAGTACTTACCTGGACCATGGCCTCACTTCCACTCTAACTATTTGCACCCAACCACCGATGTCCAGTGAGGGTAGCTGGACACGAATTCTTCGCTCCCCGGCAAATATACATAATCAGAGAAGACTTCATGTGGTACTGCGAAGGATCAACACATCATATTCAATAAAAATGTTCAGTACCCGACCTACCAATGGACAGGACCCAGGAACGCAATAGGCAACCAGTTATTTCATCAACCAGCAGAAAAAATGGGACGCAACCTGACTGCGAATAACCGAGCAAACAGACTTTCAACAAGAAACATAGCCAGTTACAATTTGCCATTCAATGGATTGGTGGCAGTGTTGCAGGACGTGGTGGGTTTTCGCCTGACAAGCGTTCTCCCTACAAAAAGCCACAAATGTCCGTTTAACAACACTGCAACGTAGAGTATGTGACTCGCCACCGAATAAAGTCACAGCCCATAACTTTACACTGGCAAGTCAACTAGCGTCACAATTCTACCTAGGATCGTTACACTGGAACTTCTACATCTGTATATACTGTTGTCGTTTTACATCCTACGACACGTTGCCCTTTTCCTTCCTTGTGTGCGGGCTCTTCCATTACCTTTCAATGGATCATTCAGGATTCTCAATCTCTTATTAGCTGAGGTCCCGTATCTCACGACAACCAACTTATTGTTTCACATCTTCAACATTGTACAGTTCCAATCATGAATATATGAACAATTTTCTACGTTACTGCTACAATTGCATTAAAATTTTTGTACCGTTGTACATATCTGATCATACCCCCACGAGCGTGCCTCGCATAGTCGAGAATAAAATATTTATTTATTTATTTATGCAAGTATAACGTCGTAACGAACGCGCTTCAAGAGTAAACGCTGACTCAGACCGATCAGCCACTCGACCTGTTAGCTATGTTCACTGCTCAACAAGCCGAGAAAGACTTAATGTCACCTTGCGAAGGGTCCATCTTAAAGTTTGTACCTAGACCGCTTCCTTCGTTTACAGCTACGATAATATACGACGTCCCTAACGGACATCCACGTCCAATGCTGCTAACTACCTTTCGCCAAGCAGTCTTCCATACGCTGCAAAGCATCGCGCACCCTGGCATCCACGCTTCAGTCAAGACGAATGCCGACAGATACGCCTGGCGCAACATGCAGCGCGCCGTCAGACTTTGGGAAACCAATTGTCTGACTTGCCAGCGTGCAGACGTTCATTGATATGTTTCCGCTCTTATAAGTCGCCTCCCGTCACTAGCAACCCGATTCGCTCACTTCCACTACGACGAAGTTGAACCACTTCCGCCGTCCCAATACGTGGTCTACATTCTGACGACGGTGGATCGCGCTACTGGTAGGCCTTAACCTGTTCCAATTCCCGAGGTATCCGCCGGGACCACAACGCGTGCATTCGTCAGGCGCTTGGCCGCCTCACATGCCTGTTCAGCCAATGTGACACCAGACGGTGGTCCACAATTTAAACCGCTGACATTCAACGACCTACTCAAAGCCCCCACATACGGGCAACCGCCTACCGTCCTCAAGCAAACGGAATGGTGGAGCATGTCCACCGACAGCCTAAAGCCTTGCTATTTGCCACCAACGCACTTAGTTAGACAGAAGTTCTGCCAATGGTATTACTAGGAATTCAATCAGCACTGAAAGCCGATCTCTAAACATTCAGCGCCGAACTAGTCTATGGAAAACCACTCCGATTACCAGACAACTAAAACTCTGAAAACCCACACACTCCTGGCTACGACGCGCACTACGCTTGGCAGCCAGCACGAGCACGCGCTGCAATAAATCAACCCCAGTACGGTAACGACATCACATTCTTAATACCCAACTATCTTTACCATTGCCCGTTTGTCTTTATTCGCCTTGCTGGTCTATTGAGACCACTCAGAAAAATATCCATTCACGGTCCTACAACGTAAGGATCTCTTCCTTGTCATCGAACTTAACGGCAAGCGCGAAACCGTCTCCATTGACCGCCTCAAACTTGCCCACGTCAAACCAAATTCAAACGACGACTAGTTCTTTGGCCTCCGATGCGTCGACCCAAAAAATGGTGAACGAAACGCCTGAAGAAAGCGATAAAACAACCATAGACTTGCCTCCTGGGCCTACCGACCTGGCCACGTCAAACAAAATTTTTTGAAACCCAAAAGCACCGCAACAGGTTTTGCAATATGGAGGAAAATATGGAGAAGCGTTATGAAAACCTAGAAAAGGTGTTGTTTCCTTGACCTTTCGCTGCCTATTCGGTAAATGCTTTTCCCGTCCGTTGCTGTAGCCTTTTCTTCATGTCTGACCTCGTCCGTTTCTTATATGCTTTTCAAGTTGCGAACCGGGGAACACTCACGCGTGCTCAGACACTAGTGATCGCATGCAACCATAGTATCTCCCATTTCTTTTATCGGCGCCTAAAGGGAGGAATGGGTGAAAGCCCGCTACGTTCCGATCGCCTGGTTCTCCCCCAGCAGCTGCATCAGGCTTCACCCCCTGGCCTTGCAGAAGGCTAGCTCGCGACCGACAGTGCTCACGTAGTTCTAAGAGACACTAACTGTTGCCTTCTGGTGTGAACTTTGTGCTGACCTGGAGATTGTCCTGTGTGTCCAATAAAATTGTTATTTGAAGTATAATACGATTCTTTCCACAGACAACTTAGGAAACGTCTGTTCGCATGACGACTAGGGGTGTATGAGCCACATAGACGAATCGCGTTCGTGGGTTTCCGGTTTTTCCTCCACCAAAGGCGTCGCTGCGTTAGGCTGGTGACTAGACCATTCTCCTTGCTAGAACCATTTTTACGGTGCATCCGTTAACGGAAGTTACTGTTCGACAATTAACTTATGTATTTATAGCCCTTATATGCATCTTTGCTTGACATATCCTTGGAGCGGAACGAACATAACACTATAACGACCGAACGATTCCGCTATAGACCTGTTTTCTGATTGGTCAAATAAGCGGCAGTTGCTAATGATTCGAGCTAAGTGTTCGGTTCCTCCAGGTAGTACGTCTGACCCTTTTGGGACATTACATATTGGTACCTTGCACAGAAAAGCCACTCTGGAAAGGCAGCTGGGAGTGATAATTTAGCCTGAGCTCCAACCTAATGAAGATGCAAAAGCAAAGCTCGCTGCAGTTTTCACGATATTTCCCTCTATACGTAGAGATTTTTCGGCTGAACCTGGGACGTTTCCGACTCCTGTTTTCTTCACTTGAACCTCCGCTTCCCGAGTATGGGCTGCCTGCCGCCTACCCTTTTACGACGTCTAACGTATTTTTGGAGGAGTTTTGGTGAAGGACTTACAGGAATTCGTACATCGCAATACGGTGTGTGACAAGAGGCCACAGTTTGAAGCTGCTCAAAACGAGGAGTCATCGGGTGCCATCCAGTCTGACTTTAGCTAAGCGGGCAGTCAATGCCTGGAGGCGCTTTCTGGAGTACACCGTTAATGCGGAGACCATGGAACGCTTCCGGCATTTGTTAGATCCTCATTTTATTTTGCTGTTATCCAGCTGCTTTCAATGCAGCTTCAGTTGTTCTCTGTGGGACACTGTTCATGAATGATCCAGGCTATCTCCGCAACGACCTGATAGTGACGGAGCTAATAAAGGCCCCTCCATGCTTTATCCTCTAATCATCCGGGAAAAATGGTTGTCTCAAAATACAGATAACAGCCACGCGCGACCCCTTTGTATTGACCAAATATTGCGGCTCCTCATGTATCAGCAGCGAAAACTATGGGATGATTTCAAGCTCTCTCAACTGGCCTCTGATTACTTGAACTACCAGGCAATTAAGAACCTTTATTTTTCAAAAAGGTGAAAATACAGAAATATTGGAACTCATTTTATCAAAAAAATCCTCCTTTCAATCAAAAACCCTGTACGCTTAGCTTAACAAGAGAATCAAAGCCTGTTGCAGAATGCTCTCCCTGGCATGTAACGCGACCGGAATAGCGCTCCATGAAGACGTCAAGTAAGCGAAGCTGCTTGCTGGTCAACACTCCACCGTATACACTCCACATGCTCAATCGACCAACCTACATGTGTCCACACGCCCATACTACCTAGAACTTACTAAATTCAGGCCAGACATAGTTTTGAAACTTCAACCCGAACTTCGCACCTGGCCCTGATGGATTGCATCCCTTTTTCTCAAGACAGTGGCTGACTGCTACCTCACACCTCTGCCAAATATTTCAGCTGCTTTTGTAGTCCGGTGTTTTACCCATCGACTGGAAAACTGGGATTGTAATGCCTAAACACAAAGGAGGCAATGGTCAAGACCTTGTGGACTAGCTTGCAATTTGCCTGACATTAATCGTCTGTGAAACCATAGAGATCAACAAACTCGCCATACAGAAGCCCTGTGATGAACAGTGCATGAGTTTCTCCCCGTAGCATGGGTTCCAGAAGGGGCTCTGCTGCGCCACCAACCAACGATTGGCGAAAGAAATGTGAGTGAGGGCAATTGATGCCGGACAACGCCTAGGCGGGGTTTTACTTGACTTCAGCAATCGTAGGACAAAGCCCCACACCAAAACCTACTTTAGATGTTTAGGGAAACCGGTACCGGTAGCAGCCTTGAACTGTGGGTTGATGACTTCCTTGGAAGGACGGACATTGCAAGTGCGTGTAAACGAAACGGTTTTCAAGCTAGTGCTGGACTCATTGTTTCATGCGAATCGCTTGAGGTTTTACCCCAGTTCGTGTGCATTGCTATTCAGACTGCTGCTCACACCCTCAACAAATTGACGGACAAAGCTAACTATGTATCCGTCGAGTGTGGCAAGACCAGGAGCTATAGGCAGCGGCGGTAGTTTAAGCTTATCGAGGTTGTCATATCCAGAATACATCACTGTTATATAACAGCACTCATCCAATGAAACCGCTGGAGGAACTTACTACTTATAACTTGCTGCTCCCATGTTTGCTAGTAGATTGAATTCAGTATAATGGAATCGTTATACACCTCTGCCGTTTTCTTCGATAAACAACCCACCAAATAGGTTGTGGCGATAGTGATATCCAATGAATCATATGAGTTGGATGTTGGCACACCAAACAACCTCGTGTTCGGTGGCACCTTAAGTTCCTGTAATATTTTACTTGGATTAATATCCAGCATTGTTTCGTGAGCTTATGGGCCACCAAAAAATACCTTGCTACATAGCTTGTGTAACGTGTGAAACAGTTATTTTGTATGTAGATTTGTCCGCTTTGCAGATATTTTTGTTTTACAAACATTTGCACAAGTACTGCTGCATATTTATGATCGAAGCCTTTCAACTCCGTGTCTCGACCTTTCGAGAGATATAACATTTATTTTTTATTGTGCACCCTAATTTTTATTCTTTTGTCTCCAAATCCCTTAGCGTTCAACATGGTTGTACATTTGCCAAGCAGTATTGTATACGTTGGCAGGCTCGCGGCAGGAGGAATCAGATCAATTTTTGATCCCCATTTCATACCGCCTTAACATTTAACATTGCATGTAATATTTCATTCTAGTTAATTAATTAATTCATTTCATTTAATATCACATTTCTGACACTGGCACAAAAGCTAGCCATGTGTCAGAGAACCCTGTCACACCAGCTAGCTTGACATCCAGTTATTTCCAACCAATACTTGCCTTATCTTGGTCCTCGGTACAAAACTTAGAGTTAACCCAGCTCCATTGCTTACCCTGCGTCATGCGTAGTGGTGGGAGAGAAAGCAGCGCCTACTTTCTGCGTTGTTGCCATTCCTGACTTATACCATTACACATTTATACTGCCTGGCAAACTAGAATGGCTCGCACCAGAACATACCCTGTCCTGATAGCTTGTGTGTCAACAAGCCTTAGTTTACATCAAAAGCCCTCATACTGGCCTTCCAAACTTGGAGAGAGTAAGCTCATGAATAACAAACAGTTGCACAGTTGAGCGTCCCAACACATGTGGCACAATAATGCCTCAAGTCTGAAAAGATCTAAGCTTTAAAAACTAAGCGCTTGGGGTCCTAACCATGCAGGCCCAAGCGAATTACACGTATGGAAACCATTTGCCAGTTTTTCAGAAGCTCATTATTTTTTTATTCAAGACGAAAGACGTATGCAGCTTTTTGGCAGTGAGGGTTCGCATATAAGGGTGCATCCAATGAGCTAAGTTGATAAATCATGCGCTATTTGTCTAATAAATGGTTGGGGTTTACAGGCTCATCCGAGGCAAATGGTCACTGAGCTGTCCTGATTTATCCATGCAGACCGGACTCATGTAGTCTCAGGGCAACCTCCTTTAACCGTTTAAGTTTAAATAATTTTTGAGATTTCACTTATACTTCTTCGAACCTCTAGCCTCAGAAAGCGACACACAGTGACTTTATGACCATGTTATAAATACAAAGTCTCGTAATTTTGCGCAAGCAAACCCTTCTGCAGTGTCCTTGGAGCGTTTCTGTATATTTTCCACATATTCGTCCAGGTTTTAGTACGTGAGGTTGGAGAGTGTGTTTGCGGCCACTGCGCCGTACATCATAAATACTACTTCGTTGAATCTATATTGTACATTTCTACGAACGCAGCCCTATTAAGATACTATGGCAAGGAGCGACTTATATTATTTTTAGCTTTTCACTCCATTTGCTTAACGAACAATACGGCATTTGTAGCAAGAATTTTGGTTACGGTATTGGCATTCGTTTTAGAAGTTAAGTATTGCAACTAATGTGGTACGTTTACTCTTATCTTGTAAAACGATCAAGCGATTTGTTGACTGCGGCATCTGCTTTCCATATTTGGAAATATTTCTGCCACTAAACTGGTTTTGAATTTTCCTTGCGATTAAGATCATTTGAGTTCAGCGCTCAAGGTCATCCGCTCAACTGATAGATTTGTCATATTTTAAGCTTATGATTTCCAGTTAAATACGCCAAATTGTCCTCTGCTATTATACATTTTTAGTTTTTCATTGATGTTTACTTGCAAGCATTTCACACCTCTTATTTGGATATATCTTATGTCATCTCTTCATTTTTCAATGAGTGCACCATTTATCTGGGCCCGTAATTTACCGAAAATGGCTATTAGAGCTGCAATTAACATCCTCGAGTGACCTTTCCTTTGGCGCTGGGGTAAGGTGATCAGGTGCACAAAGCAGTTGTTGCTAGTAGAAACGCAGCCGATTACGTTGAGAAGCATGCTGGTCGAATGAGGAATCCAGCTACCATATTTCTATACGCGTCGAAGCCAGTTCAAAACTTGTAGGCAGCAGAATTCGTCTATTGAACTATTACGTGCAACACAAGCCCTTTCCGCCTTCCTGGAGAGGTACCCTTAATAAAAGAAATACATAAAATTAACTCCATTTTTACTCACGTAAGGGCATGTGAGTACTGTAAATTAGAATATGACCCCTCGAGGGCACAGCTTCTTGTCAAACCTAGCACTATACTTATGTTTATTTATTTATTTTTTGGAAAGATGACGCATGAAGCTCTGTATTGACGTATATAAGACATCCGTCGCCACGGATATCTATACGTTCACTACAGCAAGTTTATTCTCTAGGATTTAAATTAGGGCACCGGAAACATCGGGTGTGTCACCTTCCTGTTACCAACATCATATGAGGACGTTCCTGAATCATGCCTAATGAGTGCACCTTACTTTAATGGACCGTTCATTCAGAAGGAAGTACGCATACGCTTCCTCTCCGAAGCGTCCTGCAGTCTGGTCTCCAGTTACTGCAGTAGTGTCGTAACAAGACAGTAAGGGAGTGCTTGGTAAAAGTGGAGCAAGCGTTTATGATACGCATTTCGGGGGCGGCGGACTTAATTTGATAGCATCCGACCGCCGATGGATCGATTGTAGATTTGAGGTCCGTGGAGATTACAGGTAGGGCCGGAACCAGCCGTTTTGAGTTGGATGCAGTGCATATTTGGGCCTTTGTAGGTAAGGTAGAGCAGAAGCCAGCACTTGGAGGACCGAACGTGGTGGACCATACTTTCTTGTATTCCATATAAAAGGGCAGCAGTAGGTTTGGCACTTCTGGGCGACCAAACATTCTGGAATCCTCCTGATGCGGAAAGCGATTAGGCGAAGTAATTGGAGCTGATTTATTCTTGCTGGCTGTCGGCTTCGTAATAACAGCAGACGGTCGACTTTGACCGGGTGCCGTATATCTTCCCATTAGAATGGACTATGGAAAGATAAAGTTTAGGTAGTTTGATTTATAACTAAATGAATAAATATTTATTGTCGACTATTTAAGTTAAGCCCATTGAGGCAGTAGCTGGAAATTGCAAGTTTACAGACGTTTTGCTGCAATTGTAACAGTGACGGCAGAGAATTATTCAAACTACATGCTTGGAACTGTACAATGTTGAAATTGTAAAAAGCACAATGGGGCTGTCGTGAGTGCGGGCTTTGTTTGTAAGGACTTAATCAGTCTACCTTATACTGCAGTCCTAAACCAGCCAATGTTGGATCAAGTATCCCGGAGGATCTATTATAAGCTAAATAATGAGCAAGCTGGGGAGGAGTGGCTATATACGGCGTTCGCGTGAACGGGGCGCAACGAGCAACGCTAAAGTCGTAAAAGGAAATTAGAGGACGGTATATGTGTGGAATCTTAGAAAAACAGGCGACAGTATAAGAAGATGTAGTAATGTCAGGGTATCGAAATATTCAAGTACGGTGAAATGTAACGCTTGTTGACTTGCTAGTGGGAAGTTATGAGCTGTGAGTTTATTTAGTGGGGAAGTACATCCGCCAGGTCGCAGTATTGTTAAACGGACATGTTTGGCTTTTTACAGAGTGAAACCTTGCGTGGCGAAAACCTATGAAGTCATGAAATCCTGCCGTCGATCCATTGAATTGCAACTTGTACTGGGTTATGTTTCTTATTCAGGGTTTGTTTGCTCGATTATGCGCAGGCAAGTTGCGTCGCACTTTTCCGTTGTCTAATGCGTTAGGCAGGGGTGCCTATTTCTTTCCTGGGTTCTGTCCTGTCCGTCTGGGCCGGATTGGCAGGTCACGAGTTGTATATTTTTTGAATGTGATGTGTTGGCCGCCTGCAGAATCACGGAAAGTCTTTGAAGCGTATCCAAGAAAACATGTTATGGCGGTAAAGTCCCGGAGATGGCCCAACCCAAATGTCAAGACCCTGAAGTATAGTAAATTGCTGCGAATTTCTAATCGACTGTCTGCTTGGGATAATTTATAAAAGGGATTGGAAATATAGATATCCATAGCCTATTGAACGAGCAAACCGGTGTGAAGAGCTCAGAATTAGTAGTAAGCAAAAAGAATTTACCAGGTAGTAAAGGTGGCCGAATTTAATTCTTCTGGCCTTAGTGAATATTAGCAAGGAATCAAGCTTTGTCCAATCTAGAGGGACATTGCCGCAGCAGAAGTATCTGCATTCCAAAGTTAATTTAAAGGCCCTTGCATAAATGTTTGCAGTGAAGGTCAACAGGAACGTGTAAGGTAAGTCGTATGTGAAAGCGGCATCGTTAGGCGAACTAAACGTAATTGTTCAGGCCTCCAGAAATTTGTATCCTTTTAATATATAAGGACAATTTGCCCAGTTGGTAAGTTCTAACTACAGCGGATAATCTACCCAGTTCCAGGTAATAAAACATTGTGCCTAGGATTGAACGGTTGCAGTCACAGCGATGGACGAGTCCTCGGGTGGTTGACGCTGTACCTGGGCCAACCTCCGATAAAAGGCAACGGACAAAGACAATCGCACAGGCAGACGAAAGAACTGTATTCGAAACGCAGTCGCGCGCCCGCTCAGTTTCAACAATGCTTGCATTATCGTACACACTATTCCATGTAATCGTTATTATAATATCTCAGCTACGGGTATTCCACATAGTGACGGAATACAACTAGAAGCGAGTTGACAAGGGAACCGTAGACAATGGAGGTTCCAGTAGACATCGTCTACTGAATGTCTAGCTAGATTTCGTGGAAGCTACATTCCCGGGTAACGCTCGAAATGCCAGAGCAGTTGGTGTAATAGTAAACGGCTGCAGTTGCATAGGTTTGGGTTTGACGCGATAGGTAGTATAGAGAAGTTTGTTGGGAATCCGGTTGCGCTTTATTAGGCCCGAATTTGCTTAGGTAGTTCCTACGATCGGGCAGAGCTTGCTTGCAGTAGACTGCAGTCGAAGCTGTGGAAGTGAAGCTTATGGTGTACGGGAAAGCTATATGGACGTGGTATTTCTAGCACTGTCTGTAAGGGCGCTGCAGTCTTATCGGTGTCCACGGGTATAGTCAGTTTGTTTTAGTTATATGGGTTAAGTGGAAGTCGATGACGCAGAGCTATGGAATGCCGTTGCTTTAAGTTACTAGTCGCTGGAGTTGCGTCGATAGAAATATGCATGGGGTAATTAACAATGCCGGCTAACAGAGTATGCGATAACAGTATGCACACGCAACCAAGTTCAGAATCCATGCAGCACCTGACGGCATTTCACCAGGCTGCTTACTGTATTCGGTCATATTTACGAAAACCTTCGTGGTCACTGCTGCTAGCGCAAACTCAGTGAAGATAGTATTTTGCTGATCTTCGTTTATCTGAGATCAGCTTTTGTCTGGTTGACGTTTTGAAAAATCCAGGTAAACCTCACATATCATCGAGGCAAAGGCGGTTGGGTTTGCCCTCTGCTGCATATTTGTGTGTTGAGATTCTGAGAATGTCGTCACACGAGCCGCTATTTATGCGAAATTGGACTAATAGCCAAATGGCTCAGTGCACAGTGTCACGTTCGGTTTTACCACAATTGGCCCAAAATTATAGTGCTGATTTAGTGCAAAGCTGGCGTTAATAAATCGTTTAACCAGTTAGGGACTGCTAAACTTCATGAAAGTTGTACCGAAACGGCCGGAGACCTTACGTAAGCGAATGACTGAACAGCAACCAAGCGGTAGTTTACAGGCATTGCAAAGTGTACGCAACACTCAGTTGAGCGGCAGTTGCAGATACGTTTGATAGGTGACGCTAAACATGCTAGCAGCTTACGGTCGCTTAACCTTGCACTCGCCTGCCTGCACTGCTATGGTTCTTTTCTATTACTCCGTGCTTAGCATGCTACCGGCTTTCCATTACTTAACGCACCTCTTCTACCCTCATCTCGCAACCCTGTTAAAACTTAATAACCTGGCGTGCTTCAGGGCCTTATCAACCCAGATACTGTAGTTTAAATGCCGCCACAGCAAAACTATTGTCACACCACTGTAACAACGCATCTAGCTTCTCTATCGGTTCTTCTCCCCATATTGGTGCTTGTTGTCTCCCTCTGGTCCACCAGAACGGCATGTACAAAACGCAACGCAGTGCAGTGGCCATGCCGATTCCAACCATCCCTCCCTACTTACTAGTCTCCATGGCCTATTATCTCCGATGTAAATGGCCACTAAGCTTTCTGCAAACTTTCGGTCACATAATCTAAACTTAACTGCATTAACTACATTTCATCTTTACAAATTATACGAGCTTGGCGTGCTACTGGCTTTCCAATACTTAACTAACCTCTACTACTTGCATCTACGGCTTAGTATCTTCGCTGTAAACAGCCGCAACACCTGCTACTGGCTTTCGGTTACCTTACCTTGCACTTACATACCTCTATTGCTCTTCACCTTTCAATATATCTGAGCACAGCATTCTACTAGCTTTTCAGTACTTACTTCACCTCTTCTACCTTCAGCTTGCAACCTTGTTAGAATAAGCTACCGGAAGCCGTCAGAGCATCTGATAGTATCACACAATTCTCCACGGTCACTGATAGACTACCAAGTGTCCCCAAAGTAGCAGAGATCTTGGGCACCTGCATCCCTTTGGACGAGCTCTGGAAGAATGGCCCCGATCATATATAGACATTCATGTAAAACTACCTTGTTGTGCTTAATAATCACAATGTGCGTACAGCGTTTTCAGACTCGTTAAGCGGCATCAATAACGCTCTCTTCATCCCGAATGTGTCCTCTCCTTATCGCGCCCTTTGCTTTCATTTCTTTCGCAAGCCGACGGCAAACTCAGCGCCCTGCATGACCTAGTCTCAGTTGACCAGTCTCTGACTGCTTCCATAGCTACAGAGTTGCAAAAGGTCTGGGATTGCAGACTCAATGCTGCCTACTACAGCTTGCCAGCCTGCCGGAGTTGCTCACACGTTAGTAAGGTAGTTTTTCCTGTCCATTTCTGCCGACTCTCCCTAGTTTACTTCCCACCTTAACTGTACGCTACAAGCTCAGAGCGCCGGATAACTCAGTCTTATCTGATCAGTCTCCTGCCTACGACTACCGAGACTTTAGCGGCTCATATAGGGAACACCGAACCCGCTATACCCTTAACACGACTGCCTTGTCTTTCCCAGATCTTAGCAGTAAAATGCTTTCCATCTCAACCATTTCCTCTCCTAAGCGCACTCTTTGCTCTTAACACGAGAGCATCGTTGGCTTCTACACACTTAGCAATGAACCTTTGCCATCCCGACCTGTCATTTGCTTGCTGCGTTCTCTGTTTCAATCCTTCAATCAGACGGCCAACTCCCAAAGCCCTGCTCTAAACTAATCTCATCGTACTAGTCTGCTTTCCTTAGAGTTCTTCCAGCCTACCAGGAGGTTAACGTTCTAGGTTCCGTAACTTCAAGGCAAAGTCTCCCTCACCTTAACAGCCTGCTGGACTTGTTCCACATATATTACTATAGCCACTTCCATCTCTAACTTGTCCATCTCTAGACCAACACCATTTGTCTTCCAAAATGTACTATACAACACAATCACAACGCATTGACTAATTAAGTCTCGTCTGATCGGTCTCATTCTCTCCGACTGTTGTGACGTTGCCGGCCATTGCTCAGGAGACCGAACGCTCTGTCTTCATTACCTCAAAAGCCACATTAGCTTTTTCATTTTGTCTGTAATCCTTTTCCATCTCGAATCTGTCCTCTCCTTATCGCGCTCTCTGTCTTTATTTTTCCTCAACCGGAGAGCGTGCGTCCAATGCTCTGCCGTATTCTCCTCTTTGACTGATTCCAAACTACCGAACTGCAGAAGTGTTAGGCCCTGTATAACCAAAACACAACTTCTCTCACATCACGATCCTGCCTGAGTTGCATACCCTATTTACATATAGTCTCTTCCATCTTAAACCTCTCCATTTCTGCTGACTCTTTAGTTGTCGTCCCATATTAACTGTACGAATTAATATCAATGTGCAGACTAATCCACTCTCATCCGCTCGGTCGCCTGCTCACGAATTTTCTCGGCCTACTGTGATATAACTGGCCATTGTTCGGAACTGAACGCTCCGTACACCTACGCAAGCGTGCATGGTTGGCTCCTCCACACTTTAGCCGTCAGCCCTTTTATCCTGACCGTCATTTGCTTGCTACGCTCTTTGTTTTCAACTCTTCTTCAATCGGGCAGCCAAATCTCAGTGCTCTTCCTTAACCTAGCTTCAGCTGACCAGTCTGCTTCTCTGTGACTTCTTCCAGACCACTGAGATGTTATCGGTCCATATTCTGCAGACGCAATGCCGGTTTTATTGCCTAAAGAAGCTGCTGAACTTGCGCATGCAACATCAACACAGCCTCCTCTCATTCCAACCCCTATCTGCTGATCCTCACTATTTTCTTTCTATCTCATCTGTACGACTCTACCTCAATGCACCGATTAATCAAGCGTCATCTGAGCGGTCTCCCTCACTTCGAGGGACTTGCCGGACCTAATCGCCACTGTAGAATATAGCCCACTTGACATTTAACCTGTCTAGTTCCGCTGACCTAGGCCACAGTTGTTCTCACCACAATTGTACGACGCAAGCTCAGGACGCCGACTGAACTCTTCTTATCTGAATGGCCTTCTGCCCTCCTACTACGCCCACATGTCCGTGCCATTTCCCTCATGCTCTGGCAGCGACTTCGCTCTCTTCCACTTACGTCTAGATCTCTATTGCTTTTCTTTTCCTCTTATCCATGGACTTCTCTGTTATTACGCACCATGATGATTCCCACTTCTAAGCTACGGCTTACTCGCGTTGTGCCGAACTGTTATCCACGTGCGTATGATCACCTCCACTCCGACCTGGAGTCTGTTTACTGGCGGCAGTCGGAACATTGCCGAGGGTTTCTTGGCTAAACGTTCCATTAGCATGCTCACCTTACCTCACTTCAAATGCACCTGCTCTCTACCTCATTTTCGCATTTGCCTATTAGTGTGACCGTAGCTGTGATAACGATTCCGAGTGCACGGCCGTTTTGGTCCTCTGTGACTCCTTTCTCTAGATTTTGAAGGCTTTCACGCTATGGAATTATGAGCACTTCAGCACAATTACTATTCGTACTTCCGTCCGCATTCATCTGCTCATCGCCGATTTGCTGCGTTTCCTTTTCGTCCTGGAACGTTGCTTTACTTACCGTTGCTCCCGCATTCGGTCGCAATCTAGTTGGCCTTAGTTTCACCTAAGCTGCCGCTTGCATTCGGACTGTTGTCATCATCATCGGTTTCTCTATGTTCTTCTACAACAATCGTACTGTTTGCTTAATTTTGTAAATACGCTATGTTATATCGATCTCTTGACACTGCGCGTGCAGAACCTTCCGCTTTCTTAGTAGTTGCAGTCTGAGACCCACCTGCGACGTAAAGTAGTGAGTGCGCTTGCCAATCAAGAAAACCAAGCAAAAGTACACGTGTGTAATAGTAGCACAGGCACCGTTGCGCGCAACCGGTCTTGCGATAGCGCTTCTTGATTCCTTGCTGCCTGCTTGTTTTGCTGTCCCTTGTACTTACGCCTTTTTCCCGAGATTTCCAGTTACATCAGCCAAAACAAGGTTATCCACTGGGACTGACTGATCCATTCTTATTGGCCAGCTGGTCTAAGCACTTGCTCCTCCCTTTGAATTAAGAAGAAATCACTCATCGTTCCAAATAGAGCTCTTTCTGCCATTCTGAATATGCCACTTTCACAGGGTCTAAACAAAAAGTTTAGCTCACCTCGTACTCACAGTATCACAATTTACTCACACGGAATAGTGTCTTTGCATAGATCACCTGTTCCACAACGTAAGACAAACAATGGTGGCGTGATTACCTTCACTGCCTAGGATAGCTTTGGTTAAACTCACTGGAGTTCAAAAAATTGATTTTGGTGCCTTACATTTCCTTAAGAACATTCGGATTCTCCATTCGCCTGGAGCTTTTCCGATGTCAATTCACGGACAGCTTTGCGCTCATATGAATGGCTTTTACGGTTGTCTTTCATAGAGTTTTTACTTGACCATGGAGACAATTATACTTACTTACATTTGAAGAGCTTCCGATTCTATTGTGTGGAGCAAGGAACGCATAACTTTTCCGCATTAGACAAAGGGATGACATTTTCGCCTGTTATGGACGTATTCAGCCACAAGGAATAACTGCACTCACCATCCACATGAAAAGTCCGGCGCAGATAGCTGGACACGAGCTGCGAACCAGACAAGTGTTTAACAGAAGCTAACATGTATTAACAATTTTTTACTCACCTGCTCCATTTCTCAGTTGTCTCTACGGCGCTTTTAAAGCACTGACCGGTTTCAACGACTACTGCCGGATCATTACCAAGCCAATCGGTCAACCAACGAAGAAAGTTGGTTGTCACGTGATGGGCCTTGGTCTGGCAAGCGTTTACCCTACAAAAAGCCACAAATGTCTGTTTAACACCACTGCGACGTGGCGGATGTGACTCGCCACTCAATAAAGTCACAGCCCCAAACACATTGGCAAGTTGGCCGACAGCACATTTACCAGTTCTGTGCATACATCAGCTCTCGCACGAAAACGCCTACATATCTGATTAGTGATATTCCACTATGCTTAAGTATTTTTCACCCGTTTCCTCATACTTCACTCACTGACCTACATTGCTTACGGGACCTCAACGGACTAGTTCCTCATCAACATACCATATAAGTGCTCTGATTACTATCTTTACCTCTCGCATTCTGTGTACATAGACTACATAAAACATCTGGGCTCTCTGGGCCCACACTACTGTCTCCAACTATACTACTCCCACTGTTGGTGCTGCTTATTCTGCTATCATGTCCAATAATGCAATATGCTGATCGTGCCCAAATGGCCTGTCTCGCTTTGTCGAGAATAAAATATTTCTGTATTTATATATCTAACTCGGCCTTTATGATATATCGCTTGCTAGCACTGCTGCTCAACGGAAGCTATGGCTGTGTTCCAGGATGGGGTGGGTGTTTGCTTGGCAAGCTTTCTCCCTAAAAAATCACAACTGTCTGCTTAACAACCTTGCAACATGGCGAAAATGACTCGCCACTGAATACCGTCACAGCTGAACGGTACGCACTGACGCAGTCATCAGAATTCTACATAACATCTGTGCAACTGCTTTTACTATGAAGAATGCTTTGATGGAGCACAGCACATTCTGCTCTTTAACTGGACATTGCTTGCACCAAAAGTTTGTTTTGGCTTTTCTGCTCATGGGTTACTACATGGTGAAATCACGCCAAACTTGTAGCTTGAAACAACAGTTATATCTGATTTCTGCGCACCCCAGCGCTATCGTGTCCATTGGTCGGACTATTACCTGACACAATTCTCACTAGTATGAACTACATCTTTTCTGTTCTACCTTTCATTAAAATGAAATGTTTTACTATTCCATAGAAGCAATGCTTGTCTGAATTTTTCATCGCACCTTCACAGCTGTGTCTCGTTTTACCGAGAAAATACCATTTATTTATTTGTTTATTTAAATAACCTAGCGGTGTGCAGCTCCCTGTTCACACACACGCTGACCTTCATCTAACACTACATCAAAGCCATTACGCATCGTTGTATTGAAGCGCCTAGCTCACCCGCAAGTTGGCAGTAGCCCTCTTCCTCTGGTCTACTAGAACATCAGCACAACGTGCGACGCAGAGTAGTAACCATACTAATCCTGACGTTTATCCTCTATGCACTTGCTTCCGCGGCTTAATAGTTTGGACGAAACTGGCCGCATAGCCTACTGTCCGCTCACTTCGCAAAAGCTATTATCTTTTATCCTTGTCCTGCAGGAATTACGTACAAAGCTTGATGCGACGCAATGGCCTTCCATCTTCTGAATTGCACTTAAATTTCCCAGTTTTCCCAGCCACGGATCTTTACTATAAAAGGCCGCTCATGCTGATACTCTTTCCCTAACTAAACTTCAAGTACCCGCCTTCATCGTCTTAGGTCTTTGCCCTAAATTTTCGCTCCGCTTGATATTGGCTTCCTATTACCTGCAAGCAGGTCGACTGTCATGTAGCTACTGACGTATATTCTCTAGTTACCCGTATCGACAGCCTAACTTGCCACTGGGCCTCCCCTCACTTTACGTGCCTGCGCAACCTATCACTCGCCACGGTGTCCTAATTAATAGCCTGACGCGACGCACTACGATATCTCAAAGAGTTGCAAACGGGCCGCCAACCCCAACTGGAACCTCCACGTGTTTCCGTCCTTTATTCACAAGAATGAAACCTATACGTAATATATTTAATGACAATTCCACAGTGTGTATAGGGTTGCAGAGTTCAGCAATTCTTTGCATACCATTCACTTTTTGTATGAAGTTCCATGACATTTCTCTTTGACTGGCTTTTGTTCCTTGCATCTCCTTCCAAGTTTTGCACAGATACTTCTATTGGAATTGATCAATTCTTCAACAACTGGATAGTCCAAAATATAACGACCCCTATACTTGCCCTTTTAATGAACACATTGCTCAACTGGGCAGGATGCAATAATCCAATGCGGTCATAGGAGAACGCAGCATTGGCCAAAGTATGGAAAACAGATAGCATACGACTGCGATTAACAGCGCAATAGACCAGCTGCAGGCCAGCACAACGTTTGCTAGGAACAAACGCTTGTATCACATTACGTGATTAGCAAGCTTTTCGCTTTTGCAACAAATAACTATTTCAAAACTGAATCAATTTTGAGCTCGAACAATTATCACAACCTAATATAATTTCTTGGAACTTACTCAGCTGAGCACTTCTAATCGCAAGACTAAGGTTGTTCGTATTTTGATGGTCGCAGGTTCGCTTGTACATATTTGATCATGCCTTGTTGACAGGTCTCGTGCAACACCGAGAATATAAATTTATTTATTGATTGGCACGATGTATCCGTCTGCTGACTTTGTATGTAAAGTTGCTCAGTATCGCATCTACCACGAGCCCATTAGCTTAGCCAGCCAAAAGCTGGTTTTTGTCCAGGTTGATAAAAATCAAGACTTTGTTCAGTAGCCTCGTAATACACTAATTAAATCAATAACTGAAGGTATGGTTCTAGGTTGGGCAAGAAGCTGTGCAACTGAAGGATCAAACCATAGCGTTCAGCAACCGCAGACTCTTGCCTGGGGAGTAATGGAGTTAAGTTTATGTAATCCATGAGCGCGAGTATTGCAAAAAGGCTGTAAGAACCGTCCCTCAACGATATATAGTACAACTCCTATAGCCAATTTGGGTATATTACGGCCCCGATAAATGGTTGGCTCAGGGAATGTGAGAAGAAAAGCGATAGCAGCAGAAAAGTCAAAAATGTGATTTGTAATGATGGCTAGTAAAACTAATGGAAATGTTTTTAAAATAAATATTTTCTGAAAGTGAACGGTAGTTTGGCGTAATTAGCTGAAAATCATAAGGGTAGGATATAACATATACCTCATTACCGAAGGATTTCGAGCGCCAAAGTCAAGTGGACTTAATCGCAGTCAGAATTAAAAACGCGTTTTGCAGCGTAAATATTGCGAAAAGGAAAACTGTATAATAGAGCCAGAATTTTGCTTGATAGCTGTACACGAAGAGGTAAAAAGTACCACAATAATTTCAGTAGTTTGAGAGTTTTGGAGCGACTGTCAACACCGTAGCCAAATATGTTACTATCGTTGCCCACAAATTTTCAAGCAAATACGGTGAAAATAGCGAAAATTATAAAATGTGGCACACTGCTGTGTAATCTTAATAGGTCTGCGTATATATAAGTGCACAATATGGCTCCTTAGCAGCAGCACTTACGATGTACGACGCAGTACCTTCAAAACACACTTCCAAGGGTACGTATGAAAACCCGGACGACTATGTGAAAGGTATACAGAAAAGAGCTCGTAACGCACTATGGAATGTGTCGCATGCAAGAAAGTATTGGATCGTTGTACTTAGATCATGTTTCAAAGATTTGCTTGTGTCGTTTTCCGATTCTAGCTGGTAGAAAAAATCATTGGAGAAGTAAACCTATCCAAATTATTTGATGTTAAGCTTATGTGAACGTTGTCCAGAGACTACATGAGTTTGGTCCACATGAATATGCCAAGAGAGCTCAGTGTTCATTTGACTCGAAAGACCCTGTAAACCTCAAAAATTTATTAGACAAGTCCTGCATGATTTTTCAATTTTAGCTCATTTCATGTATTATTATACGTGGACCCACACTGTCAATAAGCTACATATGTTTAATATTAAGAATTAAAAGGAGCATCCGAAAGACGGCAAAATGCTTCTGTGAATATAATTCGTTGGGGACGGTTTGGGTAGGGCCTCAAGTGTATTGTTTTCTATACTTGTGGTTTTCCTGACGTAAGGCATTATTGTGAACCATGTGCTGGGACCCTCTAATGTGCCACCGTTTGTCCTTCCTGAGCCTCCTCTCTCCAATATTGGAGGTTCAGTAGGGTGACATCGATACAACACAAGGCTTTAATGACACACAAAATACCACGTCAGTGTATATTCTGGTGCGAGCTATTCTACCTCGACTGACAGCATAAATGCATAATAGTATAAGTCAAGAACAGCAAAGTAGGCAGTACCCACCTCTAGGCTTGAAGCAGAGCAGGCAATAGAGCCAGGTAAACAACGATGTTGAACTGCTGACCAAGATAAGGCAGGAAATAGTTGGAAATAGTTGGCGTTCTAGCTAGCCGGTATGACAGGAGTCTCTGGCATATGGCTGGATTTCGCCCCAGTGTCGGAGAACATGACATATTAAATGTTAGGGTAGCGTGAATGGGGATCAAAAACTTATCTGGTTCATCCTGCCGCCAGTCTGCCAGTGTCCCAACCGGGATTGGCGAATTGGGTCAAGCGAAGATAAATTGGAGTGCAATAGGTTTTGTTTAGGAAACCGTGACTCAACTGACGGTGCGCATGGGATCCCATTTAACTCAGTATCTTCGTATAAAACTAGCTTGTCCATTTTTCTTAGTGACAGGTTGGAAAGACGTATGCTTCCAATAAGGGCGCCATCGCGATGTTAACATGCACTAGGAGGATTAGGGCAAGTGGGGTTCCAGTATATCGATAAAAGGCGCCTATGTAGGTATAAAGCGTGCGATTAAAAGCGTAGAGCTGCGTTGCATAAAACTGCTAAGTGCAGTTGTAAATAGTTAAGCGTATATGCTTGAAAGACTCCACGGATTACCGGCACATTTGCACGCATGCTTAAGTCTCAGTTGCGGAAAGTAGCGCAGGATAAGAGTTTACCACGTTTTGTCCATTTACGCGGAGCCGCAGAACAAACTATTTAACGGGTCGTAATTATTATGAACATGGATGTAAAGAAAGGTTAATGAAGTTATGGTTAAGTTACAACATACGTCAAATAAGGGGATTTCGCATTGCGCTCAGTATCATATATAGCAAGAACGCATACTAGATAGCAAAGTGTGGGTCCATAAAATCTCGAAGAGAGAGCTAAGATTTAGGAAATATCGTGACCAAAAAAAGCGGTGGCTGTAAGGAAAAACAACGGAACGGCAGGCAGATAAATAATGCAGATGTAACGAAAGATGCAATTACAAATAGGGCACAATAAGACAAAGAGCTAAGCGTCGTGGAGCTAACTGCCTTTTGCGGGAGATGTACCGACGGTTTTAAAAACGTCTTTAGATTCTGCACAGTCGCTCGTGGATCAGCCGCGCAGGTCAAGGTGACATTGAAGCGCACGAATTTACCGACCTACCAATGGCATGTAAGTCTACGTTAGTTACTCACCCACGCATGTCTGGGGTGTGAGTACGACGTGAGGACGCATAGCGGTGCATGTGTCCTTGAAATTTGTTAATTACCCCCGGCGATTTTGACACCGCTCAGTGCAGATTGGGTCGCTGCCGACGTTTCTGGCTGGTGGTTTGCAACCTCTTGACAGCAGTGCATATTGCATTGGCTACCGTGTTCAAACGTTGGTGGCGCTTCGACAGTTGCTCAATGTTATCCAAGCAAATGATAAAAGGCTTAGTGACCACGCTGTTGTAGATGGAATGTTACCTTCACATGAACCACCTTAGCAAAATAAGAATTTGTAACAAGCAGACGGTGAAAATGTGAGATGCTACTTCTGCATAAATGAGTCCGGAAAAGCTGTCGTTGACAGACTACTCCAGTCACAGTCTTGACAGCAATTGCAGGAACCAAGTGGGATCCACTCTGTCTAATTTGTTTAACAGTGACCGTGACGGTGTAACATGAAAGGCTGACAGTGTCGCTCAGTCTCTCAGTCTCTCCGGAAAACGTAGGTGTATATCAATCGATACGATCGTTACATGCTGCCGTATATGTCAATTAAGAGACTACTCGCTGCACGTGTTTGTGGAGAAGGACTGCCGCTGAAATCGCATTGTATGCGTCATTGCACAAAAACGATCGAGGAGCTGTGTCTAAGCTAAGCCCAAGAAGATGCCATCAATTGCACATAATCGCACCCTGTGCGTGTATTCCAGAAACAGCTTGGGTCAAATTTGTGGGCATGTTCACATCCCTAGTCGCGAAGGCATCAGGACCGAAAGCTTTTCATCCTCCCCTCAAAACGAAATCTTTTCAGGGAAGACGAACACGAAAATATATCGCCTTGAGGGACCGTACTTGGCATGGTTATAGAAACAATCGCAGTTCAGAAAATTGGACGGTGTACACAACTCAGGCAAACAACCCTGTGTACTTGGTGCGTGAGGACAATTTCACAAACTAGCAGTTTGATCCGGCTTAACATTCACTGCGGAAACGGTACTGAAAATGCCATTATCTTTGCGTACACACGGATCTCTTGGAGTGGACAATATCTACCTCAAAAGCACTAATGCTAACAATCACGCACCTAGCCGGATTATTTCAGCCATCTCTGGACCGCAACATAGCTTCGTCAAAGTAAAGATCTAGGTTTCATCAATCCTATTCACAAGGGAGCAAGTCGGTGCGAGCCTGCCAATAACCGCCCGGTTATCTTCTCCCGGTGTTCGCCAAAGTTTTGGAAGAAATTCTGGTCGACGCATTGACGGGCTATGTGGAAGGCCATGGTATCTTTATCCACGACCTAGCCAGTGTAATCACCCCAACCCTGTCGGCCAATGAGACCTATCGGCGCTGAGGCCGATCTATAGGTACAACGATTTCTTCCGTGTACGCTGCTCACGTTAACGTCTTGTTCTCTTCAGTCAACTCCCACAATATTCCCTCCACACGGACGTAATATCGGCACCATTAGCCATAGCAGCAAGTTAGTCCTGAAGTAAATGGTTATGCGAAAGATGTATTGAAATGCATACGTAAAACAAGTGTAACAATCAACGCAATAGATGCTGGAAATGACCATCGCCGTTTTGCTGGCACAGCAGCATTCGCCGGATGCTGTTGGCTATAACCCTCTGCAATGCGTCAACCGATATCTTGCGACATTCTTCCACGATGCTCCGCTTCAGTTCTTCCACGCACGTGGGTTTCACTTTATAAACTCTTCGTTTCAGGCATCCCCAAAGGAAGAAATCAAGGGGATTCATATCCGGTGAACGTGACGGCCACTCCATTGGTCCTCCCCGAACAATCCATCGATGACCGAACGCGTCGTCCAGAACCTGACGCACGGTTTGTGCTGAATCGGCCGGTGCACCATCCCGCTGTCACCAAACCGTACTCAGCAGTCCTTCCACATGCAAGCGCGGAATCACCCACGTCTGCAACATTTCTTTTTATGGAGAGGCTAAGAAGTGTGATGTATTAGTTCTGCTACACAACTTATCCGTCACGTTTTGAGAAAAGAAGAATGGTCCGATGATTGTTCGACTTGCTAGTGCAGTCTAGGCCATAAGCTGTGTGCCATGTTGCACACGGGAAGCGATGCATTGCCGTGGGTTATTGGTAGCCCAAACATGCCGCTTCTGTGTACCATGCAGACGGAAATTGGCCTCATCGGTTAATATGATGGAATGCACGTCCAAGGTATTCAGGTACAAGCGAGTGAATGTAAGACGATTCACCGAATCGGCTGGCTTTAGCACTTGTACCTGCCATGCACCATACTTCGGAATTTTCTACTCTTCAATATCCGGTGCACAGCATATGGTGCAGTGGCACGGTGTTGGGCGATTTTCCGAATGCTGAGATGACTATTTCGACGAACCTCTTCGACAACAACACCAGCGGAAATCTCATTCGTGGTAGTACGAGGCCGCCCAGTTCGTTTGGCGCTGCACACGCTCTCAGTTTTGTTAAATCACTTTACAAGTTGAACTACGTACTGCGGGTTAACCGGCCTCAGTGTGCATTGGGTAGCTTTGTAGAGGCGTGCTGTTGCTGTGGCGTCGAACAATCGTCGAACAATCATCGGACCATTCTTCTTTTCTCAAAACGTGACGGATAAGTTGTGTAGCAGAACTAATACATCACACTTCTTAGCCTCTCCATAAAAAGAAATGTTGCAGACGTGGGTGATTCCGCGCTTGCATGTGGAAGGACTGCTGAGTACGGTTTGGTGACAGCGGGATGGTGCACCGGCCGATTCAGCACAAACCGTGCGTCAGGTTCTGGACGACGCGTTCGGTCATCGATGGATTGTTCGGGGAGGACCAATGGAGTGGCCGTCACGTTCACCGGATATGAATCCCCTTGATTTCTTCCTTTGGGGATGCCTGAAACGAAGAGTTTATAAAGTGAAACCCACGTGCGTGGAAGAACTGAAGCGGAGCATCGTGGAAGAATGTCGCAAGATATCGGTTGACGCATTGCAGAGGGTTATAGCCAACAGCATCCGGCGAATGCTGCTGTGCCAGCAAAACGGCGATGGTCATTTCCAGCATCTATTGCGTTGATTGTTACACTTGTTTTACGTATGCATTTCAATACATCTTTCGCATAACCATTTACTTCAGGACTAACTTGCTGCTATGGCTAATGGTGCCGATATTACGTCCGTGTGGAGGGAATATTGTGGGAGTTGACTGAAGAGAACAAGACGTTAACGTGAGCAGCGTACACGGAAGAAATCGTTGTACCTATAGATCGGCCTCAGCGCCGATAGGTCTCATTGGCCGACAGGGTTGGGGTGATTACACTGGCTAGGTCGTGGATAAAGATACCATGGCCTTCCACATAGCCCGTCAATGCGTCGACCAGAATTTCTTCCAAAACTTTGGCGAACACCGGGAGAAGATAACCGGGCGGTTATTGGCAGGCTCGCACCGACTTGCTCCCTTGTGAATAGGATTGATGGAACCTAGATTTTTACTTTGACGAAGCTATGTTGCGGTCCAGAGATGGCTGAAATAATCCGGCTAGGTGCGTGATTGTTAGCATTAGTGCTTTTGAGGTAGATATTGTCCACTCCAAGAGATCCGTGTGTACGCAAAGATAATGGCATTTTCAGTACCGTTTCCGCAGTGAATGTTAAGCCGGATCAAACTGCTAGTTTGTGAAATTGTCCTCACGCACCAAGTACACAGGGTTGTTTGCCTGAGTTGTGTACACCGTCCAATTTTCTGAACTGCGATTGTTTCTATAACCATGCCAAGTACGGTCCCTCAAGGCGATATATTTTCGTGTTCGTCTTCCCTGAAAAGATTTCGTTTTGAGGGGAGGATGAAAAGCTTTCGGTCCTGATGCCTTCGCGACTAGGGATGTGAACATGCCCACAAATTTGACCCAAGCTGTTTCTGGAATACACGCACAGGGTGCGATTATGTGCAATTGATGGCATCTTCTTGGGCTTAGCTTAGACACAGCTCCTCGATCGTTTTTGTGCAATGACGCATACAATGCGATTTCAGCGGCAGTCCTTCTCCACAAACACGTGCAGCGAGTAGTCTCTTAATTGACATATACGGCAGCATGTAACGATCGTATCGATTGATATACACCTACGTTTTCCGGAGAGACTGAGAGACTGAGCGACACTGTCAGCCTTTCATGTTACACCGTCACGGTCACTGTTAAACAAATTAGACAGAGTGGATCCCACTTGGTTCCTGCAATTGCTGTCAAGACTGTGACTGGAGTAGTCTGTCAACGACAGCTTTTCCGGACTCATTTATGCAGAAGTAGCATCTCACATTTTCACCGTCTGCTTGTTACAAATTCTTATTTTGCTAAGGTGGTTCATGTGAAGGTAACATTCCATCTACAACAGCGTGGTCACTAAGCCTTTTATCATTTGCTTGGATAACATTGAGCAACTGTCGAAGCGCCACCAACGTTTGAACACGGTAGCCAATGCAATATGCACTGCTGTCAAGAGGTTGCAAACCACCAGCCAGAAACGTCGGCAGCGACCCAATCTGCACTGAGCGGTGTCAAAATCGCCGGGGGTAATTAACATATTTCAAGGACACATACACCGCTATGCGTCCTCACGTCGTATTCACACCCCAGACATGCGTGGGTGAGTAACTAACGTAGACTTACATGCCATTGGTAGGTCGGTAAATTAGTGCGCTTCAATGTTTCCTTGACTTGCGCTGCTGGTCTACGAGCGACTGCGCAGAATGGAACTACTCTTATGAAACCCTCGGTACGACCGTTTAGTTTAAAACCGACTGCCGCATACGCGTTAAGTATTACATTTGTTTTTAGCTGAGAGTTTTTTCTTGAGGCTAGGATCATTAGGGTATCCTGGCTTTGCATTTTAACGTTACCATTTCTGCGTTGTACAGCCTAGAGCAAATCAAATTTGGGTTAAATAACCGACAGCCGATTAATAAATCGCTGTCAGCGCGGTCGCGTGCGCAGTACGTGCAGCGTTGCAACTCTGTTCGAGATCAGTACGCTAAATAGTGCCAGAGTTGCGTCGTAGTAATGTGGCAAACGAGGTAGACAAGCTTGACGATGAAGATAAGAACTGGGCGTAATAGGCCGTTTTGAATGCTGCATTTACCGCTGCCACCCAGGTCATTAGGACCTGTGTGGCTATAATCGAGCTAAAAGTGAAACTAGCAAGAATGAAAATAGCTGAAGCAAGATATATATTTAGCATTTTAGCCTTGGTTTCTAGTTTTACCGTGCAATACATCTAGGTGAGATCTCTGAGTTGTGAAGGACAGGTATTAACCTAAGCTCTGCTCTGTCCCTAGCTGCACGACACCTCTCATTTCCCTCTCTACTGTTTGGTGCTCGTTCCTAGAATGCTGTTGCTGACTGAGTTGCAAAATCCTTTCTGCATCTTTTTTATCACTTCTAGTTTGATGCGGTAACTTGTCCGTCTGTCATATCTTTTTGCTATAGACACCAATCACCAGGAAACGTAACTTCAGGGCACCTAGTACCTATAACTTTATCCTATTTCTAGGCTTTCCTATTTGGGTTCTTTCTTTTTCTTTCCCTTGCCACCGTCTTTTCTTTGTTTCAATGCATCCTCCAATTCCTGCTTCTATTTAGTAAGCAACCTTCGCTCGCATAGATACTTTAGATTGAGGCAGAACACAAAATACCAAATATTTGCTTTGCTTTTCATGTATCACTTTTACCATGTTCTAACCTATATGACTTGTACGTTCACACCACATGTTGTCAAGGGTTTCTTTGGTGGTCTCTGCTGCTCTCCTTTTCTTTACTTTTCTCTTCTCTTCTCCGAGGTCTGAATTTACCAACAGAACTCTTTGTAAGCGAACACACGTTTTCGGTAATTCTTCACCGGGCTTTTACAATTACATGAAATGCAAAATGTTTGTATACAGACCCAACGGGTCGTCGGTCAGTCAAAGTGATACTAATACGCTGTGACAAACCCTCGGTTAGGTTCCAATCACAGTCGTACGCGCGTACAGTTCAACTGCAGTTCGTCCTTGCCAAAGTAGGCTCAACGCATGAGTGAAACTTTACTGCGTGCACAGTGCTGGTTCGTACAGCCGAATGGCGATGGCTTCTGCGGCGTCTAATATCCGCTTACGGAAATAAGTTATTCGATTTTCTGAGGCCTGATAGATTGCTTTGAACGAATCAGCGGACTTGTTGACGTGACCCGAACCCGCAAGATGCGCGGCGATGACAGTGTTGGTGACATTTTTGCCCCTATTTCTGAGCCAGGCAGGATGGTGTTCCCCACCCTTTCGGATAAGCGTCTTGTCGTACGACCAACGTAACCTGCTCAACAGAAACAGGTAAAGTAGTAAGCACACATTGATTTGGCTTGGACCGGCAGCTTATCAACAGAAACTTACTAGGGTTTCCAACTGGCCCGTTTGTCTACAACCGAATAAATATACAAAGATGAAAGTTGATCAAAACAGATCTCCAACACACTCACTCCCATCCTGGGTTAATATCACTGGACCATTTTATCTGGATGTCCTTATCCCGAGGATTGGATCAGCCAAGGCCTGTCTACAAAAAAGCTTTCAAAACGATTGCTTACCACAACATACCTGAATCACTCCATAACTATCTAACCCTTCGTCCCGCCTGTCAAGCCTCCAATCGCTTGCTTTTGGTCTGTCAGTAAAGCCGGCTGCTCCATCGACAACGAAAACATGACTTCCCCGTGAGACAAACTGCGTGGTTCGGGTCTACTCTGTTCCAGAAAATGTTTAGCGACAGTGCTCCAGGGGGTGGTGGGTTTTCGCTTGGCAAGCTTTCTTCCTATAAACAGCCACGGATGTCTATTTAACAGCGCTGCGACGAGGCGGATGTGACTCGTTTCTGACTAGCCGCGGCTCCATGATTGCCCGACCAACCAACCACACTCCCATCAAGGAGATCTCTCAACCCATCTCATACTATCCACGCGATCAATCAAGATGCTATTGGCACCTATTCAAACTGGAATAACCGATAGGCACACGCACTCCTACATACATGTATAAACCCTCAACTCTACTATTCACGGCTAACTTGCACCACTTTTCATACATTCCCCGATATTTAGGATTACCTTTAATATGATGGTGCCTGCATAGGCGTGTCTCCCACTGCACAAGAATAAAGAAGTTATTTATTTATTTATAACACACATACTGCGCACCAACATGTCTGTTGCTTCTTCTAGATAGCGCACGACGTTACACCGGGGTACATCAAAGTTATTCATCCTCCATTCGGCCTGGTCTCAAAAAAGAGATCGCGCGATCCACAGACGTTAAAGAGCCGTTTTACGTTATCCCGGCACAGAAACTCTTGCAACTCCATTTTGAATGACCGTGAGTTGTGGATAATAGTAGTAGTTTGTAGTTTGTTCCAAATATGCATATATGCAATTAAGAAGAAACGAGAGCGTAGCTACTCCCTCGTTTTTAGCAGAGTAATAGTACTACATTTGTTTCCGAGTTTACGTTTTGTTGCATCTCAGAAAATGCTGTACGGGTCACCATACACAAAGTTGTGCATTGCCTTGTGCATGTGACATAAGTTAAGGACAAGGCGTCAGAGTTACAGAAGTTGGAGTCTGAGCAGATCACACAGCTGTCTGTACCTAAATGCTGGTACCGTGGTGCGAGCATTTTAGTGAGTCGCCGTTGGACTTTTTCGAGCCAAATGCGGTCCTACTTACGAAGGCTGCTAAGTATAAAAGCACAGTACTCCAAGATCGGACTAACGTGATTTTGGTAAAGTGCTCGGCGTGCTCTGACAATGTTTCTGTGGCGGCTTGTGGGGAAGTTTAATTGTCGAGCCTTTGCGACTTTAAAGTGCAATTACTCAGCAACCTTGAGGTCCGTGGAGTAACGCAAGGCAAGTCTTTCGCTGATTTATGAATCTGAATAAGGTGGCTGTTAATAAATAAATAATTTATTCTTGTCAGTGCGAGGCACACTATCAAGAGCGTGATCATGATACTACAGACATGTGCGATCGGCATCTGCCAAATTATTACATTTTAACCGATAGCATAGAAAGCTATGTGTGCTGATATGTAAAAGTTTTTTTAAGTTTGGTAGTTGGAATGGCCGTGTTGTGTCAGTACGTATATTTGACTCTGTGTGTACTTCTGTTCGCTGAATTCGCCAACAAAAACCGTAGCAATGGAACGCTTTGAGTCGGTTAAAGTCAGTGTTTTGTGAATGATCCTCCAGAAAGGGGAAGCGGCAGTGAGTTTACTTAGTAGCGCGACACATTCGCCACGGCAAATTGTGGTTAAACGGAGGTATTTGGATTTTATAGGAGAAGGCTTGCCAGGCGAAATTTCATCACATACTGGAGCACTGCGGCAGAGCCATTTGATGGAACGGGATTAAGCCGAACAGCAGATCTGGCACCACGCGGAGATTTCTAGCTGACTAGCCATCAGGTACTAAGCATTTGTGCGTCTTAGCACCCAACAATTCAGCGGATAAAACGCTTCGTCATTTCCGACATTATGAATCCACGATCATTAAGTCTTCTCCTATTCTGTCGATTGTGGGTGTGGTTGTACCTGTGAGGAAGATGTAGACAATTTTGATATCATCAAGGAAGAAACACGGCCGACCGTGCTTTGCACAGTTGCGGATATCAGTAGCATAAGGAAATGTGTTGGACTTAAAACGTTTTCCTGGATGACGCCGCTCGAGACAGTGGCCCGATTGGATCGGGCCTGTGATATATTCACTGACTGCTTGCGTCCGGTTACGTTTGGTCACGACCAGTCAACAGTAGACTCTCCACGCTATAAGCCCTGAACTCGTGTAGTACGTGCTTATGTAAATAAATAAATAAATATTTTATTCTTGACTATGCAAGGCACGCCCATGTCGGCATGATCAGGTACGTGCAAATGTACAGACATTTTATGACAACTGTAACAGTGACCGTGGAAAATTGTTCAAATGTTCATGCTTGCAACCGTACAGTGGTGGAAACGCGAACCAGTAATTTGGCTGTCGTGAGAGCAGGACTCGTTTGTTAGGACATAATCGGTCTGTCATATTTTGCAGTCATACCTCGTCTTATAATAGGTTTAGAATCCTGAATGATCTATTAGAAGATATTTGAAGAGCACGCTCCAGAGAGATATGACAAGATAGTGCGTTCGTGCGTAAGTAACGCAAAGTTCAACGGTGATATGGTAAAAAGTAAAGAGACGACAGTATATGAGTGAAATCGTAGAAAGCAGACAACACGCTGTGCAAATGTAGAAAGTTTAGTGTTACGAAAATATCCAGAATGGTGACGCTAGTTGACCAGCTAGTCGAATGCCTTGTGCATATCATTTTAGAGTGGGTGTACAGCTTGATTGTAGTCCATTGCTTCGGTGACCAAGTTAAGGAAATCCAGCTGGCACGTCGCGCAGGATCGATCACTCAGCCATGTATGGTGCGCCTGGTACAATGTTGACCTAAATGCAAGGAGTCCATGAGACTTTCTTTAACGGTGTTTTTATTAGGATGGAGACGATAGAGTTATGGTTAAGCAGGCGTGGAATGGCAACCTCCCTCAAAAATTTAGCCTTGTGACGCAGCATGACTACCGAAGGTTTCCAAATAGTAGGATATTTTTCATACTAAGTAGAGATTGTAAAGAGCTGTTGGCGGAGTATAGGAATGCCCTCACCCCAGTTCTAATTAGAATGGGCAAAAGACTATTTAGACCAATAGGTGAAGGTGGCTTTTGAGACGAAATCGCAGAAGGGAAATCTTTGATGGAAAGTATACCTTGCAACTTGAATGGCTAGCGGTTACTTGCAGCTTGGTTCCAACTACCATGCGTGTGTAAACAGAAAAGTAACATATATCTTTCATCTCGTTGACGATGAGAGCATTATAAATAAATAAATAAATAAATGTTATAGGCATGAGTCAGCAATGTTCCAGGACGTGGTGAATCTTCTTCTGGCCAGCGATTTCCCTAAAAAAGGCCATAAATGTCTGGTTAACAACACTGCGACGTGGCGGAGGTGACTCAACAATCAACGAATTCCTCGGCCTAACACACATTGACAAGTTGACCGTTACCACATTTGCAAATTCTGTGTCTATATCTGCTCTCGCACGAACACGCCTACATATTTGATCATTTACATGCCACTATTCCTAAATATTTTCGCAGCTTTTTCTATTGCTTCACTCACCTGACACGCACTGTGCACACAACCTCATCTGACTAGTTCCTCAACAACCCACTCCACATTAGTGATCGGATTCTTATCGCCACATCTCGCATTCTGTGGAGATAGACGTCACACAAGCTTTAGGACATATGGGCCTAAAATACTGACTCCAACTGTACTACTCCCGCTCTTGTTGCTGTTACTCATGCTATCATGTACAATATTGCAATATGCTGAGCATGCCCAGAATGCGTGCCTCGCTCTGTCTAGAGTACAATATGTATTTATTTATTTAGGGATCAGACAGTCTGCTCGCCACTTATCCCCTCTTGGCCCAAGTAGTGGTCAAACTTCTTAATCATATGGCTTAACCAGCCACTGATACATCCTTTTCTAGTGCCACTATCTCTGCTTATAGCAGCTAGTCGCAATAGCCTCAATTCAACTTTGCTGATACCCGGAGCTCTCTAGGAGCTGCTCCTTTCAGACAATGTTCATTCACTTTGATTGTTTGCGTCACAGCTCAGATGTTTGTTGACCTACTTTGTGCCACCGTAGGACCCACTAGTAACTGAAGCCCTAATCCGGATTCGGCGGCTGGCCACTTATCTCACTCCTAGCGCGCCGTTATGCGCCGTTCTTCTTAGTTGCTTCACTCTTCTTGGTAGTAGCTAGTCATTGTTGTCCTCATGTAACCTGCAAAGAGCCACTACTTGACACAACTGCCTTCATTTTCCTCTGACGTCTGGCTCCTTATTCGGCGCTCGTCTGTTGACTTATTCATTGAAACTGTAGGTATCCAGTAGTGGTCAAACTTCTTAATCATATGACTACACCAGCCTCTGATACATTCTTTTCTAGAGCCACTATCTCTGCTTAGCAGCAGCTAGTCGCAATAGCCTCAATTCAATTTTGCGGATACAAGGCGTTCGCTCCCTTCTTACAATGTTTATTCTCTTGAACTGCTTGCGTCACAGCTCAGCTGTTTGTTGACCTATTCTGTGCCACCGTAGGATCCACTAGTAACTGATGCCTTACTCCAAATTCTGTTGCTGGCCATTCAGCGCTCTCCTAGCGCGCCGTTATACGTTGTTCGTCTTACTCGCGTGCAATTTTCTCATTGGCAGTAGCTAGTCGTGGTTGGATTCACGTAGCCTGCAAAGAGCCACTCCTTGACTCTCCAGCCTTCATTTTCCTGTGACGTCTGTCTCCCTATTCGGCGCTCGTCTGTGGACCTATTTATTGAAACTGTAAGTATCCAGTAGTGGTCAAACTTCTAAATCAAATGGCTTCACCAGCCACTGTTACATCCTTTTCTAGAGCCACTATCTCTGCTTATAGCAGCTAGTCGCCATAGACTCAATTCAACTTTGCTGATACCCGGAGCTCTCTAGGAGCTGCTCATTTCTTACAATGTTCATGCTCTTTGATTGTTTGCGTCACAGCTCAGCTGTTTATTGACCTATTTTGTGCCACCGTAGGATCCACTAGTAACTGAAGCCCTAATCCCAACTCTATTGCTGGGCGTTCATCTCTCCTAGCGCGCCGTTATCCGTCGTCTGTCTTACTCGCGTTTACTTGACACGTGGTCAAAAGTCCTAATGATATGGTTGCATCAGCCACTGATACATCCTTTCCTTTAGCCACTATCTCTGCTCTGCAGCAGCTGTTCGCTGTAGGCTCCATTCAACTTTGAGAATACCCCTTAGCTCCCTAGGCGTCAGTCCTTCTTTAGAATGTATATTCTCTTGGTATATTTTTTCACAGCTCAGCTGATTTGCTGTCCGATCCTTTGACAAGGTAGTTAATTATTAGCAACTAGAATGATTAAACCAACAGGCACCTTTGGCCACTGAAACCCGATCCATTATCGATATCTTCTGATCGTCTTACCTTCAACACTTAGTCTTCCTTTGAGATCCATTTAATCTTAGCCTGCTTCTAATATGCTCAGCTTCCTATCTTCATATATTTATGTAAATTGTAGTTATGGTGTATTAGGTAATCCTTATCCCGTGGATCATATATACATACGGCCACATCGTCACTGTCTTTTGGTTTCCGATAACAACCAATCGTGACTAAACGCCCACTTCCTAGTCTCAGGTAGAATTCGAACACTGTCAGCTTACACCTCATGAATATCTTCCCGGAATCCTGCTCTTCATCCATAGCACATGAAAGTATTCTACCCATCAGGCCATGCCTTCCGCATAAGTAAAAACATCTTTAGCGTAATATCTGTTACACCTTGTACACTAGTTGTCTCCAATAAATGTCTTAAGGTAGGATTTTGATCAAACGCTAGGTACATTGACTGTCCTTTTTCGGTCTTCTCTCGGCTTGTTCCTCTCTCCCTTTTCTCTGAGGTCGTGAACATCGGAGAGCTCCGGGATTGAGTTGAGGAACTGCCTCCGTCTGGGATGGGACGAAATAACCAACAAGTACTTACCTGGACCATGGCCTCACTTCCACTCTAACTATTTGCACCCAACCACCGATGTCCAGTGAGGGTAGCTGGACACGAATTCTTCGCTCCCCGGCAAATATACATAATCAGAGAAGACTTCATGTGGTACTGCGAAGGATCAACACATCATATTCAATAAAAATGTTCAGTACCCGACCTACCAATGGACAGGACCCAGGAACGCAATAGGCAACCAGTTATTTCATCAACCAGCAGAAAAAATGGGACGCAACCTGACTGCGAATAACCGAGCAAACAGACTTTCAACAAGAAACATAGCCAGTTACAATTTGCCATTCAATGGATTGGTGGCAGTGTTGCAGGACGTGGTGGGTTTTCGCCTGACAAGCGTTCTCCCTACAAAAAGCCACAAATGTCCGTTTAACAACACTGCAACGTAGAGTATGTGACTCGCCACCGAATAAAGTCACAGCCCATAACTTTACACTGGCAGGTCAACTGGCGTCACAATTCTACCTAGGATCGTTACACTGGGACTTCTACATCTGCATATACTGTTGTCGTTTTACATCCTACGATACGTTGACCTTTTCCTTCCTTGTGTGCGGGCTCTTCCATTACCTTTCAATGGATCACTCAGGATTCTCAATCTCTTATTAGCTGAGGTCCCGTATCTCATGACAGCCAACTTATTGTTTCGCATTTTCTACATTGTACAGTTCCAATCATGGATATATGAACATTTTTCTACGTTACTGTTACACTTGCATTAAAATGTTGGTACCGTTGTACATATCTGATCATGCCTCCATGATCGTGCCTCGCACAGTCAAGAATAAAATATTTATTTATTTTTTTTATAAATACTGCTTTACCTGATGTACTTACGCCTTTCGCTATTGGCAACACTGGCAGACAGGCATAATTAAAACCAGATTAACTTATTTAACTGCGTTTGCTAGTAAAACACTCGCATTTCCAGGTTCCATTTCACTGCATGAAACCTGACCAACGACAGAGAATCCCTTGTCATACTGGCTGGCTGGACCACCAGAAACCTTCGACCACCACTTGTCTTATCTTGGCTGCCCGTGCGTGCTTTATCTTTTAGCTGGATCCAAAGCCTACCATGCGTTAAGCGTAATGGTAGGTGAACAACCAACTCCCACTATCATTGTTACTATCCTACTCTTGATTTCCCTCAGCAATCTTTGCTTAGGGTGCTATAACAGCTCTTGCCAGGAAAACCACAAAGGAAATAGACTGTGTAACAGTATGGTACTAGGTAACATTGCCAACTGGATGAACAGCGCCGGCACTTACTTCAGCATATAAAATTGGAGAGAAATAGCTCGTATTTAATCAAAAAGCTGCAAACCAGGGTGCAGCAACACGTGAGGCAAAATAATCCCCTATGTTCGAGCAAGCCGAATCCCCAGAAGTAGAGTAGGTAATGTCCCATTAACACATACCCAAATGGATTTCACGCCCCAAAGCATTTTCCTAATTTTTTTAAGTTTTCCAATGCGCATTTCTTTATTATTAATGACAGGCTCCTCTAATGCACTGGTGTTGGGGACATAGCCTCATGAATATAGAAAATCGGCTCTAAAAGAGAAAACTTGCGATGTTTAGCTAAGAAATGTGTGTATTTTCCAAGCAAAAACGTTTCAATTTATATGAAAGATCTCCTGTGTTATTTTAGATAGACCTGGCTCATGCAGCCTTGATATGAACATCAGAACTAAGTAGCGACTTAAAAAATACTAAATTCTGTATTCCTAGTGGTTTATGTGGCTCAGGATCCATCGGAAATGGTACAACGACGCCTTCTGATTGTTGGTTAATTATAAGTTCTCCCGATTTCTCGTGAACACATAATATTCCTTACTGAATTTCTAGTGCTCTCGCGCAAAATTATAGCTCATTTGCCTACAGTTTCCATGTATGCCTGCAGTGTGCTTTTCTGCCACCTCCGAAGTTCCTTGTTGTTGCAGGGTATTGGGGCTAGATGGAGTATTTCTAGATAACAATGCCTATTTATAACGTATACCGCTTGGCTACTTTTACATGTGCTTTTCAGTTTTCTGCTATCTGCTTACAAAACAGAAATTCACTTTTAGCGAAAAGGAATAATGGCGTCTTTCGTAGACATCTATTCAATTGCGAATGACTCGCAAACTACTGCAAGTATTGTATTGATTTACTTTTACCGTAATCAGCAGTTAAAACTTGTCTTGAGCAGCCTATTTTTGTGCTACTTTACTCACTATCATAGCCTTAAAATGGTTTTTCTTTTTCTGAGGTTTACCCTGATTAACATTTGACGCAAGAAATCAATACCAGCGCAATAAAAGTTTGGTTTTATTTTTTCTTAGTTTGTACTTCCTAGTGAAGCACGCCGCCTTAGTATGTCAATTAACAAATCCTTTTTACTTTTTCTATGCATTTCTCGAAGTTATTTTTTAATTTTTCCTATCCCTTATAATTCTGCCATTCTCATTTTCTCCATGCGCCCCAACAATTGTGGCGACGGAGCCGGCCAAAAATGTCTAATGAATTTAAAGTTAAGTTGTGGTGAATTGAATCTTGTTCCAAAGAAACCCGGCACAACTACGGCTCTGCGCAAGTTTCACAACAAAGGAAATCAAAGAGCTCAATATCGCCCGAAGGAAGCAGAAGAATTTCAAGGTGGGTGCCTGCGACCACCCCAGCTTTACACCAAACAATGCCAATGCATTTTTAATTGCCAGCTAGGAACATACAAAGTTTGACCTGAACCCATAGGGTTGCAGCCGCTGGCCAGCCAAGAAATATAACTATTTACTTAATTATCCGAGTTATGCACAGTAAACTCATCAATAGGCTGTTAGAGTTTGACAATTGTCAGTGTCCAGTGGTAGGCAGCACAATGCTCGGTACCAAGACTGTCCTTCTTGGTCTTCTCTTGGCCTGTTCCTTTCTTTCCCTGTTCTCCGAGTTCGTGTAAAACTTAGAAGCCCAAGGTTAAACTGCTGTACTGCCTCCGTCTGAGATGGGACGTAATGACCAACAAGCACTTACCTGGACCATGGCTTCACTTCAAAACCAACCATCTGCACCCAACACCTCAACAATCGATGTCCACTGAGGGTAACTAGACAAGAATTCTTCACACCCAAAAGGTGAGTCCCATACATTGAACTGTCAACTTACCTGCAAAATCACATTTTCTCCTCGACAGACCTCAACGTCCAGGTTGGACGCTGACTGTGCCATGTGTTTAGCCAACCCGGGAGTCCTGCGACTGTGAATACCTGAATGAACAAACGTCTCCTAAGGAGTTTTGCTACTTGTACGTGACCGTTCAAAGCAATTGTCGGAGGCCTTCCAGGACGTGGTGGGTTTTCACCGGACCAGCGTTCACCCTATGCGAATCTACAAAAGTCCTTTTACCAATCCTGTGACGTGGGTGATGTGACTTGCCATTGAATAAAGTTACTGTCCACTGTTACACCCTGGAATCTCGACTAGTCATTTTTCAATATTTTGCAAATACGTACAATAAAGATACTCTCAGTTTTCCTATACTGTCCCCACTCCACCTGCTGTGCCTCTTTTAATTACTCTACGCACACATGAAACCATTTTATCTGCACTCCACTGATGACTTTGCTCCTCATGAGTGCTTCGAAGGTTTCTGCAAAGTGTGCAACTTTTGAGCACGGCTAATTATTTGTGTTGTAACGCATCGTTTGCGCAGCATAATTGGTTTTAAATTTCGGTCATGCCTGAGTTGGTATGCCTTGATCAGTTCAAAAATAAAATATTTATTTATATATTTAAGTGTGACCAATTAATAACCCTTGTAAACTAGACCACGAAGCTCTGTGGCCCAGCTGACCAGCATCGTCATCAGTGAACAATAGTGTGGTCTTCAAGTAGAGGACCCAAGTCATGTATAAAAATGAGTAGTCGTATTGGACAGAGGACCGCTAACTGGAACACTCTTTTATCAACAGTGCCTGGGCTAGAATTAATGTCACTAACTCTAACACCTGATATCCTACCATAACGGAATGCAGCCAGCCAAGAAATCAGCTAAGAAGGCATCCCAAACGGGCCATTCTCTAACAAGAAAAGGTGGTTTACGAACTCATAGCGTGGTCGAAGTCAAGCTAACCCACTTAAACTGATATGCCTTCCTCAAGACATCGAGGAAGCACGGCAGTTTGGTAAGGCTGGGTTCCAGTCTAATAGGACGCAGGCCGTCTGTTAATATTGCGCAATCTATGTCCACCCTGACCTTCGTCCCAGTAGCGAGAGGCAAGGTTGCGTGCTTGGCCATAATCTATGTTTGGTTTTATCAAGGACAGCTGCAGCAGTTTGCAGCACGGCCACTCCTTCATCTTCGCTGATGACTTAAAATTTGTATATGTCTTTCCCTTTGATAAGGAAATAGCCGCCATGAATCAAATCACTAAACGTCTTAAAGGACTTGAACAGGGGTGCATACACTGACGTTCTCCGCTCAAAAATTAATGCCGTGACCCAGAACTATGTTATACCTCCCGGTTCCCTTGCCTTAAATGGCACCCCAATCCAACCGAATGGAAAGGAAACCCCAATGCTTGCACTACTCCTTGAGCCTAAACTTTGCAGAGCAGGTTCATTATGAAGTAGCAAATATAAGGGGATTACCTTTCCACCTGCATCGTTACATAAACAACGCAGGCACAAGGCTAGAACTTTATAAGAGCCACGTTTGGCCACATCTGGAATACTGCTTGTTTATAATCAGCAACCTACGGAAGTCGGACTGTGTTCCGCTTGAAAAAGCTCAGGTGCGCTTTACGACGACTTTGACCCCAGCGCAGCAAGCGCTAAGTCGTTTACAAAGGTGTGAACATATTTAACTTCAGTCCCTTTGGCTAAGACGCATTCTCCTTAACCTCTGCTTCCTACATAAGCTACTTCATAAAAGGCTGTACAGTACTATTGCCTGCCTGTACCTGAGCAGCGCTTCTGAGCATAAACTCCGAAAACTGAACGGAACCATTACCCCGCTAAGGGCGAAGATGAGACTGCGATCTCGTTCGTTCTTAGCTGTGTACCTAAACATGTGGAACAGGTTGCCTTCCAGGCTAAGCGATATACAAAACCTGCAGGCATTCAGGAAATAGATACAATGGTTCCTTTGTGTTGTCAAGATGCAATGTACAATAGCTGCGGTTCACAGCCCACTTCAATGAGTCTGGTTGGACTTGGCCTCAGGACGCCTAAGATGTATTGCACGACACCTAAGCACCTTGAGCTCACAAGGCATCTACATAATTTGTAGCTACCGTCTTAACAACTTAAAGACTTTAGCGATGTTCGTCGCACTTAAATTAGGGTTTACGAATAGAAACCATAATGAAAGCTGACTTTCGTCATCACTGACTTCTTCTTCGTCCGCTTTGTCATCTGCTAGGGACACTTCGTCCTAAAGGCCGCACTAAGATTAGAGCAGAAGCCACCACCTAAGCACCCCATAACGGCTAATCAGTTTCTCATCCCCTATGGATTGTCTTCAGTAGTAGCCCCGCCTCGTTTTCATATACTCGATTCCTGCTAACATAACACCTAGGAGATTTCAAACGGATCATTCCACCCTGCTTACAGGTGCTTAGATTAGAAATATGAGTACAAAATGTGTGTGACCATTTCTAATTAGTTTCAGACTTGCTTCAGTACCCGCACTGACAACTCGGTCCAAAGGCTGCAAGGACCAACCGGTAGCCTGATTCACACGACTTCTCTTCTTCACCGGCCACTTTGTCAATGCTTAAAAAGCGCAATAAAAGGGACAGCTTAGTCTATTAATTAGCAGCTGCGCAAATCCGTATCTACCCCACCAATAGAATAGAGCAGGGTAATAACGAATCCAACCGAGCAAGCAAATCTTAGCCCGGACATCTTATCTACACCTACACAACTTAGTCTTCAGCTTTACCTATTAACGCTTTCCAAGTTCTTAGACCACTGGGGTGGTGAAAAATGGTTAAGCGTATGACTTTGCGGTACGCCTAGTAAAGGCACCCTACCAGAAATATGGCTTGTATAAGATGTGTCTATTGGTACTGTGTATACACATAGCACACCTCAAATTACCATTAGAAGTGTCCGAAATATGGCCCAAATTCCAGATTTATATGTATTTCTAAGAACCTTCGTAATTGCCAGTTGCTAGTTGGCCTTAATTGATGCGGTTTTTTAAGCCACAGTACTCGCTATTTTACCGCGCTGTTTCAAATTGTACTCGGTATACCCACTACAAAACAATATATGTATTGCAACTGTCGATGAAATGATCTCTGTAAGTGCCCAAGGCTCAAGACCTAGGCATTTTGCTCTCCACTTATCCTCACTTGGCATCATATACGTAGCTTTTTCTGTTTTGCCTGTGCCGATCACTATTAGATACACTAGTAGGCAGGCATGCTGAAAACCAGCTCCTTTTCTTCTACCAATCTGGTTAGTAACATATTCGCTGTTCAGCTTCTATTTCGCTGGCACGAAAGCCACCCAGCGGCAGATAGGCCCTTGTTACCCAGGCTGGCTAGACATCCAGAAACTGTTGGCCACCAGTTCACCTTAGCTTGGCCGTCTGTGCGTAATATTATCTTTTACCTGGCCCCAAAGCCGACAAAGGGCTATGTGTGGTGTGGTACAAACCAGCTCCTATTTTATTTTGCGTACTTTTCCACTCTCGATTTATGTTATCATACTTTGCTTAGGGTACGAGAAGAACGCTCACCAGCAAAACTACCAAGGTAACAGCTGGTGTGATATCGCAGTCCTATTAAACCATGCCACCTTGCCGAACGCCGCTGGCACTCGCTTCAGACTTTAAGCTAGAAGAGAAATGGCTCGAAATAAATCAGGGTTGCATAGTAGTGTGTGGCAACACATGGGCACAGCAATCCCACAACTCGGTGCAATGCCAACCCCCAAAAGCCGAGTGATTAAGGCCACACCAACGCAGATCCTAATGAATGGCACTATATGAAGCATTTTGCTAACACAATTAGTACGATCGATCTATGCGTGAAGGAAGTGCGTCCGATAAGCGACCGAAGTGGAGCAGAGAAAGTGCCCCGTAGCACCTTTTCCGGTCACTCAAGAAAACTTTTGGCAGTATAACCTCGCTCGCCCATACGTTTTTCTTAATTTCTTCCTACTGTAAAGTACCGTTACCTCCGTTCCTTCTGTTAATTGCCGACACGCGTCCCATCTAAATAAATAAATAAATAAATATTTTATTCTCAACACCATAGAGACACACCGATCCAGGCATGATCAAAGTTTACAGGCAGCTGAATATCACAACGTTACTTTGGATTCAGTCGTGTGTAATGTAAGCCGTCAAGGCACTATACGTGCAGTGAAACGGTGCATGTAGTCGAAGGGTATCATGTTCTTGCACGTTTCGGGAAAAGTTGAAATATGAGTCTAGTCGACTTGTCAGTGTGTAGTTGTGGGCAGTGACTGTTCAGTGGCAAGTCACATCCGCCACGTAGCAGTGTTGTTATACAGATATTTGTGGCTTTTTATAGGTAGAACGCTTACTTGGCGAACTCCAACCACGTCCTGCAGCATTGCCGTAAAGCATTTTTAACACTGATATATAACTGGCAAAGCCGCTGACGACTAATTTCATATTCGATTATTCACAGTCGAATGGCTTTAAATTTCCTCTGTTGGCTGGACAGATAGTTTGATCAAGACCGCCATAATCGTTGCTGCTGGTTGAGGATGAAAACATCACGAATAGTTGTCCTGTTGTGTTGTCCTGTTGTGTGTGTTTAGCAAACTTTCCAACTTTGTTGACTGGATTTTTCAGATGTATACTTATCGGGAGTTTGAAGATGTGTTCAGCTCTCCATACTGGACAATGCTTTTGATGGTGATTGCAGTGGAGTCCTTTTGGTATACAGCCATGCTCCACGTAGGTCCTTGTCGGTTATTACGTCCATCGGGAGAAATCTGTTCCTCAGTCCAATCCCAAATCTCCAAGAATTTCCGGGCCTCGGAGTAAAGGGAAAGTGAGGGACAGCCGAAAATACCCCTCAAGAACGCGCGTGGAGTTAAACATCGTTAAAGTTTTATGTTACGACACTTGAGGCTGAGGCAAAATCATGTACACTGTACAACCATGATTATGATGAAAGTGTCTTTTGAATGTTCTATAGCTTTAGTAGACGGATAGGTAAATGGCCAACGTCTACGTAGAAAAGAGAGTTGTACCAGTTAATAATCCACGAAGTGTCAGTTTACAATGAAGCAACAATTGCGTCAGGAGAGAGGAAAGAATGCTAGAAGACTACTGGTGATTAAATGGTAAAGAAGAAGCACGTAGCCAGCCTACTACTCTATGGAGCGCAGAATAAGAAAGTTTATAAAATGAATAGCTTGCCGCGAAAGAGATCCAGGTGTCAATTGGTGGTAAGGCAGCGGAATGATTGGATACGGACATTCCAAGAAAATAAACGGTATAGAAATAAGGGGTGGCTCTTAACAAACTCTGTATATTTGCAGATGCATAGGGCCTACGACCACTGGCTGCTTCTAAACAGAAGCGCCGAGTTTGAAACGATCGACAGATGGTGGCGCCAGGAAAACTATTAGTGGCCAGATGTAGCCATTACAGTAGGACGCTTGGCCACTAGAGTATGCCTACAGAGTCACAGAATACACCAACAGGCCACTGAATGTAAGTGATTCAGACAGCGGAAGATATTTTATTATAGAGAGACAAGAGGTGTATCCTGGCGAGCTGAAGGTGTGCGCGGAGGGGTATGGAGCCAACGACGAATTGCTGCAAAGTAGTAAGGTAGATAAGAGCAGCGACAATGAGTAGCGCCAGGAGAGAATGCCTCAGTGACCAGCAGAGACATTCGGATTAAGCCTGCTAATCACCAGTGGATACCCACAGTGACAGAATAAGTCAGGAAACCAGCGAAGGTATGTGATGCAAAAAATACACGAGAGTAAGGGTTGGAGAGATAAGGAGTGGCTATTAGTACAAAGATGTGTGCCACCTACCATAAACCGCTGCAGCTGGAATTTGGTGACATAGGTAATATGAAGAACTGATCATGGTACTAGGGGAGAGAGAGTATCGACGGTTAGCAATAGCATTTGCTTAAAGCTTTCTATTTGCCAGTGGATACCTACAGTATCGCAAAATAAGTCAAAAATAAGTAAATGCGTGTGACGCGGACAGTCTCAGAGAGAAATGGTTGGAGGACTAAAAGAGTGATCATCAGCAGGCTACAGGTATACGCAGAGATGGCTGGAGCATGCAAAAATGGCTGCTGATAAACAGAAGTAAAAAGAAGAAAAGATAATGGCGATAGAATTGAGAGTATCAGTGATCAACAGTGGCATAAGGCTGAATCCTTCTACTTGCTAGTGGATACTACAGTGTCCCGGAATAAGTCAGCAAACAGCAAATGTATGTGTCACAGACAGTCCCAAAGAATGAAGGTTAGAGATACAACAGAGAGGCTCTGAGATAGCTCCGGATATGTGCAGAAATGCAAGGAGCCTACGACCACTTGTTACTGCTAAACATAAGTGCTGATGTTAAGACCATCGACATATTGGCGCTATAAAGAACCTTTTGGTGGACCGATGTAACTATTCCATTAAGCAGTTTGCTCACTGGTGGACGCCCGCGGTTTCACAGAATACATCAACAAGCCAATGAAAGTAAGTAATATAGGCATTCTAAAAGATTACAGGAAAGGGTATCAAGGAATGTCTCCTAGTAGCCCCGGACATGCGTAGAAATATATGGCGTCTACAACGTATCGCTTTAGAAAACGTAATGAAGATAAGAGGATGGCGCTAATACAGAGATTCATTGGGCAGCAACGGAATTCGCATTACGCCTTCTAGATATTATTGGATAATTACGGTGACAGAACAAGTCAATAACCAGCGAAGATATGTGATGCAAAAGAACCCAAGAGCGTAAGATTTGGAGAAATAAGGAGGGGCTACTAGCGCAAATGTGTACGCTACCTACAATAACATGCTGCAGCTAAAAACTGGTGACGTTGGTAATACGAAGCAATGACAACGGTACTAAAAGAGAGGGATTATCGGCAGCTATCAATGACATTTGGGTGAAGACTTCTAATTGCAATGGATGCCTACAGTGTCCCGGAAAAAATCAACAAACAGCAAATGTATCTGTCGCAGGCGGTTCCATTGAATTAAGGTTGGAGGTATAAGAGAGTGGCTCCAAGCAAGCACCGGATACGTGTAGAAATGCAAGGAGCCTACGACCACTAGTTACTGCTAAACAGAGGTGCAGAGGTTAAGACGATCGATATGACGGCGCTGAGAATAGGTTTCGCTGGTCAGACGGGCAATTTGGTCACTGGTGGTTGCCTGTGTTGTCACAGAATAATTCAACAAACCAATGAAAGTAAGTGATACTGACATTCTAAGAGATTGCAGGACGGAATAGCAAGGAATGTCTCCTAATAGCACCTTGTATGCGTAGAGATGTATGGAGTCTACAACGAATCGCTGCAGGAAACAGAATAAAAATGTTGGAATGATGATGGTGCCATGAGAGATGACCGGTGGGCAGCAGCGGAATTCACATCAAGCCTTCTAATTATTATTTTATACTTACCGTGACAGAGCAAGGAAGCAACCAGCTAAAGCATGTGTTGCCAACAACTCAACAAAGTAAAAGTTGGAGAGATAAGGAGTGGATCCTAGCGCCATGGAGTATGCTTCCTACAATATCATGCTGCAGCAGAAAATTGGTTAAGTGGTTAATACGAAGAACTGCTAATTGTACTAAGGGATAGAGCGGATCGACGGATAGTAATGGCATTTGAGTGAAGACTTCTAACTGGTAGTGGATACCTACACTGTCCCAGATTAAGTCAACAAACAGAAAAGGTATGTGACGCAGACAGTCCCAGAGAGTAAACAAGTTAATTGGTAAGGCTTGTGTCTGATGTGTTGGGTTTTCTTATTTAGAGGTGCTCTGGGCCATATTCCCAAAGTTCATCCTCCCGTGTACCGGTGTTAAAGAGCCCGCTGATAGGCAGGGTAGCAAGGTGTCTATGTAGAGATGATCGGAACTGTGCAGTATTCTCGGCTTGTAATGGTAGCCTGTTCCAGGCGCCAGCGAATCTGTAAAGAAAGAAGTTGTTACACACGTTGGTGCGTGCTGCAGGTGGGGTAATGTTTAAGAGTCTATGGCGGAGTGGGTAACGAGAGTCACCGTTTTGTTGAGTAGATCCGGCAAGGTTCGTAGTTGGGTTGCTTATCGTCTGGAATAAGAAGGCGACGTTGAGTTTCGCTCTTCGTAACCATAGAGGTTCAAGACCAAGGAGTTTACAGCGCTCACGGTAGTTGAGAGTGGAGGGACTAAGCAGGCGCTTTGTGAATGTGCGTTGTACTTTCGCAATTGCTATTTGGTCACTCTTCCTGGAGTTGGTAAATATTATTGAGCAGTTTCCAGAAGAGGTATATCGCGTACCTTGTATAGAGTGCGTCTGGATTCATTACGAGTATTCTCTTGCAGATTTGACCAATGAGGGATCAAGCGTTCGCTACACTATAGCTAACTTGTTCCGAGAAATTTAGTGAGCTTGAATAGTGTACGCCAAGATCCCTTCTGGTTTGACAGTTGGTTAGTGAGCCGCCATTCATGGTTAGCGCACTAGGCGGTACAGTGCATCTGTCGGACACGGCGCTGCACTTTGCAGGGGAAAAATCAAGCTTCCATGTGTTACACCAAGGGTCTAATGATTTAAGGTTATTTTGAATATTGAAGAGACCGCTCCTTAGGTTACCCGGATCAAAGGAGAATACGACTTTGGTGTCGTCGGCGAACAGGTACACCTTTCCATATTAAAAGCCTTGAAATACGTCGTTGATGTAAAGTAGAAAGAGTATAGGGCCCAGTACACTTCCCTGGAACACACAACTCGTAACTGCTGCGAAATCTCCTAGTCTCACCGACTGTGTTTGACAGGAGAGATCGGAAGATAACCAAGAATGCAACTGGTTCGGTATACCGTAAGAAGTCGAGTTAGTTAGCAGTCCATCACGAGGGAGTCAGTCGAACGCATTGTTCACATCCAAGAAGATGAGGATCAACCTCTCCCACCATCAAGCATTACGGTCGCATTCTTCAGGAACTCCTGCGGGCATGTTTGACAGGATTTAGACGGGAGAAATCCAGCTTGGGATTTGTTGTTAAGATTACGATGAATCAAGAACCGTAGGAACACTTCCTTGGTCATTCTCTCCATCACTCGTGAAGTGAATGGGTGTGACTAATGGGCCTGTGATTTTCAGTGTTTTGACGGCTACCTCTTTTGTGCCTTGGCACGACTACTGGATGTTTCCAAAAAGTGGGTAAGGTTCCTGTTTCATGGAAAGGGTAATGATGTTAAGAAGAAGGTCGGTGATCTCCGGGGCACCTAGGATTAGCAGAGCCAATGGAAGGCCATAAGGTCCGGCATGGAAGGATAATTTGAGGGCTTGAATTTCCCGAGTAGTGGTGCGCAGGTCAACTGGTACTGCACGCCAAGTATAACTGGTGTAACTAGGAATATTAAGAGGCAGGGTCAGGTTAGCAGAGGTGAAAGAGTCTCAGCAGTAGCGGCTCATGACCTCACTTGGTTCAGCTTGGTTACTGCTAACTGTGTTGTCTAGACGAGTAGTCAAGTTAATCGAATTCGAGGCGGGGTTGCTTCTGCGCCTCATCAAAGAATTGAGAACTTTGATACGGTTGATAGAGTTTAGGGCAGTATGTTATTCGCACAGATATGTGGTAGTTAGTGAATTTCTCCACTCCAACAGGACTTCATTTATGCGAATAAGGAGGAAGGATTCTTGGGTCCTGCTGTACTTTGAACGTAGCCTTTTGAGCTTGCCGATCAGTTGACTGGGGAGCTGCATCCTGCAGCGGCTGCATAGCTTTTTGTTTTATTGTAGGTGCAAGTATATCCAGGCAGTAAGTGAGATTTCTATATAGTACCGAACAGGCAGTGCCCGCATCTGTAGGCAGAAAGCATACATCACGGCTGACGGATCTCAGAAGCAGAGCAAAGTTTGTCCAGTTTGAAGGGCTGAACGGAACACGCTGGTCCAGCGACTTGGGGATGAGTAATGGGTAGTTGGAAAGAGAGCTTTACTATTTTGTGATCGCATTCAGGAAGATTGTCAATCGCGCTAGCAGAAGCATGAGCAACTCCGTTTGTAAAAAGTAAATCTAAGGTGTTGTTGTGCCTAGTGTGTGCATGCACCCGTCGAGTCCAGCCAAATGCATATGTGGTGTCCATAAAGGCAGGGTATTTGGCTGGCGCAGATTGCGTTTGTCAGGACACTTGTGACATGTTCAAGTCACCACCGATTACCTTATAGTGAGTAGGCAATATAGATACTACTGTAAAGCGTTCTACTAGACTGCGTAAGCCGATTGTGTTAGTGTGTGGAGGGTTATACAGACAGCCAATTAAGATATCGTGCTGTCCCCTACTAGTTTGAATCCAAACCGAGACTTCCAGAGGGCCGATTGAAAGTTTTCGAAAAGATGGCGCCCCGAAATCGGCACGCAAGTAAATGAGGCACCACGGTGGCTGGTACGTCAATTGCTGAAGGAGGTGTAGCCCGGGATTCTCAGCTGCCCATCGGGAGTGTTAGCATCTTGACACGTTTCTGTGGTGAGCACTACCTGGGGCCGGATAGGATACTGACGGGGTTGATAAGGTGCGTCTTATGTTTGATGGGCCTTGCGTTAATGTGACGTAGAGTGCGTGCCTCGTTGCAGAAGTGAGCATCTGCTGCATTATCAGAGACAGATGTAATCTGAGTGGCCTGCGTATGTATATTTGCTGTTTTCTCAGAGGGAGTGATAAGAGTTATAAGGTTACAGAAGTCAGACAAAATCTTGCTGTCCGCGTCATCATAGAGCAGGTCGGGTGGTAGGTGTGAGGCTGCTTAGTTACCATGCTGAAACGAAACGGTGGAGACAGGTTCGTGGGTGTGGGGAATGTTATTGGCGATGTCTAAGGCATTGCCAGGGATATGTTGTACCAAAGCAATAGAAGATGGAGTACCGTGAGTGTGCAGCCCTGTGGGGCATATTTCTGCCAGATGTGGGTTGGTTACTGCGGTGTCTGTATGGCATTTCGAGACTCGGAGAGGGTTTATGGTATGTTTGCATGCAATGGTGAGTCTCCTGATTAGCTCGTCGGTTGGATGCGTGGATGACAAACTCGTGGGCGCAGCAAGAAGTGTCTCAGGGGAAGCAAAAACCTGCGTTGCCGTTAAGCAGGGGCCGTTGAGTTGCGCAGCGGAGGAGCTTTTGAGCAGGTTCTCCTGGGGTTATAGTGACTGACAATGCATTCTATTTCTGGAATTAGCTTATAAAGAGCCGGCGACTACATGAGGTTTTGGAGGGGTGGGCAGTGGTTGCTCAAGGGCATCTGTGGGATGTTCAGGAGGCTGCAAATTTGGTAGAGGGCAGTCTCGTCTAACATTCTCGTGAGTTGTGGCAAGCCGTATTCCTCCATATTGCATAAAAAGGAACGGGGAGCCGTACTGACGTGTTAGGCAGTTCAGTAATAATTGGGCTTGTAGAGCGCGGGCGGTTAATCTTTGCAGACGCGGGTGGGGTGGTGGGTTTCGTTACTTCGCGGAGTGTTCTATAAGAAGCAGGTTGGTAGCGGGTGCCCTGCAATTGATTACAGTTACTGTCAGCTTGGCAGCACAGCGGAAATGTCGGCATTAGGGAGTACGGTGTGGGTTCGCCAGCGGACCGTGTTATTTTGGACAGCCTCGGATTGAGATGCTGGTTTGGCTGGGAGAGGTGAAGTGGAGCAGCGTTGTTGCTCGTGTTAGCGCTACCGGGTGCGGGGCGGGTGTCGCGCAGGTTCTGTCTGTGGCCGAGGACATTGGCTTTTATATGGCGAGCAGTTGGAGTTGGAAGCAGGAATGGCTTTCTGGGGGCGGCACGTCATCGTTCGTAGTCGTGTTCTCTAACAGTGGTACATACTTGTTAGATATTGCCTTTGAAGGCGCAGTCTGTCTATGCTGAGATGAGAACTTGGTAGGTAGCACGGAGGGTGGGGGTGGCCTGTTTTCGTTGGGAAGTTCACTGGGTTGGTGTCTCAGCACGTAGGAGTTGCAAGAGGCAGGCTTTTAATTGCGCCTTCCTTTTGGGCGTTTGCACGAGAGTTCCTTAGTAGCCAGTGGGGTGCTTGTCATAGATGCATTGGATGTGTTACCAATAACTTCAGCTGTCTGAGGTTCGGTATCAGTGTCACACATGTCGAAGTCTTTCGGTTTATCTAACTCAGCCTTATCTTGACCGACAGCAGCTTCATACTGCACTACCGAGTGGGCTAGCGTCCTTATTGTGTTGGACAAAGTGTGTTCAGTGCTGTGGGGCTTTGTTACATTTGGGTCCACATGCTTTTGGGACAGATCCAGGTCCAATGGAAGTGTGATAGCAAGTCCAGTCGCGGTGGGGAACCTTCCGCCTTTTGCTTAGGCAGAAGTTTATTGCTTGATGCAAATTCTATTGGTAGAGGTGTTTTGTCCGGCTTGATCACGATAGGCTCGAAATTGGCTGACTCACGCATAACGAATCGTTTTGCTATTAAATGTTTGGCCAGTACTTGATCTAAATAAATAAATAAATAGTTTATTCTCAAATTCATAGACACACCAAATCAGGCATGAGCAAGGGTTAAACGCAGTTGTTCATCACGACGATACTTCGGGTTCAACCGGGTGTAGTTGCAACGGTCAAGGCACTATAAGTGCAACGAAACGGTGCACAGGGACGGAGAGTTTATTATGCTGCATGTTTTGGGAAGAGTTGAAATATGAATCTAGTCGACTTGCCAGTACGTAGTTGTGGGCAATGACTGTCTTCAGTGGCGAGTCAGAACCGCCACGTCGCAGTATTGTTAAACAGATATTTGTGGCTTTTTATAGGGAGAACGCTTGCCAGGCGAAAACTCACCACGTCCTGCAGCACTGCCCTAAAGCAATTTGAACATTAACGTTGAACTGGAAAAGCCGCTTGCCGGCTGGTTTCATATTCGGTTATTCGCAGACAAATGGCTCCTAATTTCCTCTGTTCGTTGGACAGGTAATTTGCTCGGGGTCGCCATGATTGTTGAGGTCGGTTGAGGGGAAGGACATCGGGTCTAGTCGTCTTGTTGTGTGTCCAGGTAAGCAAAAGTTCAACTTTTCTGCTGTCTGGAGTTTTCAGATGTATAATGTATAGGATTATGAAGATATGTCCAGTTCTCCATACTGGACAAGGATTCTGGTGTTGGCAGTTGGGTCCTTTTCGTTTTCAACCATGATCCATGTATGTACTTGTCGGTTGTTTCGTATGTCTTGGGCAAAAACTGTTCCTCAGTCCAATCCCAGATATCGAAGAAGTTCCGGACCCAGGAGAAAAGGGAAAGTGAGGGACAACCGAGAACACTCTAAGAACAGGCATGGAGTTAAACGTTGCTAGAGTCTGATGTTATGACGTTTTTAGCTGAGACAAAAGCATGTACACTGTCCAACAATAATTATGCTGAAAGTGCCTTTTGAAAATCCTATAGAATCATTAGCCGTATAGGTGGATTGCTAACGCCTGCGTAGAGACACGAGCGTCGTACCAGGAAGTAAACTACGAAGTATCGGTTTATTTTGGCCAAACATTTCATGGGGAGAGGGCAAAGAGGAATTTAGCATATTTGGAGTGGTTGCAAGGTGCATGAACAACAAGTAGCTAGCGTAATACGATAGAGAGCGCAGAATACGTGAAAATAAATTGGTTGCCGCAAGAGAGATCTAAGGGTCAATTGGCGGTATGGCAGCGGAAAGATTGGATGCAGATATTCTAAAGGAATACAGGTTATTGAGATAAGGATTGGCTCCTAGCTAGCACTGGATAATTGCATATACATGGAGCCGAAGACCACTAGCTACTTCTAAACAGAGGTGTCGAATTTACGTCGACCGACAGATGGTGGCGCCAGCCAAGACTATCTGTGGCCAGATGTAGCGATTCCAATCAGACGTTTGGTCAGTAATGTATGCCTAGAAAGTCACTGAATGCATCAACAAGCCATCGGAGGTAAGTGATACAGACACTCCAAGAGAATGTGTGATGGTGAGACAAGGAGTGTATCCTAGCAAACTCAAGACCTGCGCAGAAGGGACATGGAACATACGGCGAATTGCTGCGGTAGTGAGGAAGATAGAAAGAGTGACATATATTGGCGCTAGGATAGAGAGTATCAGTGGCCAGCAAATGCATTCGGATTAGACCTTCTAATTACCAGTGGATACCTACAGTGACAGAAGTCCACAACCAGCGAAGGTGTGATGCAAACAATTCAAGAGAGTAAATGTTGGGGGATAAGGAGTGACTCCTGGCGCAAAGATCATTGCTACCTACAGTGACCCGATGCAACTGAAGAGTGGTGACATAGGTAATACAAAGAATTGATAATGGAACTAAGGGAGAGAGAGTATCAGCGGCTAGCAATGGCAATAAGGTAAAGCCTTCAAGTTGTTAGTGGATATCTAAAGTGTCCCAGAATAAGTCAGCAGATAGCAGATGTATGTGACGCCCGCAGTCCCAGAAAGGAGTAGAAGAGTGGCGAGTGGAGAGGAGGATGAGAATGGCTCTTAGCAGGCTCCGTATATGCGCAGAGATGGTTAAAGCCTGCGAAGAATGGCTCCTGCTAGACAGGTGTGTCAGAGGTAATACAGCGAACTATTAATGGTAACAAGGGAGAGTAACGGCGGCTAGCAATGGCAATGGTGTGAAGTTTCCTTGTATCCCAGAATGAGTCGAAAGACAGCGGATGTATGTGACTCACGAAGTCCCAGAGAGGAAAAAGAGTGGCTCTTAGCGAGCTTTGGATATGCGCAGAAATGGTTGGTGACTACGAAGAATGGCTCCTGCTAGACAGAGGTGCCAGATGTAAAACGAAGAACTGATAATGGTACTAAGGAAGAGAGTATCGACGGCCAGCAATGGCATTGGGGTATAACCTTGTAGTTGCCAGCTGTTACTTAAAGTGTCCTCGAATTAGTAAACAGGCAGCACATGCGTGTGAGGCAAGCAGTCTCAAAGGATGAAGGTTGGAGATAAAAAAGAGTGGCTCTGAGCAAACTCAGGAAATGTTTGGGGTCTACCACAACTGTTGTTACTAATTAGAAGTGCTGAGGTTTAGAGGATCGACAGATAATGGCGCTATGAAAATCTTTCGGTGGTCAGATATAGCCATCACATTAAGTAGATTGGTCACTAGTGGATTCCTACAGTGTCACAGAATATATCAGCCAGCCAGAGAAGGTAAGTGATACAGACATTCTAAGAGCTTACAGGATGAAGTATAAGGGAATGTCTTCTAGTAGCTCTGGATATGCGCAAGATGTATAGAACCTACAGCGAATCGCTGCAGAAAACGTTATGGAGATAAGAAAAACGAACGATAATGGTGCTAAAAAGAGAACTAGTGGACAGGATCTGAATTCGCATTAAGCCTTTCAAGCTATTAGTAGATGCTTACAGTGACAGAAGAAGTCAACAAACCTGCGAAGTTATGTGATGCAGACAATTCAAGTGAGTAAGCGTTGGAGAGATAATGAGTTGATCCTAGCGCAAAGAGATGCTACCTACAATGACTCGATACAGCTGAAGAGTAGTGATCTAGGTAATCCTATGAACTGGTAATGGTACTAAGTGATAGTATCGGCGGCTAGCAATGGCATTGGAAGGAAGCCTTCTAGTGGATGCCTAAAGTGTCCTAAAATAAGTTAACATACAGCAAAGGTATGTGACGCAGACAGTCGCGAAGGATGAATAAATTAATTAATAAATAAATAAATATTTTATTCTCGACTATGCGAGGCACGCCAATTGAGGCATGATCAGGTATGTACAGCTGTACAGACATTTTATGGCAACTATAGTGACAGTAGAAAATTGTTCATATATCCATGCTTGGAACTGTGCAATGGTAAACATGCGAAACAACGATTTGTTTGTAGTGGAGCAGGACCCATTTGGTTGGCCATAATCGCTCTGCCATATATTGCAGTCATACCTCGAAAAATAATAGATTGACAATCCTGAGTGAGCCAATGGAAGATAATTGCAGAGCACGCTAAAATGATGATGCTAATTGATCTGCCAGTGTGAAGTTATGGGCTGTGACTTTATTCGTTGGCGAGTCACATTCGTCACGTTGCAGTGTTGTTAAAAGGACATTTGTGGCTTTTTATAAAGAAAAGGCTTGCCAGGCGAAAACCCACCACGTCCTGAAACACTGCCGCCAATTCCTTGAATGGCAAGCTGTAACTGGCTCTTTCTCGTTGAACTTTTGTTTGCGCCGTTATTCGCAGTCAAGTTGCGTCCAATTTTTCTGCTGACTGATGCGTGCCTGGGTCCTGTCCTGTGCCAGATCGGCAGCTCAGGAACTAACCATTCTTTCTGGATATGATGTGTTGATCATCTGCAGAACCACGTGAAGGCACCGAAGGCTAGACGTTGAAATATGTTGTAGTATTGGATGATAGGATACGGTTCCTAAGAACGAATCGCATATGCCCTGGGTATGTAGTGCAATTGATTAAAAATATGGGAAACCACGGCTATTTGAGTGGTCAAAGCGGATTGAAGAGCTTAGAATGACCGATTGCTTAAGCTTTGTATCGGCAGGCGAATGTGCCTTCCGAAGTCGAAAGTTCTCCAGTCAAGAGATATGTGGAAGAGATGGTGTTAGTTAAATTGAACTCAGTGCTTCAAGCCGCGGAAGAATTGTATCAGTGCAAGATATCAAATGATTTGTCCGGTTGGTAAGTAATAAAAGAATTGATAATTTTCCGCTCTTGTCCAGGTAAAGGAACTGCGTGCCTTGTATTGTTGTCGCAACGGTGGACAATTCCTTGGGTGCGTGTCAACGTATCTGTGCCAGGCTCGGGAGAAAAAAGAAAAAGAACAGAGACAGCCACATAGACAGAAGAAAGGAATGCATCTGGAATGCAGTCAATCAATTGCGGCGATGCCTGAACTATTGCACCCCTATGCATGTAATTGTTATTTAAATACCGCATATACACGGATATCATAAGTGGCGAAATACGACGGGAATCGTGCAGAACACGGATCAGTAAAGAATGAAAGATTGAAGATGAAGCAGGAGTGTTTGGGGGTCCTAAAATAGACACCTGCTCAATCGGTGGGAACCAGAGAGAGGAGAACGGGGTGTGCAGATAATGGGAAGGAATATTACTCAGAAGAAGCGACAGAGGCGTACTTCTTTAATCCTAAATTAGTAGGAATGCAAGAGGTCAGGGAGGACAAACACATGTAGGTCAGTGTCGAATGAAGAAGGAATGCAACAGAAAGCACAGGAAGGTAAGCAGAGAGTCGGTAAAAGAGGTACTATTGAGGGGAAGTGAAAAAGCTGCCGACGTTCATCTGGTGATGCTTCATCTTTGTTAGTAATAAGAAGGATGAATAATGCCTAGTGATGTAATTAGGGTAAATGTGGCGGAGCGGTGCGCCGGAATAGGTAGATAGTATGGCGAGCAAAGCACAAGGGATGGTGGGCAAAGAGTGTTTGGACTACATAGCCTAAATCGGTTATGTCTCGAATGTCTGGAAGTAATCAGAAAGGAGACTGGGCGGACGAGGATAGATTAGAGCCAAACCCGAAAAGTTGCCGTGCAATTGTAAAAGGAATGTAAAGAGTGCGCGAAAACGAAAGAATGAAGTCTGAAAGGAGAAGTAACTATTGGGGAGAAGTGGAAAAGCCTACAATGGTCTCGAGGTGTTGTGAACAGACCATTGGATCTGTCGCTGACTTATTGATAAGGCCTCAGCAGTCAGAGAGGAGACCATTGAGACGGGCCTAAAATGTCGGCTAATGGAGAGAAAGCGATATTATTATTGCCAGAATGTTAACAGTCGGCAGAAACGGATAAGTTAATCATGTAAGGAGAGTAGAATAAATAAGATAAATCACGAGCAGTACTGTTCATGAAAAGAGTCACAGAGCGGTACGTCGGCCGAGCATTGATCATTTAGATCTTAGACGTCTGGGGGGTGTCAGAAAGCAAAACAGCGTTTAGCTGAGACTGGATAAGTCAGCAAGATGAAGCTAGGCAGTCAGATTAAAGTGTGGATAACAGTAGTGAATGTCACGAGGAAAGAAAATTTGCGGGACTACAGAGGATATATAAAAAAAACCCGTTAGCATATCAAACGAAGCTCTCAGGCTGAGGGACAGGGTGTACTGTGACTGCACAGCCTAGAACACGTGCGCCTCTGATTTCTGGAAACAGTCAGCAAGCAGGGGATTGGTCAGACGAGGCTAGAATGGAGCCAGGCCCAAAGTGTTATCCGTCCAATGAATAAAGAAGGACAGACAGAGCATTGGAGATAAAAGAGAGTGGCTCTTAGAACGCTTTGGGTACGCGCAGAGATGGGTAGAGCGTACGAAGAATGGATCCTGCTAAGTCATAACACAGAAAATGTATGTGACGCAGACAGTCCCAGAGAGTAAACAAGTTAATTGGTAAGGCTTGTGTCTGATGTGTTGGGTTTTCTTATTTAGAGGTGCTCTGGGCCATATTCCCAAAGTTCATCCTCCCGTGTACCGGTGTTAAAGAGCCCGCTGATAGGCAGGGTAGCAAGGTGTCTATGTAGAGATGATCGGAACTGTGCAGTATTCTCGGCTGCCTGTATTTGTAATGGTAGCCTGTTCCAGGCGCCAGCGAATCTGTAAAGAAAGAAGTTGTTACACACGTTGGTGCGTGCTGCAGGTGGGGTAATGTTTAAGAGTCTATGGCGGAGTGGGTAACGAGAGTCACCGTTTTGTTGAGTAGATCCGGCAAGGTTCGTAGTTGGGTCGCTTATCGTCTGGAATAAGAAGGCGACGTTGAGTTTTGCTCTTCGTAACCATAGAGGTTCAAGACCAAGGAGTTTACAGCGCTCACGGTAGTTGAGAGTGGAGGGACTAAGCAGGCGCTTTGTGAATGTGCGTTGTACTTTCGCAATTGCTATTTGGTCACTCTTCCTGGAGTTGGTAAATATTATTGAGCAGTTTCCAGAAGAGGTATATCGCGTACCTTGTATAGAGTGCGTCTGGATTCATTACGAGTATTCTCTTGCAGATTTGACCAATGAGGGATCAAGCGTTCGCTACACTATAGCTAACTTGTTCCGAGAAATTTAGTGAGCTTGAATAGTGTACGCCAAGATCCCTTCTGGTTTGACAGTTGGTTAGTGAGCCGCCATTCATGGTTAGCGCACTAGGCGGTACAGTGCATCTGTCGGACACGGCGCTGCACTTTGCAGGGGAAAAATCAAGCTTCCATGTGTTACACCAAGAGTCTAATGATTTAAGGTTATTTTGAATATTGAAGAGACCGCTCCTTAGGTTACCCGGATCAAAGGAGAATACGACTTTGGTGTCGTCGGCGAACAGGTACACCTTTCCATATTAAAAGCCTTGAAATACGTCGTTGATGTAAAGTAGAAAGAGTATAGGGCCCAGTACACTTCCCTGGAACACACAACTCGTAACTGCTGCGAAATCTCCTAGTCTCACCGACTGTGTTTGACAGGAGAGATCGGAAGATAACCAAGAATGCAACTGGTTCGGTATACCGTAAGAAGTCGAGTTAGTTAGCAGCCCATTACGAGGGAGTCGGTAGAACGCTTTTTTCATATCCAAGGATATGATGATCTCTAAAGGTGACATGCATAGGGCAAGAATTCATTTGGATATTTTTCGTAGACGTTTTATTTCGTAAGTATCAGGAGTCAGGTTACAGAGATTAGTGAGCGAATGCTTCACTTTCGCTAATTTGGTTTTGTCGTGGACATTAAATATCATTACCTTATTTGCAGACGAACTTGTTGGGTAAATTTATTACCAGTTTGCTTGTTTGAGCTCATTCACGTCAGTGGTCCGTGTGATTCCCGAAACCTGAGCTGGTGGCAGCACTTTTGCTAGGGGTTGCTCAGTACAGAGATATGAATTTTGAGTGCGCTGAATTCGATCTCAAGAACGTTAATTTTATCTTGTGCCACTTTCTGTGGATCTGCTAGGATTTCTCTGCAGTCAGAAGTTGGGGCTGCGTCAGTATGATCAGGTTTTGGCTTAGCTGGCTTAGCCAATTTGTTAGCAGGTCTGTGCACAGACTGCCTTGCTCGCATTGTCTTATTTGGATCTGGCGGGAGAGCGGTAAGTTGAGTTCTGTTATCCGTGTTTACTCTAAAGCTGTTGCCCACGTTAATTCTCCATAGAAACAAGATAGGACGACAAGACAGGTAGTCTAACTATCCTACTGAATAGTAACAACACGTCAGAATAACGTCAGCATAAGTTGAAAACGAACAGGTGCAAACTTCGCGCGGTCAAGGTCGTGTAGGCGTTGTCGTGGAACAGGCACGGTCAAGTGGAAAAACCGGGGTATAACCACGCTCACTTTAGCAACGTATTTCAAATTCCCCATTGGCCTTAACGAACTTCCGAATGCTTCACTAGCTCACCCTTCCGACAGGCGCCGGAAAGGATGATAAACGCGTTCGCGGAAAATACCTTAACAAAATGATATGTATTATGCAGTTGAAGCTCAATGGTTCCGGTAGCTTGCGCAAAAGCATCGCGACAATTTGCCCTTTGGATCCAACGCTGATCTTTTGACGCGACTATGGCTCCCGCGTATCCCGCGAACGTGTGCCGCAAAATGTAAGCTGCATGAGTTCGTGACATTTGAACGCAACTTACTGATAACGGAGCGCGAAGGGTGTATCAGCTAGACGTTACTAGTCGTTAACTCCGAGCCAGCTTAGCTTTCACACCAGGTGGTTTGTGACTGCTGTCAGCAGTTTAGTTCGGACACATTCCTACATTTGGTATCCGCCGAGTTAAGCGAGAACGGCAACTTAGCGCACGTATGAAAACAAATGGTACCGTGCCACTTTGGACATGAAGTTTGGCTTCTGGAGCTTCTTGCTTGACGGCAGCGTTGCTACTATCTCGTCAACGGGGTACGGAAACGTTCAGTTTTGTTGGCTGCCGTCAGCCGTCATCCTGAAGTTGGCTGCGTTGACGGACAGCTCCAAAGTAGAGCTGCGCTTGCAAAGCCGTATGAGTTCCGGAGTGTTTCTTGCGAAAGACGCTACATTCCCGTTACTAGCATCTTTTATTTAACGAACCCGACACTTCACCTAATGCAGCCTGGGTTACAGTAGTTACACAAGTGTTTATGGAACTAAAGTGTGGTTATACCACCACAACCATACTTGTAGGTAGTCCCGTAAATGGAAGGGTCGATGTTCTTTATTACTGGCGGATGCATCAACTCCCCAGATAGCTCTAATTTCACCTGCCAGGGCCAATAGTCCATGTCCACCGGTAGTTGAGTACGATATGTTGACCTCTAGGGGTGCCACCAAGCAGGGGAATGCCTTGAGAACATGACAAATAGAGATGTGATGAGCGATACTTACATGAGCTTCCCTCCTTCATTTGCACATTGAAGCAGTCACCTCGTTCTAAGGAGGCTCGGATTTTTTTCAAGTGCTCTAATTTAAGGCTTCCGGAGAGTGCATGCTCATCTGTGCCGGAGAAAAGGTTGCATTATGTATAGCACTTACCAGTGCATTTGTTCACAAGCACATCGTGGGTAACGGCGGAGATCGGCGCGGCCGATTGAATAGTAAGCATGGCCTCTGACTGCTTGGAGCTAACTAATCCCCATAGCACCTGGTTGCCGCCAACCATCCATGCCAGCAGCACAATGTCCATAGAATTGTCTTCGAATTCCGCGCCCAGAAAACCTATAAGAAGAAATTAGATACATCCTTAAAGATAAATGGTGATCGGTAAAACAATGGAACAATTATTTTATAAGCTTAAATAGCTAGTGGTTAACAGATCCCGTAGAATCGGTTATGATGAAGCTACGAATATAAAATATTTGTTTGCAGAATTAGATATACACAAGTGAACGTACCATGTATACGTAGCGTAGAGTGTAAACCGAAGATAAATCAATAATAAATGACGGCAAATGAGATGTTGGTATAAATTGTGTTTTCTTTTGCTTTACACACTGGGGTGATGAAAAGCGTAGAGATATATCTATGCTGTGACCGCCAGTCAAATCGATTACAGACAATTGTGCTTATCCATAGGTAATGGGACATGTAAAGTGATGGAGGAATAAGTTCACGGTCAACTCAGGCTTTAGATTGCCGGCGTTGGATCACATATGACAAAGACCGGTAATAAATAAATGAGCCTATTTCTTGAGTGACTAGATGCTGTGTCCGAAAGGGATCAAAGCAATGTTTAAATTAATCTTATGCTCTTCCTTGGAAATAGGATAAGTATGAATATGTGTTCCTCGTTTGCAAGTAGGACTGCATTAGCCTTGTTATGTGTACAATTGCTAGGGTTGTACGCATCCACCTTGAAATCATTCTGGCTCATTCAGGCGATATTGAGCTCCTTAAGCTTGTTCGTTGTGGAAGTTGTGCAGAGCCCTATTTGTGCAGGCTTTCTTTGGAAACACGATCCAATTCACTACAAATTCACTATAACTTCGTTGGACTATTTCGGCTCCAAAGCTTTACATTTATTGGTGCGCACTTGGAAAGAAATAAGAGCGGCGCAATCCTAAGTAACAAAAAAGGTTCAAAGGAATTTCTAAGAAAGCAAGCAAAAATAAAACGTCTTTGTTAAGACACATACTAAGGCGGCGAAATTACCTAAAGAAGTGCAAAGCACCAAAAATATAACCAAAGTATTTTGCGCTAAATTTGATCTCTGGGGCCAAACTGAGGAACAAAAGAATAACCCATCCGATGGCCGGAATATAGCGAAACTTAAAACAACGTAACCTGCTCAGAAAAAGTTTTAACCCTTGAGTACGTTAAATTTAAAAGCAATGCAACAAGTACAGGAGTTCATGAGTTATTCGTACTTGAATGGCTATTTCCGAATAACGCCATACTTTTTTCGCTAAACTAACTTTCTGCTTTGCATGCAGGTAGCAGAAAGAAAAAAACTTACAAGTGGCGAGGCAGTATAAATTCTTAATAGGCATAGCTATCTAGTAATGCTCCATATAGCCGTAATACCCCGCAACAACTAGGTACGACGTAGGTAGCCGAAAAGCAAGCTTTTCTGGCTTACTTAGCAAATATACGCAATAAGCGATAGTGTTTCGCGAAAACACTAGGAATCCAGTAAGGAAGATATTAAAGGCCAACGCGTACAGGAAAGAAATTTCAACGACATACAAAGTGACTGTGTTGCTCTCAAAGTGCTGTTGGGACCACACTCTGTCAAGTAGCGGCAATTGTGGTTGGGGTCTCCCAAAACTTATTAAGTCTAAATGAGGTGCTTGTGCGATCGCCGATACTGTTCGTTAAAGACACCGCGCACTTGTAGCCTTTGTTCATACGGCTACTTATATAGACCCTTGATATTCTGGGCCGCCAGTCGATGGGGTACCTCCAAGGCAGTGACACTTCTCCCTAGCCATCGTTGCCAGACCTGTATTGCATATTCCACATGTGGCCGTATGTACCAGCCAAGAAGCTGTGGAAAACTAGAAGGGTCGTATTGTCCGAGTACAAGCTTCGGGAGGCACAAATTTTGTGTGGCTCTTCTAGACGCCTTTTCAGCCTGTTTCAAACACCCTAGGTCGACTTGGATCAGGCCACCTAGATTCTGCTCGGCAGTAGAAGTCAGAAGCTCCTGGTTAGCGAGTTGTTATGCGTACAACAACTTGTGCCGTAGGTGAAGCACTCTACATCTGTCCACATTGAATCTAAGTAGATGCTGATTTGACCACGCGTATACCCTTTTCAGATCAGCTTAACTACTGTGATATCGTCTGGTGTTTGAATCGCTTTTCACGCCTTGGTGCCAGCCGCATAAAGAAGACAGTTCGAGCTTATGATGCGTATGATACCGTTAATATACGGCAACCTCCAGCTTGGTCCTAGTACTGATCCCTGTGGTGCACCGCATTCAACTGGGAGGATATCTGACAACGAATCATGCACCCTGAGGTCCAATACTCTAGTTCCTTCAACTTTGAGGAACAAGTAAGCTATTGTGCGGCTAAAGCTAGGTTGTTAAAAGGCTATATCTTCAAATCTCGGGTGACACTGTATAAAGCGTACACTAGGCCTATTCTTGAATACTGCTCTACAGTCCTTACGAGCTCGGGCAAATGCGACAGGATTACACTGCAGAACGTACGGCGTTCCTTCACAAAACGTCTATTAGTTTCAAACAAGCTAAACTACCGTAGTCGATGCAACCAATACGAGAGAGCGAACGAACTTCAATACTTGCAACCGCTGTAGAGAGAAAACGAGAGTAGTGCCGGCTCTGGAAGTGACTAAGAGTAAGAGAATTATACCCAGCACCGCCAAGTGCTAAGTGTTTCACCCGAGGTCCTGGAGGTTGCGCTAAATCTAGGGTTAACTAGGCTATTATCGAAGAGTTGCGTTATTAAACAGAAAAGGTGCCGGAAAAATATACAGTAGAGTATGGTTAAACATAGGGGTGGGTGAGAACCGAAAAAGTTCAAGTGCTGAGTATCTGGTGTTGGTGGAATAAGAAAGACCTCGGTCCGATAGACGAGGATGTGAACACTACTGGGTACGGTGTAGTCAAGCAATGGTAGTAGTACTGAGCCATATGGGGAAAGAATAGGCAAGGTTGTGAATGAGAGTGACAGACGTTAATATGAGCTAAAAACCTTGGTAATAAAGCCTAGAGGTAAGACTCAATCAGAGACCGGAAATTTCAAGTTCGGTGGGGAGGAACAAGCTTACAGATAGTGAGTCAGACGGAGACAAGTATCATGAGGCTTTGCAGGAGCAGGGATTTCATAGTAGAACCAGCAATACTATGAACCAACAATTGTGGAATGTGGTGGCGCATCGGCACTTGGGTGGACTAGGTGAATCACACAGAGGTGCGATTCTACAGTGTCAAAAGGGAGCGAATTGCACGCAGAGCACAATGAGGGTAAGATCCGGTTAACTTACGTAGCAAAAACGGATCGTGGTTAAGAGATTAAAAAAACCTAGACTGCCGTGTCAGCACTAAAGTGGAGGAGCGTTATAGTGAAGTGTAACGGGAGGTGGCTGAAGCAGGGATTGGGTTGTAAGATAAGCAATACTGTAATCCAATAAGGGTGGAATAGGATGCCGCCTCGGCACTTTAAAAGATACGTCGAAACGCTCGAGAGTGAAACCCCAAGTAGTCAAAAGCAAGCAAAATTGACGCAGACAGCAATGCGGGTGCCTGCCGGATTAATTACGCTGCCAACGCCGCTTGATGTTGAGAGTTTAGGGTAACATGAACTTCAGACAGTCAGTTAGGTGGAGGAGGTTATAGTGAAAGAAGACAGGCCTAACAGAAATGACTGGGTTGTAGAAAAGGCAATAATATGAACTAGAAATTGTGGAAGGTGCTGGCCCATCAGTAGATTATGTAAACCATTTGAAGATGGAATGCGGTATCAAAAGAAAGCCAAATGGTCGCGGGGAACAGTAAGGGTAAGAGATGGATTAACACCGTAGCAGCAACTGCTCTTTATTGAGAGATGAATGGAACATGAACGGCAGAGCAGTCGCTTAAGTGGGGGAAGGTTGTAGTGAATTAACTAAAGCTGTGGCTGCAGTGGGGATTTGGTTTGTAGAACAATGGATATTATGAACCAGTATTTGTGGAGTATAACGGCGCAATGGCGCTTCAATATCGCAGGTCCACCACAGGGATTTGATGTACTACGGCATAAAAACAAAGATAAATGTACGCAGATAACGGTCAGGGTAAGAACTGGATAAGCAACGTAGAGGAAGTCGACAGTGGTTGACATGTTAAGGAAAGTTGGACAGCCGAGCAGTCAAGTAAGTGAAAGATGGTTAATGTACAGTAACTTAGGCCGTTGCTGAAGACAGAATTAGGTTGTGGAACAACTAATACATTAGAGCAACCACGATGGAATAGGTTGGCGCGTCGGCGCTTCAGTTGCCGTTGTTGTTGTTGTTGTTGTTGTCCTTGCTGTTGCTGTTGATGTTACCAATATAAATCGACGGCGCACAGGGTGTACAGCGTATGACGGACCTTGCATTTTTGGTTTAGGCAGGGCTTCTGTGTTGGATGATGATGAAGCAGCACGCGCCATCGTCCTTTGTAGATGATCGTATCCTCTATGATCAGTATATTTCCATAGTTGGCCTTTTGTTTTAGGAGAAAGCTGACCCTCTGACAGGTGTAGCAAACACATTACATGCAAATATATGCATGCTGTGACATGTTCGGCCGCGATTCTTTCTCAGCGGTTTTCTCTGTAGCAGTCTAGCGGCAGTTTGCTGACGTATATCAGCTTACGCAACTAATCGTCAAGTCGTACCCGAACGGGGAGATTGTATGTCATGATATTACTATTGCGACGCACACGCTCGTTGGCTTCTTGTGTAAGGATGTTTTGGAATATACCAGCGTGGCTCAGGACAAATGATTTTGTAGAACTAGGATGCTCGACAGGAGCATTAAGGGCAGCAACATCTTCCAAATTTACACTGATATTTATTACTTCGCTGTTAGCGAATACAAGTTTTTCAAATGCGAAACATTTAGCATCGCTTCCGTGAGCCATTCAAAAAACATCATGTTACCTTCTTGTAAAGAAATGGCAGCAACTGTGTCAAGCGTTGCAGTAGGATGTACAACCTCTGTCGTAAATCACGTAGCTGCAATTTCAACCACAACGCTGGGGTCGATTTGGGGCGTGGGCAATATATTGCGCACGCCAGATATAGCCGAGTTGCGTGTAACTGCTGAGAAGATCGTCGATTTCATTCTTCGACTTTTAAGACACATAGCTGCAACATATTTAGCAAGCAGTTTAAATAAAAAGGGAGCAGGAGACAAAAAAAATAAAAAGCGACTTTGACAGAAAGTTTAAATAAAGCATCATTGACCATTATACGCTGACAGCGTGATACAAATAAGTAAAACAAATGGTATTATATGATAATGGAGAAGCTATAGTAAAGCTGAATACACCACAAAAATGCTCAACCGTCAAATTTACCACATCGTACTCCTATTAGAGCACACAAACAGAAATTGAGAAATGTGGTATCGGTCAAGTTGCCAATGCTTGGTAGAAGCAGTGACTTTACTAAGTGGCCAGTCATATCCGTTAAGTTACTATGTTGTTAAACAGATATTCCGGGCCTTTCGTATAACGAACGCTTGCCAGGTATGAACACACAACCTTCGGGAATACTGTCGAACATGACAAGGTTGCCTCTGACCGATTGTCCTCACGGTTATTCGCAGTCATGTTACGCCAGGATTTACCTGCTGGCTGTTTGGTTAGCTGCTTCGGAGTCAAGCTGGCGCAGGCCTAGTCCGACGACTAAGGTGATTGTATTTGGTAGATTAACTTTCTACTTACTTGGTGTGACGGAATGGCAAAGTTTAAGAATTTCAATGATCAGTGTTGCTTCCGTTGCCAGGTGGGCGTCGCAGGTATGACCAAGGGGATGTTACTTAAAGCTAATGCTATCCTTCAGCATAGGAGAGTAAAGAAAATTGGGACCGATCAATCTGCCAAGGAAATTGAACAGGACTATGTTAATGCATGAATACCACATTTTGGTAGTTTTGTCGCGCTTAACGCAATGGCTGGACCAAAATCTGATATGTAGCACATTTGTTATTTTGCGTGCAGATGCAACACATAACAGTTGCAGGATTAGAGAGACCCATGCTGTCCGAATTGGCTTAGCACAATCGTCAGTTGCCCTGGGAGGAAATCGAAGTATCAAGCGTTGCTAACAGGTGAATTAATTGAGGAAATCCAGAGAGCATAGAATTCAGTGGAATATGTGAATAGAATTGAGGATGTGCGATCAGCCGTCAGTGTTGTAGCTTGTCTTCCGAACCCGTACATGGCTGCAGAAGTTGCTAGGCCCGGCCAGGGATCCTTGGGAAGCATATTATAGCAAGTTCAATAGTCAAATGCTGGAGAAATAGCTGGGAGCTCATGTGAGACGGAGTGTCAGTTTAGTTACAACAAGGAGAGATGGGGTTATATTCTACAGCGCTAGTGAGCTTAGGCTTTTAGAGGCAGCTTCACAATGTTAAAACAGGATTAACATAAAACGGGACTAAGTACTCAGCTGTAGGGAGAAAACGGGTGCAGGGTAGCATGTGTTATCAGAAGTGGATGCTTTCGGAAGGAAAATAGCTAAGCGAAAATGAGTTCAACCCTTTGTGTAATGCCCTTAAGTGTAACGTGGGTTGGATCTGCATAGCCTATACTTGATATGATCCAACAAATAACTGACAAACAGTGAGGAAAGGGTAAGGGTTCTGAGCGGTAAATTAGTAAAACTGGTGGGCATGTCGGTTATAATGAGGGAAGTGTGGTTGTTTGGATGTTAAGTTAAGAAGCGGACCATAATGGTGGTCTATGAATAAAGGTCTGGCGATCACAGTACTGTAGCAAAAGCGTCAACGCACTGGGACCTCGATGGAGGCTCGAGAATGGCAAGACACGCTGATGGTTAGGCTTCCCAGTGTACAGACTAATGGAATGGGAGACAGGACCAAACAACCTCTAGCGATTTAGCCTACACCCCCTTTTAATTGCTTTATTACCAACTGTTTCCTACTTCATTTTAACCTCGCATCACGGCTGTTTCTGATAACTTATTCGCATGTCTGTTCTCTTTTGTCCTCCCTATCCCTACCTAAACGAGACTGCATCAAGACTTCCATCCCTTTGATCCAAATATTTCAATTACAGTTCCTTCTAGAACGTTGAGATTTACAATGATACACTCTTTTCTAGAGCCACTATCTCTGCTTAGCAGCAGCTAGTCGCCATTGCTTCCATTTAACTTTGCGGATATCCAGAGCTCGCTCCCTCTTACAACGTTCATTTTCTCGGATTGTTTGCGTCACAGCTCAGCTGGTCTATTGACCTATCTCTTACCTTCACTGGCCTGTTAATACACTCAGCGACCCTATAGGCATACACTATTGACCAAGCGTCTGATTGGAATAGCTGCATCTGGCGAATGAGTCACTCCTAGCGCCTCATCTGTCGGTCGTCGTAAATTCAGCATCTCTCTTCAGAAGTAGCTAATGGCCATTGGCCCGATGCACATGCGATGATCCAGTGATTGCTAGTAGCCACCCCGTATCTCAATAACCTCTATTCCTTTAGAATATCTGCATTCAGTCCCCCCGCTGCCCTGCCACCAATTGATCTTTAGGACTCTCTCGCGGCAACCTATTTATTTTCGCTTATTATGCCCCCCTCTCGGATTACGCTAACTACGTGCTGTTCATGCACCTGACAATCACTACCAATATTCTATCTCTCTTTGCTCTATCCCCAAGCAATTATCGGCTCATATTAAACGGAAACCTCGTACTTTACTTACTGGTGCAACGCTCTTGTCTATACGCAGGCGACAGCAATCCACCTATACGGTTAATGATTCTATAGGATACTCAAAAGACATTTTCAGCATACTTATTGTTGCACAGTGTACATGCTTTTGTCTCAAGCCCAAATGTTATAACACAAGACATTAACAATGTTCAACTCCATGCCTGTTCTTGCGGTCTTCTCTCGGTTGTCCCTCACTTTTCCTTTTCTCTGAGGTCCGGGACTATTTGGAGATCTGGGATTGGACTGAGGAACAGTTTTGGCCCAAGACGGACGTAACAACCCACAAGGACTTATATGGAGCATGATAGAACTCCGAAAGGACCGACCTACAATTCGCCATAACCCTTATCCAGTATGAAGAACTGGACATATCTTCATACTTCCATACATTATACATCTGAAAAATCTGGACAGCGGAAAAAATTGAACTTTTGCTCACCTGGACATACAACAAGAAGAAAAATCGCGATGTCCCTCTCCTCCACCGACCTCAAAAATCATGGCGACACCGATCAAAGTACCCGTCCAACTAACAGGAAATTAGAAGCCATTACTCGGCGAAAAACCGAAGGTAAAACCAGTCGTCAAGCGGCTTTGCAAGCGCAACATTAATGTTCAAAATGCTTTACGGCAGTGTTGCAGGACGTGGTGGGTTTTCGCCTGGCAAACGTTCTCTCTATAAAAATGTCTGTTTAACAACACTGCAACGTGGCGGATGTGACTCGCCACTGAATAAAGTCACAGCCCACAACTACATACTGGCAAGTCGACTAGACTCACATATCAACTCTTCCCGACACCGTTTCAACTACACACGATTGAACCCGATGTATCGTCGTGATACACATCGGTTTTTAAACCTTGCTCATGCCTGAGTTGGTGCGTCTCTATGAAACTGAGAATAAACTATTTATTTATTCATTTTATCATGGACATATAAACAATTTTCCACTGTCACTGTTACATTTGCCATAAAATATTTGTACAGTTGTACATACCTGATCATGCCTCCATGGGCGTGCCTTGCATAGTCGAGGATAAAGTATTTATTTATTTTATTTATTTATCCTTAGCCGCAACTTTGCTTACTCTACTCCTCCCTTATGCTTAACCCGACTCTGTGTATATTGTATTCGGCACCTCTTCTTCTCCTTATCGCAACTCTTCAATAGTGGCCTAAGTACACATAACGCCTGTGACAAATCCTTGCCTCGCTAGATTCTCTTTCCTACTATCATGCTTCCCAGCTCACTTCAACGCCTCCCTCTCTTGCTTGGCCTCACTTTTGGTCCATAGTGCAACTGTTCAATGGTATCATAGGTACCACTAGCGTCAGCGCAAAATCCTAGGCCTCCTTTGATTCTCTTTGCTACTGTGGCATTCTTAAAACTTTTCGACTAGTCCGGCCTCTCAGGCCCCAAATGCTTATAGGCCTCAAACCAAGGCCTCTTTTCATTTGAACATCGGCTGCCATCAACCAAGGTTCTCATTTGTACAAATAACAACCTCATGAAACGTGTCTCCGTCTGATACATTATCTGCAGGCTGGGTCCTTCTACCGAAAACGAAAGTTCCGGTCCTTGATTGGTTTGCCACTCGGCTCCACTCACATGCGTCTCAGCTCACAATTACGCCCCCTCTCTTGTTTGGCCTCTCTTCTGGTCCATACCGCAACTGTTCAATGGTGGATTAGGTTCCCATAGCGTCAGCACAACATACAACGCCCCATTTGATCCACTTTCCTACTGCTTCTCGCACTCTTAAACCTCCTGGACCACACCGACTTTAGGCTCCAAATGCCTATAGGTCTCAAACAAATTCTTCTCTTCCTCTGAGCATCGATTAAAGTTTTCATTGGCATAAGAAAGAGCCTCATGACACTGGCCTCCGTCTGGTTCATTACCTGTATGCTTGGTCCCCTGCAAAATTGAAATTTGAGGTCTCTGATTGCGTTTTGCCTCTTGGCTTCACCATCATGCATCTCCGCTAACAACTACGTTCCCCTCTCTTTTTTGGCCTCTCTTTTGGTCTATATCGCATCGGTCCAATGGCGGTATAGGTATCACTAGCGTCAGCGCAACATCCTAGGTTTCCTTTGATTCTCTTTGCTTCTGTGGTACTCATTCTTAAACCTTTTCGACTAGTACGGCCTCTTAGGCCCCAAACACCCATAGGCATCAAACCAAGGCCTCTCTTCTTTTGAGGATCGGCTTCCACCGATTAAGCTTCTCAATGGTATAAGTAACGGCCTCATGATTCTCGTCTCCGTCCGATTCATTATCTGTATGCCTAATCACAGGCGCCGATATTGGTCCTTGCTACTGTGGTTCTAGTTGCTAAACCTTTTGGACTAGTCAGGACTCTCAGGCTCCAAATGCCTATAGGTCTCAAACAAAGGCTTCTCTTACTTTGAGCATCGATTAAATTTTCATTGACTTAAGTAACAGCCGCATGCACTCGCCTCCGTCTGATACCTTACCAGTATGCTTCGACCCCTGCAAAATTGCAATTTGAGGTCTCGGATGGCGTTTTGCCTCTCGGATCCACCATCATGAATCTCAGCTCACAATTACGTTCCCCTCTCTTGTTTGGCTTCTCTTTTGGTCTATATCGCAACAGTTCAATGGCGGTATAGGTATCACTAGCGCCAGCGCAACGTCCCAGGTCTCTTTTGGTTATCTTTTCTTCTGCGCATCTCATTCCAAAACATTTTGGACTAGTCAGTCCTCTCAGGCTCCAAATGCCTATAGTCTTAAACCTAGGCCTCTCTTATTCTGAGCACCGTCTGCCATCGACTCAAGTCCTCATTGGTAAAAGTTACAACCTTATGATACTCTTCTTTGTCTGAATCATTATCTCTATGCTTGTTAACGCCTACCGAAATCCAAATTTCCGGTCTCTGATTGAGTTTGGCTCTCGGTTCCACTATCATGCATCTCAGCTTACATTAACGTCTTCCTTTCTTGTTTGGCGTCTCTCTTCGTTCATATCGCAACTATTCAATGGTGGTATAGGTACCACTAGCTGCAGCTCATCGGTTGCCATGCAATTTAATTCTCACATCCCTGTCTATTGGACTGATGGCTTTCTTGTTCCACCAGCGCCAGCTGCTGAGCACTTGAACTTCTTTGGGTCTCATCCGCTCCTATGTGTAACCGTACTCTATTGTATACTTTTTCTGCACCTCTCGTCATCGCATATCTTGGGAGGAAAACTTGGCAATTGGCGGTGGTGTCCGTATTATTTCCTTCCCTTTGGTAGATTCTGGAGCCGGCTCCACTGTCGTTTTCTCTCTACAGATGTCGCAAGTATTGCTGTCTGTTTTCTCTCTTGTATTCCACACTCTACACCTATCAGACTATGCTAAGCGTAATAAAACGTGCCGCTTCTGTATACTAACTAATCAGGTTGCCAGCAACTCACCAATTAGTGAGTCACAACTAGCAGTCTATTTGACTTCAACGTTCCACCGTGGATGTTCACATCACAGTGACACACGTTGAATCTTTTGCGGCTACTGCCCACAATACTGATCTTCTAGGTCCCCTTCAACGCTGGCCTACCACCATTTTCTAACTAAACCTATAGTATTAAAGCCTTCTTTCTCCTATCATTAAAGTTGAAGGCCTGTCAGCGAGCATTTTCTTCCACATAGCTAACCCGACTCCAAGTATCACCCTTTCCTGTAGTATATTTGACTTGATTGCTGCACCGTAGAAGTCAGTAAGTTTTTCCGCTATTCGAAGTCCCTTTAGAGCTGGCTTTGCAACCGCACTGTCACTACAGTTGTAGTACATAAATCCCATTCTCGTCACAAATTTGACACTCCATCTCACCCCTTCACCTAGCAGTCTAGCATCCGCTTGCTGAACATGTTGCGTTATTATTTTCATGGTCTCAAACCCGGCCTAATAACTGCACTGGCTCTCGTACATGTTCGAAAGATAGGCTCTAGCGCTGTCAACAGATCGCTCAACTTATATGTTAAGCGCTTATTAAACCACTCACTATGTTCTTCTGATTCCCTCAACTCATTTACCGATTAACAACGCTTGATACTCACTGTTTCCAAACCGGACAACTTTTGCGTACGCTAGGCCATTTCGGCCAGCATCTTCCTCTCACATCCAGCAAATATCAGGTCTCGTGCTACGACGCAAAACTACGGATACGGGTATGATGTACACCATATACGGTCACTCCATTGCTTTCAGCCAGCACAACCTTACCATACATTTTATATTTATACAATAACATAGTCCTGTTCAATTTTGTTGGCAGTTTGCTCGGTCCGTTTTTCTCACCCTTGTTCTACAGGATAACATTAACTGTACGGAACACCGTTGACGACGTACCTGCGACGCTCCCATGGGCACGGATTTAATAAAGAACAAAGAAAAAACCCGCACTTCATAATCATGACACACTAAAAAACATAGGAAACTGATCAATTCAATAAAAGGCAATTGAGTCGTCCGACTTCAACAGTTCCAACCACTTGCACTGGACTCCGAAGGCGGCTACACAGTCATGGGAAACATATTGGCGTTACGTGACTGCGAATATCGGCGAGGGTAATCGGCCAGATACAATCTTGCCAATGTTATATCAACAGCCGGCAGTGTTCCAGGACGTGGTGGGTCTTCGTCTGGCAAGCGTTTTCCCTACAAAAAGCCACAAATGTCTGTTTAACATCACTGCGACGTGGCGGATGTGACTCGCCACTCAATAAAGTCACCGCCCCAAACACATTGGCAAGTTGACCGACACCACATTTACAAGTTCTGTGCATATATCAGCTCTCGCACGAAAACGCCTACATATCTGATTAGTGACATTCCACTATTCTGAAGTATTTTTCACCCGTTTCCTCATACTTCACTCACTGACTTACGTTGCTTACGGGACCTCATCGGACTAGTTTCTCATCAACATACCATATAAGTGATCTGATTACTATCTTTACCTCTCGCATTCTGTGTACATAGACTACATACAGCATTTGGGCTCTATGGGCCCACACTACTGTTTCCAACTGCACTACTCCCACTGTTGGTGCTGAGTATTCTGCTATCATGTACAATACTGCAATATGCTGATCATGCCCAAATGGCCTGTCTCGCTTTGTCGAGAATAAAATATTTAGTTATTTATTTATTTATAAGTGCAAAAGATAAAGCTGATAATGAAGGAATATAATGGATATGCTGGCAAAAGAAGTCAGTAAACTAATTGGCATGGAATGTTGATAGGCTAGATCGGAGGCGCTAGTGGCCCTAGACTCCTATGAGTCCAGAAGACATACAGTCGTGTGTAGCTTAATAGTGATCTGCTTGGGTTCCGAGAGGTTCTACCGTACAATTGTCAGATGATAGGGTGAAGGTGATTATAAGGTCATGAGAGACGTCAACAGGCGTAGTAGGGAGATGAATGGGTGGCAGCGTCTCAGCTGTAAACCCGTTAGCAGCGAACTTTCAGAGCCAGGATAGCGACTAAGTAGACAAGGGCTGCAGCGTTGCATTAGAAGGGTTAGTTCGAAGGTAGGTCTAATGATGAAGTGGGTAGCACTCGGCCATTAGACGGAAGCCACCTATATTCCATCAGCACCAGCTTCTCAATACCCTGCTTCTTTCATGTCTTATCCGCTCCACAGCTTAGCCATACAATACTGTATACGGTATTCGGCCTCCTTTTGGTTACTATCTTACTTTTCGTCTATGGGCAATATAATCTTTTCGTCAGCAAAACATCCCAGACCTCGTTCGACGCACCTCATTATTTTACCTGTTCCCCTTAATCCTCTAAAACCAACCCGACCTCTGCTCCTTTACATGGCCGAGACATTATAAACAAGCTATATGCTCTCCACTCTTATGTGCACTCATCCACTAATGCTCGGCTGACCCACTTCTTGTTTGCTAAAGCATTATTGTTTTTAGATAAACGGACGATGATTAAGTCCCAGCTCCACTTCGTACTCTTGCTTCTGGTCCTGGCTTGGCATATCCTACGTATGCGTGTTCCTTCCTTGCTTTAGGTCGTAACCTGTTCTCTCAATATATCTTGTCTCTCGGATTCCCGACATGGGTTTTCGTTGCTTTTAACGTCTGTCACACACACTTCAGTCCTCGCAAGTCCTATACTTTTACTGGTTCATTCTACTATCCCTGCTGGGCCATAACATACTCCGTAGTGATCGCACCCAACTTTTATTATACCGGTGCCTTCTTTATTTCTTCAGCACCAACTCTTCACCCCTGGACCTTCACACCTCCCACCAACTTTGCCTGATCCATCTTTACCTGTGCTACCTAAGCCCATCGTTTAGTCCACCTTCTAAGCTTACAATAAGTTTCTGTGTATCCTTAACACCAATGCCATACCTAAGTCCGCGCTAACTTCACTTCAATATGTAGCCTATAATTAACCCTTTTGGACCGTGTCCGGATTTTTCGTTCTCCTGCTTCTGAAATGTGTGGAATACTCCGACAAGAGATACGTTCACGTCACTTTACTTATTTACGCGTTCCTATTATACATAATGGGATCTGCCTATCAAATCCAATCCTTGCTTGATCCGTAATATGTTTGCTGGTCACTTTTTGTACTAAATGACCAATCTGGCCTTCGACTTCGCCATTTCTCTTGATTCGCGTACCAAGAAAACTAAGGATGATCACTTGCATGTGTACCGCAGCATCAGTACCTCGGCTTGTGCGATGTTGTCCTGTTCTCTTAATAATTCGTACCACGGACACCCATACTGTAATGGGCGGAAGTCCCACTTCTCTATTCAACAGCTTAAGGTTGCCTCAACGGAAGTGCAACGCAGCATTACATTCCAGGATAATTAGCCTGCTTACGCGGTCGCCCGCCGACAACAGTTAGTCAAACGACCCACAGAATCCAACTCGGTTTGCTCCACTATAACTTTTGATATAAGCGTGTTAGCTTTATATGCACTACAGGCTTACACTTCACTCTTTAGCTGGCTTTCTGACAAGCAATCCCTCTTTAACAATTTTCCACTCGAAAGACACTAAGTATTTTTATTGTGCGCCTTCCAATACGAATTACGCTAGAACGTAAATACGTCCACTTACCACCCACTCGGCGTAACTTCTCCGACACTCCGTCTCACATGAGCTCCCAGCTATTTCTCCAGCATTTGACTAGTGAACTTGCTATAAAATGCTTCCCAAGGATCCCTGGCCGGGCCTAGCAACTTCTGTAGCCATGTACGGGTTCGGAAGACAAGCTACAACACTGACGGCTGATCGCACATCCTCAATTCTATTCACATATTCCACTGAATTCTATGCTCTCTGGATTTCCTCAATTAATTCACCTGTTAGCAACGCTTGATACTTCGATTTCCTCCCAGGGCAACTGACGATTGTGCTAAGCCAATTCGGACAGCATGGGTCTCTCTAATCCTGCAACTGTTATGTGTTGCATCTGCACGCAAAATAACAAATGTGCTACATATCAGATTTTGGTCCAGCCATTGCGTTAAGCGCGACAAAACTACCAAAATGTGGTATTCATGCATTAACATAGTCCTGTTCAATTTCCTTGGCAGATTGATCGGTCCCAATTTTCTTTACTCTCCTATGCTGAAGGATAGCATTAGCTTTAAGTAACATCCCCTTGGTCATACCTGCGACGCCCACCTGGCAACGGAAGCAACACTGATCATTGAAATTCTTAAACTTTGCCATTCCGTCACACCAAGTAAGTAGAAAGTTAATCTACCAAATACAATCACCTTAGTCGTCGGACTAGGCCTGCGCCAGCTTGACTCCGAAGCAGCTAACCAAACAGCCAGCAGGTAAATCCTGGCGTAACATGACTGCGAATAACCGTGAGGACAATCGGTCAGAGGCAACCTTGTCATGTTCGGCAGTATTCCCGAAGGTTTTGTGTTCTACCTGGCAAGCGTTCGTTATACGAAAGGCCCGGAATATCTGTTTAACAACATAGTAACTTAACGGATATGACTGGCCACTTAGTAAAGTCACTGCTTCTACCAAGCATTGGCAACTTGACCGATACCAAATATTCTATTTACGGTGCATGTACCCGCTTTCTTGCAATTTACAGTTTTGTGGAGTGACACGCCACTATTCTTCAGTCCCTCTACTTATTGTATCTTTATGCTTTACTCACCTAACCCTCAAAGTGTACACGTCATAGGAACAGTTCCTTACCAAAATATTCCACACCACGTACCGCTGTAATTTATTTTTACAAAGCACACTTTGCCCGAATAAGCCATTTAAAATTTGGGCCATTTTGGCGCACACTACTGCCTACCTCCGTGTTACCCTTACTAGCGCACCTGCTCCTTTTGCGTTTATGTGCATAATTGCACCATGGTGAGCATGTCTGAAAGGCTTTTCACGCTTTTTGGAGAATCTATATTTATTTAGTTATTTATAAGTGATCTGGTCCCGTCGCAATGAGGCTGGACCTTACGGTGGTGCGAAGGTTTGTGTGCCTCAGCGATCCATTGAGCTATGCTGGGTGGTGCTTTTGCACCTTCAGTCACTCATACCAGATTCGTCAATGGATAGAGGTCAGACAAATTCAGCGTCCTGGTCCTCCAGGTTGGGGGTTGGAATGAGGGTGGCACCTTATTCCTTAAAACGGACTCCTTGTAGTCCAACGCCAAACCCGCTGCCTTGCGGTCAGGTTTTTGAACCAAAGGCTTTGGTTGAGAACCCTAATCGTTCTCCTGTCTAGGCCTGGGCAACCCGACGGTATCCTGCCCACGCAATACAATGAATCACACTTCAAACAAATTGCTGATGCTTTGGCCACCGCAGAGGATAATCAACGGTGCCTTATCTGCTGCATCGAGCAGGGTGGATAGGGGTTTGGATGCTACTGCTCAAGCCTTCCCGTCTTCTTATTCCCCATCTTACGCTTTTTCACTCTTACCGTCCCCTTCCAACTTCACTTATATCCCCCCAGTTTTCAACCCCCGATTATTGGCCCTCCCCCAACATGCTTTGCTAGGCATTCATCTTCTAGTTTCAACTCACATGTGAACGCGAAGCGTCACTCTTCTCCTGTCGACAAGCCCATGTCCAACCAAGCGGTCCATTCCAGTTCATCGGCTTCCATTTGGAGCCCTCGATTTTCCTTCAGATTGGCATGCCTTAATGTACGCACACTACTACAGATCGGTCAACAGGCAGCACTTGCCCGAACATTGGAGACCCTCTCGATCGATATCTGCTGCTTATCAGAGACCCGCCTGCAAGACTCGAGCTCTGTGCTCCCTCTGCGATCCCCTTCAGGTGACGCAAACAGTATTTTCTCATTGCTTCTATCCGGTGACGATGCAGCTTCGAGCACCGGCCAAGCTGGTGTTGGCATTGCTCTGAGTCCCCGGGCTGAAGCTGCTCTGGTTGATTGGATTCCAATCAGTAGCCGGATGTGTGCGGTCCGATTGGCTGGCTCCTCTAAAGCTTCGAAGTCGCGCGGGACTAATAGATGTCTATTCATCATCGCTGCCTACGCGCCCACAAACTGTAGCGATGATTCGGTAAAGAACGACTTCTACCGCTAACTGACTCAGCTCCTTCGCCACAGAAGAAGCACGGACACTGTTGTTCTGGCAGGGGATATGAACGCACAAGTTGGAAAGTTGTCCACTGATGAAATGCATCTGGGCGGTCAGCACGGTGTAGGCTCCCGTAATGATAACGGTGAGCGGTTACTTCATTTGTGTGAAGATGCTCGTTTATTTCTTGCGAGCACTAATTTCCGACACAGCACCCGCCGGAGGGTGACTTGGCGCCCACCAGCCTCGAACCAGCCTTGGACGCAGATCGATCACATTGCTATTAGTTACCGCTGGAGAGGCCGCATCCAGAATTGTCGCTCGATTTGGAGCACATGTGTGGACACTGATCATGCACTTGTATGTGCTGACATGCGGATGCGCTTTGGCGGACGCCCACGACGACGCTGTGAGCGCATTGACACCAGCCAACTGACAAAGCCAGCTGTTCTGAATGCGTATCAAAGTACGCTGACATGCGAGTTGCGTACTTGCTCACTTGAGACAATTGATGGTCACTGGTCACATGTTCGCCAGACCTTACTAGCAGCGGGCAAATCCTCATGTGGTATGTCTAAAAGCCCACATGGACATTGGGTCTCTTCTCGGTCTCTGGAACTTATCGACGCTCGCCGGCATATCCCGGCTGGAAGCGAACACAATGAAACTCGCAAAGAGCTCCGGGCAAAACTCCGTGCTAGCCTGAAGAGAGACCGCGAATCTTGGTGGTCTCATCGTGCGTCAGAGATGGAAGTGGCCGCTGCCCTTGGCAACCATCGTAAGTTATTCCGTCTGCTACGGGAAACGGGCAGCTGGAGACCTGGTGTTAGTGAAACAATTTGTAATGAGAGTGGACAGCCTATCCACAATTTGTCAAAACGTTTGGAGCGTTGGGCTGAGCATTTTGAAGAGCAATTTAATCGGCTAGAATTGTCCGATTCGCCAGTCACTGATCGCCCTGCTCCGTGGGCTGTCCCTTTGGATCCACCCTCTCGCTCAGAAGTCGAACGTGAGATCCGACTGTTGAGGTTGAACAAAGCCGCGGGACCAGATGATCTTCCTCCAGCCCTCTTCAAATTCGGAGGCAATGTTCTTGTGGATGCTTTGCATGAATTACTAGTGAAACTGTGGGAGCAGGAAACTGTCCCAACCGACTGGAGCCGCTCCGTTATTGTTCCCATCTTCAAAGGCGGCTCGCGCTCGGAATGCGGCAACCATAGAGGAATCAGTCTGATCTCCATCGCCTCCAAATTACTCGCCTCCATAATTCTTCACAGAATGACTGGCGCTCGTGAAAGCCAGATTCGTGAAGAGCAAGCCGGGTTTCGTCGTGGTCGTGGCTGCATTAACCACATCTTCACTTTGCGTCAGTTGTTAGAGCACCGCCACACATATTGGCGGCCCACCGTAGTCGTGTTCCTCGACATCAAAGGTGCCTTCGATTCGGTTGATCGGTGTGCCCTATGGAAATGTCTACTCAGGAAAAGTGTGCCCGAGAAATATGTAAATATTATCCAAGCATTATATGCGCGTAGCACGGGCAGAGTGAGGGCTTACGGCAAGCTGTCGCCATCCTTTAATATCTCCAGCGGTGTGAGACAAAGATGCCGCTGTCACCTTTCCTCTTCAACTTCGCTATTGACGAAGTCATGGTGTTTGCATTTACAGGACATGACTTGGAAGGTGTGGAGCTACTCCCAGGAGAACGACTTCTTGACTTGGAGTATGCAGACGACATTGCCCTCATCTGTGACAGCTCCCAGACGTGCCAAGCCGCGCTAGACAGATTAGCACTGGCTGTCAGCCGCTTCGGGCTTTGCTTTGCACCATCGAATTGCAAAGCGTTCCTCCAAGATTGGCAGGGATCGCCTCCTGCGCTGACCCTTGGTGGGGATCAGCTAGAAGTCGTTCAGAAATTCAATTACCTGGGAAGTTGTATCAGCGCCCTTGGGATCGAAGACGAGATCACGAACCGTATAGCGAAAGCTCGAAGTGCTTTTGCTAACCTTCGCCACCTTTGGCGGCGGCGCGACATCACTCTCGCCCTGAAGGGTAGAGTGTACAATGCAGCCGTACGTTCGACCTTACTGTACGGTTGCGAAACCTGGCCCATGAGATCGGCGGACATGAAGAGGCTAGTTACGTTCGACCATCGGTGCCTTCGCAGTTTGGCTCACATCTGGTGGGAACACCGCGTGAGTAACGAGCGTGTTCGACGCATTGTTTACGGCCCAGGAAGAGGATCTGATTCGCTCAGCACCGTTATTTCCCGCAACAGGCTCCGATGGCTCGGCCACGTGTTACGCATGCCAGCCCACCGACTCCCTCGACGTGCGGTGTTTGCTCACCGGGGATGTGGGTGGAAGAAGAGGAGTGGTGGCCAAGCGATGACTTGGTCCAGGGGAATAAAGTCCCTCACCTCGGAGCTAGTTTCGGTTGGAGCTTCACGGCTCCCTGGTTGGGGTCCAAAAGACGGTGAACACGTTTGGCTGGATACACTTGCTGACATGGCAAGGAGCCGACCTCAGTGGCGTTCATGCTGTGAGTTTCTTTGTCCCTCCCCATCCATCTACGATCTCATTTCCTAGGGTAAAACATAACATTTTTTTCTTTTTGCCCAGTAGCTAGCTGGAAGCTTACCGGAACGATGCCTATCCGTTGCTGGTAGCTCAGCTGGCATGCAACTGTTGTATCTACTTCTCCTTTGTGTATTGTATTGGATGTATGTATGTATTTCCTTCATGTATTGCGGCACAATAGCGGAGGTGTTTTTCCCACCTCTAGCTGATGTGTATAATGATGATGATGGTCCTTGTTTCCCAAGCTTAGCTCTAGGAAACTTACGTTTTAGTATGTTATCTGTGTGGTTTGGGTGGAGGAGTCTAAGTTAGTTTGAGCGAAATTGTGTAACGCTACTAAACACCATGACAGATACGGGTAGTTTTTCCACAAATTTGCTACTATTAAAGGCAGGCTTTTGCTGGTATATTGTTGTGGGCCTCCGGCGGGTTTAGGGAATGTGGCCTATTGCGGAGTGGATACGGGTTGTCTTCTGTTGGTGGGGCTACGTTTCGTATTTGCTCAGGTGTCCTGGTTAACTGCCACAAGCAGACGAGTTTGTGTTTCAACCTTCGGAGCCATATTGGTTTGTGTGCAAGTAAATTGCAGCGCTCACCATAATTGAAGCTGGGTAAGTACAGGAGACGGTTGGTAAATGAACGCTGGAGGTTTTCTAGAGCAATTCTAGCGCTTTTTCGCAAGGTGCAAGACACATTTTGCAGTATTCTTGCAGTACTCGACGTAAAGGTTGTAGAGCATAACCCTGGACTCCGTCCTTGTCATAATTTTTGAAGGTGTAGCCAATGCGAGAGCGAGCTATTGCTGAACAGCAGCTCATTTGTTCGGTAAATGTTAACGCGCCAGATTAGTGTATTCCTGTCTCGTAATGTACAGCAATTACATTGTGGTAAGTCGCTGTTCGAAAAGTCCATGGGCGGTAAGAAGAAACGATGCAATAAAACACTGCATTTGGCAGACATGAATACCAGTTTACATATATTGCTCCAAGGCTTAAGGGTCTTGAGGTCAATTAGAATATTAGCAAGTCCGTTGCGTTGTCTTATCGGCAGGAAAGAGTATACCACTTTTAGGTTTTTAGCGCACAGAAATGGGTAAACAATAATCAAATTCCGGAATACATCGCTGACGTATATCAGGAACTGCAGTTTTCCTAGTACACCAGCTTGAAAGACCCACTTGTTATTGGTTTAAGAAGTGCTCCTCAGTTCCCAATCCTCATGGCTTGGGTTCTCGGTGTAAGGTATGATGGGATCCAGGACAGGAAGTCATTACAGACACCAGGTGCAGCCAGTTTGACCAGTATTTCTGGGTGTAGTACTCGGTAAAATGGTTTCTTCTTATCAATAAATAAATAAGTATTTATTCTAGATTACGCCAGGCATGCCAATGGAGGTACCATCAGGTGGGTGCAACTGTACAGACAGGTGGTGGCAATAGTAACTATGACAGTAGAAATTTTGTTCAAAGGCACGTGATTGGAACTGTCCAGTGTTGCAAATGTCAAATAAAAATTGGGCTGTCATGAGATGGACTCTTTCGTAAGGCCATAATCAGCCTGCCATATGTTGCAATCATACTCCAGGCAATAATAGGTTAAAATTCCCAATTGATCAATTAGAAGCTAATTGTATGCAAGCTCAAAGGGAGATGTGACGATGTATTGGGTTCGTGTGTGCGTAACGCAATGACCAGCAGAGAACTCGTAGAAAGAAGAAATACGACAGTACATGCGTAAACTAGTAGAAAGATGAGACGACAGCACTTGCAGATATAAAAGTGCCAGCGTAGTGAAATTCTCAAGATTGGTGAAATGTGACGCTTGTTGACTTGCTAGTGTGAATTTATGGGCTGTGACCTTCTTCGGCGGCGTCACATCCACTGCTTTGCAGTGTTTTTAAACAGACACTTGTGGCCTTTTATTTGGAGAATGCTTGCCGCTGGAAAATCCACCACGTCCTGCAACATTGCCACAGATCCATTGGATGGCAAGTTGTAAGGGATTATGCTCCCCGTTGAGCGTTTATTTTCACAGCTATTCGCAGTGAAGTTGCGTCCCAATGTTTTGTTGCTTTTTCGAGTTATGCGGATGCCAATTTCGTTTCTAGGTCCTGTCCGCTCTTGACCGAATAGCTGGACCCGATTGGCAAGTCGTGAATTGTATATTCTCTTGAACGTGCTGCGCTGCTCATCTGCATAACCACATGAAGGCTCCGGGGGATATGCAATAAAATATATGAATTGTTGTTGAAGCACTAATGGATGGGATAGTTTCTCGAAACACAACTCGGTGGTTTTCCTTGGGTAAGTTGTAACATGGATTAAAAACCTAGGCATCCACGGTAATTTAAACGGCTAAATCGGGGTGTGGCGCTTCGGATGGGTGGCAAACTTAAAAGTTCTCTAGTGACGAAAACTAGCCGAACCCAGTTGTTCTTACCTTGCATCGGCAGGAGAGTGTGGCTTCAGTATTCAACAGGCCAGCTCCAGGCAAGGCCGGACGAAAAGCGTTAGCCGTCCAATTAAAGAAAGAATGTAGTGCGCACCCGCCGAATCCTGCCGGATTCGAACCCACGACCTTACTCATGCGAGTCAGCGACTTATGCCACTGAGCCATGAGGGACGGCGGCGGACAGCCATGACTGATATTTAACTGCGATATAGCGCGGCTCATCCTCCACTGTCTTGCATGTCATGAAGGTCTAGAGGACAGGGCTGGCCTTTCTGCACGTTCATAACCTGCAAGACAGTGGAGGATGAGCCGCGCTATATCTCAGTTAAATATCAGTCACGGCGGCCCGCCGCCGTCGCCCACGGTTCAATGACATAAGTCGCTGACTCGCAAGAGTAAGGTCGTGAGTTCGAATCCGGCAGGATTCGGCGGGTGCGCGTTATTGTCGAGACCCAATAAGACGAAACGGCCATCCAGCGCTTTCCTGGATGTGTGGTGGGTGTGTCTGTGTTTACCTGCGAAGAATCTACACAACAACAAAAGATGTTGGAATGTTTTTTATTTGTATTCTGTAGAACCGCGTAATGTCTCCGAGGGGTATCCAGTAATATGTTGTTGAACCAACTACTAGAGGAAGGAGAATGGCCAAACGCCATCGTTCAGGCCCGAAAAGTCTGCAAGTTGTCCGGAATAATGAACCGGTTAGCCTCCCATGGTAATTTCTGTTGATTGGAGACACTGGCACCCACGACCATACGGACGGTAAAAGTAGTGTGGGCTGCTCCAGATGTGGTAAGTGAAAAGAATTTTATTAGTGTAATGGGCTAAACCCATCTGTTCTTGTCACATTGAAAGTATTGTGTTGGGATATTTGCAAAATTAGGTGCATAGCACAGGCAGGAAAATCTGCCCTCCAGTCACATGAAATGTCCGAGTTGACATTAAATATCAGCAAGTGAAATCCGAGTAAGAATTATGTGAAGAAGAAGTGAGCTGAACCAAGTTGCTCAGGCCTCAATATGGTGGCGTCCATCCAAGATAACCCATAAGTGTTTTGTCTTTCCGGTAAGTAACAAGTCAGAGTACCAATTATCCATCCATCTCCTGATAAGGGATTATTGTGCTTTGTTGAAGTGTAGAGGTCAAGGCAGTGGACGTATCTTCTGTTTCTGGTCACCGATTCTGTGGAAACCTTGGAGAAAAAGCAAACGACCAAAGTCAGCCACCCAAGCAGACAACCACGATGCATCCGAACTCAGCGAAAAAGATCAGTTGCAAAAGTACTTTCATTAATTAACCTCACATTTTATGTATCATTATGAACCAAATATCTCAAGTACAGGTGTTCCATAAAACTTTAGATTAGCCGTACCGTGAACAGTGAGGCCTCAGTGGACTGCGCGATTTCGGAGAGCGAGTGGCCTATCCCAAGTGTTTGGATTAATCGGTGGATTGCGACTAAGTCGTTTAATTAAGTAGGGAAGACGAATGGTGAGGAGCAAGGTTAGGAAAGAAGTAACCTGTGATCATAAAACATTAGCAAGTTCAGCAAAGTTCTCGGGGAAACAATGCATTGGGTTTGCAGCACTTAGTTTATATACTTCTTCTAAGTATGTATGCAGTCAGAAAGCACAAATACGGTCAGAAAAGAATAGATAAAGGCAAAGCAAAGAGATGGCCCTCCAGTTGAAAAGCAATCAGAGACCGAGGTAAGGGAGAGACAGAGTAGGGTTAAGGAAGGCTTTTATTGAAAGTGTGGAAAAGTCAACGAGGCTTTCAAAAAAGTAAGCGGTCCGTTAAGACAGTCGAACAAGGAAAGGTAACGTCCCATAAATCTGAGTGAATTCGGAGAGCACGGGGCCGGTCAAGCAAGACTAGAGAGTCAGTGCGTTGGAACTGTGGCTTAAATAAAGGTAAGAAAAAGGCTAGAACCATAGTGCATAAATCAAGCAGGCCCTAGAAGTAGGGAAAAAGAATAGTCAAATCTGCGAAGCCTGTACCGCTGAGGTGTCAGTTAAACAAGATAGTAAAAGAGAAACAGACAGATAAACTGAGGCTAGATCACGGAAAGTAAGTAAAGCCAGCAGCCCGATTGAAAGAAGGAATGAAAACAGAAAGCGATAGAAGGAAAGGTTAGGGTCGGGGTGAGAAAGGTAGTTGATAAACATTGGAAAGCCCACGAGCTTCTCCACGTAATGTAAACAGAACCGTTAGGTCAGCAGAACCAAGAGAAGTAACGTATCAGAAGTCCAAATGAACTAAGAAACTATAGGGCCGACTAAGCGGGACTACTTTAATCGGCGCTTTGAGATTAGGGCGCAAAATGTATATAAGAATAAGACTATAACAATAATGAGGGAACAAGTCTAGCAGTCCCTCAGAGTAGGGGTAATAGAGTTAAGTCTGCGGAGCATATACCGTTTAAGTCTCGGTAGCATGGGAGCAGTCAGAGAGAAACAGACTAGTCCGGTGCGACAAGATCACGGCAGGGCAGTAAAGCTGGTAGTCTGATTAGAGCAAGGGATGAAAACAGAAAGCAAGGAAAGAAAAGGTTAGGGTCGGGGTTAGCAGGGTATATTGATAAAGAGTGGAGAAGCGCACAATCTTTCCAGGTGATGTAAACCAAAAGTTGGGTCAGCCGAACCAAGATCTGGAACGTCGACAATCGCTGAGTGAAAGCGGAAAACAAGTGGCCGATCTGGCGAGACTGGATTAGTAAGCGCACAGGAATAGCACGTACAATAAAGGCGGGAAAAGGGCCGCAACGATAGAGTGTGAAGGAGTCTAGCAGCCTCGCTGAGTAGGGGATGTGGCACAAGCCGCCACATTGATTGTGGCGTTCACTGCAGAACATGGTGTATCCAGGGATATTATGTAGTTCATCAGGCGTCATTGGGCTCACATATTTAGGTGATTACCACGAGTTGTGGGTTGATGAGAATACATGGTTCCATAAGGTGCATTTCTTCTGTGACGGAGCGAGCCTTGAGAAGTATCAAACCGCTTGGCATGTTGGTTGTCGAATTATTTGGTGGATATCCTGCGCCGTTGATCAAAACGTTGAGGTTGCAGGGAAGCATTGGTCAGATATGTTGGGAGCTTTTATATTTGGTGAAGCGCTGTTGACGGTTTGGTTGCATGAGTGGTGCTGGTCGGCATTTTTTCGCTGAGGTTGATAAAGAAGGTGATTTACCAGCTTGTGTTTAATAGGAAGCAAATGCCTTTGTCTGATAAACTAAGCTTCGTTGTAGAGTGGACCGTCGAACCTTAAGATGGAGTAGGGGTACGGTAAATCTATGGTTATCCTTTACAGCACTGTAGGTGAAAGGGTTATTTGAGTTGAGGGTGAGCAATACACTAGCAGACAAGCAGTTTGCCGGGGTGGGGCTGCATTATTGTGAGCCTGGCAGGTCAGTAGGGTGGGAATTGGTCGGTTGGTGATGATGCGGTTGGTTGGACATTTGGGGATGTTGCAGTCGACTGGGGACAGAAGAGACAGTTGAGCAGTCTAGATCATTGCTATCTATATTGGGAGCTGATGCCAGCTGTTCGGTGTTAGTTGTATCAAGTTCAACATTGGTGCAGGGGAGAAAGAACGGGTCGATTCGCACGGGAGGTTGGGTGTGACGGGCCGTGCCACACGGTGTGTTGTTAATTAGACCGCAGCATGCGCACGCAAGTTTGGCGGTCTATTCTTGTGGAACCTTCAAAAGCGCGTAGCGTCTGCGGGCTATAGTTGTGGGGCATTCGTGTTGTACATCATGGAAAACTTTTACATATGGGCTTCGTTCGTAGCGCACTGTTGCGGAGCTATCGGAGTGATGGAGAGCAATATAGCCAGGAGAGTGGTAGCCCGGGTTTTGGGTTGTGGGGTCCCGGTAGCAAAGCCCTTTGGTGCGGCGTTAGATCAGGTTTGGTAGTAATAGGCCCGATGGTTGCGTTTGTTCGTAAGGTTAATCTATCTACAGTAAAGCGTGTAGCCTGTTCCTGCGTTTTGAAGGCGATACCAATAGGGCAATTACGACTGAGCTTCGATTTTCTGAGCCGTTTACTCACGCACGTATAAGGAGGGATGTTACACATGGATGTCAATAAGCGGGTGACATTCTCCAATGGAATATTGTCAGTAACGTTGAAGATGCTCACGTCTCGGGCACGACGGTCGCGCTCATTTCTCCCTAGTGATGGTAGTAAGAAGGGCGCCGGCATTTTTGGGCTCATCAACGTTGCCATTTTCATTGTGTCTGCGAGTTGGGCCAATGGTATAACTTTTGCTAGGTCTGCTTTGATAACGACCACTTTCTCTCTAAGAGCAGCTATCTCAGTTGAGAGTGCACTGGTTTTGTTAGGTACAACTTTTAGTGGGTCTATAAGAAGAGCACTGCATTGGCGCAGTTTATTCGGATTGCCTTTTTCAGCCGATCGTGTGGTTGTCTTAACCGCATTTGCGGTGCATGAGGCAGAGCAGTGCTTGATAGAAACTGCGGTGTTCGAATGAGTACTCCTTCGTTTGCCCTGGATTTTGGCTCGGGAGGCTTTACGAATACATAAATAAATATTTTATTCTCGAAAAAGCGGGGCAAAGCTTCATAGTAAGTGTTCCAGGAACATTATTTGCTGTATATATGAGCTAAAAACCTCAAAGTATAGCACGTCAAAATATGGAGGCAGCGCATCAAGGTCAGGGCTTTCCAACCCATGGAAACCAAGCTTCTACACACATTGCTGACTATAGCAAACATTCAAGCATAGAGCGGCACCGGAACAAGCACAAACTACACAGCTACATACCCACAACATTGCAAACTTATCTAACCACTACACATACATGCACTCTCATGGCAAACAAATCGCATGGTTGTAAATTCTTGATCAAGCATTGTTATGTCAAACTCATCATGCCTGAAAAGGCGTGCCCCGCATTGTCTAGAATATAAGCGTTATTTATTTCATATAAGCATGATCAAAGTATCCACGTATTTTACTATGCATTTGTTGGACCATTTCGGCACGCTCGTCGGTCCTATTTAAGGTTAAGCACAGGGAGGGAAAAAAGGGTGGCGGAATTAGACGGAAAACTTGTGTAATAAAATTTCTAGGAATGCAAATAAAAACAACTCGCGTCTTAAGGAGTTACTAAGGTGGACAACTGAACCAGAAACATACAAGTTAGGGTAACATATAAGCAAATGCACTGGCGCTGAAGTTGATCTCGTGTCAAAATTCAAGCTGAGTATATCTGTGCATAAAAGACGCATTTTCTAAGGCCGGGATATTTCGAAAGGTAGAAGAGTAGTATGCTGATCCGAACAAGTTTTAACTGCTGCATACCATAAGAACAAAGGCAATGTGCTACATGCAGTAGTTTCCAAGTTTTCCGCGAATGCATGACCGTCTACGACTAACGCTATCAATTTATTTCCTTAAAGTAAGTAAATAAATAATTAGTGTATTCTCGAAGTTGTCCAGACACACCACACCAGGCATGATCAACATTTACCCGCAATTAGATTTGGCAACAAACACGTTGCTATGTATATAATCGGCAGTAAGCCGAAAGTTGTACAGGCTTTGGGAATTGAAAAATTAATCATGAAGAATAAAGTCGTCAATGCATGACGACACGATGGGTTCTAGCGTGCATAGTGTGAACAGTCTGGGAATTAAGTGTAGTGAAAACGATACATGTAGGCAGGGAGTACCTTACACTTGAACGAGTCAGGAAAATATTAAATTATGATTCAAGTCGTCTTGTCAGTATGTTGTTGTGGGCAGTGACTTTATTCAGTTGCGAGTCACATCCGCCACATCGTAGTGTTGTTAAACGGACATTTGTGGCTTTTTATAGGGAGAACGCTTGCCAGGCGAAAACCGACCAAGTCCTGGAACACTGTCAGAAATCCGTTTGGACATTAATGTAGAACTGGCAGAGCACCTTGCCGACTGATTTCGCCCTCGCTTATCCGCAGTCAATTGACTTCCAATTTCCCCAGTTAGTTGATCAGGTGCCTTTGGTCCGGGCCGCCATAATGGCCCAGGCCCAAGGAGGGTGAGAGCTTGATGAAGAGTCGTCTTTGTGAGTGTCCAGGAGAGCAAAATGTCAGTTTCTTGAGTCTGGATTTTTCAGGTTTATGTACACTTTTCAGGAGTGTGAAGGCCTCGTGACCAGCTGGCATACTGGAAAACGGTAGTGGTAGTGCGTGCGGTTGTATCCAGTTGTTGTACAGCCATTTTCTTTGTAGTTCCTTGTGGGTTATGTCTTGTCCCGGGCAACAACGTTCTCGGTCTAATCCCAGATCCCCAAGTAGTTCCGGACCTCGGTGAAACGAGAAGGCGAGAGACAAACAATGCCGCAAAGAACTGGAGTGGAAACAAACATTGTTAAAATCATATAGTAGAACAGTTTAGTGGAGACAAGTGATGTACAATGTGCAACAATGATTGTGCTGAGAGTGTTTTTTGAATGTTCTACGAAAGCGATGGCCGTATAGGTTGGGTACAACCATCTACAGGGAATACAGAGCGTTGCGCTATTGAACAAAAAACGCAGTATCGCTTTGCAATGATGCACCTATTGTGTGGGAAGACAGAAAGCAGAACTCAAAAGACCAGCGGTGTTTGTATGGTGGATGAACAGCTGGTAGCCAACCTACGTCAATAGGGAGCGTAGAATAAGTAAGTTAAAGTATAAATGGCTTGAGACGAAAGAAATTCAAAGGTCAACTGTTGGTAAGTCAGCGGAGAGATGGAACTCAAGCGCTGAGTAAAATTCTTCTGGGGATCAAGCCAGAACGACGACACGATAGTATTAAAGGTATAGTGCTATGACCGGCTGAGATGGGAAAAGTCTGCGAGAGAGGTTGTCTCCTACAAAGTGAGTGTCGAAACCTTTACTGCAAAAACGGACACAGAACTCTAGGTGAGAAAGGATGGATCGAAAGAAGTGAAGTAATAAAGATCAGTTAAAGGAAACCGAACGTGCGGAACAAATGCATACTTAGCGTATCGCAGAGAAACGAGTCATTCTAGGGTGCTTAGAAAATAGTATTAGGGTATGCTGACCCAGGAAAAGCCAGTGAGTCTGTTGGTCTCATACATGGGTACGTGTCACAAACATAGCAGCAAGTGAGAACGGAACACCTATAAATGCGAAGCTAACGGATGTCTGTGTGCTGACCAGATGAGAGGAGCGATGAACTAAGAGGCTAAGAAAGGTTAATAAGCCTTTTAGATCATCGCTCCTCTCATCTGGTCAGCCTAGCTTCATCTAGCTGACCTATCCGGTTTTGTCTGAACGGTCTCCTGCTTTCTGACCTCTTTTGGGCTACTGAAATCTAGATGATCTAGGCTCTGCGGACGCAACGCTCTGTTACCCTTGCCTCCAGAGCACTGCTGACCATGATTCATCAAAATTATATTCTCTGTCATCCTTAACGTGGCTATTCTGCCGACACTCTCTGTTAGCATTCCGACATTAATAATACGTTTTTCTCTCTATGAGCCGATATTCTACTCTCGTTGTATTGGTCTCCTGTCCTGTGACCACTGGGCCGTTATCGCTTAATCATCGACAGATCCAAAGGTCTCTTCACAACACCTGGAGCTCACCGTAGGCTTTTCCACTTCGCCTCAATAGCTTCCTTTCTTTTCCGACCCCATTCTTTCCTTTTCCCGCTCCCCCTCTGCATTCCTTTTTCAATTGGACGGATAAATTCGGGTGTGGCTCAAATCAATCCTTCTCTGACTAGCCTCCTACTTTCTAATTGCTTCCAGACATCCGAGACTTAAACGAGTTAGGCTATTTAGTCCCAACATTCTGTGCCCTTCATCCTTGGTGTTTTGCTTAGCATACTAGCTACCTTTTCCGGCGCAACAATCTGCTACCCTTACCTCAATGAGATAGATGGGCATTATTCTTCCTTCTTTTTACTAACAAGCAAGAATCACCACCTGAAGAACGTCTTTGGCTTTTCCACTACTCCTCAAAAAAAATCATTTTTACCGACTCTGTTCTTTCCTCCTCGTGCTTGATGTTGGACTCCTTCTTCATTTGACGCGAAATTATATGTCTGTCTCCTTGACTGCTTACATCCTACTTATTTAGGGCTGAGGCGTCCCTGTCACTTCTTCATAGTGATATTCTTTTCTGTAATCCGCACATCACGTTCTCCTTGCTTTGGTTTCTATAGATTGGGCATATGCGCCTTAGGACCCCAAACTCTTTGCTTCATCTTCATTCCTACTTTGGAACAAGCTTTCATCCGCTACTGCTCAGTGCAGTGCTCGCTTATCGTTGTAATAGTCACTTATGATACATGGGTATATGCAATAATTTACTAACAAGTACACGCTATAGAAGTACAGTAGTTCCGTCACTGTTGCAATTGAGCGACTGCGTTCCGGATGCGTTTCTTCCATCTGCCTGCGTGGCTGTTGCTGTTCGTCACTTTTTCCCGAGATTGTCACAGGTATGGCTTTAAGCACCCAAGGAGTAATCCATCCTTGCAAACATAATATAACACGAAGTACAAAGTTCCTCTATCTGGATATGAGTGGAAGATTATCCGCCGTTTTTACAACGTACTAACTAAACAAATTATTCTATATCTTGCACGAAAACATTTTCCCGAGGTTTGAACAATTGGGTTTATTTTGCCTAACACTATCAATTTCACCTACCTCTACTTGGAGCACACATTTTGACTTCGGAATTCACATTCCCCTGCCGCTGTAAGGCTAGGGCAATTGGTCATCCTCAGCAAGTAACTCCGCTTTACCGCACATTTGGCAATGGTTGCCTATATTTCAAATCAAATTTAAAATTTACCCCGAAAGGATTTCCCAGTTGATTTTTTGAACTATATCCCATCCTTCAAGACTTAAATAACACTTCAATATATTTCAATGGACATCTCTCGGAGGCTTCACGTGGTTCTGCAAGTAATAAAATGCATCATATGCAAAAATATTTAATTTATGACCAACCAATCGGTCAGAGCAATTCCTTCAAGACAGGACAGGACCCAGGAAGGCTATAGGCACAAACCTATAGGATCATCCGACGGAAAAATGGGACGCAAGTTGATTACAAATAACGGAGCAAATAAACGCTCAACAAGAAGCATGGACAATTGCAACTTGCCATTTAATGGATCAGCGGCCGTGTTTCAGGACATGGTGGGGTTTCGCCTGGCAGGCTCTCTCCCTACAATAAACCACAAATGTCCGTGTAAAACTACCGCGAATTGGCGAGTGTGAAGCGCCACCGAAAAAACTCACAGCCTATAACTTCACACAGGCAGGTCAACTAGCGTCACCATTCTAGATATGTTCGTTGCCATGGAACTTTTACATTTGTATATACCGTGGTCTCTTGTTTCTGCGATTTCAAGGATTTACGGTCGTCTCTTTACATTCTACCATATCACAGTTGAGCTTTGAGTTGCGTGCGCACGAGACAGTCCAAAATGCCTCCGACATGCGTGACACCGATTCAGAATCTATTAATGTAGACTTCCCGATGATCAACTCCCTTCCCTCCCCTCGTACAAAGTCGTAACCACCCTCGCAACACGACCGACTACCAACAAAGGTCAACCGCTGAAACACAGCACGCCTCGTTATGGGATGCACTCCCCGCTGCTGCATCACCATAACAAAGATAACCGTACCCAGGCAATGACCTCATGGCACAAATGGACAGCCGATAAGCCCACAACAACATTTGTACCAATGGATCGCGTGAGATCGAAATCCTTCCGATCCCAAACGCCGCCCTCCACGTAGATTTCGACCCAATCGGCCCAACCACTGCGCAAGCCCTACCTACTCGAGACGCCCAATAATGCTACTAAGCCCCAGAAATATAACAAACACCATGGCTCTCAAAGACCGAGGACGTTCTACCAGTCACTGCAACAAAATAAAACTATGAACAGCCCGCGCTGCATCAACGCAGTGATTCCTCTGACCACCAACTATCCGCCTGGTACGCCATCGCCCAGTCAGCCCTACAAAATGCGCTATGGCATCCAAAGATCAAATGCACAACCCCGTTACCAATCCCCACAGTCTCTCGAAACAGTGAGGAACATAGCACCCTCCCAAAGAGGACGCCGTTCTGAAAATCTATACCGCTCCATTAACACCACCTCGCACTCCCTGGCCATACGTCCCTCTGAACGAAAAATACATTCGGATGACAAGCACTACATCCGGAACATGCCATCCACGGCCCCATTTTTATGGGATGCAGCAGGACACAACCCACCTCGCCCATTCCACCAAGAGTTCTCACCAGCCCTCTATTACCTCCAACAACTCATATGCTGACTACAACTAACACCCCACGGTTGGCTTCAGCCCTCCGGATAGGTTCTAAACTCAATATTATTACTACAGCCTCATTAGAGACCGAATACCATCAGCTACCTCCTCAACCACTTCCTGATCACAATCCTATATCACACACTTCACCATTTCTTACCACCTCCATGTACCCTACGCCCGTTACACCTTACTGTGCAACTTACCTCACACAATCGAACTCTTCCATCTCTCTCTTTGCGTTGAATCTTACAGTATGCTGCTTATTAATGCGCGATCTATTACACACAAGATGCACCTCATTGGCCCACTTATCCTGCTCTCATACCCACAGCTGGTTCTCATCACAGAAACGTGGCACCCCTCAAATGCTCCTGACAGCCTACTACGTATCCCCGGCTACACTGCATTCTGTAACGGACGAGACAACCAGCGCGGTGGCGGTTGTCTTATCTACGTCCGGGACGATTTTGGTGCACCTGACTTCGAACTGCTAGCTATAGGTGACCCTGAAGACTCCATCTGGATCCAGACGACAGGAGGTCACCTAGACCTCCTTATCGGTTGCGTATACAACCCTCCACACACATCTAACAAGAAAATTAATAAACTCACTAAGCTCTTCACTGAAATCTCCCAAATGCCCCCACGGCACAAGATAGTGGGTGGCGATTTCAATATGTCACTTTTCCCCTGGAACGACCAGGTTGCCCCACTCAGATACAGGAGTTTCGTTCACACCATCCAAGCAAATAACTGGACCCAACAAGTTCACGATCACACCAGGCTTTCTAACACCCTCGACTTAATCTTTACGCAAGGTGTCTCCGATGCTGTTGCTGGTATATTAGATAATATAAATGGCTGCGACCACAAGGTGGTCAAACTCATATTTACACTTTCTACACCACACAGCGCCACCTCTTCTTCTGTCAAACAGTTTCGAATGTTCAACCACATGAACTGGGACAGCTTTGAGATATTAGTGCGATCCTCGAACTGGGACAACTTCTTTTTAGCTACCGATGTAGACATAGCCGCACACATCCTGTATCTAAATCTCTTTAGCTGCCTAGATGTGCTCGCCCCACTCACCTGCAAAAGCCGCCTAAAGATGACAGCAAAATCAGCTAAGGCCTACGGTGCACTTAGGAAGATCAAAAAAATGCGACAGCGATACTCCAGCACTAAGGAATTTCACATCCTTGTTCGCACGAATGAAATCCTAACTAACTGGCAAACTGCGCAGGAATCAACCAAGGTTGCTGAAGGAGACGCCGCCCTCAAATCTAGCAATAAAACCAAGTCACTCGGGCAACTACTCCGACAAAGAAGCAATCAAAAATCTACGCCTATTGCCTCACTCAGGCTTTCTGACACATCCATTATTAGCGATCCATCAAAGATATGTGAGATCCTCAATGGATACTTCTGCAATTCTTTCACTGACGCTAATGGAACCGCGCCTGCTTTGCCAGCTAGACGCACCAATGACTCACTCGACACTATCAAGTTCGACATGCGTTCTATCACCCGAGTAAGCAGCTCAGTCAAATGCTCATCACATCCTGGTCCCGATGGTCTTCCCTCTGCGCTGCTGATACTCGGTGGCCAGGACATTCCAGCTATACTTCTCAACCTATTCACGCTTTCCATGACTAACGGGATTTATCCAACCACATGGAAACATGCCATCGTCATCTCCAAACACAAAAGAGGCAGTCAGCAGCACATGGAAAACTATCGTCCCATCAACCACACGCCTACAGCTTCAAGAATAATGGAACGAATAGTCAAAGAAACCATGCTCACCTTCCTGCTTACTCGCAACCTCCTCAATCGACAACAACATCGATTTCTGCCGTCTAAATCCTGTCAGACCTGCCAATTCGAGTTCCTCAATCATGTAACTCAACTGATTGACAACAAGCAAGCACTAGCCATCATCCTCCTAGACATGACGAAAGCTTTTGACAGAGTACCACATACAGAACTCTTGATGAAGCTGGAATCAAACGGTATCTCCGGCAAACTGCACACCTGGTTCTCATCATATCTTGCAGCTCGCTCACAGTCAGTAATGGTTGGAGAATTTATATCACTCCCTAAACCAGTCAAAAGTGGCGTAATTCAAGGTAGCGTTTTAGGCCCTCTACCTTTTCTGCTCTATATCAATGACGTGTTCCAGGTATTCAAACATGGGACACCCTACCTATTTGCGGACGACATCAAACTTGTCTTCCCATTTCATCCGTCAAACTTCCACACCGCCATTTCCCATATACAGTACGACTTAGGATCGCTAACTGCATGGTGCGACATATGGAAGTTGGCTTCTACACCATCAAAATGCAATGTCCTTACGTACCGATGCACCATGCCTCCAAATACCTTAATGCTGCAAGGCACGCCATTAGGGAACTGCCTAACAGTGCGTGACTTAGGCGTGCACTACTCCTGTTTGCTACACTGCGCGGAACAAGTAATTTATTCCGCAGCTAAAGCACGCTCTCTCATCGGTTACATCCTCAAAACCATGACAATACAGGAATCTAGAACTGTGCTCTACAAAACATGTGCCCGGCCCCTGCTAGAATACTGCTCTATAGTATTCACCAACCTTAGAAAATGCGACCGAATAGCCCTCGAAAAGGTTCAGCGTACCTTCACAAAACGCCTCCTGGGGCACTCAAGTCTGAGCTACCGTGATCGGTGCCACACACTTAAGCTCGACCCGTTATGGCTGCGCCGATTGAAAACCAACCACGCTTTCCTATACTCGCTCATTAACAACATCAGTGGGCGCCAAATCACCCCTGTCACTGACTCATATATCACTTCGTACCCCCTACGTGATAGACCCTACTCCATTATCCTACCAAGAACGCGCAGCAGCATTCGCTCCAACTTCTACCTCTACAGATACGCACACGTATGGAATAGGTTACCTCTCACAATAAGGGCATCCATGAACATAGACCAGTTCCGCTTCTCTATTAGCAAATACCTCTCTGTCACACAAGTTTCTAAACTACTGAATATAAACTGTCCTGAAGAAGAGTATTTTGAAACTGGACCGGACCACTTATAATCGCCTCTTCTTACCTTCGACACTACTCTCTTCCCGACTCCACATCTCTCTCCTACCGCGCCGTTATCCATCGTGCATCTTACTCGCGTCACCTCCTCTTGACAGCAGCTAGTCATTGTTGGCTCCGTGTAGCTTGCAAGGAGCCACTTCTTGACAATCCAGCCTTCATTTTTTTCTGCCGTATGTCTCTCTAAGCTTCGCTCGCATGTTGACTTCTTCCTCGAAACTACAGATATCCAATAGTGGTCAAAGGGCTTAATGATATGGCTACACCAGCCACTGATTCATTCTTTTCCAGAGCCACTAGCTCTGCATAGCAGCAGCTAGTCGCCATAGCTTCAATTTAACTCTGCGGATACCCGGAGCTCTGTAGGAGTCGCTCCTTTCTTACAATGTTCATTCTATTGGATTGCTTGCGTCACAGCTCAGATGATTTGTTGACCTATTATGTGCCACCGTAGGATCCACTAGTAACTGAAGGCTTAGCCCAAACTCTATTGCTGGTCACTCTTCTCTCTTTTGCCATCTGTCTCTCTTAAGCTTCGCCCGCATGTTGATTTCTCCATCAAACCTGTAGGTATCCAATAATGGTCAAACGTCCTAATGGCATGGCTACACCAGCCACTGATTCATTCTTTTCTAGAACCACTATCTCTGCTTAACAGCAGCTAGTCGCCATAGCCCCCATTTAACTTTGCGGATACCCGGAGCTCGCTCCCTTCTTACAATGTTCATTCACTTGGATTGTTTGCTTAACAGCCCAATGGTTTGTTGACCTACTATTTACCACCGTAAGATCCACTAGGAACTGAAGGCTTAATCCGAACTCCAATGCTGGCCTTTCATCTCTCCCCTAACGCGCCATTACCCATCGTTCATCTTACTCGCGTAAACTTTTCTTGACAACAGCTAGACATTGTTGGCTCCATGTAGCCTACAAGGAGCCACTTCTTGACTCTCCAGCCTTCATTTTCTTCTGCCGTATGTCTTAATGTTATGGCTACAACTGCCTCTGATTCATTCTTCTCTACAGCCACTATCTCTGCTTAGCAGCAGCTAGTCGCCGTTGCTTCCATTTAACTCTGCGGATATCCGAAGCTCTGTAAGAGTCGCTCCTTTCTTACAATGTTCATCCTCTTGGATTGCTTGCGTCACAGCTCAGATGTTTTGTTGACCTATTATGTGCCACCGTAGGATCCACTAGTAACTGAAGGGTTAGTCAAAACTCTATTGCTGGTCACCCTTCTCTCTCCTAGCGCGCCGTTATGCGTCGTTCGTCCTACTCGCGTCAACTCCTCTTGACAGCAGCTAGTCATTGTTGACTCCACGTACCTTACAAGTAGCCGCTCACTGACTCTCCAACCTTCGTTTTTTTGCCGTGTGTCTCTCTTAAGCTTCGCTCGTATGTTGAGTTCTTCATCGAAACTGTAGATATCCAATAGTAGACAAACGTCTTAATGCTATGGCTGCACCAGCCACTGACTCATTCTTTTCTAGAGCCACTATCTCTGCTTAGCAGCAGCTAGCTGCCATAGCTTCCATTTAACTCTGCGGATATCCGGAGATCTGTAGGAGTCGCTCCTTTCCTACAATATACATTCTCTTGGATTGCTTGCGTAACAGCCCAGATGGTTTGCTGACCTATTATGTGCCACCGTAGGATCCACTAGTAACCACTAGTAACTCCAATGCTGGCCATTCAGCTCACTCCTAGCGCGCCGTTAGCCTACTCTGGTCAACTCTTCTTGGCAATATCCAGGCATTGTTGGCTCCAAGTAGCTTGCAAGGAGGCACTCCTTTACTCTCCAGCCTTCATTTTCTTCTGCCGTCTGTCTATCTAAAGCTTTGCTCGCATGTTGATCTCTTCATCGAAACTGTTGGTATCCAGCATTGGGCAAACGTCTTAATGACATGGATACACCAGCCACTGATTCATTCTTTTCTAAAGCGACTATCTCTGCTTAGCAGCAGCTAGTTGCCATAGCTTCAACTTAACTTTGCGGATATCCGGAGCTCTGTAAGAGTCGCTCCTTTCCTGCTATATTCATTCTCTTGGATTGCTTGCGTCACAGCTCAGCCGGTTTTTTGATCAATTATGAGCCACCGTAGGATCCACTAGTAACTGAAGGCTTAGCCCAAACTCTATTGCTGGTCACCCTTCTCTCTCCTAGCGCGCCGTTATATGTCGTTCGTCCCACTCGCATTAACTCCTCTTGACAACAGCTAGTCACTGTTGGCTCCATGTAGCCTACAAGGAGCCACTTCTGGACTCTCCAGCCTTCATTTTTTTCTGCTGTATGTCTCTCTTAAACCTCGCTTGCCTGTTGACTTCTTCATCGAAACTGTAGGTATCCAATAGTGGACAAACGTCTTAATACTATGGCTGCACCAGCCACTGATTCATTCCTTTCTAGAACCACTATCTGTGCTTAGCAACAGCTAGTCGCCATAGCTTCCATCTAACTCTGCGGATATCCGGAAATCCGTAGGGGTAGCTTCATTCTTACAATGTTCATTATCTTAGAATGTTTGCGTCACAGCTCAGATGTTTTGTTGACCTATTATGTGCTACCGTAGGATCCACTAGTTACTGAAGGCTTAGTCTAAACTCTATTGCTGGTCACTCTTCTCTCTCCTAGCGCGCCGATATTTGTCGTTCGTCCTACTCGCGTCAACTCCACTTGACAACAGCTAGTCACTGTTGGCTCCATGTAGATTACAAGGAGCCACCCACTGACTCTCCAACCTTCATTCTCTTTTGCCGTCTGTTTCTTAAAGCTTCGCTCGCATGTCGATTTCTTCATCGAATCTGTAGGTATCCAGTATTGGTCAAACGTCTTAATGACATGGCTACAGCAGCCACTGATTCATTCTTTCCTAGAGCCACTATCTCTGCTTAGCAGCAGCTAGTCGCCATAGCTTCCATTTAACTCTGCGGATATTCGGAGCTCGCTCCCTCTTACAATGTTCATTCTCTTGGATTGTTTGCGTCACAGCTTAGCTGATCTTTTGACCTATCACTTACCTCCACTGGCCTATAGATACACTCATCGACCCTATAGGCATACACTAATGACAAAGCGTCTGATTGGAATAGCTGCATCTGACGACTGAGTCACTCCTAGCGCCAACATCTGTCGGTCGTCATAAATTCGGCATTTCTCTTCAGAAGTAGCTAATGGCCATTGGCCCCATGCATATGCGATGATCCAGTGCTTGTTAGTAGCCACCCCGTATCTCAATAACCTTTACTCCTTTAGAATATCTGCATCCAGTCCCTCCGCTGCCCTGCCACCAATTGATCTTTAAGACTCTCTCGCAGGAACCTATTTATTTTCGCTTATTATGCCCCCCTCTCGGATTACATTAACTACGTGCTGTTCATGCACGTGACAATCACTACCAACATTCTAACTCTCTTTGCTCTATCCCCACGCAACTATCGACTCATATCAAACGGATACTCGTACTTTACTTACTGGTGCAACGCTCTTGTCTCTACGCAGGCGATAGCAATCCACCTATACGGCTAATGATTCTATAGGATACTCAAAAGACATTTTCAGCATAATTATTGTTGCACAGTGTACATGCTTTTGTCTCAAGCCCAAATGTTATAACACAAGACATTAACAATATTCAACTCCATGCCTGTTCTTGCGGTCTTCTCTCGGTTGTCTCTCACTTTCCCTTTTCTCTGAGGTCCGGGACATCTTGGAGATCTGGGATTGGACTGAGGAACAGTTTTGGCCCAAGACGGACGTAACAACCCACAAGAACTGACATGGAGGATGGTAAAACTCCACAAGGACCGACCTACAGTCACCATAACCCTTGTCCAATATGGAGAACTGGACATATCTTCATACTCCCATACATTATACATCTGAAAAATCTGGACAGGGGAAAAATTGAAACTTCTGCTTACCTGGACATACAACAAGAAGAAAAATCGCGATGTCCCTCTCCTCCACCGACCTCAAAAATCATGGCGACCCAGATCAAAATACCCTGTCCAACTAACAGAGGAAATTAGAAGCCATTACCCCGCAAAAACCGAAGGTGAAACCAGTCGTCAAGCGGCTTTGCCAGTTCAACATTAATGTTCAAAATGCTTTACGGCAGTGTTGCAGGACGTGGTGGGTTTTCGCCTGGCAAGCGTTCTCCCTATATAAAGCCACAAATGTCTGTTTAACAACACTGCGGCGTGGCGGATGTGACTCGCCACTGAATAAAGTCACAGCCCACAACTACATACTGGCAAGTCGACTAGATTCACATATCAACTCTTCTTGACACCGTTTCAACTACACACGATTGAACCCAGAGTATCATCGTGATACACAACAGTTTTTAAGCCTTGATCATGCCTAAGCTGGTGCGTCTCTATGAAACTGACAATAAACTATCTATTTATTTATTTTATTATGGACATACGACCAATTTTCTACTATTACTGTCACAGTTGCCATAAAATGTTTGTACATATCTGATCATGCCTCTATGGGCGTGCCTCGCACAGTCGAGAATAAAGTATTTATTTATTTATTTATTTACCTCCTTCGATCTTGCTCTTCAGTTATCTTCTAACAGTGCCCTCGGGATTCCTAATCTTATTAGCCGAGGTATGACTGCAATACATGGCAGACCGATTATGTCCTAACAAACAAGTCCTGATCACACTAAAGCCCAACTATTGTTTCACCTTTCCACCATTGTACGGTTTCAATCATGAAGGTATGAACAATGTTCTGCGGTTGCGGTTACAATTTCCATAAAATGCATGTACAGCTGAACTTACTTGAGCATTCTGCCATGGGCGTGCATCGCATGCACGAGAATAAAAATATTTATTTTTTTATCACCTCATCAGCCACGCCTTCTATTTCTCTATGTTACCTCTCCTCCACTTACTGACCGCTCGGCGCTTCATGCTCCCTTAAGCCCTCAATCACGAGCGGCCCCTGCCACGTAGTTACTCCGGCTCTTACCCTCACCCCCTCCTGCGTCCAAGTGGCCTGCCAGTGACACCGCAGAACTCCACCTACGATTGCTTCACTTAGTCTATTGAAACGTTGTTAGTCTATATTTTTTCACAACTGTAGTTTTCTTGTATAGGTTGTTCCGCAATCCTCCCTTTGTTCCTGCAGCGACCTCTCCCCTCTCAATGAACGCTTTCCTTTGTGAATGCGTTCGTCGCGTGAAGCCGGAATTGACTGCAGATGCGCAAACCGTCATACACACGCCGCGTACATCTGCTCAACGGTTCATCAAGGTTAGTCGTTACGTGCTCCTGGTCCTAGAAGCCAGTAGAAAACGCGCCTTGATACAAAGTGACCGCGCACGACCGTCGGAACTGTAGGCACAGTTGCACCTCGATGGCATGACTATTTATCACAGTCCGGTTTTGCTGTTTATGCACATGCTTGGGAAACGGACGCAACCTATAATACCTGTGTTTTGAATGGGTTTGCCTTGTGGAGATTCAAGCCCGCTAGATGTGAAAAAGGTCCTGCACCCAACCATAGCGGATTTGTTTGCGGCCGTCGAAGACGGTGGCTCATGGAATTCGAACTACGTGCACACGATGTGCCTTGTTGTAATGAAACGGCTTTCAACGTTGTGACGTTTACCAGTCCTTTCCATTTCCGTGCTTAATGATCGCCTGTCAGCGTGCCCGAAGTGCTCTTCAATGGAGGTTCCAGGGAAATGTTGCCCGCCTATGTAGTTGCGTAAATGGTAAGCTACGTACTAACGCCATTTTCTGTTTACGTACAGCCCGTTGTGTTGCAAGGATTGTTAATGAACACGTCTAGAGGTATTGCTTAAAATCTCCATCTCTGCCTACACCTTGTGTAGCCCACAATGGGTCCAGCATTACCTCATTCGTGGAAAGCAACCAGGAAAAAGTTGTTCGTCAAGCGGCTGGTACTTATGGCGAGAATATCCTTCACATCAACGCGCATTTACTGTTGCGTTTATAAGCCGATATGCGTAAATTTGTTCCATTAGATAAATATTCAGCATTCCCCTTCGAGACAGTGCTGCGCACCCTCCGCGGAATAGTTACTGGCTCAAATCTACATGCGTCACCAATCTTTAAGCGTGTGGTTGAAGCAGCAACCGTCCAAACCGTGTCAAGCCATACTTACTTTGATGCTACATGTTCTCTGCTATGTTTAAAGCGTTTCTGTGAAAGTTGTACACACTAATTGGGGTAATAGTTACTCTCAACAGCTTAATAATGCCCGAAGGTCTCTGGATCGCTTTCCATCGTCATCGGCGTTGGTAACAAAAGTTGTATTGGAACCTTTCTTCATTCGCCGCATTTGACGCACCGAGTTATTGCCTTCGACGGACATACGCATCTTTAAGTACTCCGTAGGCACTGCAGACGAAAACTGGACCCCGCAAAGAAGGATAAGCTGCAAATGCGTCCGACTACATTGCAAGGATTGCACTGCCTTTCCTCTAGTCCACAGTTTGCTCTAACACTTGTGCGTCACGCTGTGTACCACCTGAGCTGCGGCGTCATCGGTGACACTGCTTCATTCAGTGAAAGCGGTAGCTTAACGCGCCTCCCCGTTACACAGGCAGATATCCGCTGGCAGCTAGCAGTTGGTTATACGCTGTTCAACATGTAGGTGCAAAGTCTGATTACTTGATCATGGAATATGGGAAGGTCGCTAGATCGCACTGTAGGTAAGCTTTTCGTGCTCTGATTTTGAGCATTCAATGGCGCGTCCTAAGTACCTGTACTCATGCAATGTTCTCGTTCTCTACTTTTTACACTAAGCTGACAAAAAGCTACGAAGCTGAGTTATTGCATTCATTCATGCCACACACGTAACGTTGAGATGGTTGCTAAACCAAGGTCCCTTCCTTATAACAAACGGTTTCAGTACCTGCGAGGAAGCCCTTAGGTGCTGGCCTACTACAGGATAGCTTTCGGATCACGCAGGTAGTTGTATTGGTGATTGGAAGTGTTTCATACTTAGTGTATCAAGGGTTTATCATTCGGTATTTTCACTTTTCAACCCATAGGTTAATCCTGTTATCCTTCCTGCTCCATTTATTGCCCACGCTTTGAAGATATCAGCTTGTTTTATTACTGTATTGAACACATCTAAGCGTTTTGGGTGTGGCCATCCTTCTCATTTCACCCGTAATTGCTCAGCACTTCCTCTAATTGTTTTCACCGTTCTTATATGTGCAATCACTTTTGGACGCACATTTTGCTGACGTGAGAAGCAGCAGGTTGGCTGATGGATATCGAAGCACCTCGGAGCGATTACGAACCAAATCACATTCAGTACGATTCACAATCCTTGGTGATAACTGGATCCAAACTGGCGAACATGCCCGCAAGCTTGTTCAGCCTTATCCTACTAGCAAGATGACGGCGCAGTTCCATACCATAAAGTGATTAGTCCAAGAATATTGTCAATCCCGTAAGCGCGTTCTTTTGAGTCTTAGGAGGTAGTAGCAAGCTGTACGGTCACGGTACATTCCATAAAATCTCTGATTAAGATCATTTTTCCTACCCCGCGGTTCGCAGTCCAGAAACCGATTATTTGCTTTTCTATATTCAATCCATATTATGCCGTTATAACAACACGTTTTCTGGAAAGTGGCATCTTCAGGAACTTCGAAAATTTTCTGCAGCTTTCACTAGTGCCTTGTAAGTTACACGAATACACCTTCATGTACGAATGCATTCCGTTTTCATGGAGCATGGTGCATTGAATTTGGCACTCGGGGTTATCCCCTAAGCAGATATATTTTTTATATTTTACGCTTAGGTTTTTCGTTGAGTTCGCCGATTCCCGCCTGTTTCTGGAAGATATGTATTTTAAATATTATTAAGCTATTTTTTCTGGAAATAATTACCAATCACATATTTTCGATATTTATGCTGCCACCGCTTTTCTGCTCTGTTATCGTGAGCCCAACTTTTATCGAGACCACGATGTACTGAAATGGTTAATGGAAATGAAATGAATATCTTTGAGCTGCGGTTTTTACAGCTTTGGCGCACGGGGATTAGAAGAAGCGCCAACAGGCCGTTGTGATTTGGAACGCAGGCGATAATATTGAGAAGCGTGATGAGCGCCGGCGGAATCCATCCACTAAATCACTAACGTTTTGAAGCCTGCTCTCAATTTGAAGGCAGCCGAAACAATTGCCTATTGAACTGTTACGTACCACAAAAGTCATTTCCGCCGTCCTGGTGCAGTACTCGTGAGCACGGAATACACGAAGGTACCTCGATCATTACTCATGCAAGAGCATTTGATTACTGTACACATATTCTGCCCCCTAGAGGACACAGCTTCTAGACAAGTCTAGCAATATACCCTTATGTATATCCTTATAACACCCATCTCTGTGCAGGCGACGTCATACTTCAGTTGGTTATACGGTTGCCAGTTTCGCCAAACTATCTAGGATAGTGAAAATAACGGTGCAACCACAACAGATGGCCGTGAATTTATCCGTAGATGGCAGTTACTACACAACACCATTCCCTCCGGCCTACGATTGAAGACAGCAGTCAGGGAGCCGCAGCCACTCGCTGTTCTCTCGGAACCGAGGCCACCCGCGACTTAATACAACCCCCGCAGCGGTTCATAAAACCGGGCGCCAAGGCCAGTAGCTACCGAAAAGACGGCAGATGGACTACATACAACAAGTGCAAGTGACATCAAAAGCGGCTTACATACCTATCGCCATCTTGCAACTCGACCAAAAACGACTAGATGCCGGCCTCTCATCGGTCGGCACAAATCCACATCATACAAGTGCTACTGGTCAACAGATTTTGACATCCAACAAGCTTTCCTGTATGCACACCTACGCTTCAGGCTTACGGAGTGAACTTTCCAAAATTTGGCTGGATCAAGGATCTAAAGCCTGCGACCTCATCGCTATAACGGAGACATGGGCAGCCCTGACATAAGTGACCTGGAGGTCGCACTGCCAGGCATGTCCACGTTCGGTACGACCGACCCAGCAGCGATGGAGGTGTGGCCTTGTAACTCCGCAATGACCTCCAAAAGGAGGTCATAGAGGATCCTGTCAGCACAATGCAAGATTCCCTTTGGTGTCATCTGCGTTTAAATGGCGACGGCTATTGCTTAGTGGCAGTCATTTACCGCTCTTCTTTCTCCACGCCAGTGCTAGGCTCCCATCTGTTAACCTCAATATGGTTGGTGATAAACACAACGTACGGTCACATGCTGATTACTGGCGATTTGGACATCCACGCTCTAGAATCCCAAACAGCTTCCGGAGAACAGTTTAAGTCCGGGCTACAACAGTTCGTCTGCATTTACCCGGGGTATGACCAGATAACCACCTTACCCGCTTCCGAGGAAAAGATAACCCTTCGATAATGGATGGGTTTTCACTAACGAAGCATTGCTAGTCGAGAAGGTGAGTGTCGATGTCTTATTGGGCAGCAGCATATCATGCAGCACTAGGCTTCGAATACCTTGTCTTGCAGAATATTCCGTGGAAATTGCTGTCGCAGCGAGAATGTATGTACGCTAAGACATATTAGTTTGACTGGCCAGACAGCCCATTAGACGTTTCTGGCAGCGTAGGCACCAACTAGTGCATGGGAACATTTCGCTAGCTAGTTCAACTGCCTGGTTTCAGAAGAGTCAGCGACTAAGACCTTCAGCCCGAGAAAACTAGTCTTGTTGCTGCGAAGCAGGACACGCAAGTGTATCGCGGTGCGAAGCTCAGCCTGGCAGAAATAGAAACCCTCCCCAAGCACTGAGAACGGGATATCCTGTGCGAATCAACGTAACTGCTGTACTTAGCTTGTTCGCGAGGACAGAACGGGGTCCCAACAGAAGTTGGCAGTGTGTATGGCCTTAAATCACGAGCTTCTATATCCACACGTCAACAGTCTACGTAAAGTGAAACGGTGAATTCCTCCTCTTCTGACAACGGAGGGACCCACACGGACAACGAAGAAGGCGGCGGATACTCTGCGCCTACCATAGGCTGCAACCTTTCGGTGCGATCACTCGTTGCCTAACAATCTGGAACAGGTCGTTTTGCTCCTAAAACTCACTCACATCTTCACAGCAGAAGCGGTGCTAAAGCAACCGTTGCGTGTGCGCCAGCACTGCCCACCTGGATTTGGTTCTTTGTACACGGACTCCCTAGCGGAAGTAAGAGAAAGTTTAGCTGAGGCTTTTGGCTCGATGCTTTTAACACTGTTTTGAAGAAATGTACGTGCCCGACATGCGGAAACACGGGATGATTATTCCTACTCACAGTGGAAGTAGCCGTTCCAATCCAGCCAACAACCATCCCATAATCTTATTACCTGTTCTTTCAAACGTCATAAAAGTTATTAGTTCTGATGTGCTAACCGCTTACCTGGAAGAAGTTCTCTACTTCCATTCGGCACGGCATGGCTTCCGAGTATATCCATCGTACACTACAAATTTACTACTTGCAGGAACCAGCTGGACTAGAGTGATAGACTCTGAAACAGGTTTTTGTAGTCTGCCTTGACTTATAAAAGGCGTTCGACCGGTTGGACCCTAATCTTCTGCTCTTCAAACTCCAGACCGTTGGTATTGTTGATGCTCTCCTAGGGTGAAGCAGAAACTTTTCCACGCCGGCGCTTAAACAGAAAAATAAATACTTTTTTCTCAACAAAGCGCGGCACGCCTTTTTGGCATGACCAGCATATTGCAACATTTTAGATGAGAGCATGGTTGGCAGGAGCAATAGCGGGAGTAGTGCAGATGCAGAAAGTAGGGTGGGCCCATACGACCCAGAGATTGTAGGTAGCCTATCTTCATAGAATGTGGGATGCAAAAATAAGCAGCAGAGCATTATTTTGGAGTGTGTTGATGAGGAAATAGTCCGAGGATGTTGTGTACACAGTGCGGGTCAGGTGGGTGAAGCACAAGGAAAGAACTGCGAATATATTTCAAGAATAGCTACATGTCACTAAGCAAATATGCAGGAGTAGTCGTACGAGAGCTGATATAGGCACAGCATTCGCGAAATGTGATATCGGTCAACCTGCCAACCTGCGTAGTGTCGAATGCTAAAGGGTGTAGGTGAATAAAAATTTTATAATAGAGGCTGGCTTTTTCTGTTATATTCTTGTCCGGTTCGCAAACTGTCAAGCTATACACGTTGAACTTGTCATGGGGTGGTGAGTGCAGTTGTTCCTTGTGCCTGAATACGTCCATTTCAGGCGAAACTGCCATTTCTTTGTTCAATGCGGGATCGTTACGAGTTTCTTACTCTGCGAAATGGAATCGGAATTCCACCAAAGGTAAGCAAGTGTAAGTGTCTCCATAGGCAAGTGAAAACTCCATGAAAGGCATCGGAAAAGCCACTTATACGAGCGCAAAGCCGTCCGCAAAATGACACCGGAAATGCTTCAAATGAATAGAGAATTGGAGAACCGGAAGTGCAGCCTATCATTGAATCACGCGGACTAGACGTTAGCGTGAAAAGTGACTTTACGCTCTCCGCGCAGTGCAGGTATGCAACCAATAAAATGCGAAAGAAGCTGTTCGGTTCATGGTATTCCTGTATTTAACAAGCCAGTGGACATTCTTCCCTTGTTCTAAGTTGTGGTCAGATCACATTAAATAAATAAATAAATAAATAAATAGTATATTCTCGGTAAAACGAGACACACCTGTAAAGGCGTGATCAAATATGCATACAAGCATAGCTTCTGTGGAATGTTAAAACATTTCGTTTTAATGAAAGTTATAAAAGAAAAGATGTTGTCCGTATGAGTGAGCATACTGTCAGGTAATAGTCAGACCTAGGGACATTATGGCGCTGTGGCGCGCAAAAATCCGTCAAAACACAAGTTGGGGGCAATTTCGCCAGGTAGTGATCCGTGAGCACAGGAGCCTAAACAAGGCTTTTTGCAACCAATAACCATTACGAGATAGAGATGATCTGTGCTCCAACAAAGCATTCTTCATAGCAGAATTAGTTGCACAGGTTCGATGTAGAAGGCTGAGGACTGCGTCAGTGTGAAATGCTTAGCTGTGACTTTATTTTGTGGCGAGTCACATCCGCCACGTTGCAGTGTTGTTAAGCGGATATTTGTGGCTTTTTATAGGGAGAACGCTTGCCAGGCGAGAACCCACCACGTCCTGGAACACTGCCGTAGCTTTCGTTGGACAGTAGTGCAAGTCGGTTATGCATCGTATAGACCGATTTTGCATTCTATTATTCGCTGTCGGTTGACAGCCAAAAATCTTCGTTGGTTGGCCGAATGGCTCAGTTCTGATACGGCAGCAGTCGTTGAAGCTGGTCAATGATGCAAGATTCGAAGAGTCGAATGATAATGATGCAGGTGAGTAAACACACTGTTAATAGAGGCCGGCTCTTCTATTATATTCATGCTCGGCTCGCAAACCATGTCCAGCTATCCTCCCTGGACTTGTCATGGGGTCGGTGAGTGAAGTTGTTTCTTGTGGCTGAATATGTCCTTAATAGGTAAAAAACGCCATTCTCCGCAAATTGGATTTGGGATTCCTGCAAATGTAAGTAAGTGTAACTGTTTCCGTAGCCAAGTGAAAATTCCATAGAAGACCATGGGAATAGCCACGTATACGTGCGCAACGCTGTCCGTGAAATGACATCAGAATAGCTCCAGGTGACTGGCGAATAGGAATGTTTGAGGCAGTGAAGGTAATCACGCCAGAGTTATTTGTCTTTGATTGTGGAACGGGGGATCCATGTACATATATTCTTCCAGGTGAGTAAATTATTCTCTGAGTACGAGGCAAGCTAAACTCCATAAACACGGCTAAACACGCCCACATACACACTTACATACATTTATATATCAACCTATGCGACAATCTCATTGATCCATTGTACATTGACTGATCACAGTTTGTACTCTTAACATGATCATGTCTGTGCAGACGTGCCTCGCTTAGTCGAGAATAAACATTTTATTTATTTATTTATTTGTTTAGACCCCATGAAGGTAGCGCCTCCGGGATGGCGGAATGAGCTCCATTTGGACCAGTGTGTGGGGTTTTCATTTCCTGGAGAAAGGACCAAGCGTTTGGAGGATGGGTCGGCCAGTCCCAGTGGATAAACCTTCTTGCTTTGGCGGATGTACCTGTGGGAATCTCGGGAAAAACGGGCAACGGACAAGAGGTGGCCAAACAGAGACAGCAATGAATCAAGAAGCAATAACACAAACTGGTGGCGCTCACCGGTGCCTATGATTCATTCAAACTTATGTAATTTTGTTTAGTATACATAATTCGCAAGCGCGTTCTATACATTACGTCGCTGGTGTGACTCAGACTACAGCTACTACGTGGGAAGAAGCTTCTGCAAGCGCAGGGTCAAAAGACCGATATAACAAAGCGTTTTAACAAAAGTTAAGCGAATGATGCGATGGTTTTAGAGAAACAGGTAAACCGATGATGACGGCAGAAGCCAGAATGCGAGAGGCATCTTAGATGAAACTGAGGACAACTAGGTTGAGACCGAATGCGGGAGCAAGATAGGTAGAGCAACATTACAAGAGGAAAAGGAATTACAAGGAATAGGCTAGGAGCGAATGAATGCTGATGGTAATACGAGGAGTAGTTCGTAAGAGTAATTACACTAAAGCGTTCAGGATTCTACAGTCCAAATGCCTTCAGCTTCTAGGAAAATGGTCACAGGGGGCCAAAACTGCCGTGCATTGGGTGTCTATATGACCCGTACGGTCTCAATAGTATACCAGTGCGAGCATAAGGTAAAGAGCATAGGAATAGGAAGAGTGGTAAGTTGAGCATACTAATGTAAGTACTAGTCAAGCAACACTTAGCAATCGACCGCCAATACTCAGGAACGAGCTCAGAGCGAATGAAATCATGCGCACGAGGATAACTTGGATAGGCGCAATGAGTGTAAGCTGTGGGAATACAAATTGGAGCGCAATAAGAGAAAAGGCCAAAGATAATAAGAAATAAAAGCAGGCGGAAAGTTACAGACGGGAAAGGTGAGGGAGGAAAACGGCAGGAGAGTAAAGCCGGACGTCCGAGTTAAAAAGAAATGAAAACAGAAAGCGAGAGAAGAAAAGGTTAGGGTCGGGGTGAGAAGAGTCTATTGGTAAAGAGTAGAAAAGCCCACGAGGCTCTCCAAGTAGTGTAAACAGCACCAATAGGTCAGCCGAACCAATGGAATTGATGTCTCAGAAGTCCAAATGAATTTAGTGATTACGAGGCCGACTAAGCGGTATTGGGTTAACCGGCGCTTTGGGACTAGGTCGTACAATGCAGATAAGAATGAGGCAATAACAATAATGTTTGGTAATAGAGTTAACTCTGCGGAGCCAATACCGTTTAAGGCTCGGTAACATGGAAGCAGTCAGAGATTAACAGACTAGTCCAGTGAGACAGGATCACGGCAGGGCAGTAAAGCTGGTCGTCCGATTATTAAGGGGAATGAAAAGAGAAAGCGAGATAAGAAAAGGTTAGGGTCGGTATGAGAAAGGTTTACTGATAAGGAGTGAGGGAGCCAACGAGGCTTTCCAGGTGATGTAAGCAAGACGTCGAGTCAGCCGAACCAAGGTTTGTGACGAGGAATAACTCTAAGTAAAAGTGGAAACAAGTGGCTGATCAAGCGAGACTAGATTAGTCGGCGCGTAGGAATAGCACGTAAACTTAAAGGCAGGAAAAGAGGCTGTAACAGAAGGTGAACGAGTCTAGCAGCCTCACGTAGTAAGGGATCAAGAGCGTTGAGTCTGCATGGCGTATACCACTTAAGGCAGAGTAGCATATCAGCAATCAGAGGGAAGGAAACTGATCGGTGGACTACATCACCACACCGCCAGTTGAAGAACAATTGAGAGCAGAGCGCGATAAAACATAAGTTAGCGACAGTATGAGAAGGGTTTATTCACGATGGGTAAGAGAAGTCCGATAGGCTCTTTAGGTAATGTAAAGGGATAGTAGAGTCAGACGAGCCAAGAGAGGTGACGTCTCAGAAGTCTGAATAAAACCGGAGAGCAGGAGGCCGATCGGGTAGGACTTGATTAGTCTGCGCGTGTGGATAAGGACATGTAGTAAAGGTAAGAAAGGAGCCAGCAGTAAATGGTGAGCAAGTCAAGCAGGCTCTAAATTTAAGGGAAACATCATGTTAAGACTACGGGGCGCATACCGCGTAGGTTTTACTAGCATGGTAGCAGACTGAGGGAAACAGACTAGGCAAGTGATCCAATATCACGGCAATGCAGTAAAGCCGGACGTCCGATAAGAAAGGGATTGAAAACAGAAAGCGAGAGAGGAAAAGGTTAGGGTCGAGGTGAGAAGGGTTTATTGGTAAAGAGTGGAAAAGCCCACGAGGCTCACCAAGTAGTGTAAACAGCAACATTAGGTCAGCCAAACCAATAGAAGTGATGTCTCAGAAGTCCAAATGAATTCAGTGAATACGAGGCCAACTAAACGGTATTGGATTAATCGGCACTTTGGGACTAGGTCGTAAAATACAGATAAGAAAGAAGCTTTAACAATAATGAGGGTACCAGTCTGTAAGTCCCTCAGAGGAGGGGTAGTAGAGTTGACTCAGCGGAGCCAAAACCGTTCAAGGCTCGGCAGCATGGGAGCAGTCAGAGATAAACAGACTAGTCCAGTGAGACAGGAATACGGTGTTAAGGCCTAATCACCATATCAGTTGAAAGATATTTTTGCATTTGGAATGTGCAAAGACTGGCCACTCGAATGCTAGAAGGTCAGTGTTCCGGTCTTCCCCCTAGACGCGGTTCCGAAATGGGCACCTTACTGTTCCAACAATCACGTTGCCCGACAGATGGAAAACGCAGAACTCCAGACCTTGACAAAATAACTTGTTGACCGTCGTCAACGACATAATATACAACTGCAGCAGACCTTGTCTGTAATTATAGGTCTCTTGATGACTTTCGAACCCAAAAATAGAAAGACCAAACACCAAGGTTAGTTGCGCTACAGTCATTTTGCCGATTATCTTGAGGTTACTATACACTTGTAGGCACTGGAATATACCATGACGTTCAAAAACAATATTTTAATCGACAGAAATGGATTAATAGCAGCAATATGCGATTTCCCGAAAAATTCTTAGCTTCTTCAGGACACCTTTCTTCCGCAGTATATGCTGAACGCCTGGGATTAACAAGCAGTCATCAGGATGGAGTTCCCTACTTGTCGGTCCACCTACCGTTCTAAACTGCGGGAACAATCTCCAGCAAGCCTAACAAAACACGTACCACCATGCAGTATTACAAACAAATCTTCCGGTAGGGGCAGTGTGTACTGGTGATCGTCCAGCGCGGCGTTAACTGGTTGAAAATCAGCACAAACGCCTACCGTACCATTTACCATCTTCACTGCAATAATAGGTGCGGCCCATGATGAGCAGTTGGCGGCTTCACAACCGGATCGTACAGTTCGATCGTTTACGTGAGCAGCGGCCGACGTGGTCGCATAAATCTACGTGAATAAATAGTTTACTCTCGAATTTATTGAGGCGCACCAAACCAGGCAAGTTACCCAATTTCTAGCTTTAAAGAAAGGTTTGGCTCTGGTCGCAGGCCAAGCGTTGCCTTGTATTTCGTACAATGGCCCAGTCCGTCCTGAAAGACAGAGACACAACTTCTCCTCGGGGTACCTGTCATGCGTTTGACGGACGTTGATGAGTCTGGACTTGCTCGGACTAGATTCCAGATCCGTTTTAAGAAACAACAATGATTTGCAAGTCCTCAACGTAGGCGAGACTAAGCGTTTGCAAATTCAGCCGGTCTGAAAAATAGCACGCTGCCGACTGTCTCCCACATTTGAATGCAAGCTTGCATGTAGGTTCCTCCACTAATTTTAACACGCCACCGGATGGGTTGTTAACACCTGGCTAGCCGAACAAACTCCTCGTGGTGCCAGCTGGGTGGTTCGGTTTTAACCCGTTCCAGCAACTAGTTCGGCAGCAGTGTTCCAGGACGTGGTAAGTTTTCGCCTGGCAGCCGTTCACCCCATATAAAGCCACAGGTCTACGCTTACCAACACTGACTTGGCGGATGTGACCCGCCAATAAATAAAGTTACTACCCTTGCTTACTCGGACAACGTTAACGGATCCACAGACGGCAAACATTCCTTAAGACACTGACTACTCGATCGAACTTATTCAACGGAAGCGCAGCATATGTACAAACACAAGAAACACAGCTATTTGCATCCCAACATTTATGTCTCCACATATATAAAGTCCTATAATACTATTGCAAATCCCTTGTTCAGTAATTGTACTGTTACCATGATCATGCCTTTACGGGTGTGCCCCGCATAGCCGAGAATAAAAGTTATTTATTTATTTATCTCTGGCCTCTTTAAGTGTTTCATATGTTTCCGGAAATAATCGTAATGTTTGAGGCATAGTCGAATTACACCTTCGTTGGAAACACAATGATCAACACGCGGATGAATCGCCGTCGCTGTTTAAACTCACTATGGACAGGGACTGCGCCATCCTTTCTATAATTCCTCTTTCGACAAGACTTCTTCGCGATCTTCGGCCGGACTTGACCCAAGAATGCCTTATTATTTCCCCGCTTACGGCACGATCCAAAAATATTATGTTTGAACGGGCAAAAGCGTGTGAAATGTCATTTGCCGCGTAACCAGCATGCGGTGTGTGGTGTATTCGTAGACATCTAGAACCGTTTATTTGTGCTGACAATCCTGCACTTCTTTCACGGATTGCACGGTGTCTGGTATGGGGAGACCATTTTGTTCGATCAGGGCAGTGTCATATTTCAGGGTGAGCCGTCGTTGGTACTCGTTTAAGGGCCTTCAGTCTCAGCTCGGGATCCTGACCCAGACTAGCTTACAGCCGCGTGAGGATTTCGGCTTAAATGGAGGACTGTAGAGCACTGACAAAAAATGAGATAGTTAAACTGACCGTCAGTTAAACCGCGTAGTTTTAAACGTTCACAATCACGGTTACTCATGTCTGCTAGGGGTTCAAAGTCGTCCGACGCCCTTTTGGCAATTTTCAGGCTTTGATAGCAAATATAAAACAAGGATACCGGCTGACCAAAAATTTCATTAAAGTGCGACACTGCTCCATAAAACGTCAGATCCTGCAGTTGCTTGGGCAGACGGTGGTCTATGAACCTTGGATGTTCGCTCGTGTCGAACATGCGGAGTAGCAATCGCAACTTCCAGGCGACGTCCAGACGAGTAAACGCCGTCCGGAACATGTCATTCCCGCTCTTGATACACGCTTATAATGCGCATCCAGAATTCGCGTCATAATTGCGCTAAGTAATTGTACTCGTGAGAACGTCAAAGGAATTCGCCTGCGTGTCCCGCATCTCTGCACTATACCATTTCCCGGCCATGTTATCCTCTTGGGTAACAGAAATAATATGAGGGGGCATTCAACCTGAGTCTACCCAATTAATTTGTTCCGTACGTACGCCAGTCACTTGTGAAGGCGTGTAAGTGTGCGTGTATTGCCCGTCGCCTTCAGCCAATTGGACCCCAGAAGCACCAAGTTATAAGGGTGCAGGCGGGACGCTTCATCTCCTAGGTACGGAACAAATTAATTGAATAGACCCATGTTGAAGGCCCCCTCAGATTATTTCTGTTGCCCAAGAGGGCCACTTGGTCGGGAAATGATGTAGTTGAGTACAGACTCAGGCATTGTGTCAAATGTTCGATCAGTTTCGTTTGTGCCTCCATTTGAGGTTGCTGTTAGAACCGCAGCTTTTGAGATTGTTTAGCAGAAGAATTTAGCACATCTCTAACTTTCTCCGTCGCCCTTTTTTATAATCTTCCTACTAGGCGCCATTTCGCAATATGTACTCCACTGCTCCACACAACTTCTAAGCTTCTCGCTGCGCGGTAACTCCATATGCTGGCGTGCTATACTTTTGGGTCGTTTAGGTGAATTTCTCGGAAAGAAAATGGTCGAATAAACGCTGAAGTAATTTAGCTGCCGTAAAATTTTCTTTCGGAACCTATGATATCCTAGTGCGTGGAATGTGGTAAAGTTGTCACCTACCGGTCACAGGCCTCTAGTGTGCCTATGAGAGATGTACGCACATAGGGTGTTGTAACATTGGTCATGATCTATGCCAATATCTTCAGTAAACTGCCTCCAAAGGCGTAAGCTATCACTGCACCCCGTATCCTGCAGTGTCCATCGACAATATACATCTGACGGGCCTACGTCCCTTCAGCGTACCCACGGCTCCTGCACAGGCATCAACCCTGACTGCGAAACGCCTGTTTCATCCTTGTGCCCACCTCGGTCTGGTTACCCTACCCCTAAAGGGTAAATCAACGTGCCTCCTCCAATACGATGGCAGGAACACTGTTGCCCGTCGGGCCTGGACATCCAGCAGAAAATGAAAGCCGCATCGCTTCTTCTTCCACAGAGGGTACACTAATAACGCAAGGTAGTGTCTGCAAAGACAAGTTGGATATAACCAAGCCTAGCTTTGTCGAAAATACATAGTTATCTATTTATGAAAGTGGAACTACGCTGCGGCTGTAATTGAAAGCGCCGCCACTGCTGATATACGGATCCTGGCTACGTACGGCGTTAAGACAATGTTTAAGTCTAATCCAAGTTTCCCCTTCAGTCCCACACTAAACCTGTGTTTGACTACTTTAACTGGTTGGAAACGCCGCTCAAAGGAAACGCAAGTACTCCTAAGTCACAGCTCCCCAGGCGTGCTCAACCTCCCGCACGTGACCGATGTCTCATCATCATGAACGCGCCTGAATCAACCAAAGCTATCCCTATTGAAAGGATGTTAAATGACCAATCTTTTCCTTGAAGGGCTGCTCTCTGTTTCATTCAAAGCAGGCGAACTGGGGATTAACATTATCACAGTTTTCTTCCCGGGTAAGAAACAAGAAGATTCCCACAAATTTCACCCACTTTAGGTTGCATGCCACAACAGGGAAGCATTTCGGCGCATTCGCTGACGGACTGCATGTCTCAAAGGTGAGTCGTTTTATGTGTTAAGAGGTCTCCTCCCGGAGGCTGGGATTAAAAAGAAAGATGCTGTTGAGGCGCTGAGAACCAGTCATGCGCTGCTTTTCGTGTAGTTCAGGAAACTACGAAAGTCAGTTGGGAGCCGGTTCCCGTTAACTTAGAACAGCGACGCAAAAGTACGGACTACGTCTACTGTTCGCCAAGTACACAGTCTGCGAAATAAACATGGTGCGATTAACTTGTTTGTCGCCGATGTCTATACTGACTTAATAGCTCTCACCGAAACATGGTTATTCTCAGACATCATGGACACTGAAGTATCCATTTATGGGTACGACCTTTCCCGACCGAGAGTCATGGGTGAAAGTCAGGCTGCCACGGGCCCTTCTAATGGAGAGCGAACCTGAAGGCCCATTTCGTAGTGGTATCCTATGGCAATGACAGTGCTTTTGATGTCCTTTGGTGCAGCCTCCATGACAGATGCAGACTTACCTTGATTTGTGTCACCTACAGAGCGCCACTGTGCGTTAGAGTTCGCTTGTTTAAATTGATCGGGCAGCACGGGCAGAAAAGGACTGTCTTATTTAGGAGGTTACAATTTTCTTTATACCGACTAGGACCTCTTTATTTGCAACTGTCCACCACATTCCCTTGCTGAAGCCTTGCTTGGTGTTGTCATCGACCGCGGTCTTTATCAAGGTGTCTCCATGCGGACCCGTATTCTTGCCGGCCAGTCGCCTCATGACCTGGATCTTGTGCTCATCCCAGCGCAGTCAGACGGCACGGAACTAACCGTCCTGCAACCCGTTGCTAGAAGCGAGCACTATACAGCCTTATTCCAATGGACACCACTATTACCATTTTCGATTTTACGTTATTATTTTTATGAATCTTAAACCCGGCGTAGTAACTCCACTGGCTCTGGTTCGAACGATGGGCTCTACCACTATCAACCCTTCGCTCAACCTATAACTTAACCGCATTTTAAACCTTAATATGTTCTTCTCATTCCCCTGACTCATTTACGGCTTAACGCACGATAATCCCGGTTCCCACACAAGACAGTTATTTCGTAAGCTATTGCACTTCGGACAGTATTTGTCTCTCACTTTCAGCAAATACCGGGGCTCGTTCTTGCACACGAAACTACGGATCTTATATATAACATATTCTGTCATTCCATTGCTTTTAACCAGCACTAGGTCACCATAAATTTTATATTTATACATTAACACGGTCCTGTTCAATTTCATTGGCAGTTTGCGCGGTCCGTTTTCTTCTTTCCCTTGTTCTAACGGAAAACATTACCTGCACGCGACACCTCAGAGGACGTACCTGCGATGCTCACCTATAAATAAAAAAATAAATATTTATTCTCGGCTATGCGAGGCATGCACACGTGGGCCTGATCAACTAAGTGCAATTATACAGACATGTCATGGCAATTGTAACGGTGACAGTCGGAGGCTGGCTAGCCGAACAACCTCCTCATGGTGCCAGCTGGGTGGCTCGGGTTTAACCCGTTCCAGCCTTTAGTTCGGCGGCAGTGTTCCAGGAGGTGGTGGGTTTTCGCCTGGCAAGCGTTCTCTCCATGAAAAACCACAAATGTCTGCTTAAATACACGGTGACGTGGCGGTCGTTGCTCGCCACAAAATAAAGTCACCGCCCCGTGGATAGCTGGATAATCCTTTCCAACCCACGGTTTTGTCTGAACGGTCTCTTGTTTTCTGACCTCTCTTAGAATTCTAAGATATAACTGATCTAGTTATAGCCGAAGCAACGCTCTGTTACCCTCACCTTAATTCCGTCATTAGGCGTTATTCATCCTTATTTTTATTAGCAAGGACGAATCATCAACTGAAGAAGGTCGGTGGCTTTGCCACTTCTCCTCAATAGAACCTGTTTTACCGACCCATTCATTCCTTCATGTGCCTTCTGTTGCATTCCTTCTTCATTAGACGCTAACTTATATGCGTCTGTCTTTTGACTTCTTATATTCCTACCGAGTTAACACTAAGGCAAAGCGTCCCTGTCGCTGTTTTTGAGTGATATTCTTCCCATAATCTGCACACCTCGTCCTCCTCTCTCTGGTTCCAACCAAATTGAGCATATGCGCATAACGACCCCACAAACTCTCTTTTCTTCATCTTCATTCCTTTTTTAAAACAATCTTTCATCCTCTACTGATCCGTGTTCCGATTGCTTCTCGTCATATTACGCCACTTATGGTACACATGTATATGCGATAGTTAAATAACAATTACATGTATAGGGATACACTAGTTCAGTCATCGCCACAAGTGATCGACTGCATTCCAGACGCCTCTTTTTCTTGTGTTTGTGGCTGTTTCCGATGGTTTCCTTTTTTCCGAGTTTGTCACAGGTACGGCGACACGCACCCAAGGAATGGTCTATCGTTGCGACAACAATACAAGCCACACAGTTCCTTTATCTGGACATGCGCGGAAGATTATCAACCCTTTTACAATTTACTAACCGGACGAATCATTCTTTATCATACACGGATACAAATTTGCCGAGACTTGAACCTTTGGGTTCGGTTTGCCCAACGCTGTCCCTTCCACATTACTCTTGCTTGGATAACTAATTTTGACTTCGGAAGGCACATTCTCCTGCGACAAAATGCCAGAACAATTGGTCATTATGAGCTTTTCAGTCCGCGTCGACCGCTCGATTGCCCGTGGTTTACTATATTTCTATTCAATTTTACTACATACCCCCTCAAGACTTCAACAACAATTCAACATAATCAATGTATATTTCTCGGAGAGTTCACGTAGTTCTGCAGAGGATCAACACGTCAAATTCAAAAAGCCAGGACTCATGAACGCAATGGGCACCCGGCTAACACATCAGCTGACAGAAAAGTGGGACGCAACTTGACTGCGAATAACCGAGCACACAAACGTTCAGCCAGGAACATAACCAGTAACAACTTGCCATTCACTGGGTTGGCGGAAGCGTTTCAGAACGCGGTGGGTTTTCGCCCGGCAAGCGTTCTCCCTATAAAAGGCCACAAATGTCCGTTTAACAACACTGCAACGTGGCGAGTGTGACTCGCCACCGAATAAAGTCACAGCCCATAAGTTCACCCTGGCAAGTCAACCAGCGTCACCCATCTAGGTAGGTTCGTTTCACTGCACCATCTACATCTGCATATACTGTCGCCCTTTTTCTTTCTACGATATCACCGTTGACCTTTGCGTAACTTGGAACGAACTCACTGTATGGTCATATCTCTCTTGTGTGCGCTCCTCAATTACCTTCTAATGGATCATTCAGGATTCTCAATCTATTATTCGCCGAGGTCCCGGTTTCACGACAGCCAAATTATTATTTCGCATGTTCACCATCGTACCGTTCCAATCATGGACATTTGAACAATTTTCTACTGTCACTGTTACAGTTGCCATGAAATGTCTGTACAGTTGTACATATCTAATCATGCTTCCATGGGTGTGCCTCGCATAGTCGAGAATAAAATATTTATTTATTTATTTATCTTCTACTCGCACATTGCTGACGACAGCAAACATGCAAGAATGGAGCAGCACATTAACAAGCGCAACCTATATATGGTTGACGGCATCCGGTTTAGGATTTGCCTGTCACTGTGGCAAGCCACAGGACGCCTGCGCCTACAGAGGGACCATGGATGGCTTGCGCTGCACCACCCAAAGCTCCAGCCACACACCCCATATCCAGTGTAAACCCGACGGAATAAGACCGGGAGGCATGCGGATGGGAACCACGTTTCATCAACGGAGCCGGCCCACACTCCTTCACAGGCAAACACAAGCACACTGTATTTGGGAATAAAGCGTACACAAGGCGGTGGCTTGACCGTAGTCCGCTCCACACTGAGTGCATGGAACCACTCTTTGATCCTAACACGGACACAAGGACCGTGCACCCTGTCCCCTCCAGCAACGACCAACTGTCTCCTGGCGCCAGTATGGACGAGGTAGTGGGTAATAGATAGGTAGGCACCTTGTCCACATGCACATCAAGCGCATCCACACCGGAGATAGCAAACAACAGCCAAACACTTGAGAGAGAGAAGGAAAAAGAGAATAACTCGATTAATGCATAAGGAAACGGTGATATAAACTTTAATTAAACAGCACATGTAATAAGTTGTTTACAAACAAATCCTAGCTAATTGCACGGGGTCAGGAAATATAGTTCACCGAATGACAAGAACATAAATATGCTACGAAAATCGAATACAATTGGCTTAGGCGACTTGTGCAAGTTAATGGAATAGAGTACTGGTAGACATTTATATGAGAAAGAAAAGCATAAAGGCACAAACTGTAAACCCACCACCTGAAATAAAGAGACTTAGCATGCAAGCGCGCGGTTAGTAAATCGAATTCAGCGTGCCTACAAACGCTGCGCCGGCTCGCCGTAATTCTCTGCAGGACCCGTCATCACTTCTGTAGTGGCCCCAAAGGACCTAGCTCATAGCCCACTAGACATTTGTATGAGAAAAAAGGCATTAGGACAGAACCGAAAACCCACCACCTGAAATAAAGAGACTTAGCATGCAAGCATGCGGTTAGTAAATCGTATTCAGCGTGCCTACAAACGCTGCGCCGGTGCTGCCTACGTTCACTGCGGGACCCGTCGGCGCTTCGGCAGTGGTCCCGAGTGACCTCTCTCATGGCTCACTAGGCCTGCCTGACTAAGGCACTCGCGACCGCATGTTCTACTGCACCATGCGCTCGATGTCGATGGAGTACAATTCATTGGTGCTTGCCGCTTCCGCAATTGCCGCTTCTTCTCTGCATGCATGAGGGCTTTCTCCCGCACTTCAGCAACTGCCTTCGTGATTAGATCGCGCCATGAACCACGGTCAACAGCCTTCGATTCCCGTGATTTGCAATCAAGATTAGAACGTGTGAGGCTCACTTTAATCATGTCCTGGTAACGTAACTTGGGTTTCCCAGCATGCCGCTTCCCTATACTCAGCTGGCCATACAAAAGTTGTTTCGGTATCCGCGTCGAATCCATACGGCTCACATGACCGAGCTGGCTAGCCGAACAACCTCCTCGTGGTGCCAGCTGGGTGGTTCGGGTTTAACCCGTTCCAGCCTTTAGTTCGGCGGCAGTGTTCCAGGACGTGGTGGGTTTTCGCCTGGCAAGCGTTCTCCATATAAAAAGCCACGAATGTCTGCTTATCAACACTGCGACGTGGCGGATGTGACTCGCCACAAAATAAAGTCACTTACCCGTGGATATCCGGAAAGTGCTATCCAACCCAAGGACATCAATGGCTTATGCTCGCATTCCTGACGACAACAAACAGTCAAAAATGCTGCGGCACATTTAAAGACACAAGCTACATTCATACACAAATACATACGTATATACACTTATACCCTTACATACACTGTTATGCCAAACATGTACTATTGTACATTATTGATCACACTGTTAGCTAAACATGATCATGCCTGTAAAGGTGTGTCTCGCATGGTCGAGAATAAAGGTTTATTTATTTATTTATTTATTTATCTCAGGTGTCGCAGTAAAAGTATGCCGTCCACTGCATACATCCCATTTCGGCGCAACACTGCCGTGTCTGCAACTCTGGCGCCCAAACCCATCCGCAAAATTCGTCGCAGACACTGCTGATGGAACCGCTCGAGATATCGCACATCCCGACGGTACATCGTCCACGTTTCACTGCCGTATAGAAGGACGGACAGTACCATGGATTTGTACACCATCAGCTTCGTGCCAATGGTAAGTTGATGGTTGTTCCGCACTCGGTACTCTAGCTTCCCGAATGCCGCTGCTGCCTTCGACACGCGATTACGCAACTCAACGTGTAGCTGTTGATCAGTCGATTTCACACTCCCAAGGTAGCTGAAGCGGGAGGTGGTTTCCAATACTTCCGCATCAATGCCGATTCGCGGAATGATTGAAGATTGCACATCCGGTAAAGGCTGAAAGAGACAGACAGTTTTGCTTGTGTTGATGATGAGCCCGAATTTGACAGCTGTCGAAGCCAGAGCACTAGTCATGTGCTGCAACTCATCCGCGCTGTGTGAAAACAACGTACAGTCGTCATCAAGCAGCAACATACGGATAGTTGTCTCACAGACTAGAGATCTCGCACCGAAACGACGGATGTTCAGCAACCCATCGTCAATACGGTGCTCCACACGAACACCGTAAGCACAAGCCGCATCAAAAGCACAAGACAACATCGCATGAAGATAGATATTAAACAGGGCAGGAGCTAACGCACAGCCTTGCTTCACACCAGAGACAACTGCAAAGTCATCCGAGGTCTCTCCACTCAGCTGCACCCTCGCTCGCATACCACTGTGCAGACATTCAATTAAACTTACAAATTTACGCGGGCAACCAAACTTACCCAACACCAGCCACAATGTCTCGCCGTTCACCGTATCAAATGCTTTGGTGAAATCAACAAAAAGTGAGTACAATGGCTGGTGTCCTTCTCTGCACTTCTCCTGCAACTGACGAGCCGTGAACACCATATCTATAGTGCTGCGACCCGAACGGAATCCACATTGCTCTTCCGCCACGTTAGGTTCCACAACCTGACTCACGAGACGATTGAGCAGGATTCGGGCAATCACCTTGCCCACACAACTCAGCAAGTTGATGCCACGATAATTCGCGCAACATTGCTTGCTACCTTTACCCTTGTACAGTGGTAGCACAAGGGCATCCTTCAGCTCATCAGGCACCTCCTCCTCAATCCATACACGTTGCACCAAGTGGTGCAGCCCAGTCAACAACGCGGGACCACCGTGTTTCAATACTTCAGGTGGGATCCCGTCACCTCCGGCACATTTGCCTTTTCGCAGCTGAGCAAGTGCTCTCTGCGTCTCATCCAGTCTCGGCGTATCCGCCAGATCCGCCTTCACATCGTGCCGCTTCAGGCCGTTTACTGTAGGCCAGTCGATCTCTGAACTGTTGTTTAAGAGACAGTCAGAGTGTTTCCGCCATACCTGCATTATGTCTGCAGTCTGGGTGCAGGTAGCGCCTGAACTACCATCGATCAGTGTCCTCAGCGGCTCCAATCTCGGTCCATACACTGCCTGCTAGGAGTCACAGAATTCCTTGTGTTGACGGCGTTCGGCGTAGCATTCCATCTGCTTCGCCTTCTCCGTCCACCATGCATATTAATGCGACGGAGCTCTCCGGTCAGTCGCCGTCGAAGTTTGCGAAACTGACTACTCTTTCCCAAATCACTGGGGTCTGCCACATTTGCAGCAAATGCTGCATTCTTCTCTGACATCAATGCGCCGATCGTCACATTGTTGTCATCAAACCAATCAGGCCGCTTACAGTTTGCGCGCCCGATGGTCTCCTCCGCAGCAGCTGTCACCTGGTCGCGAATGTGGTGCCACAGGTCGCCCCCTGTGGCTATGCATTCCACATCACACAGGCGTGCAGCCATCGCCTTCTCCAGCTCAGTATGTTTCGCCACAGTACCGAGGGAGAGAATGTTAAATTTACGCCGATTCACGGCGGGAGTGCAATACATCGATTTACGGTAATCTATGTACAGTTTGGTCCGAACCAACCTGTGATCAGTGCCACACTCAGCTCCACGCAGTAAACGTGTCATGCGCACTTCACGCATATCACGCTGACGTACGATGACATAGTTGAGCAGGTGAGCGTGACCACTCCGTGGATGCGTCCAAGTTGCCATATCACTCGCACTCAGTGCAAACCGAGTGTTCGTGATCGTCAGGCCGTGAGTGGCACACAGTGAGAGCAGCCTGTCACCCTTCGCATTCGCTGAACCAATGCCATTCGAACCGATAACGTCTGTCCACGCTGATGCATCGCGCCCAAAGCGCGCGTTGAAATCACCCAGCAGAAATAGTCGGTCGCTCCTCGGAACAGACCGTTTCACGGAGGATAGCTCAGTGTAGAACTGATCACGCGTGTCATCAGGATAACACATGGTCGGACCGTACGTGCTCATAAAAGTAGCAAACTTACCTCTTCCGAGTCGTAGGCGAACAGTCATCAGTCGCGTGCTGATGCCCGTTGGTTCACCCACCAACTGGCCATGGAGGCGATCGGAAATTGCAAAGCCGACCCCATGTTCACGTGGTGCTGAGGCGGCGTTCCCCACCCAGTAGAATGTGTAGCCAGCACCTGCTTCATGTAACTTACCTTGCTCAGCGAGCCGAGTTTCACTGAGCGCCGCAATATCGATGTGGTAGCGCGCCAGCTCCATTGCGACCAGTGCTGTGCGTCGCTCCGGGCACTCGCTCGAGTTCCGGTCCAGTAGTGTGCGCACGTTCCAGCACCCGATGTTGAGTGCTTTGCGCGAAGGCATACGATTGCATTGGGGGGCAATCGCACGCGAGGTGGTCGTTGTGCTTCGGAGGTTTGCTTGAGGGACTCCACCCGGAGTCTTTGGCTCAATAGCCTGACCCACAAGGCAGTGGATGGTTTGGAGGTTTGCTTGAGGGACTCCAACCGGAGCCTTTGGCTCAATAGTCTAACCCACAAGGCAGTGGAGAGCAGATCCAGCTCGGAAATGTGATTGCAGAGACAGATTGGGATCTGCTTGACGGCCGTCACACGCAGCCTACACAGCTACATAAACGCATACACAATTACACACTTACATACCCCCTGCACAAACTAGCACTGTTATGGCAAACATATGGGCTGTTTGCACATTCTTGATCACGCATTGTTTTGTCAAAATGATCATGCCTGTAAAGACGTGCCTCACCTTGTCGAGAATAAAAGCTTTATTTATTTTATTTATTTGAAACTGTACAAATAGGACAGAAATAACTATGAAGAAAGCCCATTTCCATGAGTTCGGGCACTTTCGTGTGGGCACCTTCGTTCCGCCATAGAGTGCAGTAACAATTCAGGCATGAATAGATCCAGAACTAGGACTGATCAGTTATAAAAGAGCTGGGGAAGAACACGCGCAATCGCGATTACACGATACGCTAGGTTCATGTGAGTATACCGTAAAGAACAATGGTGAACGCGCAGCAAGGCGTGGCGACGAAATATGCAGATAAGAAAGTGTCGGGGCGTAGCCATCCTGGTAGTATATAGTCATGGTCAGCTTGTCAGTGTGAGCTTATTGGCTGTAACTTTATTCAGCGGCAAGTCACCTCCGCCACGTCGCAGTGTTGTTAAACGGACGTTTGTGGTTTTTTATGGGGAGAACGCTTGCCAGGCAAAAACCCACCACGTCCTGGAACACTGGACACGGCAACAACACAAAACAAAGAAAACACTCGCACTTCGCAATCCTGACACACTATATGGACCCAGAAAGCAAAGCAAATCAATACAAGTCACCTGAGTCATTCGACTTCAACAGCTCCAACCGCCTGCAGTCGACTAGAAAGGAGAGTACACAAACATGGGAAGCAAATTTGCGAAACCTGACTGCGAATATCCGCGAAGGTAAGCGGTCAGATGCAAGCATGTCAATGTCCTATCGCCAATCGGCAGAGTTCCAGGACGTGGTGGGTTTACATCTGACAAGCGTTTTCCTTACAAAAAGCCACAAGTGTCTGCTTAACAACACTGCGACGTGGCGGATGTGACTCGCCACTCAATAAAGTCACCGTCCCAATCACACATTGGCAAGTTGACCGATACCACCTTTACAAATTCTATGCATATAGCTGCTTTCGTGCGAACACGCCTACACATTTGCTAAGTTACATGCCACTATTCTTAAATATTTTTGCGGCTTCTTTTTCATGCTTCATACACCTGACCCGCCCTGTGCACACAACCTCCTCCGACTAGTTAATCACCAACATACTCCGCATTAGTGAACTGATTCTTATCTCGACATCTCGCAGTTTGTGGACATAGACTTCTTAGAACGTTTGGGCCATATAAGCCCACACTACTGACTTCATCTTTACTACTCCCGCTCTTGATGCTGCTAATCATCCTACTATGTACAATATTACGATATGCTTACCATGCCCAAAAGGCGTGCCTCGCTTTGTCGAGAGTAAAATAGTTATATATTTACTTAATTATGCCGTCCGTGGAAGCCTGTTTGGCTTAAAACTGCTGCAAATATGATGGATTGGGGTATTCTCGTGCAATGCAAGACTGCTGGTGCCTGGAATCTGCTGTATTCCAAGCGGACGTTGGTATTAGAAAAATTGGTTCCAATCGCTAGAAAACGGCCCCTCTCTAGAGGCCCTCCGTGGATAGACAATGGTATAAGCTCTCTGATGTACAGCAGACGGGTTGTTGAACCGCTTCAGGCTGATGAGGTCAGAGCATGATCTCGGTAACAAAACCTTTGGGAATGTGTGTAAAATGTAAAGACGTTAGAAACGTTAACAATACGAACTCGCCTTAGTCACTCTCTCTAGAAAGACTCCCCAGACGCTCTAAACTTACCTTAAACGGAGTAACGGAGCTGGCAGTGTTATCCCTACGATGAGTTTCTTGGATCATGGGGAGCAAGTCCACAAAAACCCCGACGAAGCCAGGCCCATGGCGGGACAATATTACTCAGTGTACTTGACAGCATCGTCGTTCTCTGAGTGTTCTGTGTGCAATCGCTTTTCTATGTTATTGCACGTCGATATTCACACTGACAAGTCGAAAGTTCGCTGCGGTTTGGATTCTTATACATTTCCTCGCCCTGACGGCTTGCAATCCATGTTCCCCAAGGCTGCGGCCTGGTACATCGCCGCAACTATCTCGCAGTTCTTATGGCCTTCGTGTCAGTCCGGCCTTCTCCCGCCCGCTTGGAAGATGGGCATACTCAAGCCAACCTACAAAGGAGGCAACCGGCAAGCTCCGTCTAGCTACCGGCCCAATTACTTTACATCGCCAGCGTACAGAATCATGGAACGGGGCGAGAAATAAGCACCTCATCATCAGCTCAAGGGCCAAACGCTCATGCCACGTGCCCAGCATGGTTTTCACAAAGATCGCTCCTGCACTACCCACTAGTTTTGGCTTAGGAGAAATAGGCAAACCTACTGAAGGTTGGCTAACGCCTGAAGGTTGTATTAGTGGACTTCAGTGAGGCTTTGATAACGTCCCGCATGAACAGATTTCCTTCACTTCCCGACGAAGCGGCGTCGTTGAGAACTTTCGCTGATTGATTTCTGAGTTCCTGTAGGGCGGTACTCTGCTGGCGTAAGTGAATGGGACGTTTCCAAATACTGTACGCACGATCAGCGGTGTCAAATAGGGTTTGGCCATCGGCCCCGAACCCTACAACAACTTCACTTATGGTATGCTGTCTTAGCTTCAATTGGATTGCTTGGGTTATTTGGGTAAGCTGAAGATATGAACAGAGGTATCTTCGCTAGAGGATATAGTCGACTACAAGTGACGCTTGGTCTACACAACTGGTCGATTTAGTGGACTTTGCGCATTAATCAGGATATGTGTTCAGTCCTACGCATTGCCGCTCCTGAACCATTCAGCGCTTACCACATAGTTGTTTTCTTGCACAAAAATGTCACTTCAGAGAGAGACTTTGGCGTAATTGTGTCCCCATATTTAAGATCCACTCAAGTCACCAAGCGGAGGGTTGCCGCTGCCTACGGGAGGTTTCACGCCATCCGAAGAGCGTTCTGCCGTTTGACTTGGAGCACTTTAAAATCCTGTTTACCACACACGTGCGCCCGATTCTAGAATACGGCCTTCCTGCTACTTACCCTCTTACCAGATTTGAGTGTAACATGAAATAAAAGTCACAATGGCGTGGAGCAAAGTCCGTCTCGGGGTTACATGATCTGCCCTACCCCTTTCAACTTCAACGATTGAAGCCGTTTTCTCTGAAGTACCGTCGTTGCCGCAGGGATTTGCTTCTTACCCGGCGGATCTTATGGGAAGAGCTGGAGCGAGTTGCAGGATTTATTCCACATCAATATTGGGAGTTAGATTAGAGGCTACCGTTGAAAATTACTCGGACAAAGCAGGCTCAAGTTCCAGTCGCTACTTGCTATATCCACTGAAGTTGTAAATGACTGGAACGGGTTACCGGGGCCAGTCGCAGCCGCACAGACGGAGGATTGTTTCAAACGACTAGTTGCTTCAGCCTACTCGTTAAAAGCCGGAACGTCGTTGTACTTTTAAGATTTTTATCCCAGAAGTTCACATGCCACATAGCACCAGACGCCTTCCGCCCTATTGGGGATGGTTAGTGGTACGCATTCCTAACGGTTCTGTACTGGTAATCAGCCAACCAACCAGCAGCTAAAGCCACTGAGCCATGAGGGAAGTTAGTTCAGCTATATAACTTGCAAACCAATAAGGCGAAACGCGTTTGGCGTTTTCCGGACATGACTTGTTAGGTAGCTTGTGAAGTACTGGGATGAAATCCTTGTTTCTTATTGTTGAATATAATATGTTCGTGCTGCTTCGTCTACGATTGCGACGGCCCTCTCCGGAGTTTCCGTAGCGCAATGTCGCTAGCATCCCAGCCATGATCTGGAAGCGATGAACCTGACAACAGCTTCACCCCTGCTCTCTACTAACCAATGAACCAGTGAATCAACCGAAGAAAAAGACAGGCCAGCCCTTGAATAATAACCTGTTTACTGTCTTCCACCACATACTATACAACTGCGACAGACCTTGTCTGTGTTTATGGGTCTCTTACTGAGCATCGAAAACTGGAATAGGAAGTCGAGCTGCAAGGTTGGTTGTGCCACATTGATTTGGCCGCTTTTAATAGGTTAATAGGCGTATGCAGACACGGGAATACACCAGGACATTTTAAAGCCATGTGATGATAGATAAAACTGGAGTAATCTCTGAAATAGGCAATTGTAAAGTATCGTAAGCTTTCGTCGTAAGGTCAGCGTGGGTTGTCGTATAAATTTCGGTTAGATCCTTAGGTTTGTTTGCATTAAAAAGACGCAGGTAGAGCGGTAAGTTACCGGAGGCGTTCAAAATCATGGAGCGTCTCAGTGGCCTCAGGCCTACCGATCTGTTTGCACCAGCTACATCAGACGACTTGCGGGACAGTTGCGTTAAGTTGAAGCAGCGAAGATCCATGTGTTATAGGTCCGAGAGTAGCCTTGTAGTGATCCCCAAAGTAAGGAGAGCGTTGTACATCCGTTAGCCGGTCATTCATGCTTCCACTTCTCTTTACCTTCACATTTCGTTTAGTGCGGTCCCTCACTAGGTGGTTGTGATGTGAGCATTCAACCACCGACGAGATAGCTGCTTTCCATTGCTGCTCTCCGCGTCCAGTACGACCTAGGTACGCACTAGACACGGAAGCTATCGGAATGCACCACGAAACACATATTACACTACGCTAGTGTTAAGAGCCAGGTTCTTTGAAAACCGGGTTGTGTCCAGGTGTAACAACCTTCCTTCTACTTTATTAGGATACGAAACTGCAGATGAATTTAAATGTAGTTTAGACAAAAATTGGCTGGCCGTGTTGTCAGAATACCTTTGAGTTGGTGAATGTCGCTGTTCTCATGACTTAATGTGTGTATTGGAACGTCATGCGCTTGATTCGGTTGTTCGCCATTATAGCATCAAGCGCATTCAACCAAGACGCCGTATTGGTGGCTCTTTTTCGTTTACTAGTACACGAAACGCAACGATTATTAAGAGCAAGCTTGTTTCGTCCCTTTATCCTATTCGGTCCTTTCGTGTAAATGACAAAGCAAGATAGGTTCCAGATTTTTTTGATCTCTCAAGTCCTAGGAGCGTTTTATCATTTTCTGGCTTATCGACCTGCTGAGGAAGGAGCACTCACGGGATACTTCTCTCGTTTCAATGGAGGCTGCACTTAGTTAACCTTGACCTTGCAAGTTGACTTAACGACCTTACGTACCTGAATGCGCTTTCTAGGTCGAATGGTCGCCATGGCAACATGCACAATGCATACGGTGCGCACGCGTCTTCTGCGTTGCTCTTCACTCCGCCTGATGCGGTTGCAGATAACGCCCAGTTACGGAAGGAGTTAGCTGACGCTCTCCATTTACTCGCCGAAAGGGACCTTGAAAATCAGCGTGAAAGGGGGTATTTCTAATTCCTTAAAATTTGTTCAATGTTTCAACCTCGTTATTTTCGACGATAAATATGTTTCTATCCTGATTCTCCATGAAATCTTACAAACTTCATTGGTTTTTACTATCTCACTCATAGCACTTACCAGCTCAGTCGGACTTCGCGCTTTTAGTCTAACTTAAATCGTTAAATAATTGAGAGACGATCACATTCCAACACTCGTATGACATCCGTGACTTTATGACGCGTTAGTCTAACGGTATATATCCGATACTCAGATTTGAATGGCTAACCATAGGCGTGCGGCAGAACACACGGAAATAAGCTAGAAAATGTTTATTAGAAGGTTGCTAAATCCTAAGACTAAAAATAGGGCATCGGAAGATAACTTGCTGTGTGGTAGGGTGCTGAGTGCGATCGGAGAACCGACCTTCCTTAGACTAATGCGCTATAAAGGTCATCTGACCAATGTCGGGAAAGCACTTTAAACCATTTACCCAATTAATCTGTGGTACAGTGATTAAACTTTTCCAACTTAGTGGCCATTATTGTAACGATTTGATGAATTAATCGTAAGCAACTTTTCGTCGAAGGCTTGCCACTCATTTTCCTCCCCGATATTCAAGTGGTTTAGTTGGACTGGGCTGATGTTATCGTCTTGCTGGGTGACTCCACAGGCCGTCCTACTTGCACTTAACCACTTAGCGATTGAAGTATCACATGCACTTTTCACCATTCAAGTGCAGAGCATTTTTGAAGACGCCTGTACCTCCCCTTACCCTCGGTTGCGAAAAACCGGTTATGGAGCGTTTTGTCTATCTGAGAAGCTGCATCAACGCCGATGGAACTGTTGAAGACGAGATTTCGATGCGTGTCTCAAGAGTTCGTTTCTTTTTCTCCAAGCTGGGACACTTGTGGCGCCGCCATGACATCAGTCTCTCCCTCAAAGGGTGGGTTTATTTTGCGTGTCTGCGCTATACTGTTGTGCGGTTGCAGGACAGTCTGTTCGCAACGTTGATACGCGCCGTCTGTTTGTTTTCGAGCACCGTTGCTTGCGGTCTTTTGCCTGTGTGTAGTGGCTGTGCAAGTTAGACAGCGAGGCTTAAGTGGACGCAGCCACTCCCTCGAGAAGCTCGTCCCGTTGCGTCAGCTGCGTTGGCTTGGACACATATTGCACATGCCCGCAATTGGCAGCTGAAAAGTTATCTAAGCCTCCGATCAGGATGCACTGCGTACCGAACTTTCGCTCTCTTGTCCTAGTGACGCTGAGCTTCAGTGGAATAGGATCTCCGCCGTTTTGCACGACGCAGGAGCATCAGTCGTCACCGCACCATTCAGTGTATATCCGAGAGATCGGTGACCTATTGGAATCCAGAAGAAACCTCCCTGCTGACAATGTGATCAGGCGAACTATTAGGCGGGAAATAAAGCGGAGCCTGCATGCTAAAAAGGAAGCCTGGTGAACCAGTCGGGCCCAGGAATTGGAGGAAGCAGGAGCAGTAAAAAATTATCACAAGCTTTTCCGGCTGATCTGCACCACTGGTCCAAGGAAACTAGGCGTCAGTGAAACAATCAGAGACGCAGGTGCACTGATTCTCAATAAGGAGCGCCATACTGCTTGTTGGGCGGGAAACTTTCAAGATCAGTTAAGTTGATACCATGCTCCCGGACTTCTTCCTATTCAGGCGATGTAGGATGAGCCATGGACGGTTAGCTTAGAAACTCCATCGGAGGCTAAGGTCCGAAATGCGATCACAGCCTTCAATCGCTCTTATGCCACTGCCACGAATTCTCTCCCACTTGACTGTTTAAGGATGGGTGGAAGTGAAGTCCTCTGCATAGCACTACCCTCTGTTCGCTAATGTCTGGAAGGAATAGACCTCTCCGGCTAACTAGAGCGAATCGATTATGGTGGCGACATACAAGAAGGGCAGTCGCACAGACTGTTCTAACAACAGCGATATACGCCTAATGTCAATTGTGACAAAATAATGGCCTCAATTCTCGTCCGTCGCCTCATTAGGATGCGTACAAAACTGTCGCTCGATTTGGAGCACGAGCGTGGATTCTGACAACGCGCTAGTTTGCGCCGACCTTCGGGATTGTTTCGGTGGACTTCCTTAACCGCGCTATGAACGCATGGATATTTGCCAGCTGGAGAAGCCAGGTTTTCTGAATGCGTATTAAAATACGCTGGTACCTGAGCTGAGTAAACCTCCATTGAGCTAGCATCGTTCAGAAATTCAAGTACCTGGGCAGCTATATTAGCTCCCGTGAGCTCGAAGAAGAGATTACGAGCCGTATAGCAAAATCTCGAGGTGCTTTTACCAATCTCCGCTACCTGTGGCGCAGGCGCGACGTCACGCTCGCCCTGAAGGGCAGTTTATGATGCAGCCATCAGTTCAACCCTCTTATACGGTTGTGAAACCTGGCCCATCAGATCGACAGACAGACAGACACGTTCGACCATCGCTGCCTTCGCAGTTTGGTTCATATCTGGTGGGAGCACCGCGTGAGCAATGAGCGTATTCGGCGCCGTGCATTTGGTGCAGGAAGAGCTAGTGAACCGCTCGGTACCATTATATCACTCACCAGGATCCGATGACTGGGTCAAGTGTTGCGCATACCAGCACACCGACTCCCGCGAGGCGCATTGTTTGCTCGCCGGGGGTGTAGTTGGATGAGGAGGAGGAGATCCTAAGCGATGACTTGGTCGGGAGAAATGAAAACCCTCACTTCGAAGTTGGCGTCGGTTGGTACATCCCGACTGCCTGACTGGGGTTCTAAGGACGGTGAACACGTTTGGTTGAACACACTTGCTTATATGGCTAGGAGCCGGCCCCAATGGCGTTTGTGTTGTGAGTTTCTTTGTCCCTCCCCCTCCCTTTTTGATCCTTCTCCAATTTCAATCTCATACAAAATGCATAATATAATATTTAACATTTTTTGTAGTGTATTTTTTATACCTTACCTGTATGTATTGTGGCACAGCTGAGGTGTTTCTCACCCCTAACTAACGTGTATTGATGATGATGGTGATGAAGCCCCATTGAACACATTTGAAGATCACTGCTTGCATATCCGCCAGAGGTAGTTAGCAGCGGACATGCCTTCATTTGCTAAATGAAATTTTTAACCTAGACATTGGATCTACCCATTATCTGGAACTTGCGGATGCTCGCCCTTGTTCCGGCTGGAAGCGAATACAATGATACCGTCACAGTTCTCAGTGCGAAGCTACGTGCTATCCTGATGATAGACCGCGAAGCCTGGTAGTCTCCTCGTGCCTCAGAGATGGAAACAGCCGCTGCGCTTGGTAACCATCAGAAGTTATTCCGTTTGAATCGATAAACGGGTAGCAGGAAACTTGGTTTTAGCGGGACACTAAGCGACGAGAGAGGACAGCCAATCCATAGCTTGTCAAAGTGCTTGGAGCGTTGGGCCGAAAACTTTGAGAAGCAGTTTCCTCAGTCACTGCTGCTAGTTTCTCCATTGGCCGTTCCCTTGGATGCGCCATCGCGCGCAGTAATTTAACGCGTGATCAGGCGGCTGCTATTGGACAAGGCCTCCAAGGCAGAGCGACTTCATCCAACCCACTTCAAATTCCGGGGCCTGCTCTTCTCGATGACTTACATAACTTAGTAGGGAACCTAAGTGAACAGGAGACTGTCCGGACAGACTGCAGGCACTCTGTAATAGTTAACATTTTCAAGGAAGGCTTCCGATCCAAATGCGGCAATCATAGAGGAATCAGTCTGATCTTCATTACCTCTAAGTTACTTGTGTCTGTCGTCCTCCATAGACTGCCTGGCACTCTTGAAAGCCAGATGCGCGAGGAGCAAGCCGGGTTTCGTCGAAATCGAGACTACATTGATCACATCTTCACAGTATGTCAGCTGTTGGAGCACTGCCATGTTTATTGGCGACCCACCGTACTTATGTTCCTGGACGTCAAAAAGACCCTTAACTCGATTGACTGATGAAACGCATTAAGGAGCACCTACCACGTTGGTTGCGTCGAGGTGGTACTGGAGCTATAACTAGCTCAGTTATGGCTCATCTGGTTGATAGTGGGCATGAGGTTGACCCAGTCAGTGCCTTTCGAATACTGTACAGGGTCCCTCCACTCCAGTCGAAAGGCCTGCGCCTCCGGACCCTTGCTACTGCCGAGGCGATCAGCATTCGGTTGTACCAACCTCTTTTGTGTGCACAAAAGAAGCTGATCGAAGCTGTTCAGCTACCTTGGCCAGCCAAAACGGATCCTTCGGACAGCAACTGCAATTGTGCAACGGTACCTCAGACCTAGTTTGTTGTTTGTTACTGGTTCATGTCTTTGATCGACACGTGATCTATCTCATTTGAACTGATCGTTAATCCCCTTGTACTTTCCTATTGCGATTTCAACCATATGATTGTACAGGTCTGAAGATGAATCATCGAAAACAATTGTTCACCCTCGGTCTTTCGTTCTTGATAATGAAATGGGAATTTTCCACTTACTGACTGATGTGTCCTTCGAGACTGTTTACTCAGGAAAAGCATGCCCGAGAAATATGTAATCATTATCCGTGCGCTACATGCTCCTAGCTCGGGCAGGGTGAGGGTTTCATACAAACTGTCATCGTCCTACAATATCTCCAGTGGCGGGAGACAACGTTTCTCGCTGTCGTCCTTCAATGCACCGACTCGGAGACGCTGTCGCAGCACCTACGATGGGCACATAAAAACTGAAGTCAGTTCACACATTGCAAAGGGTGGAACTGCCTTCTTGAATCTGCGGCATCTCTGGCGACAGAAGGGAGTTACCCTCCGTCTGAAAGGCCGTGTATACAAGGCCACAGTGAGGTCTGTCCCGCTCTATGGTAGTGAAACTTGTCCCCTTCGTTCTGAAGATCTGAGGCACCTTCAAGTCTTTGATCATTGTTGGTGTCGGATGGCACCAGCGTGTCCGCAACGATGATGTGCGTAGGCGAGTACTAGCTAGCTAGCTCGTTAGAACAACAGCTAGCACTGAATAAGTTGCGTTGTCTTGGGCACATGCTACGTATGCCTGGTCACCGCTTACCTAGGATGGTCTTATTTAATCTGCCAGATGTAGGATGACGCAAAGCTCGAGGTGGATAGAAGTTGACTTGGCAGCGGGAAATGAAGTCACTGACGGCTAAACTGGGTGCCGTTGGTCCTTCTCGTCTTCCGGCCTGGAGTCCACGTGACTCGCCTTGTGCTTGGCTCGAGACTTTACAGGACATGGCTCGCAACCGAAACTAGTGGTGCGTCTGCTGTCGTCTCTTAGTCGGATTGCCTATTTAAAGTGTGTTTGGTGCTGAGTTAGCTGCCAGGTAATGGCTGATTATGACGCGGGGCAGTGAAAGCCGTAAGAAAGCTGTCTCGCTGCTGCTGTCTTATCTTTGCACCATAGCCAGCTGTTTGTGACGGTATGTTGTCGACACAAGGTGTAGGCACCATGACCCTGAATGTTTGCTTAGGGTATTAAGGTTTTCAGGTAAGTCCCCCTTCTCTCCCTCTTATTATTCTTTATTTCATAGGTCATCATGTTGTATGGCACCGAAGCACCAGTTCAAATGGCTGATGTTGTTGACTCACGGGTCAAGCTGGTGTAGGTATTATTCTAAGCTTCAATGCGGAGCCATCGTTGGTCGATTGGATTCCGGTGCACAGCCGTTTATGTGCAGCCCGTTTGACGACATCAGCTAAGGTTGATTCACGAAGTAGTACAAAATGCTGTTTGTTTGTGCTTTTTGCTTATGCTCCCTCCAACTGCGGTTCAAATGCTGTTAAGGACACATTCTATCATGAACTGAAGGCGCTGCTATGCATTGCTACTAGTTCCGATCATATAGTACTTGCAGGGGATGTAAACGCACAAGTAGGGCATATGAGCTCTTCAGAAGCTTAGGTAGGTGGTAATTACGGACTTAACTCCGAACGGACTGACAACGGCGAGCGTCTACTGTAACTGTGTGCGGAGCACCAGTTGTTTCTTAGTAGCAGACACAGTGGGCGCCTAAATGCCACTTGGCCTTCTCCTATAACTGGCCAGTGATGGGCCCGAATTGACCACATTGCCATAAGTTACAGGTGGCGTGGTTCCATCATGGATTGCCGCTCGTACTGGAATACCTGCGTCGACTCTGATTATGCCTTAGTACGCTGTAGTTTTTCCATGAACTTTACCGGGAGGCACACCAAGCATCTCCTCCGATTGGCAACTGAGAATTTGTCTCAGCCGTCGGTCAGGCAAGCCTATCAAGACGCACTGCGTACCGAACTTTCGCTGTCTTGTCCTAATGACACTGAGCTTCATTGGAACATGATCTTGGCCGTCATGCACGACGCAAGAGCATCTGCTTGTGGCACTATCAATCGTCACCACACCAGCCATTGGATATCCGAGAGGTCGGTGAACCTGTTAGAATCCAGAAGAAACCTCCCGACTGGCTCTGAGCACATTGTGACTAGACGGGCCATTAGGCGCCAACTAGAGCGGAGCCTACGTGCTGACAAGGAAGTCTGGTGGAGCTGTAGGGCTCAAGAAATGGAGTAGACAGGAGCACTAGGCAATTATCGCAAGCCCATCCAGCTGATCCGCACCACTGGTCCCAGGAAACTAAACGTCAGTGAGACAATCAGACATGCACGTGCACTGATTCGCAGTAAGGAGCGCCGTATGGCTCGTTGGGTGGAACACTTTCAAGATCAGTTCAGCTGGCTCCCTGCTCCCGGACCTCGTCCTACTCAGGTGATGCAGGACGAGCCATGGACGGTTAGTTTAGAGTCTTCGTCCGAGGCCGAGGTCCGAAACGCGATCACAGTCCTCAATCGTTTTCCTACTGCTGGCCCGGATTTCATCCCACCTTCACTATTTAAGGATGGAGGTGAGGTCTTCTGCAAAGCACTGACCTCGCTATTCGAACATTTCTGGAAGGAATTGTCCCGGCTAACTAGAGCGAATCGATTATAGTGGCAATATACAAGAAGCGCAGTCTCACAGGCTGTTCTAACCACAGGGGTATTAGCCTAACGCCAATTGTGACAAAATCATTGGTCTCGATCCTCGTTCATCGCCTCACTGTGAAACGGAACTCTTGTATTAGGGAAGAGCAGGCAGGTTTTCGCCCAGGAGGTGGCTGTATAGACCATATATTCACTCCGCTGCAGGTGCTAGAGCAGCGCCACGCATATCGCAGACCGACAATAGCTGTGTTCCTCGATTTCAAGCGTGCGTTCGATTCAGTCGATCGATGCATTCGGTTCGAAATAGTTGCGCGGAAAGGTGTTACCACGAAATATGTGAACATCCTATGTGCTCTACACTCGAACACTACAGGCCACGTCAGGGTCTACGGTGACCTGTCGGACAGCTTTCCGATCACAAGTGGCGTTCGTCAGCGTTGTCCGACTTCCCCATATTTGTTCAATTTCTTCGTGGACTTTATCATGGAGTGTTCCCTTGCGGAAACTCATGATGTAGGCGTTGAGGTTCTGTTTGGTGAAAGGTTACTTGATCTTAATTATGCGGACGATATCGTCTTGCTTTTCGACGATCTTGCGGCGGCACAATCAACCCCGAATAGCCTGTCTAGAGTGGTCCCACTATTTGGTATGCACTTCGCACCTTCAAAGTGCAAAGTGTTGCTGCATGACCACCGGTCACTTGATGGCTCCTTGACCCTTGCTAACGAGGAACTCACGGTGGTTGATCAATTCACTTATCTTGGCATCTGCATTAACAACGATGGGTGCATAACAACTGAAGTCAGTTCACACATTGCAAAGGGTAGAACTGCGTTCTTGAACCTGCGGCATCTTTGGCGACAGAAGGGAGTTACCCTCCGTCTGAAAGGCCGTGTATACAAGGCCACAGTGAGGTCTGTCCCGCTCTATGGTAGTGAAACTTGTCCCCTTCGTTCTGAAGATCTGAGGCACCTTCAAGTCTTTGATCATCGTTGTCTGCGAAGCATTGTTGGTGTCGGATGGCACCAGCGTGTCCGCAACGATGATGTGCGTAGGCGAGTACTAGCTAGCTAGCTCGTTAGAACAACAGCTAGCACTGAATAAGTTGCGTTGTCTTGGGCACATGCTACGTATGCCTGGTCACCGCTTACCTAGGATGGTCTTATTTAATCTGCCAGATGTAGGATGACGCAAAGCTCGAGGTGGATAGAAGTTGACTTGGCAGCGGGAAATGAAGTCACTGACGGCTAAACTGGGTGCCGTTGGTCCTTCTCGTCTTCCGGCCTGGAGTCCACGTGACTCGCCTTGTGCTTGGCTCGAGACTTTACAGGACATGGCTCGCAACCGAAACTAGTGGTGCGTCTGCTGTCGTCTCTTAGTCGGATTGCCTATTTAAAGTGTGTTTGGTGCTGAGTTAGCTGCCAGGTAATGGCTGATTATGACGCGGGGCAGTGAAAGCCGTAAGAAAGCTGTCTCGCTGCTGCTGTCTTATCTTTGCACCATAGCCAGCTGTTTGTGACGGTATGTTGTCGACACAAGGTGTAGGCACCATGACCCTGAATGTTTGTTTAGGGTATTAAGGTTTTCAGGTAAGTCCCCCTTCTCTCCCTCTTATTATTCTTTATTTCATAGGTCATCATGTTGTATGGTACCGAAGCACCAGTTCAAATGGCTGATGTTGTTGACTCACGGGTCAAGCTGGTGTAGGTATTATTCTAAGCTTCAGTGCGGAACCATCGTTGGTCGATTGGATTCCGGTGCACAGCCGTTTATGTGCAGCCCGTTTGACGACATCAGCTAAGGTTGATTCACGAAGTAGTACAAAACGCTGTTTGTTTGTGCTTTTTGCTTATGCTCCCTCCGACTGTGGTTCAAATGCTGTTAAGGACACATTCTATCATGAACTGAAGGCGCTGCTATGCATTGCTACTAGTTCCGATCATATAGTACTTGCAGGGGATGTAAACGCACAAGTAGGGCATATGAGCTCTTCAGAAGCTTAGGTAGGTGGTAATTACGGACTTAACTCCGAACGGACTGACAACGGCGAGCGTCTACTGTAACTGTGTGCGGAGCACCAGTTGTTTCTTAGTAGCAGACACAGTGGGCGCCTAAATGCCACTTGGCCTTCTCCTATAACTGGCCAGTGATGGGCCCAAATTGACCACATTGCCATAAGTTACAGGTGGCGTGGTTCCATCATGGATTGCCGCTCGTACTGGAATACCTGCGTCGACTCTGATTATGCCTTAGTACGCTGTAGTTTTTCCATGAACTTTACCGGGAGGCACACCAAGCATCTCCTCCGATTGGCAACTAAGAATTTGTCTCAGCCGTCGGTCAGGCAAGCCTATCAAGACGCACTGCGTACCGAACTTTCGCTGTCTTGTCCTAATGACACTGAGCTTCATTGGAACATGATCTTGGCCGTCATGCACGACGCAGGAGCATCTGCTTGTGGCACTATCAATCGTCACCACACCAGCCATTGGATATCCGAGAGGTCGGTGAACCTGTTAGAATCCAGAAGAAACCTCCCGACTGGCTCTGAGCACATTGTGACTAGACGGGCCATTAGGCGCCAACTAGAGCGGAGCCTACGTGCTGACAAGGAAGTCTGGTGGAGCTGTAGGGCTCAAGAAATGGAGTAGACAGGAGCACTAGGCAATTATCGCAAGCCCATCCAGCTGATCCGCACCACTGGTCCCAGGAAACTAAACGTCAGTGAGACAATCAGACATGCACGTGCACTGATTCGCAGTAAGGAGCGCCGTATGGCTCGTTGGGTGGAACACTTTCAAGATCAGTTCAGCTGGCTCCCTGCTCCCGGACCTCGTCCTACTCAGGTGATGCAGGACGAGCCATGGACGGTTAGTTTAGAGTCTTCGTCCGAGGCCGAGGTCCGAAACGCGATCACAGTCCTCAATCGTTTTCCTACTGCTGGCCCGGATTTCATCCCACCTTCACTATTTAAGGATGGAGGTGAGGTCTTCTGCAAAGCACTGACCTCGCTATTCGAACATTTCTGGAAGGAATTGTCCCGGCTAACTAGAGCGAATCGATTATAGTGGCAATATACAAGAAGCGCAGTCTCACAGGCTGTTCTAACCACAGGGGTATTAGCCTAACGCCAATTGTGACAAAATCATTGGTCTCGATCCTCGTTCATCGCCTCACTGTGAAACGGAACTCTTGTATTAGGGAAGAGCAGGCAGGTTTTCGCCCAGGAGGTGGCTGTATAGACCATATATTCACTCCGCTGCATGTGCTAGAGCAGCGCCACGCATATCGCAGACCGACAATAGCTGTGTTCCTCGATTTCAAGCGTGCGTTCGATTCAGTCGATCGATGCATTCGGTTCGAAATAGTTGCGCGGAAAGGTGTTACCGCGAAATATGTGAACATCCTATGTGCTCTACACTCGAACACTACAGGCCACGTCAGGGTCTACGGTGACCTGTCGGACAGCTTTCCGATCACAAGTGGCGTTCGTCAGCGTTGTCCGACTTCCCCATATTTGTTCAATTTCGTCGTGGACTTTATCATGGAGTGTTCCCTTGCGGAAACCCATGATGTAGGCGTTGAGGTTCTGTTTGGTGAAAGGTTACTTGATCTTAATTATGCGGACGATATCGTCTTGCTTTTCGACGATCTTGCGGCGGCACAATCAACCCCGAATAGCCTGTCTAGAGTGGTCCCATTATTTGGTATGCACTTCGCACCTTCAAAGTGCAAAGTGTTGCTGCATGACCACCGGTCACTTGATGGCTCCTTGACCCGTGCTAACGAGGAACTCACGGTGGTTGATCAATTCACTTATCTTGGCATCTGCATTAACAACGATGGGTGCATAACAACTGAAGTCAGTTCACACATTGCAAAGGGTAGAACTGCGTTCTTGAACCTGCGGCATCTTTGGCGACAGAAGGGAGTTACCCTCCGTCTGAAAGGCCGTGTATACAAGGCCACAGTGAGGTCTGTCCCGCTCTATGGTAGTGAAACTTGTCCCCTTCGTTCTGAAGATCTGAGGCACCTTCAAGTCTTTGATCATCGTTGTCTGCGAAGCATTGTTGGTGTCGGATGGCACCAGCGTGTCCGCAACGATGATGTGCGTAGGCGAGTACTAGCTAGCTAGCTCGTTAGAACAACAGCTAGCACTGAATAAGTTGCGTTGTCTTGGGCACATGCTACGTATGCCTGGTCACCGCTTACCTAGGATGGTCTTATTTAATCTGCCAGATGTAGGATGACGCAAAGCTCGAGGTGGATAGAAGTTGACTTGGCAGCGGGAAATGAAGTCACTGACGGCTAAACTGGGTGCCGTTGGTCCTTCTCGTCTTCCGGCCTGGAGTCCACGTGACTTGCCTTGTGCTTGGCTCGAGACTTTACAGGACATGGCTCGCAACCGAAACTAGTGGTGCGTCTGCTGTCGTCTCTTAGTCGGATTGCCTATTTAAAGTGTGTTTGGTGCTGAGTTAGCTGCCAGGTAATGGCTGATTATGACGCGGGGCAGTGAAAGCCGTAAGAAAGCTGTCTCGCTGCTGCTGTCTTATCTTTGCACCATAGCCAGCTGTTTGTGACGGTATGTTGTCGACACAAGGTGTAGGCACCATGACCCTGAATGTTTGTTTAGGGTATTAAGGTTTTCAGGTAAGTCCCCCTTCTCTCCCTCTATTTATTCTTTATTCCGTGACTATATGGCGGCGAAGCATCAGTTCAGATTATTGATGTACTACCTTTATTGTCGTTTTTTTGTCATGCTGTCACCTTTCGTTTTTGACTTATGCAATGACGAATTCATGGAACTGGCGTTTACTGGGGACGATTTTGATTTGGAGCTGCTCCCAGGTGAGCGGCTTTTGTACTTGGAGTATGCCGACGGCATTGCGCTTTTCTGAGGCGGTTCCCGAACTTGCCAAGCTGCACTGGATAACTTAGCGCTGGCTGCCAGTCGTTCCGGCCTATGCTTTACTCCATCTAAATGCAAAGTTCTCCGGTATTGACAGGGACCCATTCCTACACTGACCTTTGGCGGTGATTATTCCTATGTCGTATCTGCGCTGCTGTATCAGCGCCAGTGGAACGGAAGATGTGATCACCAACCGTATAGCAAAAGCTCGAGGTGCTTTTGCCAATCTCCGCCATCTGCGGCGCCGACGTGACATTACTTTTGCTCTGTAGGGTAGTGTTTACAATGCAGCCGTCCGTGCAACCCTCCTGTAAGGCTGCGAAACTTGACCCATCAAGTCGACAGATATAAGAAGGCTAGATACTTTCGATCATCGCTGTCTTCGCAACTTAGCTAATGTCTGGTGGGAGCACCGCGTAAGCAATGAGCGTGTTCGGCGTCGCGTATTTAGTGTAGGGAGAGCTAGTGAACCGCTCAGCACCATAATATCACGCATTAGGCTCCGATGACTGGGCCATGTTTTATGGATGCCAGCCCACCGACTCCCGCGACGTGCATTGTTTGCTCGTCGGGGGTGCGGTTGGAAGAGGAGGAGGGGAGACAAAGCGATGACTTGGTCGAGAGCGATGAAAACCCTCACTTCGAAGTCCTCGTCGGTTGATGTTTCCCGACTGCCAGAATGATGACCGAAGGATGACGAGCACGTTTGGTTGGATACATTAGCTGACTTGGCGAAGAGTGTTGCAACCCGGTGTTAAAAGAACGGGCACATTTCCAGAATCTATGTATTTGATCAAGTTGGGCTACAGGCCTGAAGTTGGACAACCGTACTGCGTCAGTCCACGATGCCAAATACGAACGCTGCTCTGGCTATGACGGAGTGTTCAATACAGTGATCGACAGCAGTTGCTCGATGATCATGGTGGTTGGGTTAGTTAGGATTGTTCTAACTATACCTCCCCCACAAAGAAAATGTATCAGTCACTTGACATTCCTGAGGGTCTTCTGACACGGACTGTTGCAGCTGCAAGGGAACTGAGACTGTTGCTGTCCCTTATTTAGAACTCGGAATATTTGCTGTGAGCCATCGTTGCTTTCTTCGTCAACTAAGGGCTCTTAGGTATTCTAGCACCTACCGACTGTAGAGGCAAATGTCGAGTGATTGTCCCGATCATTCGTAATTGCTTGAGGACTGCAGGCTAAAAAATATGATTGTCGAGTGACGGTCTCGATCATGATTAAGTGCCGAATCTCCACTTGGCTGGACAGATAAGTGTCTGGGGAAACCCAGGTCATATGTAACCGAGCGTCTCCAAATTGCTCACGTTCTTGTGAAGAAAATTACATTCCAAGTCCCCGTAAAAACATTATTTTGATCCATCCCACCTCCGTCGTCAAATTGTTGCAACCCGGTGTTAAAAGAATGGGCACATTTCCAGGATCTATGTGTCTGACCAAGTTGGGCTACAGGCCTGAAGTTGTACAACCGTACTACGTCAGCCCATGATGCCAAATGCAAACGCTGCTCTGGCTATGACGGAGTGTTCAATAAAGTGATCGATAGCGGTTGCTCGCTGATCATGGTGGTTGGGTTAGTTAGGATCGTTCTAACCATAACAAAGAGTCGATCTCAGTGGCGTTTGTGTGGTGAGTCTCTTTATCCCCCCCCTTCCGTTTAGCATCCCTTCCAACAGCTCTCAAAATGTGCTATTAGCATTGTATTACTTATTTATAGCTTTTGAGTCTACATTGCTTAATGTCTTACTTTTTTGTATTGCGGCACATTAGCTGATGTGTGTATCTCACCCTCAGCTAACGTGTATAGCAAATTGGGGGAGCAATTTGAAGCACTGGTCTTGAATTGCGACGTACAATCTCAATGTTTACCGCGATTCACATCGAACTGAACCTCACTCGATTCAGTCACTGGGGCCATAGCTGATGTATTGTTGATGCCTTATTACCTTTATCTCTAAAATGCTAACATTCGCTATACTCAGGCACCTCGCCGTTCTGCATGCGAGCCGATTCGCTGAACTCGGCTACTTTCCACCTTGCTAAAGTTGTACTGATCATGTCTTGCACTTCACTCAATGCTTCGTTAGCATGTACATTAAACATGTCGTATAATCTTGAAGATTAGCGCCTCTTAAGCGGATCGCGCCAGCCTTTGGCACAGTCTATGCTTAAGCATATAACAGGGATGTCTTTATTCCCGTCTGTCATAAACGTGAATTTGATCGCTAAATAATGACTGGGGTGATCCTCACTCTTAGATAGTACGTAGGATGAATGATGGGCACGCACGATCTAGTTGATCCTGCTACATTTCGTTCCTTCTCAATCACAATAAGTCATCTGTGCGCCGAGCACAGTCTGTATATCGTCAGCGTAACGTTTCCACGTAAGTGCTTACATCGAGTTACTTAGTGGTCACTGCACGATAGACTGTTCTGGACTCGATCTTAGCACGTTGTCACCAGCTGTAGATGGCACACTTCAGCGGGTGATTGTTGGTCGATTTAGTGCACTGTTCTCAATTCTGGGTATTCGTTGTTGCGTATTCTCCTAGCGCCCATACTTCCTATTTCAGTTTAGCGCCCAATTTCAATGCACAGATTCAATCTGAATTATGATGTTTGTTTTCACCGGCAAATGCGGTAGACGGACTGAGTCTAACTCAGAATCACATTCAACACATTAGAGTCTACTCGCCCACCTATCTTCCGAACAGTGAATTGCTTTCTTTGGCTTTACTAAGGCCGGCGCACGCTTGATGGTGCCGTCGGATATATCACTTTTCAATTTGTCCCCATCGCTGAAACTTCGTTTGACTGAGGCTAGGAATCGATCGGGAGTAATGTTGGTTGGCAACAGTCCGCAAAATCCAGAAGGCCAGCACCATTTGGAACACGAGAAGGTTGTTTCAACTCGTTCGTTGCATTGTTAAGATGTCTCTCTTGTGTGAAGCAATAGCCGAAATAGTTGCACAACGGATCACCCTCAACATATAATTACTATTAGAATTATTATTCTCATTGTCTTGTCGCCGCTAGTCAATTCAACTTGATCCCCCGTGCCTCCGTGTACAGGTCAAGGTTGGCAAATCGAGCTTAGCTGAACTTTATAGGCTATCACTTAGCGCTGTACGTCTAGGCATGTGTTCTTCACTACCAAAACGCAGGGTACTTTTACAGGGCTGGGCCTCGACACCACAGTTTTTTCGCCTTCATTCACGCGATGAGACTGGACTTTAACTTGATCCGATGATTTGTGTGCCTCAGTGGTCCATCGCAATGAGGCTGGACCTTACCGTGGTGCGATGGTTTGTGTGCCTCAGTGATCCATTGAGCTATACTGAGTGGTGCTTTTGCACCTTCAGAGTCACTCATACCAGATTGATCAATGGTTAGAGGCCAGACAAACTCAGCGTCCTGGTCCTCCAGGTTGGGGGTTGGAATGAGGGTGGCTCCTTATTCCTTAAAACGGACTCCTTGTAGTCCAGTGCCAAACCCGCTGCCTTGCGGCCAGGTTTTTGAACCAAAGGCTTTGGTTGAGAACCCTAATGGTTCTCCCGTCTAGGCCTGGGCAACCTGACAGTATCCTGCCCACGCAATACAATGAATCTTTCCTCAAACAAATTTCTGATGCTCTGGCCACCGCAGAGGATAATCAACGGCGCCCTATCTGCTGCATCGAGCAGGGTGGATAGGGGTTTGGATGCTACTGCTCAAGCCTTCCCATCTTCTTATTCCCCTTCTTGCGCTTTTTCACCCTTATCGTCCCGTTCCAGCTTCACTTTTATCCCTCCTGTTTTCAACCCCCCAATTCTCGGCCCTCCCCCATCTTGCTTCAATAGTCGCTTGTCTTTTAGTTTCAACTCACAGGTGAACGCAGAGCGTCATTCCTGTACTGTCAGCAGGCCCATGTCCAAGCAAGCGGCCCATTCCAGTTCATCGGCTTCCATTTGGAGCCCTCGATCCTCCTTCAGACTGGCATGCCTCAATGTTCGCACATTGCTTCAGATCGGTCAACAGGCAGCATTTGCCCGAACATTAGAGACCCTCTCGATCGATATCTGCTGCTTATCGGAGACCCGCCTGCAAGACTCGAGCTCTGTACTCACTCTGCGATCCCCTTCAGGTGACACCAGCACCACTTTCTCGTTGCGCCTATCCGGTGACGATGCAGCTTCGAGCACCGGCCAAGCCGGTGTTGGTATTGCTCTGAGCCCCCGGGCTGAAGCTGCTCTGGTTGATTGGATTCCAATCAGTAGCCGGATGTGTGCGGTCCGATTGGCTGGCTCGTTCAAAGTTTCGAAGTCGCGTGGGACTAACAGGTGTCTATTCGTTATCGCTGCCTATGCACCGACAAACTGTAGCGATGACTCAGTAAAAGACGACTTCTATCGTCAACTGAACGAACTCCTTCGCCACAGAAGAAACTCGGACACTGTAGTGCTGGCTGGGGATCTGAACGCTCAAGTTGGAAAATTATCCACAGATGAGCTGCATCTGGGCGGCCAACATGGTATAGGCTCCCGTAATGATAACGGTGAGCGGTTACTTCATTTGTGTGAGGATGCTCGCTTATTTCTTGCGAGCACTAATTTCCGACACAGCAGTCGCCGGAGGGTGACTTGGCGCCCACCAGCCTCGAACCAGCTATGGACGCAACTCGATCACATTGCTATCAGTTACCGCTGGAGAGACTGCGTACAGAACTGTCGCTCGATTTGGAGCACAGGTGTTGACACCGATCATGCACTTGTATGTGCTGACCTGCGGATGCGCTTTGGCGGACGCCCGCGACGATGTTGTGAGCGCATTGACACCGGCCAACTGGTGAAACCAGCTGTTCTGAACGCCTATCAAATTACGCTGTCATCCGAGTTGGATAAACGCTCACTGGATGCACTTGAAGCTCACTGGTCTCATATGCAACAGGCTTTACTAGCAGCAGGCAAATCCTCATGTGGCATGTCTAATCGCCAACATGAACATTGGGTCTCTTCACAGTCTTTGGAAATTATAGATGCTCGCCGGCATATTCCGGCTGGAAGCGAACACAATGAAACTCGCAAAGAGCTCCGGGCAAAACTCCGTGCTAGCCTGAAGAGAGACCGCGAATCCTGGTAGTCCCTTCGTGCAACCGAGATGGAAGTGGCCGCTGCCCTTGGTAACCATCGTGAGTTATTCCGTCTTATACGGGAAACGGGCAGCAGGAAAACTGGTGTTAGTGAAACAATTTGTGACGAGGGTGGACAGTCTATCCACAACTTATCAAAACGCCTGGAACATTGGGCTGAGCGCTTTGAAAGGCAATTTAATCGGTGGGAATTGTTAGCTTTCTCGCCGACCAATGATCGCCCTGCTCCGTGAGCTGTTCCTTTGGATCCACCCTCTCGCTCAGAAGTCGAACGTGAGATCAAACTGTTGAAGTTAAATAAAGCCGCGGGACCTGATGACCTTCCTCCAGCCCTCTTCAAATTCGGGGGACCTGCTCTTGTGGATGATTTACACGAGTTACTAGTGAGACTGTGGGGGCAGGAAACTGTCCCAACCGATTGCAGCCGCTCCATCATAGTCCCAATTTTCAAAGGAGGCTCACGATCGGAATGCGGCAGCCATAGAGGAATCAGTCTGATCTCCATCGCCTCCAAATTGCTTGCCTCTGTCATCCTTTACAGAATGACTTGCACTCGTGAAAGCCAGATTCGCGAAGAGCAAGCTGGATTTTGTCGAGGTCGTGGCTGCATTGACCACATCTTCACCTTGCGTCAGTTGTTGGAGCACCGTCACCTATATTGGCGGCCCACCGTTGTCGTATTCCTCGATATCAAAGGTGCATTCGATTCGGTGGATAGACATGCACTTTGGGACTGTCTACTCAGGAAAGGTGTACCTGAGAAATATGTGAATATTATCCGATCATTAAATGCGCGTAGCTCGGGCAGAGTGAGGGCTTGCAGCAAGTTGTCGTCGCCCTTTAATATCTCCAGCGGCGTGAGACAAGGATGCCCGCTGTCACCTTTCCTCTTCAACTTCGCTGTTGACGAAGTCATGGAAATCGCGTTCACAGGACACGACTTAGAAGGTGTGGAGCTACTCCCAGGAGAACGACTTCTTGACTTAGAGTATGCTGATGATATTGCCCTGATCTTTGACAGCTCCCAGACGTGCCAAGCGGCACTGGACAGATTAGCACTAGCTGTCCGTCACTTCGGGCTTTGCTTCGCACCCTCGAAGTGCAAAGCGTTTCTCCAAGATTGGTCTGGACCGCCTCCTACGCTGACGCTTGGTGGGGATCAGCTAAAAGCTCGGGGCGCTTTTGCTAACCTTCGCCACTAACGGCGCCGGCACGCCATCACTCTCATCCTGAAGGGTAGGGTGTACATTGCGGCAGTACGTTCGACCCTACTATACAGTTGTGAAACCTGGCCGCTTAAAGCAGCGGACCTGAAGAGGCTAGTTACGTTCGACCACCGGTGCCTTCGTAATTTAGCTCACATTTGGTGGGAACACCGCGTGAGCAACGAGCGTGTTCGACGCCTTGTTTATGGCACAAGAAAAGGAAATGAACCGCTCAGCACCGTTATTTCACGCATCAGGCTCCGATGGCTCTGCCACGTGTTACGCATGCCGACCCACCGACACCCGCGACGTGTGTTGTTTGCGCGCCGGGGGTGTGGATGGAAGAATAGGACCGGTGACCAAACGATGACTTGGTCCAAAGGAATGAAGGCCCTCACTTCTGAGCTGACCTCGGTTGGAGCGTCTCGGCTCCCTTTTTGGGGTCCGAAAGACGATGAGCACGTTTGGTTGGACACACTTGCAGATATGGCTAGGAGCCGACCTCAGTGGCGTTCGTGCTGTGAGTTTCTTTGTCCCACCCCATCTCTCTTAGCCTCCCCCTCCAATCAAGATCTCATTGTTTAGCCTTATATAATTTTGCATAATAATTTTTTGGGGTACACAGCAGTCGGCTGGTTGCTTACTGGAACGATGCCCATCCGTTACCGGTAGCTCAGCCAGCTTGCACCAGTTGCATTTTTTTCTCTCATTTTTTCGTTGTATTGCAGCACAGTAGCTGAGGTGTTCCCCACCTCTAGGTAACGTGTATGATAATGATGATGATGTGCCTCCGTGGTCCATTGAGCTATGCTGGGTGGTGCTTTTTGCACCTTCAGAGCCACTCATACCAGATTGGTCAATGGTTAGAGGCCTGACAAACTCAGTCTCCTGGCCCTCTAAGTTGGGTGTTTGAGTAAGGGTGGCCTCTTACTCCCTAAAACGGGCTCTCTGTAGTCCAGTGCCAAAGTCCCGCTGCCTTGCGGTAAGATTTTTGGACCATAGGCTTTGGTTGAGAACCCTAATAGTTCTCCTGTCTAGGACTGAGCAACCTGACAGTATCCTGCCCACGCAATACGTCATGACCTTTCACTCTAACGATCTCTTGATGCTCTGTCCGTCGCTGCGGATAATACATGCCGCCCTATCTGCTGCATCGATTAGAGTGAATAGGGGTTTAGATGCTACTGCTCAGGCCTTCCCGCTTTCTTGTTCCCTCTCTTATGCTTTTTCATCTTTAGCGTCCCGTTCCAACTTTCATCCCCCGTTTTACATCCCCAAAATTCTTGGCCCTCCCTCACCTTTCTTGTATATTCACTTGTCTTTTAGTTTAAGCACACAATCTCAGAGTGTCGCTGCAGTCCAGTCAACAAGTCCATGTTCAACTAAGCTGACAACGTTGGTTCATCCGTTTCTCTTTTGAGTTCTTGATTCTCGCTACGACTGGCATGCATCAACTTTGCTACAGATTGGCCAACAGGCAGCACTTGCCCGAACACTCGAGACATTTTCCATCGATATTTGCTGTTTATCGGAAACCTGCCTGCAAGGTTCGAGCTACGTACTTACTCTGCGATACCCCACGTGCGACACTGGCGGCACATTCTCATTGCGCCTGTCTAGCGATGACGCAGCTTCAAATGCTGGTCAAGCTGGCGTCGGCATTGTTTTGGGTCCCCGGGTTGAAACTTTCCTGATCGATTGGATCCCTGTCAACAGTCGGATGTACACCATTAGGTTAGCTGGCTCGTTCCAGGCTTTAAAGTCGGGCGGGGACAAACGGTGCCTGTTTGTCATTGCGGCTTACGCCCTCACAAACTGCAGCCCTGATTCGGTGAAAGATGACTTATATCACCAACTTAACGATCTTCTTCATTACAGAAGAAGCACGGATACTGTGGGGCTTGCTTGTGATCTAAACGCCCAAGTCGGAAAATCGTAGAAGTTGTTCAGGAATTCAAGTACCTGGGCAGCTATATTAGCACCCGTGGAATTGAAGATTAGGTTACGAACCGTATAGCAAAAGCTCGAGGTGCTTTTGCCAATCTCCGCCATCTGTGGCGCAGACGCGACATTACTCTCGCCCTCAAGGGCAGAGATTACAACGCAACCGTCCGTTCAACTCTCCTATATGGCTGTGAAACCTGGCCCATCAGCTCGACAGACATGAAGAGGCTCGTCACATTCGATCATCGCTGCCTTCGCAGCTTAGCTCATGTCTGGTGGGAGCACCGCGAGAGCAATGAGCGTGTTCGACGTCGCGTATTTGGTGCAGGAAGAACGAGTGAACCGCTCAGCACCATTATATCACGCACCAGGCTCTGATGGCTGGGCCGCGTGTTGCGCATGCCAGCACACCGACTCCCGCGACGTGCATTGTTTGCGCGTTGTGGGTGCGGTTGGAAGAGGAGGAGGGGAGGCCAAGTGATGACTTGGTCGAGAGAAATGAAAACCCTCACTTCGAAGTTGGCGTCGGTTGGTGCATCCCGACTGCCTGGCTGGGGTCCTAAGGACGGTGAACACGTTTTGTTGGACACACTTACTGATATGGCTAGGAGCCGGCCCCAATGGCGTTTGTGTTGTGAGTTCCTTTGTCCATTCCCCTCCTGTTAGCATCCCCCTCCAATCACGATCCCATTTGTTAGGCATAATGTGACTCTCTTTGACGGTAGCCAGCTGTTAGCTCTCCGGAACGATGTCCATCCGTTACTGGGGACTCAGCGGGCGTGCCACTGTTTTCCTTTTGTATTGCGGCACAATAGCTGAAGTATTTTTCACCTTCAGCTAGCGTGTAATGATGATGATGATAGTCGGAAAATCGTCCTTTGATGAGCTTCATCTGGGCGACCAACATGGTGTAGGCTCTCGTAATGATAACAATGAGCGGTTGCTACACCTGTGTTAAGGTGCTCGTCTCTTTCTCCTGAGCACTAACTTTCGACGTAGCACCCGCAGAAGAGTGACTTGGCGCCCACCAGTCTCGGGCCAGCCATGGACGCAAAATCCATTACATCGCGATTAGTTGCCGCTGGAGAGGCTGTGTCCAAAACTGTCGCTCCATTTGGAGTACCAGCGTGGACTCCGATCACGCTCTCGTGTGTGCCGACTTGCTGATGCGTTTCAGCGGACATTCGCAACGTCGCTCTGAACGCATTGACACCAACCAGCTGGCGTAACCAGGTGTTCTGAATGCGTATCCAACTACGCTGACATCTGGGCTGAATAAGCGTCCACTGAACACCGTCGACGATCACTGGTCACATATTCGTCAAACGTTACTATCAGCAGACATGTCTTCATGTGGCAAATCAAACTACCAACCTAGACATTGGGTATCTACAAAGTCTCTGGAACTTATGCATGCTCGCTGAGGTATTCTGGCTGGAAATGAATACAATGAAACTCGCAAAAATCTCAGGAAAAAACTGCTTGCTAGCCTGAAGAGAGACCGCGAAGCCCGGTGGTCTCACCGTGCATCGGAAATGGAAACAGCCGTTGCTGTTGGTAATCATCGTAAGTTATTTCGTCTGATACGGGGAATAGGCAGCAGGAGACCTGTTGTTAGTGAGACAATACGCGACTAGAGCGGATAGCTGGTCTACAGCTTGTCAAGGCGCTTGGAGCGTTGGACCAAACACTTTGCAAGGCAGTTTAAGCAATCTGAGTTATCACTTTCTCTTTCGGGCATTGAGTGTCTTTCTCCATGGGCCTTCTACTTAGATCCGCCCTCACGCGCAGAAGTTGAACGTAAAATCAGACTGTTGCAATTGCATAAGGTTATGGAGGAACCGGTAAAGGAGAATACCAAGTCAGTCAGGGTTACCTCAAGTATAAAGTATCCTGATGCACCTTAGCGTCGGACGGCCGTAAATCCCGAGGTATGCCGAAATGTACGTGTACGTAGAGTCCGATCGTGAACCAAGCAGGCAGCGATGCGCACAATCTCAACAATCCAGCGGCAACCAAGGAAGAACCACGGAAGGCGATCTCGTAACCAAGTGTATATATATATAGTTAATTAAAACAAAGCTGTACAACAACTTCAGCGAAATAGGTAAACGTGAAAATGCAAAATAAGCAAATTATTTACAATCGCTACAAGTCGCTGGTGCAGATAGAATTCCCATAGCTCTACAAATTCGGGGGACCTGCTCTTGTAGATGATTTACACGAGTTGCTAATGGAACTTTGGGAGCAGGAAACTGTCTCAACAGACTGGAGCCGCTCAGTCATAGTCCCAATTTTCAAGGGAGGCTCCCGTTCGGAATGCAGCAACCATAGAGGAATCAATCTGATCTCAATTGTCACTAAATTGCTTGCCTCTGTCGCTCTCCACGGGCTGACTGGCGCTCGTGAAGCTCAGATCCGTGAAGAGCAAACCGGATTTCGTCGAAATCGTGGCTGTATCGACCACATCTTCACTTTGCGTCAATTGTTGGGGCACCGCCATGTTTATTTGCAACTCACCGTTGTCGTGCTTTTCGATATCAAAGGTGCCTTCAATTTGGTGGGTCGATGTGCTCTTTGGGATTGACTGCTGAAAAAAGGTGTGCCCGATAAATACGTAAACATTATCAAAGCGCTGTACACGCATATTTCGGGCAGAGTGAGGGTTTATGGTAAACTGTCGCCGCTCTTCAATATCACCAGCTGTGTGGGACAAGATTGCTTGCTGTCACCTTTCCTCTTCAACTTCGCTATAGATGAAGTCATGGAAACAGCGTTCGCTTGACACGACCCAAAAGGTGTGGAGCTACTTCTTGGTGAGCGACTTCTTGACTTGGAGTATGCGGACGACATTGCCCTCATGTGACAGTGCCCAAACGTGGCAGGCTGCACTGGACCGATTAGCATTGGCTGTCAATCTTTTTGGGCTATGTTTTGCTCCATCGAAATGCAAAGTTCTTCTTCAAGATTAGCAGGCACCCACCCTTGCGCTGACCTTTGGTGGTGACCAGTTAGAAGTTGTTCAAGAATTCAGGTACCTGGGCAATTATATTAACACCCGTGGGATCGAAACTGAGATTACGAACCGTATAGCAAAAGCTCCCGTCGCAACGAGACTGGACCTTAACGTGGTGCGATGGTTTGCGTTCCTCATTGACCCATTGAGCTATACTGGGTGGTGCCTCCGGGCACCTTAAGAGCTACTCCTACCAGGTTGGTCAGTGGTGAGAGGTCAGACAAACTCAGTCTCCTGGTCCTCCAAGTTAGGGGTTTGAAATGGGATGGCGTCCATTTCTATAAAACTAAATTATTGCCACCCCCCCCCCGCTGCCTTGCGGACAGGCTTTTGAGCCAAAGGCTTTGGATGCGGACCGTAATCGTCCTCCTGTCTAGGTCTGGAGGCCCTGGCAGTATCTCAGCCCACATACAACCATGACATTTCCTTCAAACATAAACTTCATCCTGCATCGGCCGTCGCGCAGATTATCAAGGGTCGCCTTATCAGCTGCATACAGCAGGACGGATAAACGAAAACATGCTACTGCTGGCGCCTCCCTTCTTTCTTTTCCACCTATTTCTCTTGCTCCCATCCCGACCCCCATTACTAACCTTCCTTCCATAATTCCCAGCTTAACTGACAGCAACCGAAATGCCACTGGAGTAGAACCATCTGCAGCCACCATCCCACCGCACCTATCGGACGCCTATCGGCAGAAGTCCCTTATAAGGCCACGCTGTCCCGTTTCCATGGCGACATTCAACGTCCGTACTCTAAGACAAACAGGTCAGTAGGCTGCACTCGCACGCACCTTGGACACACTGGGTGTTGGTGTGTGTTGTGTGTCCGAAATTAGGATCAATGACCCTAACGGGGTTATTGAATTAACTACACCCGGCTTATCCTCTCGTTATTGGTTGCACGCATCCGGAGACGCCGATGCAGCATGCACGGCTCAAGCTGGTGTAGGTATCATTCTAAGCTCCAAGGCTGAGTCATCGTTGTTTGATTGGATTCCGATGAACAGCCGTTTATGTGCAGCCCGTTTGACGACATCAGCTAAGGTTGATTCACGAAGTAGTACAAAACGCTGTTTGTTCGTGATTTCCGCTTATGCTCCCACCGGCTGCAGTTCAGATGTTATCAGGGACACATTCTATCACGAACTGAACGCGCTACTACGCAGTGCTACTAGTTCAGATATTATAGTATTTGCAGGGGATATGAACGCACAAATACGGCGTCTGAACTCTTCAGAAGCTCAGCTGGGTGGTAATTATGGGCTTAACTCCGAACGGACTGACAACGGTGAGCGTCTGCTGCAACTGTGTGCCGAGCACCAGTTGTTTCTTAGTAGCACTGCTTTTAGACACAGTGGGCGCCGAAGTGCCACTTGGCGTCCTCCTGTAGCTGGTCAGCGATGGACCGAAATTGACCACATAGCTATAAGTTACAGATGACGTGGTTCCATCCTGGATTGCCGCTCGTACTGGAGTACCTGTGTCGACTCTGATCATGCCTTGGTGCGCTGTCGTTTCTCCATGAAGTTTACCGGGAGGCGCACCAAGCGTCCCTTACGATTGGCAACGGAGAAATTGTCTCAGTCCTTGGTCAGGCAAGCCTATCAAGAAGCGCTGCGTATCGAACTTCCGCGTTGAAGTGCTGCCTGGTGAAAGGTTAGTTGATCTAGATTATGCAGACGATATCGTCTTGCTTTTCGACGATGTGGCGGCGGCACAATCAACCCTGAATAACCTGTCCAGAGTGGTCCCATTATTTGGTATGCACTTCGCACCTTCGAAGTGCAAAGTGTTGCTGCAGGACCACCAGCCACTTGATGACCCCTTGACGCTTGCTAACGAGGAACTCGAGGTGGTTGATCATTTCACTTATCTTGGCAGCTGCATCAGCAATGATAGACGCATAGAAACTGACGTCAGCTAACGCATTGCAAAAGCCAGAGCTACCTTCTTGAATCTGCGGCATCTTTGGTGACAGAAGGGAGTTTTCCTTCGTCTGAAAGGCCGTGTATACAAGGCCACAGTGAGGGCCGTTTTGCTCTATGGTAGTGAGACTTGGCCGCTTCAGTCTGAAGATTTGAGGCAGCTTCAAGTCTTTGATCATCTTTGTCTGCGAAGCATTGCTGGAGTCGGATGGCACCAGCTTGTCCGCAACGATGATGTGCGTAGGCGAGTACTAGGAAGTGATAAACATGCTAGCTCCCTAGCACAACAGATAGCACTGAATAAGTTGCGTTGGCTCGGGCACGTATGCCTGGTCACGGCTTACCTAGGCGGGCCTTGTTTAGTCTGCCAGGTTTAGGGTAGCGCAAGGCTCGAGGTGGACAGAAGTTGACTTGGCAGCGGCAAATGAAGTCGCTGACTACCAAACTGGGTATCGTTTGTCCTTCTCGTCTTCCGGGCTGGAGTCCACGTGACTCGCCTTGTGCTTGGCTCTAGACTTTACAGGACATGGCTCGCAGTAGACACCGGTGGCGCGTCTGCTGCCGTCTCTTAATTGGATTGCCTTTTTAAAGTGTGCTTGGTGCTGAGTTATCTGCGGGGTAATGGCTGATTATGACGCGTGGCAGTGAAAGCCGCAAGGAAGCTGTCTCGCCGATGGCGCCTTATCTTTGCACGATAGCCAGCTGTTTGTGACGGTATGTTGTTAACACAAGGTGTAGGCGCCTTGACCCTGAATGTTTGCTTAGGGCGTTAAGATTTTCAGGTAAGTCCCTCTTCTCTCCCTCTTCTTATTCTATATTTCATTGGTCCTCATGGTTGTATGGCAGCGAAGCATCAGTTCAAATGGCTGATGTACTGCTGTTGATGATGATGATGATGATGATGATGACGATGATGATGATGATGATGATGATGATGATGATGATGATGATGATGATGATGATGATGATGATGATGATGATGATGATGATGATGATGATGATGATGATGATGATGATGATGATGATGATGATGATGATGATGATGATGATGATGATGATGATGATGATGATGATGATGATGATGATGATGATGATGATGATGATGATGATAGCAAAAGCTCGAGGTGCTTTTGCCAATCTCCGCCATCTGTGGCGCAGACGGGACATCACTATCGCCCTGAAGGGCAGAGTTTATGATACAACCGTCCTTTCAACCCTCTTACACAGTTATGAAACCTGGCCCGTCTGGTCGACAGACATAAAGAGGCTAGCCACCTTCAATCATCGCTGTCTTTGCAGCTTAGCTCATGTCTGGTGGGAGCACCGCGTAAGCAATGAGCATGTTCGGCGTCGCGTATCTCGTGCAGGGAGAGCTAGTGAACCGCTCAGCACCATAATATCACGCACTAGGCTCCGATGGTTGGGCCACGTGTTGCGCGTGCCAGCACACCGACTTCCGCGACGTGCATTGTTTGCTCGTCGCGGGTGCGGTTGGAAAAGGATGAGGGGAGGCCAAGCGGTGACTTGGTCGAGAGAAATGAAAACCCTCACTTCGAAGTTGGCGTTGGTTGGTGCATCCCGACTACCTGGCAGGGGTCCTAAGAACGGTGAACACTTTTGGTTGGACAATTTCTGATATGGCTAGGAGCCGGCCCCAATGGCGTTTCTGTTGCGAGTTCCTTTGTCCATCCCCGTCTTTCTTAGCCTTCCCCTCCAATCACGATCGCATTCGTTAGGCATAATATAACTCTCTTTTTGCGGCACGATAGCCAACCGTTAGCTCTTCGGAACGATGGCCATCCGTTGCTGAGGACTCAGCCGGCGTGCCTCTGTTGTTCTTCTTGTCTTTTGTATTGCGGCACAATATCTGAGGTGTTTTCCACTTGCAGCTATCGTGTATAATGATGATGATGCTTTTCGCAGTCATGGAAACCGTCTGATATTGTTAATCGGTCTACTTCTCTAGACAGTTGTATTATCCGGTTGCCGCGACACTGAGGGGGCTACTACACTTATCGTCACGTTCACATTATGTAGATCACCGTATGTCAGTCTATTAGCTGAAGGAAGGCTTTACAACGCTGTGCTGCGATCATTGTTGTTACCTGGATCAATGATACACTAATTAGGGATCTTGAGAGACGGATCACGTCTGACTGCCGATACCTTCGAAGTACTTTTCGTGTTTGGCGAAATCATCAATTAGTTAGTACGATATGTGGTGGAAGTGTCATATCAAAGTAAACGGATAAACCGAACGAGCGAGCCTGATAACCAATGTAACAAACGTAGCCAATTCAATTATTGGATACGGATTAACCGACATTCGTGTGCGTTACTCACCATTTGTTTAACTGAGTCAAAGTAGGAGCCTTATCAGCTCAGTATGGGGGGTTTGTTATGGACGTGAATGGGTAATTTATACCAAGGAGTTTGATTTGTCAAACAGGCTATACATTTTGCTGAGTTGTCTTTGCCGAATAAACGCTTGTCCCTGGTGGACCGAGTTCTGCAACACGAAACCGCTTAACCTGGCGTTTAGCAAACAACTCTGGTGTCTCGTTAGCGTACCTGCCAAACAAAAATTCCCTCCGCATGCTTGAGAGCCAGCTTCCTAGGCTTGTTTGCCAGTACTGTGTTCAACTAGGTGAAACCCTCAGTTGGCCAGACCACAACATGGTAAAAGTGCATGCAGAGAACCATGGAAGTTCCTTGTCGGGTTGATGCTTTTCATCCTGCCTTGTAGAGGTGGCACTGTGCTTGAGGTGGGCAAACGTTAACTTGGCAGCAGGAGATGATGTTAATAACAAAAGACTAGTTACTGTTGGTCTCTCTCGCTGTCCAGGCTAAAGTCTATGTTACGCGCCTAGTGCTTCGCTCGAATCGTTGCAAGACATGGCTAGCAGTCGACACTAGTGGCACGTCTGCTGTTGCCTCCTACTCGGACTGCCAGTTTAAAGTAGGTTTGGCGCTGAGTTTCTGTGGGGTAATGGCTGATTATGACGCTGGGCAGTAAAAGCCGCGAGTAATTTGTTTCGCTGATGCCGCTTTTATCTTTACACGATAGCCAGCTGTTTGTGACGGTATGTTGTCGGCACCACGTGTAGCCTCCTTGCGGTAGGCCCCCATTCTCTATAACTTGTTTTTCTTCGTTCCTTTGGCTATTGTGGTTGTGATGCAGCGAAGCATTAGTCCATTATTAGTATTTATTTTGTCATTTTTTGGCGATGTAAGTCACGGCGACTGAGTCTGCTACATCTCAGCGCACGGATCATGGTCGATAAACGCAACCATTCCTTTTCCAGCTCCGGTGGAACTTTTATAAAATTACTTGTAAACATTACCAAACTAGTGATCGTCCATGCATGATTTGTACACTTTAACATATAGGTTAAACGATTCATTGGACTTCACCGTTCTACGTGGTGGGTGCTTTATCACTCGATCAGTGTTTTTACATTGTCTGTCGATACAAACTTATGCAGAACCTTGTTCTGATACATGTACCTGTTCTCTGGTGCAATTGTTATATTTATAGTCTGAAAGCATAAGCAAAACTCGTTTCACGGAGCTTCTTGTTCTTGATTACTCCTACCTTCGAATTCCTCGAATACTAAATGCCCACCACACACTATGCGCAGAGTTCGGCTTCTCTATTCACTTTTGACCCATGTTTTGTCCCAAATCCCATTTGGCCGAACCCCACTGTGACTGCATAGGTTATTATTGATCAACTGTTATTCAACAATTGGACTGTACACGACACATTTTCTATTCCACCTTCCAAGGGCCGTAGAATACGAGTTAGAATTGTGCCAGAAGAGGAGCGCCGATGTCGTGGCCGATTTCGAGAAGAAGCTGTCACGATGCCACGCTGAGGTGAGGTTTACAATCCCATCATCTTGTGTGCCCCGTGGAGCATCACTATCTATTTCTAATAACTGGTTTAAACCTTGATTTACATACTAATTAACCAACTAACTTGATCCACTTTCGGTTTCACATCCTCGATAAACTAGAAATAACAAGGAGCAGTTCACCACATCTACACTAGGGCAGCCAGCCATCACTCGCCTAGAACAGCACTGTACGGTTGTTTCATCCTTTGGGAGTCGTCAGCAGTATGCATTCAATCTGACCTTTATGGAACCGAACCGACAACTCGACTGTTGCCAGTTTGTGCTTGAGACCACGGCTACGGGGGACGACAACGACCTTCGTGACTACGTCTGTTACCGATAACTCGGTCTTGGAACTTGAGCAACACTTAGCACCCGGGTCAATCCACAAATCAATCCGGATGAGCTACTGTGCTATTTACAAGTGGTTGGACAACAATTTATAACAAACCTCAAATAATATCCATACTAACATGTATACAATTATTCGGCTCTCCAATGCAACGTGCTGTCAAGCCAGGTAAACAACAGCAATGGTCAACCGATAAGAAAAATGAGACGAATCGGTTTCAACGTCATTCAGAGTGGTTTACAGCGAAGTGCCCAGTCGCCAGTCGATCAGCCAATGAACAGTGCACATGAAGCACAGGGGGTAGGGGAATGATTCAAGCCTACTCACTCAGGCAATGACGTGTCCGGAGACGAAGATACGATGGAAGGGCTGAGAGACGATCGGTAGACCATGTGAACGAGGGAAAGTATGAATGTCTTTATGAGACTTCGGGACCGCGAAACGAGGAAATTAGGACAGGACCGGTTTAATCCGACAGACTGATAGATGTGATGTATCGCCGCTCACTAACCACGGGCTTACACGTTACTGCCGTGCTTGTAATGCCATAAGTTATTTGGTGCCTTACGTTTGCTACGTTCGTCGCTTAGTAAGAGCGCCACCCTGTCCTCCGCATAGCAGTGGATGGTGTGCGGCGCTATATCTCATCTATTAACAGTCACGACGGTCGTTGCCTCCCCTCTTAGCTCGGCAGAGTCCAAAATCGAATTGCTAGTTTGAACCCTACAAGAGTCAGATGTACTGTTCATTGCTGACTAGTCCAGGACGTGTGATGGCTGTCTGACTGTCTAGATGTGATGAATTTCTTGCTACACCATTCAACACCCCTACTACTTCTCTGTGTGGATGAACCCCTCAGCACCGGGATATCACGCACCGGGCTCCGGTGGCTGGGCCACATGTTACGCATGCCAGCCCTCCAACTTCCGCTACTTGTGTTGTTTACGCGCAGGGGAGGAGAGAGATCAAGCGATGACTTGGTCAACAGGAATGAACTCCCTCATTTCGAAGTTGACGCCGGTTGGTGTTTCCGAACTGCCAGACTGCGGACCAAAGGATGATGAACATGTTTCATTGGATACACTAGCTGGTATGGCGAAGAGTGGCCTTGTTCAGTCTACCAGGTGTAGGATGGCGCAAGGCTCGAGGTGGACAGAAGTTGACTTGGCAGCGGGAAATGAAGTCACTGACGACCAAACTGGGTGCCGTTGGTCCGTCTCGCCTTCCGGGTTGGAGTCCACGTGACTCACCTTGTGCTTGACTCGAGACTTTACAGGACATGGCTCGCAACCGACACCAGTGGCGCGTCTGCTGCCGTCTCCTAATCGGATTGTCTGTTTAAAGTGTGTTTGGTGCTGAGTTATCTGCAGGGTGATGGCTGATTATGACGCGTGGCAGTGAAAGCCGAAAGGAAGCTGTCTCGCCGATGCCGCCTTATCTTTGCACGATAGCCAGCTGTTTGTGATGGTATGTTGTCTGCACAAGGTGTAGGCGCCTTGACCCTGAATGTTTGCTTAGGGTATTAAGGTTTTCACTTAAGTCCCACTTCTCTCCTTCTTCTTATTCTTTATTTCTTAGGTCTTCATGGTTGTATGGCAGCGAAGCATCAGTTCAAATGACTGATGTACTGCTGTTGATGATGATGATGGCGAAGAGTTGACCTCAGTGACGTTTGTGTTGTGGGTCTCTTTTTGCCCTTCATCTTCCCTTCGGCTTTCCCCTCCAACAAATACCAAAAAATGTGCTACTAGCATTAGGTTACTTTTTATAGCTTTTACGTCTACTTTGGTTGGTGTTTTGCTTTTTGTATTGTGGCACATTAGCTGGGGTGTGTTTCTCACTCTCGGCTAACGTGTATTGATTATGATGATGATGACTACTCCCGTGTAAACAAGAAATTAAAAGGCATAACAGTACTTGTCCCAATTTAGTATCTTATTATGTTTATTATTTTATATTTTCTTCATTCATGTATCTTTGCGTAGCGCCACAATACTGAGCTATTTCGTACCTCCAACTAACATGTAGAATGATTAAATTTCGCATCCTAGGTAACGATATTCGTCCGCCCTTTTTCTACTACTATGCTTGCGGACATCCACATGTCGGCCAGTGGTCGAGAGGATTGTGCGCTTCGTTGTAATTCCGAGGTCGCCAGTTTGGATCCAACTAGATGCGGGCGACATCACGGTTTACCCGTCCCTCGGACGACTGGTGACGGTAGTGCGGTAGCGAAGCGTCGGTACGGTGTGCCGGCGTATTGCTGATGACTTTCTTCCACTTATTTTTGTTTTCTGCGATCTTTTAGTACAAACTGGACCAGATAAACCATCGATCTGTGTCTCGCACTAAGAAAGACCACGCCGTGTGTTTATCATGGTCACCGTTTCGTTCTGTTCCTATATATTGTATTTCGTTGTTGGCCACAACTGGGCCGAGCTCCTGAAGTGGCGGATTGAAGCTTCTAAGTTAATCAGTACACCCATGCAGACTCATTGATGAGTACTAAAAATGCTTAACTCGAAAGTGTTGTATGCTCATCTCGTATGCATATAAAAACGACCATAATAACGTTAATGTAATAAGGAATTAATTGCTTTTAAACCACATCAGCACATGGTCAGCTGGAACGTTGAAGTGTAAATGAAACCTCCCAAGGAACTACCCCACATGAAAATAGATCCCCAGGAAGCTGTTCCACAGATGTCGGCCGGTGACCGAGTGGTCTGCACGTTTGCTGTCGGTCGGTGGCCGAGTGGTCTGCACGTTTGCTTTGCAACCATAAGGTCACCGGTTCGAATTTGCGTAGGGGTGGGCGTCCTCGCGGTATACTCAGCCCGCGCGCGACTGGTGGTGGTCGCGCGGCAGCGAAGCGCCGTTACGGCGTACAGCTGACACATTATTTATGTTCCACAGATGACCACATATTAATTCACTTGGACGTTTGGCTATGCGTCGACTTATTCTCACGGCCAACTTCTCCGTCTTTCGAATCCACTTAACGGTTATGTCACTTCGAAAACCTGATTTGGAACCATGGCAAACAACTGAAAGAGTTATTAATGTCTAAGATGGTTTTTCATGAAATTTTACTGCTTCGTCCCAGCTGTTCACAAGCCCAGTAGTCCAACCCCATCCGGAGAATCACGAGATGATCGTTTCGCCCTATTGGGTCCCCTGCGGAGGACGGAACTTATGACCGCTAGCATCTTGTACCAACCAGCCAACATCTAGTAGGGTTGTCCGTTTTATGCTGGTGGCCGAAGGGATGGCGCATCTGCGTTGTAATCCGCGCAGGTGCGGACGTACTCGCGGCATATCCAGCCTTCGTGTTGCTGGTGGTGGTTGCGTTGTAGTGAAGCGTTGATACGTTATCTTGATGTACTACTGATGCCTAGTTTCTTCCATGCGGCTCTGCTGTACAAGTTGATGAGAGCACCGAAGTGTACTGTATCTCGCACTGTCAATAAAACACTGCTTATTTTCCTTGGATGTCGTCCACACGCCATTTGTCCTTCAGGTAGAGGGCTAACAAATGCGGGAATGTAAGCCGGAACTGTAGTTGAACTTTCGTGACCGTTCACCGTGTAGTCTACAACATGGACACGTTTGATGTACGAAACTCTAGTGTGGCATTGAGGATTAATATTCCATGCGGACAGGTTACAAATTTCCGCATGTAAGCTCATTCAACCATCCCATGTGTGAATTCGGATAGGTCGTCTCACTGCATTCCTGTCATGACTTTCTGTTGAACCATCTGCCTAAACCTTTCCCTTACTGACCCACCGGTTCCGACATATTGTCAGTCGCCGACCAGCTGGTTGTATGCAGTTTTGTCTGAAGCGGGCCCGTAGCCTAGAGGTAACGAGTTTGTCTTGTAATCTGACGTCGCGGGTTCGAGCATGTGTAGGATGACCCTCGCGGTATCCTTGGCCACCGTGCGACCGGTGGCGATGGCGCGACAGCGAAGCGTTGATATTGCGTACCGGCGTACTACTGATGCCTTGGACACATGCTACATGTGCCCGCTTATCTGAGAGAGCACAAGACTGCGGCAGGAGGCAGTCATTGACTTGGTGACGGGAGATAAAGCCACCGACGAGTGTTGTACTACTGATCCGCCTCGCATTTGTGCTTGACCCGTGTCCTTACGAGGCATGGCTCGTAGCCGGTACCAATAGTGTAGTATCAGCCACCTTCCTGTTTGAGCTACCTTTTTAAGGTCGATGTCATGCTGCATTGTTCATCGAGTAGCGCTAACTATGAGCTATCTCACGAATGTCGCGTTATTTTCACACGACAGCTAGCTATTTGCCACAGTATTTTGTTGTCAACGTATAGGCACTTTCCTCCTGAATCATTGGCTTTTCTTATTTCTACTTTGTATCATTCTTATCATCATCATCATCATCATCTTGGTTATATGACAGCGAGTCGTCGGTTCAAATCATCGACGAGATGCTTCAGCTAGTGACGATGCTCGTGTTCTCCAGTGCTTCGTTTTTTTTTGTTTCACTTTACGTCACCTTCCATAGTAGACGAGTTTTCTATTGCAGCATGTCCGCTTACGAAAACTGCGCAGTTTTCAATACGACGGTATTTTCCCCGTAACTGTTTACGGGCAAATTTTTCTCCGAGTTCTTCATGTTCAATTTTTGTTACTGATTGACATACTTTATTGAATCCTCTTAAATAGAATGAATGCTTGAAAAACGATCTTAGACAACTGAATGAGTCCTTAAAACATCAGACCTCCGAGCTCCAGGCAAGAGATGGTCGAATTGAACAACTGGAGACGTATTTGGTCAAACTCCCCACTGCAGAGGAACATAGCACAACGTTAACTCAGGTAAGCGGTACGAACCGTCTCGGCTATTTGCTTCCATTTATTATATACCCTATGTGACTACAAATTATTCGTAGATGTTACTTATTCGTGCATTGCATCACATTTCCGTCTTCCACCAACTCCATTTAGGTTTGGTGACCGCTGCAGTGAAGTTGCTGTCTCAATGATTTTCACTCGGCAAATCCTCTGATTCTAGTTGTGGACTTTATCATCATGCTTTTTTTTACTTTTCATACACTTCATCAGGTAGTCACTTTTTTCACTGGCATTGTGATCACGCACCGATCGTTCTTGACTTATAGTCGATACTTTTGCCCGCGCTCATGGCTTCCTTTCTTTCCTTGGCTATTAGCGTCTAGGCCAGCTGGCTTTTTCATCGTCTTTTGGTGCGGTCGCACTTAGTTTCATCCCATTTGAACTAGTCGTTCGCAAGCCATCCAACCCGAAATTTTACTACTTGCTCTTTGCTTCATTGCCCAACATATTGGGGCCTCAATCTCGATTGACTGTTACCTGCGTTCTTATTTACCGGTTCTATCTTGTGTGCACCATAGCCATTGCATCGTATTACCTGGCCTAATGGCGGTTTCTCTTGGGCTTGCGTCCACGAAGTAATGGGAGAGTGCAGAGGTTTTTGTTAATGTACTTCAAATGCATGCTAATCAATAATACTACTGACAGATCATGAGTAGTTTGGTATTGTGCCTCGAACGCATGGAACATAAACTGAGACTATTTAAGAGCAATTAGAAAGGTTTCTGTACTACTCTACCGAATTAGGAAAAATCAAAAACATTTAATTGCAAATCATCAGTGGTGGTGTTTGGTCAGTTAATCGTTTATCCTTGTTCGGTTAAGAATTCGTATTGGTGTCATTGTTTCCGGGTATACGATGTCTTCTTTTGGGATTGTGTGTGCACCGTCTCACAAAAGCACAAGTCTCCGAAATAATCGTCGACACTTGTTTTAAAACACTTCACAGAATCGGCATCTATTAATCCTTCTGGTAGTGTATTCCATAAGTTTACGATTCTTCGTTCTATACAAAGCTGATGTGATACCTTGTTCATGCAAGGGACCCTGAGTTTGTAACGGTGTCCTCGGGTATTACAGGGTTCCCGCAAGTGAAATATTGGCCGCAGTATGGGGAAGGGATACAAGTGTAGTACTCGATGGATCATAATAAGGTCAATTCTTACTCGGCGGTAGGATAGTGTGTAGAGTCCTAGCCTTTCACAACGTTTTTCATACGGAAGCTTTTGTACACTCGGTATCATGCTACGTGCGATATGCTGTACTTTCTCCAGCTTTTCAGTTTCCCATTGGGTTATCGGATGGTAAGCTGGGGCACCGTATTCAAGGATTAGTTTAATGAGCGAGGTGAATAGATGAGGGACGGTTTCTTCGGAGCATGTGGAAAAACTGCGTCTTAATGCCCAGAGCATACGAAGTCCCGCATGGTACAATTTCTCTGTGTTTTCTAGTGATCTCATATCATGTCGCGAGAGCACTCCTAAATCTCTGACAGATGTCTTAGGGTGAAGCAACTGGCCGTCCTAGGTGTATGGTCGAGTGGTTGGATGCCTGATGATACTGATGAACTCCGATTTGCTTGCGTTAAGAGCGAGTTGCATTTCAGTGGACCACGTTGACAGTTACTCTAAGTCTTGCTGGAGGCAAGCGCAGTCGTCCTGGTTCTCAATGATCCTCCAGATTTACAAATCGTCTTCAAATAGGGCACATGGTGACTGGAGCTGCTACGGAAGATCGTTGATACGAATAAGAAAAATTGCTGACCCAATACAGTTCCTTGAGGCATGCCACTGGTCGATGGGAACCAGTCTGTCAAGTAGTCATTGACTTGTACTCTAAACTTTCGTCCCACAATAAACTCGTGTAACCACCGAAGTAGCGTGCCACCGATTCCGTATGTCCTCAGTTTACGAAGGAGTACCTCGTGGTTCACTCTATCAAACGCCTTAGTAAGGTCGATGTACACCACGTGAACATCCTTTCGTTCGTTGAGTGCTCGTACCCACTGGTGGTTTGCGTATATCAAGTTGGTGATGCAGGATCGCCATTTCCTATAGCCGTGTTGCGCTGGCGTCAAAACGTCCATCGGTTCGAAGAACGAAAGCAGACGCTTTTTCACAACCTTTTCAAAAGCTTTGGATAATATCGAAGTCAAACAGATCGGTCTATAGTTCTAATATACTCGGATCACCACTCCTAGGAAGCGGTCTCACTATCGAGCATTTCCAGTCGTTGGGGACAGATCCTTCAGAGAGTGATTTGTTGAACAGATTTGTCATGGCTGGTGAGATGACATTCGTTAGGGACTTGAGTATTAGTGGGTGAAGTCGGTCTGGTCCGGGGGGCTTTGCACCATCGAGGTTGACAAGTAGCTGATACATTTCGACTGCATCACGTTGTAGGCTTTCAAGCAAGACTGGCGCAACCTGTGCCGATACTGTAACAGCCGCCGGTTTACTAGAAGTGAGGAAATGCGTAGCCAAGGTGTCCGCGCGCTCCGCGCTTGTAATGAGCGTCTGTCCATCCAAGCTCTCTAAGACCGGTATGTCGCCCCCAGGTTTAAGTTGACGTTTCAAGTAGGCAAATATCCTTTTGGGTGCCGTTGTGTCCGAGGATGCTAGCTCCTCTTCGAACTGTCGGAGTTTCTTGATGTTTGCAGCGTTACATAAGTTACGCTGTTTCTTGTACACTGTGTAATCTTCATCACAACCCGAGCTGATGTATCTATCCCAAAGTTTGCGACGCCGTCGCGCTAACTGTCTATATTCCGTATCAAACCAATGCGTCTTGACAGGTCCGATTTTTGAATACTTCAGGGGAACGAACCGAGTACACAGCGAGTTAAGTTTCCCCTTCATTAATGACCAACAGGCCTCAAGCGACGCATTCTGTGGTAGTGTCCAATCAGTCTGACTTGCGGCTTGGACGAGCCCGTTGAAGTCCGTCTTCCAATAGTTGAATGTCGGCTTCCGTTGGTTGTAATACGGTAACGGCAGTTCTATGCTTGCCACAATGGAACAGTGGTCACTGTTCGCCAGAGGTTCGAGGACTCTGATCTCGTTCAGCTTCTGCTCGCAGCTCGTAAACATTAGGTCCAGACAAGATGCCGAGTGCGGAGTTATGCGCGTCGGTTGGATGGTATGTTGCGTTGCCCCAATTTCAATAGTCATTTTAGCGAATTGAGCCTCAACGTCGCCATGACCGGGAACAAGCCGAACGTCTGACAAGTATATCTTAGGGAAATTTAGATCCCCTATCAGTAAGACCTGAGGGCGGTTCATGTGCTTCTTTATATGTGGTAGCTAATCGCAACAACGGTTTAATGGGCTATGGTAGGTAACACCCACTATTAGTTCTGCGCGTCCGAGGCGGATTGTACACCACAGTTGCTCACATAAGTTATCCTCGATCCGATAGGTGCTGGTAACTTTGCCAGATAGTGACGATTTTATGTACAACAAAACACCACCGTGAGCCTTTGATTTTCAATCGCATCGGAAACAAGAGTATCCTGACAACACGACTGCTTGGAGTATGACGTCGGAGTTCAGCCAAGTCTCTGCAAGTCCTAAAACGTCCGACTGCTCCGAGACAACGAGGCAGCACACTTCGTCACGTTTGTCCGTTAGGCTGCACACGTTGGCGAATGCCACACGGAGGTCCTAGGAGGTACCGCGGAAAGTGCCTGAAGGTTGAGCAACCGGTTGATACGGGTTCGTACACCCTTCTTGATCACCCGAAAATTTACAATTTGTAAGTCGGTCTCACCTTCCTCTGTGTGGCGTTTGAGCTCAATGACCGCAGTCCTCAAGGGATTCCTGTCTTCGGGTTCCAAGTCAAGACAGATGTGAACCTTCATGACTTTTAGTCTTCATAGACGAGACAGTATGAGCTGTAGCTTATTGTGCTTTGCAAAGGTGAATCCCAGAGATTGACATAACTGGTTAGTTTTCTAGCCGAGTCAAACTACTTGTTTAATCGTCACACTGTCTTCGCCCACATGCAACAGTCTATCAATGAGCCCCTGGAGGGTTTTTATCATTTGACTTTGATGTGTGGAAGACCATGAGATTATGACGTCTCAGCAAAATCGGTGATGAACTTGTGAGAGCAGAACTAGAGGCGCTTATCTGATTGGGTTGTTGTTTAACAGTAGGAGGCACCTGAACTCGATTACGTGGACCCTTGCGCTTTTGTGTTGTCCATGGATCCTCGGTGTTCAGAACTTCACAGACAGGCTCTGAGAAATTCACGGACCGATCAGTGAAGCGACATTTCGTAGGTTCCGAGTCTGAGTCTTCCATCGGTGGGGAACATTGTATCTGAGGCTCGGCCTAGGTCGAAGACGTTGGTGGTGGTGCAGATCGCGGAGTGACAAGGGAAGGCGAGGTGACAGAGGTACTTTCACGATGGCGTTTGACCCCACGTGATGAACGGTTTGTCTCTGCCTGGAAGAGAGGTTTTCCCATAGTTGCTGGCGGTCGCTGTGTATTCTGAGGTCTTGCACCGCGACATTTATCACATATAACTTGGAAAAACCGATGTCGGATGTCGAGAGATTTACGAAACACGTCAACGGATAAGCCAATGCACGAAATATGGAACAAAACATCGCAGTCGAAGCACCGAAGTGCATGAGCCTTATTTCCCACAACTTTCGAACACGAACCACAAGTAGCTTGAGATGGCATCACAAGGTAGAGCGAATCGAAGATGGCGGACAGAGATGGTAGTAGGTCCAGTCAATGAGATCTCTGGAATGAGCCAAAGAATAGCCACCAAATTTGCACCGATTGGAAAATACGCCGATCGAGAAGTCTTGATTTCTGAAGGATTTGTGAACAATCGATTAGTTTATTTGATTGACTTTGTACTTTATTTCTTAAGCATCCGCTGTTGTTTGGCATCACGCATGTTACACTGACGGAATCCTTTTTTGACATTTATTTCCAACTGTTTACTCCCAAAGTAATTTTGTTCTGCAGTTTTACTGATTCACACTTTGCTTTACCACGAAACCCTTATGCTTTCTCACTGCTTAAGCTTTGCTTGTTGACTTCTTCCCCGTCTCGCCAGCCCCACCACCTAGTCTCACGTTTGATGTATTCATATATATGACCGTAGAACCACGGCTAATGATATTTGAAATTATTTCATACATTACCTTAAGTTTTTACTGCCCATGTCGTGCGTTTTCTTCGTGAAGCGTCTCCAACTTCAATGACGCCTTTCGATCTATTTCATTTTACCTCATTACATGCCTCCCTACCGAATTGGATCGATATAGCTACAAGAAACGAGGCAACGTGTAGCCAACTTGGAAAAGTCTTTAGAATCCAGTCGCGAGCAGCTGGAACACTATGAAGAGCGCCTAGGTGAACTGAACGCCCAGTTGCGACGGAGCACTGAACGTGAACAATTACTGCAGACGCAACTGGACGGCGCCATGTCGGTGAGTAAATGGGGCATTTTTTCGTTCTATTCTTCAATGAAACATAAACACCTAACACCGCCGGGTTGCCGAATGGATTGCGCGCCTACGTTGTAATCCGGTGGTCACCGGTTCGAGTCCGCACACCTATCCTCTCGTTATGCCCGGTCATCGCCCGACTGGTGGTGGTGGTCGCTTGTCAGCTATGCTTCGGTACGATGTACTCCCGATGTCTATCTCGGTTCCCTTCAATTGTTCAGTCATGCCACGACCACTCAGATTATGACCCATGCAGACATACAAAATAGTGTGAAAAAATGAGATCGACGTAGATGTACCAATACAGCGCGGCGTGGAATAGGCTAGAAAAGAGTTTAAATCGTCACATGCAAGCAACCTAACTAAATGTATTACTAATTCCACGATTACGTTATATTTGGTATGATCCACAATTATTATTGTGGCTCATCCCAGCGCTACCACACTGGAAGGACACGGTGTAGGGGACTAACATTTTGCGAGCAACAGCATTACATCGGCTGTTCGAACTGACACTTCATCACGTCATACAACCATGATAGCCTAGAGATTAGTGGGTAATAATAGGAGAAGTGGACCTAGTGTAAAGCCTAAATACCTAAGCACAAACACTCAAGGGCTATGTTCCTCTACCTTGTGAATAACACCCTGCTACTGACAGCTGGCTACCATGTGGCGCTAAGGTAGCATCGGCTAGGCAAACTCCTTGCAGCTTTCACTACGCTGCGACTCATAATCAGCCATTATCCCGCAGATAACTCAGCGTCAAATGTATTTTAAACAAACAGCCTAACTGGGAGAGACTACAGCAAATATACCACTCGTGCCGAGCACCAGTCATGTCTCCCAAGACATGGAACCGTACACAAAATGGAAGACGTGACATGTTTAGTAACAGTATTGCATCGCGCCAACAACTGCGCACGGTTACATCGGAGTAATGAATGAGCACAAAGTGCTGGTTTGTCGCCGTGCCCTATGGCTTCACATCAGCCCGTCACGTCAGCCCGACTGATTCTCTCTATACAACTTCTTAGTGTTTTCACCATGTTATCATTTTCGTGTAGATTCGTCACAACTGGATTTAGCTAAGCAACGACTATGCATCCGTGGAAGCGCTAGACGGCCGTTTCGTCCTATTCCGATTTTAACCCATTACCTTACCCTTACGAGTCAGCGACTAATGCCACTGGGCCATGGGTGACGGCAGCGGACCGTCATGACTGATACCCAACTACGCGGCTCATCCTCCATTGTTGTGCATGTTATGAAAATGGAGAGGACAAGGCTGGCCCCCAGAGCTACGACTTCCTTTGCGCAAACTGCCACTAATCGAGGTGGCATGTAAGCTGATTATTAGAGCGTAGTAAGGAAATTTATCATGGCGGCTGGCAAAGAAGTCGTAGCTCTGGGGGCTAGCCCTTTCATCTGCACGTTCTTACCATGCATGACAGTGTAGGATGAACCGCGTAGTATCGCAGATGGATATCAGTCATGGTGATCCACCGCTATCACTCATGGCTCAGCGGCATAAGTTGTTGACTCGTAAGATGTGTGGCGGATATCTTGCTGAGTATCGCTTCGACGAATCTTACCGAAAACGCAATATACTCCCCTACTACTTTCTAATAACCATGTCATCTTTTGGCCATCCTAAGGCTTTATCCAATCAAACGGAGAATCCGAACTCGGCTCACGCTGAACTATACGGTCCACATGTATATGGAGCGCACAACGCTGCTAACGTGTGTTACTAAGGTGCAAACGGCGGTCTATTGGTGCACTGGTGAGATTGCCACGGAAACTTGCCAATAGGCTCCGGATTTTCTCACATGGTGGTTCTACGGACTCCGACAATTATTTACAAACGTCTGTTGCCTGGGTGCATGATGACGGGGAGTTCACAAAAGGGGACAAAAATAGAGCCACCAACCAACATCAGACGAGTAATACACCATTCTATATGAAGACTTGCACAATAGACCAAAGTAGTACGGGGCAAGTTATTTGTGACCATCAAGCCCCATCCTTGGAGAAATCGCACTCGGATGACAAAAGAAGGAAAGCTAGGGTTACGACAGGAATGTGGCTCATTATGAATTATCAAGCCTTCTGCTATATATATATGGTTGGCGGCATCTGGTTTCGGATTTGCCTGTCACTGTGGCCAGCCACAGCACGCCTGCGCCTACAGAGGGACCATGGGTCGCTTGCGCTGCACCACCCACAGCTCCAACCACACACCCCATTTCCAGTGTAAACCCGAAGGAATAAGACCGGGAGGCATGCGGATGGGAGTCACGTTTCATCAACGGAGCCGGCCCACACTCCTTCACAGGCAAACACAAGCACGCTGTATTTGGAAATCAATCGCACACAAGGCGGTGGCTGGACCGTAGTCCGCTCCACACTGACTGCATGGAACCACTCTTTTATCCTAACACGGCCACAAGGACTGTGCACTCCGTCCCCCCCCAGCAACGACCAACTGTCTCCTGGAGCCAGTATAGACGAGGTAGTGGGTAATAGACAGGTAGGCACCTTGTCAACATGCACATCAAACGCAGCGTCACCGGGGATATCAAGCAACAGCCCATCACTTGAGAGAAAGATAACAAAGAAAATAAATCGAGTAATGCATAAGGAAAAGGTGACATATATCTTAAAGTAATGAGCATCTGAAGTACAGTGCATTTGAGAAGAGTCTTTCGTTTTTGCTCAGTCGCCGCGCTGGTCAGGGGTAGATTGGAACGCACTAATTTGCCGACCCACCAATGGCATGTACGTCTACTGTATTTACTCATCCACGCATGTCTGGGGGTGTGAATACGACGTGAGGACGCATTGCGGTGCGTGTGTCCTTGAAATATGTTAATGACCCTCGTCGATTTCGACAAAGGCCAGCTCAGATTGGGTCGATGCGGACGTTTTTGGCTGGTGGTTTGCAACATCTCGACAGCAGTGCATAATGCACTGGCTACCGTGTTCAAATGTTGATGGCGCTTCGACAGTTGCTTAATGTTATCCCAGCAAATGATAAAAGGGTTAGTGACAACGCTGTTGTAGACTGAATGTTACCTTCACATAAACCACCTTAGCAAAATAAGAATTCGTAACAATTAGGCAGTGAAAATATGAGATGCTACTTCTGCATAAATGAGTCCGGAACAATGTCTACCAGCTACTGGAGGCTCATCGGATCTATTTGCAAGTGCGCGGCCGCCTAAGGAGTTAATTCCAGCAGAATACAGAAATAAAAAGAAAGCTGAGTGCAGTGCCTTTTGAACAGATTTTATCAAATCTCATTTTATTCCATCAGCTTGGAGAATTAAATCAAAATCCGTTTCGCAATGAGCACGAGAAGGAATTTTACAGTATTGGTATGGTAAAAGAATCCTAAAGTAGATAAAGAAGCGTTTAGGTCAAATCTAATCACCCATTTTAGAAAGAAAGGTGATGGAAGAATCCAGCGCGTACGATGCATTTATTTGATTAAGCCAGTCTGTTTACGGCTGAATATTCAAGCGTTGTTGGTGTATTAAGCATTTTATTGACTTGACTTGAGTTCCCCGCCTTGGCAGACTTGAATGTTTAAATATTCCTTATCGCCCAGATACGTATCCGGCCAATTTGGAAAACCTTAATATTGCCATGGTACTAGAATTTTTGGTATTTTAAGTATCCATGGAAACTGTGTAAATAGATCACTGAGGATTCACGTTCAACCGTTTGTTCCACGGTCATGACACATTCAGTAGTTGCGAATGACTTAACAAGCGTAAAAGTATTGCCCATTAGTTAATTTCCGGTGGCCGGTGGGACTCTCTGGGACTCTTTTAACTTCCGATATAATTCCACGGGATGTACAGCTGAGCGGCTAATCGTACTCCCACAACGACCGAACAACAACAGATCATGGTGACGTGCTGGTATAGATTTGTTTTCCTATTTCGTTAGACTGCTGCTACCAAAAGAAATGCGGATGTTCTACGTGTGCCCTAAAGCTCGATCCACCTGAGTGTTGGCGAAATGTGGGTGGGTGAGATTTACTGTTTTATGTGAAGCTGCCGTTTGCACTAGTTGCAAAATCCCCAAGACAAAATGAACCGTAATCGCTTTCAGCTCATACGTCCTTTTGACACGTCAAAGAAATAGAACAAGGGTTCAAATTCCCTACAGGCCTAGTGATCTGGAAGCAGAGAGTGCGGAGATGATATCTGAGATTGGGGCAGCACTACACGTATGCTGGTGGACTCGCACCAAACCGCAATCAGATCCCTCATGTATGAATTTGAAGTTGACGAGCTGCTAACAACTTGTCGTGGAGTGTGAGGCATGAATCCAGTAATACCAAGTGAACATCCAGTGGCCCTAGCTTGGCGAAAGCTGCTGCTGTCACACTCGCTTCCATAGCAGTCATCCTAGGAATACTGTAAACTGGCTTCCATGAACTTACCTGAGCTACAAATCAAGTGGACTGGTCACTACAGCAAGATTCATCTATCGAAGCAATATAGGCAATCCTAAAGGAGTATGGAAAACGATTGTGCGCAAGATCCGTAACCCTCAATTATCAGATGGTTGCACTAATGAAACTAAAATGGTTCGACAAGTATATTTTATTTCATTAGATATTGACGTGTACTAAGGAATAAATACAGTCCGATGGGTTCTGCCGCCGATTACGTGGTGTCATAATCATGGCTGATTTCACGCAACAGCACCAGTGTTCAAAAATCCCAGCCACAACGAAGACGACCCACAAGAGGATCATTCATTAAGTGACGCTGCACTTGAGGAGTACAGATGACGGAGCAATGTTAAAGGGTTCAGCCGGGCAGTCCCTGACTTCCAGGAGGGACCATGCGTCGGCACTTGTGGTGCATTTCAATTCCTTATTCACAAATATTTAGGAGGCGGTACAGAGTTTGATTTGTGTAGGCCCTGCCCCTTTTGACAGAAGAATTTCGGCATAGTAGATGCTCGCAAGATATTCATTGGTAATTGGCGGTGCTTCACATGCTATACCTAACGATTCGCATTTACTTGTCTGCTTCAAATCTGTGCGAATCATGTTCCACATTGAGATTGCGGGTCGCATTGTGGGTTTGGTAGCATCCACCATTCAAATATGCTTCACTACTTGTCGGTTTGACGCATGTCCTCGCAAACCATTGCTGGTCAGGTTTTAGACTAAGATGAGAACATTGCAGAATGCTGAACTGGAAAAACCAGGTTAACTTGACAACAAAAGTAATTCGATGGCTTATCAGTTCGTCTTCATTTCGGAAGGAAGAAGTGATCGTTGGAGACAATGAGATGAACGCTTATCGAACCATTAGCAATTTGTAGGTCTGTCGAAAAATGCAAGACTTGATAAGGCGCAACCTTAACAGTTTATTTGTAACCAGTCATACGGATTAAAATATTCACCATACTTAATTGATTGTCACTTTCTATCTTTGTCTGCTATTCTATGTTGCTCTCATAAGTTGATCTCGCAGTCCACTGTTACGTTAATTCTGATGCAATTGATGTATTGCTTAGTTTTGAATAATTTTATATCCATGGAACCCGCAGTTGAAACACTTTAACAGGTAGACAGTATACTTGTCCAAGTGTAATTGCTTTCCAGGAAATTTCTGTTCAGTCTTTTAGATCTACTGGTGTTGACCCTTGCAAAACCCTTGCCTGTACACAAATTCATAATCCGAACAAATGCATAACTCCCTGATAGCAATTGCAGGAACCAAGTGGGGTGCACGCTGCCTAATTTGTATAACAGTGACCGTGACGGTGTAACATGAAAGGCTGACAGTATCGCTCAATCTCTCAGGAAAACGTATTTGTATATCAAACGAAATGATTGTTACATGCTGCCGTGTATGCCAATTAAGGAACTATTCGCTGCACGTGTTTGTGGATAAGGAATGTTGATGAAATCGCATTGTATGCGTCATTTCACAGAAACGATCGAGGAGCTGTGTCTAAGCTAAGCCTAAGAAGATGCCATCAATTGCACATAATCGCACCCTGTCTGTGTATTCCAGAACCAGCTTGGGACAAATTTGTGGGCACGTTCAAATCCCTAGTCGCGAAGGCATCAGAACCGAAAGCTTTTCATCCTCCCCTAAAAAAGAAATCTTTTCAGAGAAGCCGAACACGAAAATATATGGTCTTGAGGGACCGGACTTGGCATGGTTATAGAAACAATCGCAGTTCAGAAAATTGGACGGTGTACGCAACTCAGGCCGACGACTCTGTGCACTTGGTGCGTGAGGACAAGTGCACAAAGTAGCAGTTTGATCCGGCGTAACATTCACTGCGGAAACGGTACTGAAAATGCCATTACCCTCCTACACACAAATCTCTTGGAGTGGACAATAGCCACCCCAAAAGCACTAAAGGTAACAATCACGCACCTAGCCGGATTATTTCAGCCATCTCTGGACTGCAACATAGCTCGGTCAAAGTGGAAACTAGGTTTCATCAAACCTATTCACAAGGGAGCAAGTCGGTACCAGCCTGCCAATAACCGCCCGGTCATCTTCTCCCGGTGTTCGCCAAAGTTATGGAAGAAATTCTGGCCGACGCATTGACGGGCTATTTGGAATGCCATGGTATGTTTATCTACGATCTAGCCAGTGTTATCACCCTAACCCTGTCCGCCAACGAGACCTTTCGGCGCTGAGGCCCATCTATAGGTACAACGATTTCTTCCGTGTACGCTGCTCACGTTAACGTCTTGTTCTCTTCAGGCAACTCCCACGATATTCCCTCCACACCGACGCAATATCGGCACCATTAGCCATAGCAGCGATTTAGTCCTGAAGTCAATGGTTATGCGACAGATGTATTGAAATGCAGTACGTAAAAAAAGGCGAACAATTAACGCAGTAGATGCTCGAAATGCCCACCGCCGTTTTGCTGGCACAGCAGCATTCGCCGGATGCTGTTGGCTATAACCCTCTGCAATGTGTCAACGGATATCGCGCGACATTCTTCCACGATGCTCCGCTTCAGTTCTTCCACACACGTGGGTTTCACTTTATAAACTCTTCGTTTCAGGTATCCCCAAAGGAAGAAATCAAGGGGATTCATATCCGGTGAACGTGCCGGCCACTCCATTGGTCCTCCCCGACCAATCCATCGATGACCGAATGTGTCGTCCAGGAACTGACTCACGGTTCGTGCTGAATGGGCCGGTGCACCATCCTGCTGCCACCAAACCGTACTCAACAGTCCTTCCGCATGCAACCGCGGAATCACCCACGTCTGCAACATTTCTTTGTATGAAGAGGCTAAGAAGTGTGATGTATTAGTTCTGCTACACAACTTACCCGTCACATTTTGAGAAAAGAAGAAAGGTCCGATGATTGTTCGACTTGTTAGTCCAGCCCAGGCCATGAGCTGTGTGCCATGTTGCACACGTGAGGCGATGCATTGCCGTGGGTTATTGGTGGCCCAAACATGCCGCTTTTGTGTACCATGCAGACGGAAAATGGCCTCATCGGTAAATATGATGGAATGCACGTCCAAGGTATTCAAGTACAAGCGAGCGAATGTAAGACGATTGATGCTTCTTGTAGATAAATTTTTAGCAGGTCCGATAGTATTATTGCTATCAATCGCAGGATAATATTTTCTCCAAATTTAGGTGGACTGCAATTGTTGAAAAGCAATTTTCTGAGTTTATACTACGCCGTAAGTCCATCCGTCATCATTTGCCCTGTCAGGAATCGCTGTCTTTAATGTTGATATTTGTCGCACAAAAAGATAACTGCTATCTTTTATGAACTACTTAATTGTTGACCAATTGTACATTATCCTTTCTTGTTTAAATCTTCCTTATAACCGGCTCGACACTCGTCCGCCTTGTAAGTGCTGGCGAACTTACCAAGCGGCTTCATCAACCAGCACCTACGAAAGCCATCGATCGGTTAGAAATGAATGTAAGCATCATCTTAGAACTCTTCGTCTTCAGTACGAGGAGGATTTGGCTAACGCAGCTGTAAAAAACCCAAAGAAGTTCTTTGCTTACGTAAAGAGACGTAGCAGTACAAACTCGTCTATACCGGCTTTACTACGAGTGGATGGGACCCATGGGCATACCGACTACGATAATGCCTGTATACTTAGCGAACAGTATACTGGTGTCTTTTCTCATGAGGCCTCTCTACCTCAAGTTGAGCTGGTCACTAAAGTTCCGGAGGATTCTTGCCTAACTGAAATAAGCATAACGGAGACACAAGTCTTCAGGCTATTGCAAGGGCTAAATCCTTCCAAAGATTCTGGCCCTGATTCAATTCATCCGAAGCTGATGCATGAATTGGCCGCTGAGCTAAGTGGCCCTCTGACATGCATGTTTACAATATCACTCGACAGCTGTGCCCTACCTTCTGAATGGAAGAAGGCAATCATCTGTCCGATTTTTAAGGGCGGGGACAGAGTTCTGCCCGCGAACTATCGGCCTGTCAGCTTAACAAGCGTAGTAGTTAAGTTGTTTGAAAAATTGGTCATGGATTCGGTGGAGAATCACCTGATTAAGTTTAACCTTCTCAGTGCGGCCCAGCACGGATTCCGTAAGGGATTTTCATGTCTGACAAATTTGCTTGTAGCTCGTGAAAGCTGGGCTGAGGCAGTAGACAACGGCCACGCCATCGACGTGCTTTTCGTTGACTTCTCGAAAGCCTTTGATACTGTCCCACATCAGCGACTCTCATTGAAGTTGAGACCGTATGGGATATCTGGAGCCGCCCTTAAATGGGTTTCTGCTTTCCTAGAGGGCAGAGAACAGTGTGTACGCGTGGGGCGTAGCCTTTCGCTTAGACAAGCTGTTCTTAGTGGCGTTCCGCAGGGCTCGGTTCTAGGGCCGTTGCTTTTCGCAATTTATGTCAATGACCTACCCGAGGAGCTTGGAGTACTGTCGCTATTGTTTGCTGATGACCTCAAGCTCTGGAATGTTGTGGATATCCCTGGTGGCTCTGAGGCACTTCAGCGTGCTTTGGATAGGCTCTGGGATTGGTCAACCTTATGGTTGATGCCCATAAATCAGGCGAAACGTTCTGTCCTCCGCATTGGAGGTGCTAGACCCCCCACGCGCTATGTAGTTGGTGGAAGTGAACTCCCTGTTGTCATTCAGCAGGTTGATCTAGGTATCACCCATACCTCCTTGCTTCACTCTGGGGAAAATTGGAGGAAGGCTGCTTGTAGAGGGTTCCGTATGATGTGGTTTATTCGCCGCTCCTTCGGTGTCCTAACGGCCAATATCTTTGTGAAGCTGTTCTCAGCTTTCGTGCGACCTCACTTAGAGTACTGTATCCAGGCTTGTCCACCTTGTCTTGTAAGGGACAAAATGGAACTGGAGAGGGTTTTGCGAGTGGGTACAAGGTTAGTGCAAGGATTACGGGGGCAAACGTATCCCGAACGTTTGCTTAGCTTGGGTATGTACTCAATGCACTACCGCAGAATTAGAGGAGACTTGATTCTCACTTACCGTATCTTAACGAGTAAGATTGGTCCAAATTTATCCTGGCTATTTAGTCCCGCCAAGCTGCCTAGTCTACGAGGTCACCCGTTGAAGCTGCACAAACAGCGTTCTGACCGGGTAAGGACGGAAACTCGCTTGTCGCGTCGAGTTATTGAACGTTGGAACTCGCTTCCAGCGCACGTGGTTAGGGAGTCTACGGTAGAGGGTTTCGAGCGTCAATTAGATGCACTAGGGTGGCAGTACCAAACCTTCCCCTTCTCTTAACCGACTTGTATCTTCAACTTTCCCTTCGTTCTTTTTTAATCTTCTTCTCACCTTGGTATTATCATTATTTAGCTGACATTCCTCCTTTTTTTTCTTAACTTACCCTTCACTCTTTTACTTCACATAAACCGGCCCGGCAGGGACTGCTGGGCAGGAAAATGTGGGCAGTAATTGGTTGGACAGGGTGTGATGCGGTCTTTGTTTTAGACTTTTCAACATCTCAAGCAGACCTGTCAATTCCCGATCCAACGATACGCAAAAGAAGGAACATTCACGGGATTATCCTATCGTTCCGGTCCCAACTGAACTTGAACTTGAACTTGTAAGTGCCAGCACTAACGTGTACATCCTGTCTTGCTTCAGCAACCCGCGTCTTCTTGTAGCCCATTGAATGCAGTCCACTGTGTCCGACGCCAATGGCCCTCTGATATCCGCGCTTACTTCCGCGCACCGTCTCGGAGTAGTAATTACTAGTCCTACAAATTAGTGACGCCGATTCGCACTCGCGAATTTAAATTTTGTTTCGTTATTCCTACTTTTTGGTGCATTCGTTCCTTGTTGTTTCTATACTTATATTCATTTGTTTCTCGCGTAAATTTAATATTTTCATCGTGTTTTTGTTCATCCTTCATCTTTTCTACTCACATTTCGAAAGTGGCATCTGTCGTTTCGCAGCATGAACAAGATTACTTTGGCTGTACCAAGTTTCAGGTTTGGTTTATGATGTTCGAGGTCAAACTGGAAAATAAGGGCATTACGACGTACCGTTCGAGGTAAGATCAGCTCGTCCTACACCTTCCTTCATCGGTTGTGGCGCTGGGTGAGGGCATTCTACTCTGACCAATGAACTAGGCAAAGTATGAAACCATGAAGCCAGCAAATCTAAAAGAGTTACAGCGCTGCCATGCGATCGATTTGAAGAGCTCAATGATCTCAAGCTGGGAGATCGCAAGCCGTCGGCGTTGATCCGCGAAATACAGCGCATTGCTGGTCTCTTATTTTTGAGCAAAGAAGGGATAAAGGAACTGTGGTTTGCAGGTTTCCAAATGCCATTGCCGGTAACGCTGTCCATGTTTCTGGATACGCACATGAACGAACTAGCTACCAAGGCAGAGGCTGTGTACTAATGTCTTCCGTAGCAGACGACCAGTAGCTCCGGTGAAGTGTTCTCACCGATGAAAACCGAGTTTCATAATTGCTCCAAGTCGTCAGGTCAATCTGACTCTACAGACGAGGAAATTGGTCTACCTCATAGCAGGATAGAAGCAACAAAACTTTGAAGCAGAGTGTGTCACGGTCAGATGCTGACCACGTTAGGACTACCGTTCATCGAGACTTGTATGTGCCTGCCCTGAGTACGTCTCGTTTGACAAGAAAGCGCAATATTTTCCCTGCACGTTCTCATGCAGACAATATCAAACCCGCCGAAGAAGTGTGTTGGTATCGTGGGAGAACTAGACGTTGTCGGTCTCCCTGCATTAGGCACCACTTAGCCGTTTCAGGAAAAGCGAATAGCGTACATATTAGCAAGACCAAGTTATCCATCAATAACCAAACAAATCGCTTGTTTTACGTTAAGAATCGAGGTTCTTCCATCATGTTCCTCATCGACATGGGTGTGGAAGTCAGGGTCATGCTTGCAACCGCGAACGACAAGCACTGGAATCCTACGTACAACTTGCGTGCGGCCAACGATTCTTCGATAGCTTTATTCGGTCAGCGCATGATGAACGTGCACCTCAATCTTCGCCGGGATTTTAAATGGGTCTTCGTGGTTGCGTCTGTACCCTTCGCAAGTATCGGTATCGAATCCCACGGACATTTTGGGTTGCTTGTTGACGCTGGTCGCCACAGACTTTTAGACAACCATACAAAACTTGGTGTTGATGGCTTCCTTTCAGATGCCCCGATAACCAGCCCTGTAGTTCGGATCGAAGCCGCACCATCCGACTACTTGAGCCTCATTTCAGGATACCCGCCACTGATTCGACCGACTGCAGAGCTCCCTACGGTCACAACAGATGTCGCTCACCACATAGTCACACGCATTCAACTACTCAGCACATGACCAAGACGACCTGCCCCGTACAACCCACGTGTAGCACTAGCCGAATTCGACCCCGTGCTTCATCTCGGTATCGTCAGGCCGTCCAGCAGCCCATGGGCTTCACCTCGCCACAACTACCGCAAGAAGTTCATGGGGGACTGGCGTCATTGCTACGATTATTGAACTTTGAATACGGTTACCACGCATGATCACTATCCGATCCCATATGTCGTGGATTGTACCGCCAGTCTGGCAGATAAAAATATCGTCAGCAGAATCGACTTGATACGTGCATGCAAACAAATTCCGGTAGCCGAAGCGGACATAGTTAAAACTGCCGTGACAACTCCATTTGGTTTGTTCGAATTCCTGCGCATGGTATGCAGTCTAAAGTATGCCGCACAAACTGTTCAGCGCTTCATCGACCAAGTTTGTTGCGGCTTAGACTTCGCTTACACTTATCTCGACAACATATTGATTCCGAGCTCTTCCAGATAAGAGCACTTGCGGCATATACGAACACTTTTTGATCGGTTATCTCAACACGAAGTGACGATCAAGGCAGAAAAGTGTTCGTTTGGTGTCGACAAAGTAAACTTCCTCGGCCATCATATCTCTTCCGCTGGCGTCGGGCTACTGTATGATAAAATTCAAGCCATCATCGACTACCCCCAGCCACATTCTTTCAAGCAGCTTAGGCGTTTTGATGCACTTGTCAATTTTTACCGACCATACCAAACTGCTCTTCACCGATGCAACCCTTCACGGACCTTCTCCGGGGGAAACGCAAGAAATTCGAATTTCCTGCAGCATCACGCGCTGAGTTTATCGCTGAGAAAGGCTATCGCCATCTTCAAAGGTGGCTCGCGCTCTGATTGCGGCAACCATAGATGAATCAGTCTGATCTCCATCGCCTCCAAACTACTCGCCTCCATACTTCTTCACAGACTGATTGGCGCTCGTGAAAGCCAGATTTGCGTGGAGCAAGCCGGGATTCGTCGGGGTCCTGGCTGCATCGACCACATATTCACCTTGCATCAGTTATTGGAGCACCGCCACATATATTGGCGGCCCACCGTTGTCGTGTTCCTCGATATCAAAGGTGCATTCGATTTGGTGGACAGACGTGCACTTTGGGACTGTCTACTCAGGAAAGGTGTACCTGGAAAACATGTAACTACTATCCGAGAATTATACGCGCGTAACTCAGACAGAGTGAGGGCTTACGGCCAGTTGTGATCGCCCTTTATTATCGCCAGCGGTGTGAGACAAAGATGCCGCTGTCACCTTTCCTCTTCAACTTCGCTATTGACGAAGTCATGAAGTTTGCCTTTACAGGACATGAATTGGATGGTGTGGAGCTACTCCCAGGAGAACGACTTCTTGAGTTGGAGTACGCAGACGACATTGCCCTCATCTGTGACAGCTCCCAAACGTGCCAAGTCGCGCTGGACAGATTAGCACTGGCTGTCAGCCGCTTCGGAATTTGCTTTGCGCCATCGAAGTGCAAAGCGTTCCCCCAAGCTTGGAAAGGATCGCCTCCTGCGCTGACCCTTGGTGGGGATCAGCTAGAAGTCGCTCAGAAATTCAGTTACCTGGAAAGTTGTATCAGCGCCCTTGGAATCGAAGACGAGCTCACGAACCGTATAGCGAAAACTCAAAGTGCTTTTGCTAACCTTCGCCACCTATGGCGGCGGTGCGACATCACTCTCGCCCTGAAGGGTAGAGTGTACAATGCAACGGTACGTTCGACCTAAAAATACGGTTGCGAAACCCGGCCCCTAAGGTCGGCGGACATGAAGAGGCTAGTTACGTTCGACCATCGGTGCCATCGCAGTTTGGCTCACATATGGAGGGAACACCGCGTGAGCAACGAGCGTGTTCGACGCCTTGTTTACGGCACAGGAAAAAGATCTGAACCACTCAGCACCGTTGTTTCAGGCAGCAGGCTCCGATGGCTCGGCCACGTGTTACGCATGCCAGCCCACCGACGCCCTCGATGTGCGTTGTTTTCTCACTGGGGATATGGGTGGAAGAAGAGAAGAGGTGGCCAAGCGATGACTTGGTCCAGGGGAATGAACTCCCTCGCTTCGGAGCTGGCCTCGGTTGGAGCGTCACGGCTCCCTGGTTGTGGTCGAAAAGACGGTGAACACGTTTGGCTGGATACACTTGCTGACATGGCAAGGAGCCGACCACAGTGGCGTTTGTGCTGTGAGTTACTTTGTCCCTCCCCATCCCTTTTAGCATCCCGTCCATATACGATATCATTTCCTAAGGTAAAACAATAATTTTGTTTCTTTTTGCCTAGTAGCTGGCTGGAAGCTTACCGGAACGATGCCTATCGTTGCTGGTAGCTCAGCTGGCATACAAATGTTGTAGTTATTTTTCATTTGTGTATTATATTATATGTGTTACGGCACAATAGCGGAGGTGTTTTCCCACCTCTAGCTGATGTGTATAATGATGAATGATGATGTCCTTCTATCACGCAACCTCTATTAACTTTCTTCTGTCGTGCAAGCATATCCAGGTATTCAGCGCAAGCCGCTGTTCTGCCTCACATTTCTATATCTTCATTTATCCCTTACTCGCGGTATTGTCTTAGGCATTTTTACCTGCAATCCTCTAAGTCTCGGGCTAGCATTTCCTGGCTCTATCCAGGTTGGTACTATTATCTTAGCACCCTAGCTGCTGCGGTTAGGCCTCAGGTTCTGATATCCTCAGCAATCTTAATGTACGCTTGCATTCTGTCTATTCGTTGCCCTTCCGTCCATTAACCTTTCTTACCCTTTTAGTTTATCACTCCTCTCATCTGGTCAGTACACTGACGCCAATTAGCTTCTCAGTTATAGTTGGTTATTTCTCACTTACTCGCTGTTATGTTTGCGACATTTACCCACGTATGAGTCTAACAGACTCACTGGCTTTTCCTGAATCAGCGTACTTAATACTATTTTCGTAGCAACCGAGAATAACTCGTTTCTCTGCGCGATGCTACGTATACATTTATTCCGCACGTTCGCTTTCAGTTAACTGATCTTTATTACTTCACTTCTATCGATCAATTCTTTCTCACCTAGTGTTCTGCGTCCGTTTTCGCAGCAAAGATTTCGACACTTAGTTAGGTAGGAGGTAAGCTGTCGCACAGGCTTTTCCCATCTCAGTGGGCCATAGCACAATATTCTTAATACCCTCGTGGCGTCTTTCTGGCTTGATCCCTAGACGCTTTGTACTCGGCGCTTGAATGCTAGCTATCCACTGACTTACCACCATTTGACCTTTGAATCTATTTGATCGCAAGCCATTTATACATCCACTTACTTATTCTGCGCTCCCTATCGTAGTAGGTTGGCTACCTGCTGGTCTTTAAATTTTGCTTTCTGTCTTCCCACGCAATAGCTGCATCATAGCAAACCGATACTGCGTCTTTTGCTCAATGGCGCAACGCCCTGTATCCCATGTAAATGGTAGCAACCAACCTTGGTGACCATTGCATTCGTAGAAAATCCAAAAGACACTTTCAGCACAATCATTTTTGCACATTGCATATTATTTGTCCGCACTAAATGTTATACCATAGGACTTAAACAAGGTTTATTCCCACGCCTGTTCTTTGCGGCCTTGGTTGTCGCTCATCTTCCCTTTCCTGCGAGGTCCGGAACTTAAGAATCTGGGATTGGACCGAGAAAGAGATTTTCCCGGGGACAGGACATAACCTACAAGGACCTACAGAGAACCTGGCTGAACAACAAATGGATACAACTGCACTCACTACCACGGCCGTTGTCCAGTAATGATAGCTGGACACGAGGCCTTCACACTCCTGCAAAGTATACATAAACCTGAAAAATCCAGACGCAAGTAACTGACGTTTTGCTCAACTGGACACTCACAAAGATGACTCTTCGTGAAGGTCTCCCCCTTTCTGAACCTCAGCCATTATGGCCGCCTCGACGAAAGATACCAGTTCAGCTAACAGAGGAAATCGGAAGTCAATTGACTGCGGATAACCGAGGGTGAAATCAGTTGACAAGCTGCACTGCTAGTTTTACATTAGTGTACAAAAGGATTTCTGACAGTGTTCCAGGACTTGGTGGGTCTTCGCCTGGCAAGCGTTCTCCCTATAAAAAGCCACAAATGTCGGCTTAACAACACTGCGGCGTGCCGGATATGACTCGCCACTGAATGATGTCACTGCCCACCACTACATACTTCCAAGTCGACTAGAATCATAATTTAATAGTTTCCGGACAAGTTCAAAAGTAAGATACTCCCTGCCAACATGCATGGTTTTCACTACACATGTAATGCCCAGACTGTTTACACTACGCACGCTAAAACCCAACGTGTCGTCATTCGTTGACGACTTTATTTCTCAAGATTAGTTTTACAATTTCCAAAGCCTGTACAACTTTCGACTTACTGCCGTTTACGTACATAGTGACGTGTTTGTTGCGAAACATAATTGCATGTAAACCTTGATCATGCCTGGTTTGGTATGACTCGATAAATTCGAGTATATACTATTTATTTACTTATTTTAATGTTCACAAATTTCTTTGCCAACACGCTATCCAAGGTGCATCAGTTTTCCACCCTAAATCAGCGGAGGTACGTCAACACCTTGCTGAGACCTGAAGACACCTCCTCGTGGATTGCGAGTAAATGAGGAAGTCATGGGGACAAAATGGTTTCAGGAGCCTGGTTTTCTACGTCTTGCTGAGGCCCATTGGCCAACAGCGCCGGAACGGTAGTGCGAAATTCTGGGCGAGTGGCTGAAGCAGGAAAATGTTGTCAACCGTGCAACCTTAATCAACACGGCTAGTTAGGCTTACGAGTAGCGATAGCTGGGTCAAGCTAAAACGACGTGTGGCCCCCTTGCTCAGGTTTAAGCGGCAGTTGATAAAATGCCGTGGAGGGTATCGGGGTTACCCAACCGAGAGTCGTTTGACGTTGTCTGGACTTAACGAAGCAGAAACGGTAGTGGTGCGAAATGTAGAACTACGCTTCTTTGCGGCTGAGGTCAAAGTACTAAAAAGGAATCGACCAAACGAAGCATGAGGGTGCGTTAAACGTTCTAATTGCTCGTTGAGAGGACTTATCTATGCTTCCCTAAAGGTATTCTAATATGCAGGGGGTTGATTGAATGTTTCATCACTGCCGTCTAACGCTAGACATCCCATCCTGCTTCCCAACGTTTCATGACCAGACTGATTACTTTAGATTAACATGAAGGAAATGGACATGTCGGAGCATCACGCGTTCTTTCCAAAGTGCGTTAGCAGTACTGGATCCTACGCGGTGTTTCCGCACTTAGCAAAGCGCTGAAGGATTTCGCACACAGTAAGATATAGTAGGCTGGGCCCTGGGAATCGCAGATGGCCCCTCTCGTCAGGGACCGTTGCATACCATATCAACCAGCCTATACCGCGGTCGGGGTCGATTATTTAGGACCATTGTTGGTAAAGGAAAAAAGAACAATTGGGTAGCGGTACGGTTGTATCGTCATTTGGTTCTCAGTGAGAGCCGTACGTATCGACATAACGCAAGCTATGGAAAAAACTCCTACTCGTGCGCCCTTTACAAGAGTTGTATCGCAACGAGGAATACCACTGCGGGCTATAGTGATAACGGACAGAATTTCCGGGGAACGGAAGTTGAATTGAAATCTATTGTTCTACCTTGGAACCAGCCGCAGCTGACCAGACTTTGGAAGAAAGGAATGGAGAATGGGTCTTTAATTCGCCTTACGCGGGTCATCGTGGTGGTATGCAAGAACGCCTGGTCCAATCAACAGGTGTGCTACTTTGCGCGATACTTGGTAAGCAGCTTGTCCACGACGAAATGCTCCATCCAGCGCTGGTTGCGTTGGAAAGAGTACCTTCCCGCAGACCCGTGATTCCCAATCCCGGCCGTCCCGACGATTTCGGCACCATAGCTCGCAATCAATTGTTCACAATAACGTCTGACATAGTCCCGGACAGCGAGCAGACACAGCTTCCAAAAACCGTGGTTGGTTCTTGTGTTATTTACGGACCCTACAGGCTCATCAAAAGTGACACACTGTGGCGTAACTTAAAGGAAGATAAATTAGTTCTTGTTTGATGTACGCCCTCCAAGTGGTCTGTCGCCATAGGCTATCCTACAAAAAGTCTATTCGGTTTACTGACGGTACTTCCGTTTTCACACTGCTTCCCTGGGTACCATGCTGCACCGCTTCTAGCTCTTGTTGCTAGGCTTCCTACTTTTCCAGCTTACACGATATCTGGTGCCACCCAATAGGACCTGATTTATACAGGACGCATTCTCTATGAGCAAGTTGGTAGTTAGCTTCAACAATTTGTTTTAGTTCCAAGGAGATTTTTCAGCACTCGAGCAAAGTTGGGATCTTTTCAACCTGAGGAGGCACCACCTTCGTTCAGAGTTCAAGTTATCCACCAGCGCAGTAAACGAATAGAACAAATTACCGATGGCCTGGCCAGTGCTTTCGCTGCGAATGTTTCAGGAAGCTGTTGTAATTACACATGCTTAATGTGTCTGGAGGATGCTGTCAGCCCTGACACTGTACTAACACACTACGAGATAACCTAGCACTGGAACTCGCATCCCCATCACACTGATCGGGAAGCGTTGAAGGTGACAAGGGTTATTATAGCTGCTTCCGACTATGCAATGCATCTAATGAAATTATGATTCTCAGGTTAAGTTTCAAGTTACGGTAGGACGGAAGCGATAGGTGAATCCAGTGCGTATTACTACCTGCGCTGATGCTTGAACTAAGGTTTCGTATGGTGCCCTAAGGTCATGCTGGGTTTAAAGTAAGCACAAGCCCCACATCCTAGTCAAAGAATAATTGCCCAGGTTTCCTGCTCTAGCAGGCTGTACTGCTGCAGGCACATGAAGACGTGGATTGGAAGCGAAGTCGAAGGAAGGCATAAAGTTCACTAAAATGAAGAGTATAATACTAATGCTTTCTGGAAATATAGAAAAGCATATCGGAGTAAAAAGATGGGTGTTTGGCAAGAAAAGGGAAATAGTTCGTGTAGTAACGCAGGAGCCTCCCGTTGACTATAGATGCCGCCATAAAATCTTCTGGGGTCGTTGGACGGCCTTGTGTGCTAGCCACCTTCACCCTAATAAGATCGAACAGCGAGTTTCAGGCGTTATAAAACACTCATGGAATAACAGATAGACACATGCACTTTTACATACATGTATGAACTCAGCTCCATTGTTTATGGCTAACTTGCACCATGTTTTATACATTCCCCGACTCTTATTTGTACCTTTAACCTGATCACGCGTGTCTCACATTGCACCAGAATAAAGGATTTATTTGTTTGTTTATTTATACCCTAGCCGAACGGTATAGCGAAGAGAAAACCGGACCAACCTTACCAGTCTAAGTATGGTAGGTTAAGATTAGAGACGCTCTAACCCTTCAGTATTGCACTGAATGCCTTCCCAAACTAAGTAGGCTCTCAGGGTACTTTTACCCCGTAACTTCTCAAGCAACCCACTACACGCCAGTAAAACCATTTCTAAATCCAAATTTTCCCGTACGAAGCAGTGGGACATGCACGGACGCAGTGTTCTAAATAGGACCAAACGAAAGCTGAGAACCGTCTCCCAAATATACCACCTGTTGAGATTCCGAAGGAACGGCCTATTACCTACAACATACGGAACCCTTTAATTGCAGTGTTCTCCCAGCTGCAACCGGAGTGTACAGTCGAACTTGGTACGACGTCCAGAGCAACCTTGCTAGATACACGAGGGGGCTGGACCCAAAGACGGCCTAGCTCGTGGGCACAGCATGAACCAATTCGAAAAACAGAACAATTTGCCTGGTTTATAGACAGTGTCAATAAAGTAAACCGGCACCAAAGCTTATTCAATACACTGCGAACAGTGTTAGGAACTACAGGAATATCGACAATATTTCACAGCTTTAGTTCAGCGACAAATATGCCTGAAAATAAACAAATAAATAGTTTATTCTCGACAAATCGAGGCACGACTTTTGGGCATGACCTACATATTGCAATATTGTACATGATAGTGGAACTAGCAGCACCAACAGCGGTAATAGTACAGTCGGAGACAGTAGTGTGGGCCCATATGGCCCAAAGGTTGTATGAAGTCTACGTACACAGAATGCGGAATGCAGAGATAAGAATCAGATCACTAATGTGGAGTATGTTGATGAGGAACTAGTCCGATGAGCTCGCGTACACAGTGTGGGTCAGGTGAGTGAAGCATGAGGAAGAGGCTGAAAAATTATTTCAGCCTTGTGGCACGTCACTAAGCAAATATGTAGGCGCGTTCGTGCGAGAGCAGATATATGCGCAGAAATTGTGAATGTGATATCGGTCAACTTGACAATGTGTGTTTGGGGCGGTGACGTTACTGAGTGGCGAGTCACATCCGCCAAGTCACAGTATTGCTAAACAGAGGTTTGTGGCTTTTTGTAGGGAAAACGCTTGCCAGACGAAGACCCACACGTCCTGGAACACTGCCGACTGGTGATATGACATTGACAAGATTGCTTCTGACCGATTACCCTCGCGGATATTCTCAGTCACATTTCGCAAATTTCTTTCCCCTGGCTGTGTAGTCTCCTTCGGAGTCGACCGCAAGTGGTTGAAGCTGTTGAAGTCGGACGACTCAGGTGACTTTTATTGATTCGATCATTTGTCTGGGTTCCTTTATTTTGTCAGTATTGCGAAGTGCGGGTGATTTCTTGTTCTGTTTTGATACCTTGTCCATGGGAGAGTCGCAGGTATGTCCTCAGCGGTGTTCCGTGCAGGTAATGTTCCCCTTTAGAACAAGAGAGAGGAGAAAAACGGACCGAGCAAACTGCCAAGAAAATAGAATAGGACCATGTTAATGTACAAATATAAAAGTTATGATAAAGTTGTGCTGGTTGAAATCAATGGAGTGACCGGATATGTTATACATCATATCCTTAGATTTGCGTGAAAGCACGAGACCTGATATTTGCTGAATGTGAGAGAAAGCTGCTGTCCGAAGTGGCCTAACGTACGCAAAGCATTGTCCTGGGTTGAAACCTTGAGTATCAGGCGGTGTTAACTGGTAAATATGTTGAGGGAACCAGAAGAACATAGTGAGTATTTTAAAGTGCGCTTAAGCTTTAGGTTGAGCGAACGGTTGACAGTGCTAGAGATTATCGTTCGAACATGTATGAGAGCCATTGAAGTTACTACGCTGGGTTTGAGAACCATGAATGTTACCTCATGTTCCAAGGGTATGTCATTCACATAGCTGGAGAACAGCAGCGGTCCAAGGACGGAGGTTCGCGGTACGCCACCGAAGGTTAGCTGAATATTCATTTTTTGTGAGCGCATAAAACAGTGTTCAGTTGACTAAATGATAGGCTGCGGCCAAAGGATAAACACCTTTCCCCAACCGATGAATGCAGGCAAGCAGTGAACAGCGCGACCGGATATACTATAAGAACTTAGCTTTTGCGCAAGCTTCAAAATGCTTTCGACAATTGACAACTAACACTTTCAGTGCGTGGCCGTTGTCCGCTGCATCATCCCAACGTTTGGCAGCTACCAGCATGTTCATATCATCTTCTAAATACGGAACCCAAATGCTGAATACACTATTGTCTGCCTACTTCGTCAATAAACATAAGTACGTAGAAGGCAAACTTCCACTTAACACTGCATCGCTTTAGTACCCTTTTTAGCAAGTGCTTTGCTTTCCATGATGTCGCCATTAGATAAAGCAGTGAACAATTCTTCTACCGCCTGTGGTGACCAAGGTACGCAAAACTGGCGGAATAAACGCTACATGCGAGTTATGCCTCGTTGTTAACCTAATAAATCTTTAAAACGTGTGAGCAACCCGTTGCATTTTGCAAGCTTTGTTATGAGCTAGAAAAATTCTCCGCTACCATTGGATCAATGAATGTTAAGCGTACTCGGCGGTATCATTTGCGTCCGCGATGGGGTAAATAGGGTTTGTACTAAGTTCACATTTAGAAGCCAACTTTTATTATTTACGTGGGTGCGCGTTGAAGCTTAATTCTTAATCATTTCGTGAGCTGATCCCAGGCCATAAATTCTCCCAGCAACTGTTGCCCACAATTAGGGCGGTCCTCTCAACCTCAGAAGCGCACAGAACCTTACCGCGATTTTCTTTCTAACTCGAAGGTACTAACCTTAATGCGCAACCAAACCCGTTAGCGGATGGGTTAAGGTTAAAGCGTCATCAGGGACCTAAAAGCCCGACGTGCAATTGGCGAGCAAGCTCTCCGGTCGGTGAGTTTCCAGGTGATCTGCCGGAATTTTCCGCCCCACCAGAACATATCCTGCTTGCGCACGATCCAGAGCTGGGGGTGCCGAAATCCTCCAAGTAGGACTTAGTAACGTGTGTAGCCTGCGGAACGAGATGTGCGAGGTGGATCTGCTGGTAGACAAATCTCGTCCAGGTACATTTGCTTACACTGAAACTTGGCTTTTTGAGGAAACCCCATCTGGCGAAGTATATCGGCCGGGCTATGCACTGTTCCGTGCTGACCGCTCCCTTAGCCTTCAAGAGGGTGGCGTAGCTCTTAGTGTGTTATTGCATAGACATATGTAAGACCAGCGTTTTCCAGTCACTCGACAAATGTGTTGAGGCTCTCGCTGTCTAGACATGCGCTTCCTCGGTTATAGTCACCGTCGTATTAGCGTACCGAAGCCCTAGGAGCCCTTCCAATGGCTTCAGTGAGTTTATACGCACTCACGCTTCGGAAAATGGTTTGGTGCTGGGAAATTTCAACCACCCAGTTTTTGGGATGTTTAAGCGTGCAGTTCGGCGCTGGGATCATCTGGTGCAGATCTGCTGGAATTAAGGCTGCAGGTACTACTACACCAGTTCATGGACCTCTCCAATAGGTACATGAGGAACCAGCAGCCGTCCATTGTAGATCTCGTTTATGCTGTCAATTGACTTTGTAAATGACAACACCTACGACACGCTACTTGGCGCCAGCAAGCACGTTTCCGTATCTTTCCAGTGTACCTTAATCAGGTCTTACAAAGCTGCTACCCGTTGGCGTCCGAACAGTTGGGTCGCAGACTTACACCTAGCACGGGACAAGCGTAAGGCTCACCTCACCTCCCAATGGTGAAAGGAAGGGAATCGAGAGCGCAGCCACCCTGGATAGATACTGCTTAAAAGAATCAATTAAAGAAGCGGTCTAGATGCTGGTTAACGTATCGAACTGCTCCGTCGAACAGCACGTTTGACATGGCTCAGTTGGTTCGAAATGAGTGCAAGCTACATCGTAAGTCTGTCCGGCTTCAGTATGAAACTGGCATAGCTGAAACGGCCCCAAAAATTCCAAAGAAATTCTTCACCTACGTTAAACGAGGCAGTGGTGCAAACTCGCCCATACCACCGTTGCTTCGAAGAGACGGGACCCATGCATACAGCGAGTATGACAAAGCGAGCGTGCTTGGTGAGCAGTTTTCAAGCGTCTTTGTCCGCGCAACAACTGTGCCATGTAGAGAAATAGCTTCAATAGTCGCTGTGGAAGTTTGTCTGGCTAAAATTTCTTTAACCGTGTTTCAGGTTCTCCGGTTGCTAAGGGAGTTAAAACCAACCAAGGCTTCTGGTCCAGTTTCTGTTCCTCCAAAATGTGTGCATGAATTGGCAGTGAAACTCAGTGGAACTCTGACTTGTGTGTCTCAGCAGTCACGCAAAAACTGTGTCTTACCTACCGAGCGGAAGGAGGCTGTTATCTACCCGATTTTCAAGGGCGATGACAAAGACTCACCGGCTACTTACCGGCCTGTCAGCTTGACTAGTGTGGTCGTTCTTACATGAAAAATTATTACGAAATACAGGGAGAACTAGTTAAATATGTTTAACCTGCTTAGCTTCGAGCAACGTGGTTTTCACAAAGGATTTTCGAGCCAACCAGGCTTGCTGGTAGATCGTGAGGTCTGGGCTGAAGCCGTAGACAGTAGACATGTGGTAGGGGTGGCGTTCATGGACTTAGCCGAGGCCTATGACACAGTCCCCATTCGCCACTATCACTGAAGTGGATGTCTTATGACATATCTGGTCGCGCTCACCAGTGGGTGGCAGATTTGTGGATGGACTGGAACAGTGTACGCTTGTGGGAAGCAGCCTTCCGTTTCGATAAGCTGTCCTTAGCGGCGTTCAGCAAGCCTCTGTCCTAGGTCCGCTGCTGTTCTCGGTCTACATGAATAACTTGCCGAGGGAGCTTGAGGTACAATCAAACTTATTTGTCGAGGACCTAAAGCTCTGGAATATGGTTGATATCCCTGGAGGTCCTGTGGCTCTTCAAGCGGCTCTGGATAGAGCTGGGTATAGTCTGGCTTGTGGTTGCTGCCTAGAAACCGGGCGAAGTGTTCAGTGCGGCTCATCGGAGTGCTTGATTCCTCCACAAGTTATATGCTGGATGAGAGTGAACTTCCTCACGTGACTCAGCAGGTTGATCTAGGTGGCGTCCACTGTTCCGCACTACACTCTGGAGAAAACTGGAAGAAGGCGGATAGTAAAGGGTTTCGGATGTTGTGGTTTATCCGTCGTTCTTTCGATAACCTAACCGCTAATGGGTTTGTGAAGCGCCTCACAGCGTTTTGCGACCCACCTATCATATTGCGTCCAGGCCTATCCACCATGCCTTGTGCGGTACAAAAGGGTACTAGAAAGGGTGTTACGTGTCGGTACTATGTTTGTCGAGGGTTACGAGGACAAACGTACCCCGAACGCCCACTTAGTTTGGGGCTGCATTCAATGCTTTATCGAGGGATTAGAGGTGACCTAATCCTAACTTACCGTATTTTAAGTGGGAAGGTTGACCCCCATTTGTCCTGGCTATTTAGTCCTGCTAAATTATCTGGTCTCCGCGGGCAGTCTATGACGCTGGACGAACCACGGTCCGATCGAGTTAGAGAGGAGACAAGGTTATCGCGACGAGTCATCGAGCGCTGGAACTTGCTTCCAGAAAATGTTGTCAAGAAAGCTACGGTTAAGGGGTTTGCGCTTCAACTAGATGCTGTTGGGTAGCAACACGAACTCTTTACTTTTTCCGGAGGAATTCCCATCTCCATACTTCGATACTATTTTCTGTACTTCCTCACTATTAGTACTATCCACTTCTTTTAATTGATTCCCTTACTCACGGCCTTCGAGTTTGCTTTGTCTCACTTACTTCACCTAACTGACATAGCTGGGACTTCTAATGTAAGGAACGTGGATCACGGTGCTTTTCGGGTGTTTTCGTTTAAGACCCAGCAAAAAGTCGGAGCACTCCTGTCAACTCCTGGATCGACGAGCCGCTCAAGATGAAACACATAAAGGATTCAACTGATCGTTCCAGTCCCACTTGAACTTTTCCAGTCCCAGCTAATCGTAAAATTGCACTTGAACAAAATTACCCTGGAACTCAAGGTCATTGAAAAGCCTTGTAGGCGCTTTTGGGACCGTCCTATCCGACACTGGCGCGATTTTGAATGCACTGTTGTACATTAGGACATCCGGTTTCTGCGTTCTCAAAGGTAAGGGATTTTTGGGTAAACTTCTGGTGAAACGTGTTTGTAAAGAGGTCAGTACCTCCAAACATCCAAAAAGTGAAATGTATTTTTTACAACTTGTAAAGTTGAATTAAAGTGGAAAAGTTGAACTAATACGGTGAGTTGGTTAAAGGAAAACGGAATATAGAAAATGGTTTAAGAAGTCCGCCGGATGTATTTCAACAAGCATCCTACATTATTAATGAACATTCCTATGGGTTAAATGGCCTAAAATTTATCTCCTACCTCCCGTGAAACCCGTGAATAACTGTGTGTACCGGAATCACACTACCGAGAGAACATTATTTCCAAGTGGCGGATAGGACGCTCCGGGCGTTTTATCAACCCTGAACTCACAATGGTGGAGATGGGCTCTGCAATCTTGGAGTATCTGGAAAGGAAAGCGAATGAGTCTGCAGAATTTCAGCAGGATTGGTCTGAAATGAAAGATTTATACGTGAGGAAGTGAGTGCCTTAATTCAATAAGTTTTGGAGTTCACGGGTTTCACGGGTTTCACGGGTTTGCGCAGAACGAGTAAGCGTAGCTTTTCGGTGGTTCTGCCTCGGGATCTTACGGCAAGGTCCTTAGCGTAGGTTTTATTAAAACTTCCGTTTCAATTGCACTACGCACTCATCGACCCTTAGCAGTGTTTTCTATTTACCGGACTATACTATAGCTTGTTTTATTTCCTACGTCCTTGGGTCTTTTTTAGGGGACCTCGTCTCCATTCTGCCCATCGCTTCGATCTCCCTGCAAACCATGGTTTGCTGCTTTAGTTTTTTGTTACTTTTGTTCCTATCCGCCTCAGATCTAAATATTAAGCGCTATAATATTTTTACATCAGCTGTGTTTACGTTTAAGGTGTGTAGTTTCATTTTTTTGCGGTTTTGCTCAACTACGGAATCTAGACTGTCGGCCGGTGGCTGTGTGGTCTGCGCGTCTAGTTTGCAATCATTAGGCCACCAGTTCGAATCCGTGTAGGAGTAGACGTCCTCGCAGTATACTTAGCCCGCACGCAACTGCTGGTGATTGTTTAGAGGGTTGCCTATTCCGGGAGCCCAGAGAGCGATTCCAGAAGACGGATCGAGTTGCAGGGAAACTTTTATTAGTTCAGCAAAAGATTCCCTGTTAGCTAGCTATAAACGAACGACACCGTGTACGCTATAGCTAGGGAAACGGAGCAAACACAGCACACAGAGCAGTCGCGCGTTGCAACCGAAGCGAGCGCCAAGCAAAAATGGCGATGAGCAAGTAAAGCATTTGAACTCAGCAATCAGTTCAACAAACCACACCGGTTGCCTAAGTGTACAATTAAAGAATTTTGGTTAGAATTTTACACAAGCAAACCGGGGAATCTCCAGACTGCTACAATTGCGTGGTCACGGGATTTTCCTATCGTTGCTACCGTTCCTGTACTCTATCATTAATTGAACCTGCTGAGGTAAAAATTATTAATCAAGTTCCCTCAGCTTAGTGTCCAACGTTTACTGTGTATCTGTCTGATTGTATGTAAACCTTATAGGGCGATTCGTAGTAAGTACTATAGGGATTAAGAAAGTATATATATTGTATTAAAAGGAAGCATTACCGCTGTTACTTCACGTCCAACCTCTTGGAAACTAAATTAGATTCAGATTGGACTGGAACGATAGGAAGATCTCTTGAATGTTCCTTCTTAAGCGGATCGTTGATCCAGGAAATAATAAGGTGCAGGAGGTCTTGATAGATCTAAAAAAGAAACACCCGAACCACACCTTAGTCACTCAATTACTGCCCACGTTTCCTGCACTAGCAGTCCCCCTGTGTAAGTCACGTGAAGGAAGAAAGACCTTGAAAATGAAAGATAAAGGGGAAGGAAATTCATTTAAATGAAGCATAAAACCAACGGGTGAGGAGAATGACAGAATATGAACTCAAAGTTAGATGGATATGGTCAGGAGAAGGAAAAGAATTCGTATTGTCAGCCAAGAACGTCTAACGGACATTTGAAAGCCTTACCCGTAGGTTCACTGACTACGCTTTCTGGAAGCGACTTTCAGCGCTCGATAACTCTACGCGATAACCGAGTTTCCACCCTGATCCGGTCGGGACGCGGCTAGTGTAGCTGCATAAGATGACCGCGAAGACAAGTCAACCTAGCCGGGCTTAATAGCCTGCTCAAGTCCGGTCCAACCTTCCCTGTTAAAATGTGGTAAGTAAGGATTAGGTCTCCTCGAAGCCGTCGGTAGTGCATTGAATACATACCTAAGCTAAGTAGACGCTCGGGGTACGATTGTCCCCGTAACCCCTCGACCAATTTGGTACCTACTCCAAATCATCTCGAGCTCCATTTTGTCCCGAACAAGGTAGGGCGGGCAAGCCTGGACGCAGTATTCCAGATGGGGCCGAACGAAAGCTGAGAACAGCTCCACAAATATGTCGGCAGTTAAGCCCCCGAAAGAATGGCGTATTAACTGCAACATTCTGAAACCCCTATTTGCGGCCTTCTTTCAGTTGTCACCAGAATGTTGTTATCCATTCGAGTCACTGATGAGGCTCTTTTTCCTGCGAACTTGCCACATTTATAGTGCACTACCTTGAAGCTGTCCATGTCTGCATTCACATTGGCGATCAATGATGCGCGATCGTTTCGGAAAATAACGTTGAAAAACCTTTTTGGCGCTTTAGTGGTTGGCAAAACTCATAAGCACGGGCGAAGAGGTGCGTAAAGTGAGTGAGTGGTCGAGAATGTGGCGACCACGTTCACCTGGAATGATTAAGATATTTTGATGCATCTTGGCCTCAGCTTGTCCAGCGCAGATTTTGTTTTCTTGCTTAGTGTTTGGTGCACTGGAGACATGATTTAACAGTCACAAGTGGGTGTACCAGTTCCGCACCTGATGTGGAAAGTTCATTTCCGATCGTTGATCAATAACAGCGATGCTTTATGCGGCGTCTCCATGCGTCGGCAGTTCTAAGGATAATCTTCAGTCTTTACGAAAGTCTTCGGGCACATCATTTTGTGCAGGACAGCAGGCTATGGTACTGATGACAGCTTTAAATTTTGAGCTCAAGGGTCTTGTTGGATTCTAACTGTAGCCTACAGTCGGTAGTACCAGCCTCAGAACAACCGTGAGCGGCAACCCGACGCTAAGCGATTTCTCGCTTTACAATTTTAGCAGAAATGTACACGAATGAAATGGCTTCGGGCTAACGAGCGCAACAGTCAGCCGTGATCGAGTTCCAAACCATTCCTCTGAACATTGCTATAAGTCCAGCTATATCAGGACAGACGTAAACAAGGCGAGCGTAAACTCCTGGAGAACGATTAGCTGAATCGGACACTTGTTCTAGGCTTAGACAAGCTGATAAGTCAGGTAACTGCGTATCCGGGGGCTTGAGGTTGCATTATCTGATAATCCAAACTAATCATTTGAGCTTTATATATATGGTTGGGGACATCCGGTTCCGGATTTACTTGTCACTGCGGCCTCCATAGGACGCCTACGCCTACAGAGGGATTATGGGTGGCTTACTGTTGTAACGCTGCCCTTTGCCTGTGCCTCTCTGCGCTACCAACCAGCCGGGGAAAACAAAACGCAGAGCCTGCTAGACCGAAGTATACTAGGTACAGAACATGGCTGTTTTTATAGGTCACATGCGCTTACCTCGCTGCTATCACTGAGGCGACTCACATCTCTTGTCTGAACAGATTCGACTCTGACAGCCGCCCTCACTGTCTGACTGTAGGTAGGACCACGTCCGCGACATAGCAACCCGTGCGGCGATGACGGTCTGATTTCGTCAGCTTCCGGTTTGACCATGACAACCAGTCTGTCAGCCACTCACGTGATCTGACCGATCTCGCCCCGCTAGTGTGCACCATCGTAGTCAGCTGTTTCGCCTCCGTGACACCTCTTCCTCCGAATTCAAACTGCTTCCCCACCATGCGTACTTGCGTCAGTTCAGCTTTCCTTGTTTTGACATCAATCAGTTGTCCTGGTGGTTTTCTCCTTCTGGCCGCTCTTCCATATATGTTGTCTGCGGGCCCTTATGTTTTTCCGTGGTTCGGTCTCCGCTGCTCTGCGTGCCTGATCCATTTCTTGTTTCTAACCGTTTGTTCGTAATTGACTCCACCATTTCTGCGGATCACCCTTCCTCTTGACCACCACTTCGGTCCTCAGAACTCTCGTGCGTACCCCATGTCACCAATTCTGAAATGACGCACCCTGTCTGTCCGACTTTTCCCCGCATGACAACTGCAGTGCTTTTCTTTCCTGATTGGCACAAGGCGTTTTGCTCTGAATACTGGTTTGGTGACTGGCTTGAGGTTCGGGGCAGCACTGGTGATTCTGCAGCTTTCTGGACCAGGTTGGAGTATTGTTTCGTGGCGTCTATTCATCTGTGTAATCTGACTGCCATTGATTTCTATCGCCGCATCTTTAAGTTTGATGGGCACATCTGATTCTGAAGTGGCAGTGTGGCAGAAGTTTTGCTCCTCCATAGCTTCTGAATTTGCGACAACATTTGCAGAAGGAGTCAACTTGAGCAACTTCTGACATTCTGAAAGAATTTCTTGCGATGTCAGCTTCACTTCCAGTTCCCATTCTACATGAATGTTTAATTTTTGTGATAGCATTGCCATCAACTGCCTCTGTGACTTTTCGGACTGCGTCTGCTGCTCCTGCAAAAGTGCTTGCAATTGCTCAAAGCTGACTGCCATTCTGGGTTCGATTGAACTCGCGTCGCCACTGTTGTGATGCTGCCCTTCGCCTCTGTGTCTCTCTGCGCTACCAACCAGCCGGAGAAAACAAAACGCAGAGCCTGCTAGACCGAAGTAAATTAGGTACAGAACATGGCTATTTTTATAGGTCACATGCGCTTACCTCGCTGCTATCACTGAGGCGACTCACATCTCTTGTCTGAACAGATTCGACTCTGGCAGCCGCCATCACTGTCTGACTGTAGGTAGGACCACGTCCGCGACATAGCAACCCGTGCGGCGATGACGGTCTGATTTCGTCAGCTTCCGGTTTGACCATGACAACCAGTCTGTCAGCCACTCACGTGATCTGACCGATCTCGCCCCGCTAGTGTGCACCATCGTAGTCAGCTGTTTCGCCTCCGTGACACATCATCCACAGCTCCATTCACACACCTCATATGCAGTGTAAACACGAAGGAATAAGACCGAGAGGCATGCGGATGGGAGCCACGTTTCATCAGCGGTGCCGGCTCACACTCCTTCACAGGCAAACATAAGCACGCTGTATTTGGGAATCAAGCACACACAAGGCGGTGGCTGGCCCGCAGTCAGCTTCACACAAAGTACATCGAACCACTCTTCTAGCCTAGCACGACCACGAGGACCGTGCACCCCCTCCCCTTCAGCAACGACCAGCTGTCTCCTGGAGCCAGTATAGACGAGGTAGTGGGTAATAGACAGGTAGGCACCTTGTCAATATGCACATCAAGCGAAGCCACACCGGGGATGTCAAACAACAGCAATAACCTAACTCGAGAATAACAAATAACGCATATTGTATAAAGCATACGGAGATACTGACATAAATCTACGCTAAATGAGCATATGTGGTCAATTGCTTACCAACAAATCCGCGATATGTGCAGAATGTCATAAAATATATCATTAAAAATATGCCACAGACGAGAAAATGTTAACAAACTTAACCACAATTGGCTTACCAACGTGTGCAAGTTCAGGTAAACCTTAATATGAGGTAAAAAAAGATATGCATTTAGACAATGTAGCAAACTCACTACCTGAAATAAAGAGACTCAGCCCGCAAGCACACGGTTAGTAAATCGAATCCACCGTACCTACCAAAGCTGCGCCGGTTTTTCTTACGTTCTCAGAAGGATCCGTCGTCGTTTCGATGTTTGTCCCGAGTAGTCTCGCTGGTAGCTAACTAGTGCTGCCTGACTTAGATACTCGTGACCGCATGTGCTACAACATCATGCGCTCGACGTCGATGGAGTACAGCCCATCGACACCTGTCGCTTCTGCATTTGCCGCTTCTTTGCATGCATGAGGGCTTTCTATTGCACCTCGGCAAGTGCCTTCGTGCTCAGATCGCGCCATGCACGCCGATCAACCGCCTTCGATTCCCAACACCTGCAACCAATATTAGAACATGAAAGGCTCACTTTGATCATGTCCTGGTAACGAAGCTTCGGTTTCCCCACATGCCGCTGCCCAACACTGCTAACCATATAATAACTGCTTCGGTGTACGCGTTGAATCCATACGCCACACTAAACCGATGCACCTGTGTCGCGGTAAAAGTGTGTAGTCCAAGTGCATACATTCCACTTTGGCGCACCACTTCCATATCAACAACTGTCGCACCAACCAATGCGCAGACAATGTTGACGGAATCGCTCGAAATATCGCACTTCCTGCCGCTACATCGTCCCCGCTTCTCTACCGTATAGAAGAACGGACAGCACCATGGATTTGTACACCATCGGTTTGGCGCTAACGGTAAGCTGATGGTTGTTCCACACTCGGCACTCTAGCTTCCTAAATGCCGCCGCTGCCTTCGATACGCAGCTCGCTGTGTAGCTGCTAGTCAGTCGACACCACACTCCCAAGGTAGCAGAAACGGGATTTGGTTTCCAATACATCACGTATGCTGATTCGCGGCACCATTGTAGATCGCACCTCTGGTGAAGGCTGAAAGAGACACAGTTTTGCTTGTGTTGATGATGAGCCCGAATTTGGCCGCTGTCGAAGCCAGAACACTAGACGTGCTGCAACTCATCCGCGCTGTGTGCAAACAACGCACAGTCGTTAGCAAGCAGCAACCTACGGATAGTTATCTCACAGACTAGGGTTCTCACACTGAGACGACGGATGTTCAGCAACCTACCACCAATACGGTGCTCCACATGAACACCGTAAGCACAAGCGGCATCAAAAGTATAAGACTGCATGGCATGAAGATATATATATAAAACAGGACAGGAGCTAAGACACAGCCTTGCTTCACCCCAGAGACAACTGCAAAGTCATCCGAGGTCTCTCCACTCAGCTGCACCCTCGCATACCACTGTGCAGCCATTCAATTAAAATTACAAATTTACATGGACAACCAAAGCTACCCAACACCAGACACAGTGCCTCGCGGTTCACCGTATCAAATGTCTTAGTGAAATCAACAAAAAGCGAGTACAACGGCTGATGTCGTTCTCTACAGTTCTCCTGCAACTGACAAGCCGCCTACACCACATCAATAGTGATTCCACCAGAGCGGAATCCACACTGCTATTCCGCCCCGTCAAGTTCCACAACCCGACTGACGAGGTGGTTGAGCAGGATTCGGGCAATCACCTTGCCCACACAAATCAGCAAGTTGATGCTACGACAATTCGCGGCACATCACTTGCTCTCTTTGCCGTTGTACAGTGGTAGCACAAGGGCTTCCTTCAGCTCTGAAGGCACTGCCTCCTTAATCCACACGCGTTGCACCAAGTGATGCAGCGCACTCGTCAACGCGGGTCCGCCGTGTTTCAATACTTCAGGCAGGATCCCGTCGGCACCGGCACACTTTCCGTTTCGCAGCTGGGCAGGTGTTCTCTACGACTCATCCAGTGTCGGCGAGCACGCCAGACTCGCCTTCACATCGTGCTGCTTCAGGCCGTTCAAGGTAGACCAATCAATCTCTGAACGGTTGTTCCAGAGACACTCAAAGTGTTTTGCTAGCTCTGCAGTCTGTGTGCAGGTAGCGCCTGAGCTACCATCGATTCGCGACCTCGGTGACTCCAACATCGGTCCATACACCTTCTACGAGTCGAAGTATTCCTTGTGTTGGCGGCGTTCGGCGTAGCATTCCATCTGCTTCGCTTTCTCCGTCCACCATGCATTTCAATGCCACAGAGCTTTCGAGGCAGTCGCCGACGAATTTTGCGAAATTGACTCTTCTTCCCCAAGTCACTGGATTCTGTCACATGTGCAGCAAATCTTGCACTCTTCTCTGACACCAATGCCCCAATCATCGCATTGTTCTCCTCAAACCACTCTCGCTGCTTATAGTTTGCACGCCTGATAGTCTCCTCGTCAGCATCTGTCACGTGGTCGCAAATGTGGTGCCACAGGTCACCAACTGCCGCTATGCATTCCACATCACACAGGCGTGCAGCCATCGTCTTCTCCAGCTCAGTACTTTTCACCACAGTATCGAATGCTAAATTTGCTCCGATTCACGGCAGAAGCGCAATACGTAGATTCATGAAAATATATGTACAATTTGGTGTTCACCAATTTGTGATCAGTGCCACACTCAGCTCCACGCAGTACACGTGTCATGCGCACTTCACGCATATCACGCTGACGTACGATGACCTAGTCGAGCAGATGAGCGTGACCACTCTGTGTGTGCGTTCAAGTTGTTCTATCACCCGCACTAAGTGCAAACCGAGTGCCCGTGATCGTCAAGCCGTGAGTGACAGACAGCGAGAGCAGTCTGTCACCGTTCGCATTCGCTGAACCATTGCTATGCGGACCGATGACATCTGTCCACACCGATGCATCCCGCCCAACGCGCGCGTTGAAATCACCCAGCAGAAATAGTCGGTCGCTCCTCGGCACAGACCGTAGCACGGAGGATAACTGCGTGTAGAATTAACCACGCGTGTCATCAGGATAAAAGATGGTGAGACCGTATGTGCTTATAAAAGTGGCAAACTTACTTCTGAGTCGTAGGCGGGCAATCATCAGTGGCGCGCTGATGCCTGTTGGTTCACCCACGAGCTGGCCATTGAAGCTATCGGATAATGCAAATTTGACCGCATGTCCACGTAGGTGCTGAGGTGGCGTTGCCCACCCAGTAGAACGTGTAGCTAGCACCCGCTTCATGCAACTTCCCTTGCTCAGCGAGTCGAGTCTCACGGAGCGCCACAATACCGATGTTGTAGCGCCCTAGTTCCATCGTGACCAGTGCAGTGCGTCGCTCGGGGCGCTCACTCGAGTTTTGGTCCAGTAGCATGCCCACGTTCCAGCACTCGATAATGAGTGTTTTGCGCGCAGGCATACAATTGCATTGGTGGACATTCGCACGCGTGGTAGTAATTGTGCTTCGGAGGTTTGCTTGAGGGACTTCGCCAGGAGCCTTTGACTCATAGCCTGACCCACAAGGCAGTGGGTTGTTTGGAAGTTTGCTTGAGGGACTTCGCCAGGAGCCTTTGGCTCAATAACCTGAACCACAAGGCAGTGGGGAGCAGATCCAGCTCGGGAATGTGATTGCAGGGACAGATTGGGATCTGCTTGACGGCCGTCACACGCAGCCTTTGAGGTACTGGAACGATTCATATGTGTTTTGCAACCGTAGTAGGATACACCTGCGACCACGGCCAGACGCAGGTGGATTTTGGTGGGTTTGCACCAATTTGACCAGGGGCTGTCTGGCTTGAGGCGGGCAGTAACAAACGATTGAGCACCTGGAGATGTCTCCCCACCGTCAGAGACAATGCGTGGCGCTCGTGTTCAACGCCAATCGCCTTGAGCGGTCAGCTTATAACCCGTTGACTTGTTGTCTCCGATTGCTAAGTTTTGGAGGAAAAGGGCCATCGACCACTTCCTAACATCCGAAAAGGAGAGACTAGGATACTGACAGGGTGCCCACACCTGACAGGAGAACGACTCGGGCCCTCAACCAAAGCCTTCGATTAAATGTACACCCGAAAGGCAGTTGGTCTGGCAGATCGTCCGTTCACTGAGTCATGTGGGTTCTTGTCCTGGATCTTAGCAGGGAGAAGGGCGTAACCCAACTCACAGCGGTCACCACAAGGAGGCGTCCAGGACATGAGCCCATGGCACAACAGTAGTAGCAATGGGTAGATCATCTGTCGGGATGTAGCCACCATCAGCCTCAGCGCACCATAGGCTCTCCCGCAGACTGTTGCTGGTTGGCGGCATCCGGTTTCGTATTTGCCTGTCCTTATGGCCAGCCACAGGACGCCTGCACCTACAGGTACCAGGGGTGGTTTGCACTGCACCACCCATAGTTCCAACCACACATCCCATATCCAGTGTAAACCCGAAGGAATAAGACCGGGAGGCATGTGGATGGGAACCACGTTTCATCAACAGAGCCGGCCCACACTCCTTCACAGACACACACAGGCATGCTGTACTTGGGAATCAAGCGCACGCAAGGCGGTGGCTCGATCGTAGTCCGCTCCACACTGAGTGCATGGAAGCGTTCTTCGAGCCTAGCATGGTAACGGGGACCGTGCACTCCGTCCCCTTCAGCAACGATCCACTGTCTCCTGGAGCCAGTGTAGACGAAGTAGTGGGTAAAAGACAGCTAGGCACCTTGTCAACATGCGCATCAATTGCAGCCACACCGGGGATATCAAGCAACAGCCAATCACTTGAGACGACCATATTAAATAAAGTATCTTTTAAAGGATACGGCTCTGCCGATGTAACTCTTCGCTACATTAGCATATGAAATAACTTGGTTAGCAATGAATCCGCGATAAGTACAAAATGTCCACAAGTTGCTCAAAAGTGCAACAAACGCTATAAAGTTAACGAAGATAACCTCAATTAGCGTAACGTGGCCAGTTAATAGAGGATTATTCGAGTAGGCAGAACAAACCCTATAAAGTGGAATGAAAGTTATCCAGCTTAAGAAGACCTAATTTAAGTGTAAGTTGGTTTAGCCTAACTGCGGTGGGGATGCATCATGAAGGCAATATATATATATATATATATATATATATATATATATATATATACAAAGTTCGTGCTCAAAGAAACGAAGCCCGGCCGCGTCGCATCTGGGCATTTATCACGACAATCGTGTAACACGTCATCTTGTGTTGAGAAACACCTGAGATGTAGTGCTGCAATAGTATTGATTTGGATGGCAATTAAAATAGAATATGAAGGAAAGATGTGGCAAAAAAGAAGTACCACGCTTTTTATTGCGCTTCAAAGTCGCGATCTTGGTTGGAGGGTTAGGCGAAGCGGGAGCGGAGAGGCGAAGAAACTCATGACATAATTGCCACTGAGATCGGTTCCTGACCTAGTAAGCAAGTGTCTCCAATCAAACATGTTTCTCAGCTTTTGTGTGCCATCCAGATTCGGGAGGTGGGAATCGAAGTCAAGTTTGGAACGAGAACATTCCTCTTGACTAAGTCACTGGTTGACCTCTTATTTCTCCCAAAGCCTGGTCGCAAAGACAACGCATGTCGCAGGAGTACTAGCATATATAACACAGGGTCCAGTCCACGAAGCCTGGTACGTGCAATAACGGCGTAAAGCGATTCACTTGCTCTTCCCGAGGTGTAAACAAGACGGCGGACAAATTGATCTGGCTAGATTCATACCAGATATGATCTGAAATACGATGTCGCCGGTGTTGGAGCACCACCGGATTCGTGGCGTCTGAATTTGACGGGCTGTTTCGCAACCGCATATGAGAACTGAACGAAAGGCAGCATTGCAGACTCTTGATAGCGATGCTGATTTTGCGTCGCCGCAGGTGGCTAAGATTAGTAAAAATACCTTGCGCTTTCGCTAAATCTTATGTGACATCTTCTATTCCACAGGCGCTGATATGACTGCTTAAAAGTATAGCTGGTCCCCACCAATGGTCATTACAGGGGTGGGTCCCTGTTCCAATTCTAAAAAAATCTTCGCATTTGGAATGGGCAAAGCGTGACTCGAAACGATTGACGGATAGCGCCAACCTATCTAGGGTTGCTTGGCACGTTTGTAAGCTGTCACAAATTTGGGAAATATCGTCACAGTACTCAAAATGCCGGAAGAAAGGCATCTGCAGCACGCCGGTACGCAGTACTGACGCTTCGCTGCTGCGCAACCGCCACCAGTTGCACGTGGGCAGAGGATACTGCGAGGGTCGCCCGGTCTCTACGCGGGTCCCAACCCACGTCGTCGGGTTACAAGGCAGGCTCGTGACCTTGAATGCTACGGGCCGACTGAAAAGACGACAAAACCTTACGTTATCAAGAAAAGTGCGAGAAATTAACACTTGGGATTAGTGTAGCACTCCACTTTCATCATTACGTCAACTAACAGAGTCGTAGGGTGAACACAAGTCGGATTTAGCCGAAGAGCCCGCATTACTGTTGAGTTTCGCGATGGCTGGGGTAAAAATTTGCACTGAGTCAACTAGGTGGGCCTGTTCGAACCAGCAGTAGCACAGGTGTGCGTGAGAGCATTTTGGAGTCGAACACAAGTGTTCCATCTGTTCAAGCAATCACAGACGGACTCAAACCTGATGGTCGACACGAGTGGTCGATGGCATTGATGGATTTCTGATGAATGATCCGATATATCCGTATTCAGACTCTTACGACACGCAAAAGATATTCCACAAGCACTATGTAATCATACGATAAAAACCACGCGTACAAGTGATGAACTCGCACCCACACTCGACTGTTGATAAAACTGTGTCCACAATGTGGTCATTTTTCATCCGAGTCACTTTTTCCATGCTTAGATATTTGGAGGAAGTTTCCATATTATCACAGCTGCTGCATGCAAACGTTTGATTTTTATTCGGTGTACATCTTTATGTTTCGCTTTGTTTCAACTCCAGACTGTGGCATCAGCTGACAATGAAACTTCAGGCATGTCTGAACATACCGAATTTTAAGGCGCAAACAGATTTAGTTGAAGTAAGTCCTCCAGGACTAATTCACTGACTGATTCCCTCACTTCAGTTGAATCAAGTGTTTTTGAATGACTTCAAGACTAGGTAAGCACTATTTCAAACTCGATTCCTTATATTACATAGAATTAACCCGCTTGCTTTGGTTGAGCTGTGTGTGCCAATTAGTGAGCAGATTGTTACTCATGGTAGGTTCGTTTTGTTTGACCACCCCTTATTCTTGAATTCCGAGATCCGCAGCAAGGTATCAAATTCATGGAAGAGATACGGGATAAGGTAAGTTATCTGTCACTGTCTGCGGTACTTTTCATAATCCTTCAAATTTTCCAATCACCTTCGTCATTCTGGCTTTGAACCACTTCAGTTTGGTTTATAAGCAATAGGGGACGATGGTTCCTGAAGCAAGCATCTGTTGGAGTTTTTATGCTACCTATTAGATATCTCACTTGTTAGTTTATATTGCCGGTTATATAACGATCATCCAGGCGAGCGACAGGGAATTGTCCAATACGCTTAGAGCATCGAGCCAAATCAGATAATATTTGAACCCGTTTGGTAACCTCCACTAAGATGAGCCAATGGAACGGCGTTGGCTATTGTTTATTTTTGATCACCGCTTACATGTTCAGCGATTGCACTCCTGGTGTTACCGAAGATAACTTCTACCACAAAATCAGCACACTAGTTCGCGCTGCGTTACTAGTCCACATATCACTACAATTACAATAGGTATGAATGCGCAATCACGTCTAAACTTTTAAGATGATACTCAGATAAGTAGGAAGTTTGAGTTTAGCTTTGAAGCCTCGGACAATGGCGTCTTTTGTCGACTGTTTTTTGATGGCGTCGTCTTCAAACAAAATGAGACACGGTTGTGCCACTCGGCGACGTCCGGTAATTGGGCAGCCGTGGGCCAAAATGGACCACGTTGTCATCTTTACTGCCTCTCTTTTTGGAGCACTGTCACTTATATTGGTGGTCCATCGCTGTCGTGTTCCTCGTCATCAAAATTGCCTTCGATTCGGTGAATCGACATAGTCTTTGGGACTGTCTGCTAACGGAAGATGTGCCTGAGAAATATGTAATTGTTATTTGCACTCTACGCGCTTGGCACGGGCATAGTGACGACTTACGGCAAACTGTCGCTGCCCTTCAATATCTCCAGCGGTGTAAGACAAGGATGTCCACTGTCACCTTTCCTCTTCAACTTCGCTATTGACGAAGTCAAGGAAACGTCGTTCGCTGGACGCGACTTAGATGTGGAGCTGTTCCCAGGTGAACGAGTTCTTGACTTGGAGTATGCTGATGACATTACCCTCATCTGTGACAGCTCAAAAACGTGCAAAGAGACACTAGACCGATTATCGCCCGCTGTCGGTTGTTTCGGGTTTTGCTTTGCACCCTCGAAATACAAAATTTTCCTCCAAGGTTGGTAGAGACCGTCTCCTGCGCTGACCCTTAGTGGGGATCAGCTAGAAGTCTTTGAGTAATTTCACCACCTAGGCAGTTGTATTAGTGCCGGTGGAATTGGAGACGAGGTCACAAACCGTATAGCAAAAACACGAGGCGCTTTTGTTAACCTTCATCATACACGGCGTCGGCGCGACATCACGCTCGCCCTGAAAAGTAGGGTGTACAATGCAGCCGTGCGTTCGACCCTACTATACGGTTGTGAAACCTGGCCCATTAGATCGGCAGACGTGAGAGGCTAGTTATCTTCGCAGTTTGGCTCATATCTAGTGGGAAGATTGCGTGAGCAATGGGTGCGTTCGACACACGTATGGCACTGGAAAATGAAATGAACCGCTCGGCAGCGTTATTTCACGAACCTGACTCCGATGGCTGGGCTACGTGTTGCATATGCCGGTGCACCGATTCCCGCGACGTGCGTTGTTTGCGCGCCGAGGGCGTGGATGAAAGAAGAGGAGGAGTGGCCAGGCGATTACTTGGCCTAGAGGAATGAAGGCCCTTCGAAGTTCACCTCGGTTGGAGCCCTTGGCTCCCTGGTTGAGGCCCGAAAGATGATGAACACGTTTGGCTGGATACACTTGTTGGCATGGCAAGGAGCCGACCTCAATAGCGTTAATGTTGTGTTTATTTGTTCTTCCGCCTCCGGCATAGTCACCACTCCAACTACGATCTTATCCCTGAAGCACATTATAACTTTTTGCGACACAACAGCTGGCTGTTGGCTTTCCAGAGCGATGTCCATCCGTTGCTGGTCGCTTAGCTGGCGTGCCTCTGTTGTATGGTTTTTTTCTCTTATGCATTACGGCACGATGGCTGAGGTCTACCCACCTCTAGCTAACGTGTAGAATGATGATGAGTGATGCTCGTTTTGGAACACATGCGTCGACGGGCCATCCCATGGTAATTTATCGATTTTCTTTGAACTTTCTTCGGAGGTATATCAAATGTTTCCTTCCAATGGCAACTGAGACGGTCTCGACTCACGACCAGGTAAACTTTACTATGATACACGGCATACCAAGCTTTTAGTAATAATCCAAAGGACATCGGGTTTTAATGGAATGGTGTTCCTGCCGTCATGCACAATGCGGGAACCTCTGCTAAGGGTATCATCGATCGTCACTGTTTCAGTCACTGGATATCCGAGAAGTCAGTGAACCTCTTTGAATCCAGAAGGGAACTCCTTGCTGGTTTTGAGCAGTGACCGAACGGACCCTTAAGGGTGGACTGAGCTTGCATTCTAACAAGGAAGCGTGTTGGAACAAAAGGGCTCAGGAAACGGAGGAGCCGGAGCGGAAAGAATTGCCACAGGCTTCCAATTGATCCACACCACTAGTCTCAGGAATAAATGCATTAGTGAGCCAATCAAGGTAACTGTCGGTACACCAAATCGAAATAAAGGACTCCGTCTGGTTCGTTGAACGGAGCGATATCGTGAGCAGTTTAGATGGTCACCAGTTGCTGGGCCTTTACCCACTCAAGCCGAACCATAGTCGGTCAATGTGGGAGGTTATTTCAGCTATTGACTTACGACGCGCGATCACAGCTCTCAATCGTTTTCCACCTGTTATAATCTTCTCACTAGACGCAATTCCAAAAATAATTTACTGCTCCAACAATCTACTGCCCAATCGGAGGAAAAGCAAAACGCCAGCGGCCTTGACAAAATAACATATTAATCGCCGCCAGCGGACACTGTACAACTACTGCGGACCCTGGCTGTATTTATAGGTCTCTTACTGATCTTCGACTTCTAGAATTGGAGGGTCAGCCACCAAGGTTAGTAGTTCCCCAAATCTTTTGCCGAGGCGTCAGGTAGTTTTTAATCACATGCAGAAGTAGGACATTCCGGAACGTTCGAAATCGATGCGATACTCGTTAATGATCGATTAATCGCTAAAATAGTGGATTTCCAAGGCAATTCTTACTTTCTCCCGGACACCACCTCTGCTCCGAAGTCTGTCACAATTGTGTAATTTAAGCACCTCGATGTGGCCTTTGTAAGGCATTGGCCCACTCTTTCTAGCAGATATGGGAGAAAAGACTATCACAATCAGTTGCGAGGAATGGACCACATCAGCGATATAAGTAGTCTCACCGTTCGTACTGACCATCCTAACATCGACAATAGTAACAAGGGCACTGGGGGAATCATCAATGGGGAAAACTCAGGGCGACTTATCTTTGGGATGGAGCAGCAGATGCCAGAACAGCGTCACACGTACCGCAGAGTGACAGTACTAGTGTTCCTCCATTTCATTTGTTGAACTCGACCCATTTGACCGCTCCGTTCTGTTCGACGTGCTTGTTCAGGAGGGTGTTCCTTTCAGATATTTGAACCTTTGGTGTGATCTGCACTCGAGCATCACACGTTGCATCACAGTCTGCAGCGAATCGTCGGACGCCCTTTCGACAACAAACGGCTTCCCTCAAGGTTGTCGAGTTTCCATTTCTGTCGACTACCTGGTTGGGGTCCGACAGATGCGGATAATTGCTGGGTGAAGACCTTGGAAGCCATGCATCATGATCGATGTCAATGGCGGACGTGTGCATCGGTTTGTTGCGGTGTCCTTTCTTCCTCCCCTTAAAAAAGAACAAACTGAAACTAATTTCAAAAACTGAGTGGTAAATAGGCAAAAAAGCTTTTGTTGTTGCTCCTTTCTTATTAGTCATATTGTTTTCCTATTCACCATGATTCCGATGGCACAATATCTGTACCACAGATTGTATATATATATATATATATATATATATATATATATATATATATATATATATATATATATATATATATATATATATATATATATATATATGCTCCATGCTGAGGCTGAGGTTGCATTCTTGATGCCTCTTCACCGCAGTTGGGCTAAACCAACTTACACTTAAACTAGGCCTTTTTAAACTGGATAAATTTCATTCCACTTTATTTGCTTTGTCCTGCCTACCTGAATAATGTTCTATAACCTGGCCACGTTGCTTACGCTAATTGCGCTTATCTTCGGTAATTTTGTTGAGTTTGTAGCATTTTTAAGTAACTTGTGGACATTTCTTACTTATCGCGGATTCCTTACTAACCAACTTACTTCATATGGTAATTTAGCGAAGAGTTATGCCACCGTATCTGTATGCATTATTGGATTTATTTTATTTCAGCTTGTCGCTTAAAGTGAATGGCTGTTGCTTGATATCTCCGGTGTGGCTGCGCTTGATGTGTATGTTGACAAGGTGCCTACCTGTCTATTACCCACTACCTCGTCCATACTGGCTCCAGGAGACAGTTGGTCGCTGCTGGAGGGGACGGGGTGCACGGTCCTTGTGGCCGTGCTAGGCTCAAAGAGCGGTTCCATGCACTCAGTGTGGAGCGGACTACGGTCCAGCCACCGCCTTGTGTGCGCTTGATTCCCCAAATACAGTGTACTTGTGTTTGCCTGTGAAGGAGTGTGGGCCGGCTCCGTTGATGAAACGTGGCTCCCATCCACATGTCTCCCGGCCTTATTCATTCGGGTTTACACTGGATATGGGGTGTGTGGTTGGAGCTTTGGGTGGTGCAGCGCAAGCCATCCATGGTCCCTCTGTAGGCGCAGGCGTCCTGTGGCTTGCCACAGTGACAGGCAAATCCGAAACCGGATGCCGCCAACCATATATATATATATATATATATATATATATATATATATATATGCCTACAGAGAGACCATGGATGGCTTGCGCTGCACCTTCCCCAGCTCCAACCACACACCCTATATCCAGTGTAAACCCGAAGGAATAAGACCGGGAGGCATGCGGATGGGAGCCACGTTTCATCAACAGAGCCGGCCCACACTCCTTCACAGGCAAACACAAGCACGCTGTATTTGGGAATCAAGCGCACACAAGGCGGTGGCTGGACCGGAGTCCGCTCCACACTGAGTGCATGGAAACGTCCTTCGAGCTTAGGACGGCCACAGGGACCGTGCACCCCGTCTCCTCCAGCAACGACCAGCTGTCTCATGGAGCCAGTATGGATGAGGTCGTGGGTAATAGACAGGTAGGCACCTTGTCAATATGCACATTGTGCGCAGCCGCACCGGGGTTGTCACGCAACAGCAATCACTTGAAACGATAAGATGTAATAAAATAAATTCAATAATGCGTACAGGTACGGAGACATAACTCCTCACTATATAAGCGTATAAAAATGATTACGAACGAATCCGCGATAAGTCCAAGAGGTCAGGGAACATATTTTAAGGAAATGCCACGAACGCGAAAATGTTATCGAAATTAACTACAGTTAGCTTCAGCATCGTGTGCAAGTTTAAAGATGAGAGTACAGGTAGACATTTATATGCGAAAGAAAATTATTAGGACAAAATTGAAAACCCACCACCTGAAATAATGGGACCTAGCATGCAAGCACACAGTTAGTAAATCGAATGCAGCGTATCTACGAACGCTGCACCGGCTCTGTCTACGTTCATTGTAGGACCCTTCGTCGGTTCGGTGGTTGTCCCGAGTGGCCTCGCTCATGGCTCACTAGGCCTACCTGACTCAGGCACTCGCGACCGCATATGCTACAGCACCATGCCTTCGACGTCGATGGAGTACAACCCATTGGTGCTTGTCGCTTCCGCACTTGCCGCTTCTTCTCTGCATGCATTAGGTTTTTCTCCCGCACTTCGGCAACTGCTTACTTGACCAGATAACTCCATGCATGCAGATCAACCGCCTTTGATTCCCAACACCTGCAAGCAACATTAGAACGTGGTAGGCTCACTTTGATCATATCCTGGCAACGAAGCTTCGGTTTCCCCACATGCCGCTTCCCAAAACTCTGCTAACCATATAATGGTTTTTTCGGTATCCGCGTCGAATCCATACGGCTCACCTGACCGAGCCACCTCATGTGTTTCAGCAGAAGTATGCAGACCACTGCATACATCCCCCTTCCACGCAACACTTCTGTGTCCGCAACTCTGTCACAGCAACCAATGTGCAGAATCCGTAACAGACACTGTTGACAGAACCATTCGGGATATCGCACATCCCGCCGGTACAACCTCCACGTTTCGCTGCCGTATAGAACAACGGACAGTACCATGGTTTTCTTCATCATCAGCTTGGTGTTGACGGTAAGTTGATGGTTGTTTCTCACTCGGCACTCTAGCTTCCCGAATACCGCCGCTGCCTTCGATACGCGGATACGCAGCTCACTGTGTAGCTGCTGATCAGTCGACATCACACTCCCACGGTAGCAAAAGTGGGATGTGGTTTCTATTACTTCAGTACCAATGCTGATTCGCGGCAATATTGAAGATTGCACCTCCGGTAAAGGCTGAAAGAGACAGACAGTTTTGTTTGTGTTGATGGTGAGCCCGAATTTGGTCGTTGTCGAAGGCAGCACACTAGTCATGTGCTACAATTCATCCGCGCTGTGTGCAACCAATGCGTAGTCGTCAGCAAACAGCAACATACGGATAGTTGTCTCACAGACTAGAGTTCTCGCACTGAAACGACGGATGTTCAGCAACCCACCACCAATACGGTGCTCCACATGAACACCGTAAGCACAAGCGGCATCAAAAGTATAAGACTGCATGGCATGAAGATATATATATAAAACAGGACAGGAGCTAAGACACAGCCTTGCTTCACCCCAGAGACAACTGCAAAGTCATCCGAGGTCTCTCCACTCAGCTGCACCCTCGCATACCACTGTGCAGCCATTCAATTAAAATTACAAATTTACATGGACAACCAAAGCTACCCAACACCAGACACAATGCCTCGCGGTTCACCGTATCAAATGTCTTAGTGAAATCAACAAAAAGCGAGTACAAAGGTTGGTGTCGTTCTCTACAGTTCTCATGCGACTGACGAGCCACAAACACCATATCTATAGTGCTGCGACCCGAACAGAATCCACACTGCTCTTCCTCCACGTTAAGTTCCACAACCTGACTGACGAGGCGGTTGAGCGGGATTCGGGCAATCACCTTGCCCACACAACTCAGCAAGTTGATGCCACGATAATTTGTGCAACATTGCTTGATCCCTTTGCCCTTGTACAGGGACAGCACAAAGGCATCCTTCAGTTCAGGAGCCACCTCCTCAATACATCCGCGTTGCACCAAGTGATGCAGCGCAGTCAACAACACGGGTCCGCCATGTTTTGATGTTTCAGGCGGGATCCCGTCGGCATCGGCACACTTGCCGTTTCGCAGCTGAGCAAGTGCTCTCTGCGTTTCATCCAGTGTCGGCGTGTCTCCCTTACTCGCCTGCACATCGTGTTGTTTAAGGTTGTTCAATGTTGGCCAGTCAATCTCGGAGCGGTTGTTCAAGAGACAGTGAAAGTGTTTCCGCCAGATCTGCATTATGTCTGCGGTCTGTGTACAGGTAGCGCCTGAGCTACCATCGATTCGCGTGCTCGGCGACTCCAACCTCGGTTCATACACCGCCTTCTAGGAGTCGAAGTATTCCTTGTGTTGGCGGCGTTCGGCGTAGCATTCCATCTGCTTCGCCTTCTCCGTCCACCATGCATTTTTAATGCGACGGAGCTCTCGGGTCAGTAGCCGTCGAAGTTTGCGAAACTGACTACTCTTCCCCAAGTCACTGGGGTCTGCCACATGTGCAGCAAATGTTGCATTCTTCTCTGACACCAATGCGCGGATCGTCGCATATTTCTCATCAAACCAATCAGGATGCTTACAGTTTGCGCGCCCGATGATCTCCTCGGCAGCAGCTGTCACCTGGTCGCGAATGTGGTGCCACTGGTCACCCACTGTGGCGATGACATAGTCGAGCAGGTGACCGTGACCACTCCGTGTATTCGTTCAAGTTGTTATATCACTCGCACTCAGTGCAAACCGAGTGTCCCTGTTTGTCAGGCCGAGTCGCACACAATAAGAGCAGCTTGTCACTGTACGTATTCGCTGAGCCAATGCCATACGGACCGATAACATCTGTCCACACGGATACATCGCGCCCAACACGCGCGTTGAAACCACCCAGCAGAAATAGTCGGTCGCTCCTCGGCAGCGCCTGGTCAAATTGGTGCAAACCCGCCAAAACCTACCTGCGTCTGGCCATGGTTGCAGGTGTATCCTACTACGGTCGCAAAACATGAATTGTTCCAGTACCTCAAATGTTGCGTGTGACGGCCGTCAAGCAGTTCCCAATCTGTCCCTGCAATCACGTTCCCGAGCTGGACCTGCTCCCCGCTACATTGTGGTCAGACTATTGAGTCAAAGGCTCCGGGTGGAGTTCCTCAAGCAAACCTCCGAAGCACAACCGCCACCTCGCGTGCGATTGCCCACCAATGCAATCGTGTGCCTGCGCGCAAAGTACTCAGCATCGGGTGCTGGAACGGGCGCACACTACTGGATCGGAACTTGAGTGAGCGCCCGGAGCGACGCACTGCACTGGTCGCGATGAAACTGTCGCGCTACAACATCAATATTGCGGCACTCAGTGAGACTCGGCTCGATGAGCAAGGTAAGTTGCATGAAGCAGTTGCTGGCTACACATTCTACTGGGTGGGCAACGCCGCCTCAGCACCACGTGATCATGGGGTCAGATTTGAAATATCCGATCGCCTCCATGGCCAGCTGGTGGGTGAACCAACAGGCATCAGCGCGCGACTCGGAAGAAGTAAGTTTGCCACCTTTATAAGCACGTACGGTCCAACCATGTGTTATCCTGGTGACACGCGCGATCATTTCTACACTTAGCTATCCTCCATGATACGGTATATATATATATATATATATATATATATATATATATATATATATATATATATATATATATATATATATATATATATATATATATATATATATATATATATATATATATATATATATATATATATATATATATATATATATATATATATATATATATATATATATATATATATATATATATATATATATATATATATATATATATATATATATATATATATATATGGTTGGCGGCATCCGGTTTCGGATTTGCTTGTCACTGTGGCAAGCCACAGGACGCCTGCGCCT